>NC_047563.1:59180927-60380927 GCF_902806645.1 Magallana gigas
CGAGTTCCAGGCTTTTCTCCTCCGCTCTCATTCCTCCACAGCCCCCCCCCGTGTCTACCCCCCTTGACATAATGTTGTTTTGTTCTGGTGTTGCGTTGATTTAAAAATTTAATTGTACAGTTTTAAAGGTACTTTAATTCCCTGAACAACACGAACCATTAGTTTATGTCTAACCAATTTTTTCCGGATTTGGAGTAATTATAGTTCTGAATACATTTAAACCAAATATTTAATTAAATATATAATATTACAAGTAGGACAAACTTTTATAAACAATCATAAAATTAAAACAGTTCTTGTATATACGTCTATATACTCAAACCCGTTCACCATGCATGTAAGTGTAGTCGCGGTGTGCGAATATTGTGTATAAATAACGCTTACCGCTAGGTAATGCAGCCTGGAGGCTGATCTCCGGGCCGTGCCGAAGAATAGATTCACGCTAAAAGGTTCAACGCACAGAAACGACCACAGCTCAGAACCAAGGGGAAGATTTGAAAAGTTTGCAGTATAATGACCTTACTCTATCAAATAGAAGTTATATATTTAAACTTAAACCCCACAATTGACTATGTCTATATGCTTTAGGAGATGACATTGCTTTTATTAATAAAGAACTATTTCTGACTTGACATCCATCGTTTAATCCACAAAAGATTTTGTGTAATCAAACTAAAACAATTCTTGAGTTCGCGGCTAAATAAACTCATAATGAGAGGACGCAACTCTGTGGTATTAGACCGCTAGGTAGTCCAGCCCGAGAGCATGGTAACCGATTTCTCGCCGCGGCCAAGGGGAGAGCTTACGTAATGTACACACAACATGCAGCTCTGATTCAATGTAGATTTTAAATGCATGGAGTTAATAAACTAAAATGTAATGCACAGAGTTTTTTAATTCCAAATTGTGTGGTTTTACTAGAAAAGAAAAGAATGTTTGTTTTCCAATTGCCGTTTTAATGATTGTTGCACTGTAAGAAACCCTTAAACAACAATGACTTTAACTCCTAAAGGAAAAGGTTTATCCCCAACCACAAAAAAAAATTCTTATGAAATTAATGCTCTTTATAAACAGCATACTTTCTGCGGAAACTTTATGCAGTTGTACGCACAAAGACTTCTTCGCTAACTTGTCAAATGAAAACAGGTTACATGTCAACAGTAAAGCTTTTTACACTCATACTACACAAATCACTTACCAAAATACATTGTACGACCTTTATGAGATCCAAAAGCAACTTTTCCAGCGACAGCCAGATCAAAATCCTAACCCGTTTTTGAGTTATTAGCAAAAACTTTTAGAGGCTATTGCACCCTTAATTTAGGGCCCGCACTTTTTATGGTGTTAAATGAACGCCCTTGCTATTCTGCACAACTTTTATTCTACATGTCTTTACAAATATTTCGTTAAAAAGATATAAAGGAAAATATGTATAAATTTTTGCACTTTTGGATCCTGTTTTTGACCCCCTACCTTTTCCTAAATAAAAAAACGTATAATCTAAAAAACAAAAACTATGTGCACCACTACAAGCTCTGCTATTCAAATTCGTTGAATTCCATTCCCTGCATCATAGGTTCGGAGCCTTGTCTCGGAAAACCAAGGCCCTAAAAAAAAATTTAAAAAGGGGAATAACTCGTACCGGAAAGGGGAATTTCTAACTTTATGAATTGATGAAGATAGTGTTTTGTAAAGTCATGTAGCCATGAAAATTTGAGCAAAAACCGTCAGAAATGAGGACGATATGAAGCCTCAAAGTTCGCGTCTAGGAAAAAAAGAAAAAAAAAAAAAAAAAAAAAAAAAACTGGACACGATCTGTTGCGAGCAACGAGCAGGTCTTCCGTTCGATTTGTAGAATGAAATATGACATCTCGACTTTGATTTTCGGACAACCAAAAACATCTTATGGAAAAAGGAAGTGAAGTACTTATGCTTTATTGTTACCGCTTTTATAAGTCTTCTTGCTGTTTTAAATACTTGCATTCTTCCAATTAAATAGAAAAGATCAAAACTTGTTTACCTCTGCGTCCTAAAAACCCTCATGGGTACGCAAGAGAAAATCATTATATTGCAGGATAATAAATGTATTTTACCTAATCTAGCCTTAATAACCTTTCACAAAAATTGCTATCATTACAAGGGCTATGGATAAAAGATTTCAGAGCTCTTGATCCCTAAATTAAGGGGCAGTCCTTTTCTTTCGATCATATATGAAAAGATTTTTAATTACTGAACCACATTTGTCAACAAGGGTTTTAAAAATTCGTTAGTGCCTGGAGATATATGAGAAAGAGGTTTTAGGGGGCGATCCCTTATCTCTTATAGGGGCCGTTTAACGAAATTTTGAAGGATGCATATTGTTAAGAACATTGATTTGAACAACTTTTCTCTTGTATGCATTTCAAAATATTTTTTCTTTCTGAGATATGGGTGATCGAAATTTTGGACTTTTGGCCCCTAAAAACCCTGACATTACGTAAACAATAATAAAATCATTACATTGCTTGGAACATAACTGTGAGGAAACATATTTGATTCTAAACCTTTCAAAAAATATCCCATCAGTCAAGGGCTACAGATTAAAGACTTTAGAGGACCTTTGATCCCCTGAGTAAGGGGCCCAGCCACTTTTTCTTGATATTAAATGAAAGGGGTCATTAATTCTAAAACAATTTGTTCAACAAGTCTAAAAATTCGTTACCGTTCTGCGCGAATATGAGGAAAGAATGTTTTAGGGGGCGATCCTTTATCTCCTTATAGGGGCCGTTTTTAGCGAAATTTTGAAGGTTTGAATATTGTTAAGACATTAATTTGAACAACTTTTCGTTCGTATGCATTTCAAAATATTTTTCCCTTTTCTGAGATATGGTGATCGAAATTTGGGACTTTTGCCCCTAAACACCTTTAATTACGTAACACATACTAAAATCATTACATTGGCTTGGATACATAACTGTGAGATAAAACATATTTGCTTCTTTAACCTTAACAAATATCTCCAGTAAAGTGCTACAGATTAAGACTTTAGAGGCCCTTTGGCACTAATTTTAGGGCCAGCCCCCTTTTTCTTGATATCAAATAAAAAGGTCATTAATTCTGAACACATTTTGTTCCAAAAGTCTTTAGAAATTCGTCTTACGTTTTGGAGATATACGAGAAAGGAAGGTTTTAGGGGCCGGCCCTTATCTTCTTTTAGGGGCCGTGTTAACGAAATTTTGAGAGTTGAATATGTTGAAAAACGTCATTTAACAAAAACATCTTTTCTTACACTGCGTATCAAAATGTTTCTCATTAAGGAGCTATAGATGATCAAAGTTTTGAAACTTCTGGCCCCTAAAAAATCCCTAATCACGTACTACACAGGAAGGCGTTTTATTGTATGGGTACATAACCAGGTAAGATAAACAATTGTGCTTCTATGCTATATAACAAATATCTCTCAAGTAAAGTGCTAAGATTAAAAAACTTTTTAGAGCCCTTGGCCTAATTTTTGGGCCAGTCCCCTTTTTCTTGATATCAAATAAGAAGGTCATTTAATTCTGAACACATTTTGTTCAACCAAGTCTTTAGAAATCGTTACCGTTTTGGAGATATATGAGAAAGAAGGTTTTAGGGGCCGGTCCCTTATTTTTTTTAGGGGCCGGTTAACGAAATTTTGAAGTTGGAATATTGTTAAAACGCATTCTTAACACCTTTTCTTCTACACTGCTTATCAAAATATTTGTTCCTTAAAGTGAGATATATGATGCAGTTTTGAACTTCTGGGCCCCGTAAAAACTCCTATTACGTAAATACGCTAATGCAAGGCATTTTTATAATTGATAAGGATGGTATCATAAAAAGATCAAACATTATTGTGCTTTACAGATATTACAAAATATTACTCAGTAAAGTGCTATAAGGAAAGACTTTAGAGCCATTTGGGTCCCTAATTAAGGGACCAGCCCCTTTTTCTTGTTATAAACGAAAGTCTGTTAATATAAACTTTTTTGTTTATTCAATGGTTTAACAAAATTAGTGAGAACGAAGATCAATAAACAAAGGAAAACACATAAAAATTACGTCGTTTTTCTAATCTCATTTTCGGTCCCAGGCGAGCTTTAGGCTCTTTGAGTAGACATTGATGATTGCCTTTAGACATATCTTCAATCTTCTCTCTATCATCCCTGAGAATTTGAAACTCAATACTTTTAACGTTTAGGAGAGTTCAATGGACAAGCAGACCCTCAAAAAATCCGAAATCGTTCCATTCTCAGAAAACGGAAATGACGTATAATATAAAAAATTTCCAATAAGGTTCAGATCAACTTCTATTAGATCTGAAAGTTTCATAAAAATCGACCGAGTCAGTTTACCGAGAACCTCGCGTGCACAAAATTTGTAAGAAAAAAAAAGAAAAACTAGAGCAAAGCTCGTTGCTCAAGCCAACGAGTGGGTCTTCCGTAAAGTGTCGAGAGTAAAGCTAGAAGTTCCTGTAAGAAGCAGAGTTTCTAAAACCAACTACAAGGGTAAATTAAAAAAAAAAAATTTTTAATAATCGAATAATTCTTAGTACACTGAAACTATAGCTGAAGATCTCAAGAACGAATAACAAACTCCTTTACAATTTCTAGACGACTTTAAATAAAAAAATTCCCCGAATGCGTCAGAAACGAAGAATTAACAATTTCCGAATTATCTCGGTACGAGTTATTTTTTCTTTGAAATAACATATTTCTTAACAAGGAAATCGTTGGAATCAAAAATTTCGGAAAAGTTTTAAAATCCAATCATTTTAGTTATGCATCGTCCGATTTTAAAAACGGATTTGAGTTTTACATTAAGCTTAAACAGCTTCTTTGATGATTTAGATTAATATCAAATTGATCATTTAGATTCAATATCAAATTATTGTCAGAAAAAAATATGTATAACTAGAGCAAAAGCTCGTTGCAAAGCACGAGTGGGTTTTCCGCTAATGTCGAAAGCAACGCTAGAAGTACGTCTAAGAAGCAGATTTCTTAATCTAGTAACAAAAGAACCTAAGCAAAAAAGAAAAAAAAATCGAATGATTCTTGGTACAACTTAACATATCCGAATGTTTTTAAGTACTGACTTAACCAAAAACCCTTACCTTTCAAGAACGACTTACAAAAAAAAACAATGTGTTTATGGTACGAACTTAAAAATTTGACCTTCATTTTAGGTACAAGTTTACTTTACCTTGAACTAACTCTTTTTTCTTACCCAGAATGCAAATTAAAATTATGTAAAAATCAATTTTGTTTAAACATAATTCTGAGCAACTTTTCTCTTCACTTGCTTTTCAAAAGGTGACCTTTCGTACTGTGTGGTGCTCGTTGCGTCATAATTGTCAGAAACTTATAGTTAAGTACTTTACTGTACTTCTGTGAATATTTTCTATGTAAATTACTATGAACCAACAACATTGAAATGGTGAACATTTCAAGGGCCCCGCTTATGTTATTTCAGAGAATTCTGCTTTGACCTTGACCTATAACTTGAAATTTTTCCAGCTGTATAGAACTTTTAATTCAATTTCATTCCCCCTAACATACATGCATTTTTGTTCAATACTGACCAAGATTAAGCATATTGGAAAATAACTAACTATTTAAAACTAATTTTAAAAAGATCTGCTATGACCTTCACATTGACAGACTTGGTTCAAGGTCACTGCACGCCACTTAACCATAAACTCTGTAAAGGTAAAATATTACAATAGGGCTAAAAGGAGAGTATATCTATGCTCTTAAATATGGATTTTTAGTGTGATCTGATATGACCTTGACTCTTCATCTACAAATATCATTGAGGTCATTGCTATATTTTGAACAAAGGATCATGTGGGTAAAGTATGAGGCTGAATGGAGCAAAGGGAGAGAAGACATACTCCGGACAAGGATTTTTAAAAATATAATTCTGATATGACCTTCACATTCTTTTCACTGAAATATGGTTTAAGGTCACTACACACCCTTTCACCCTTTACTCAAAGCTCTGCTTATGTGAGTCTGAGCCAAATAGGGGTTAGTAGAAATTATATATGCTCTCAAAAAGGATTTTTTGCATGACCAATATGATCTTAACCCGTTACCTAGAAATTTCATGCAAGGTCACTGCACATCGTTTAACCATAGAGACACTCTGTGAGTATTAGCCAATTGGACCAAAGGGAAAAAAAAATGCCCCAGACAAGGATTTTATATATATAATTCTGCTATGACCTTAAACCTTATACCTAAAACATGGTTCAAGGTCACTGCGCATCCTTCAACCAAAGGAACCCTGGATGAGGTATGAGCCAGATTGGGCCAAGGGAGAGAAGCTATGCTCCTGTCAAGCCATCTCGGATGGACAGACGGACAAATTGATCACTAGAAGGCGCCCGTAAAACATGCCTTTTTATCTAAAATAGTATCCATGCTATCTGCCCATGGTGAATAGTCATCAAAACCATTCATCAGCAGAATTTGATTTCCCTCCTTTTTAAGGTGGTATGGGACATCTGTCGATATTAATGTGGATTAAAGTACTATATATTGAAAAATTTCACCGTTTAGAATTTTCAAATTTTACAATATTTAACCAAAAAATAGCTTTTAAAAATATTTGAAAAGGTAAAAATTGTAAACAACCCTAGCGGGATTCGAACTCATGACTTACAGGTTCCTAGTAACCCTCTAACCTCTGTGCTAAGGAGTTAGGTGACGCATTTTTGAGAAAGAAACTACATGTACTTATATAATTACACTTTATTTTATTGTTTATTTTCGAAAACAATAGTCACAACATGGAAGTTCCCATATCACCTTAACTACGGAACACCTCTGACCTATAAGATCGCCGCATTAAATACAAAGTTTGATTTAACTCTATTTGTTATCATCAGAAATTCTGCATCGCTGACAAATAAAGTTTTCTTCTGTATAATGAAATACCAATTAACTGAAATTCGGACAATAGCAAGTTTTATTGTCCCATTCACAGTAACTATTCCCTTGGCTTTGCCTCATTAAATATTTGCTGTCTTGGGGGACAATAAACTTGCTATTGTCCTCATACTCCAGTAAATACTAAATAGGCATATAATATATCCCACCACCTACATTTCATGTTATATAACCTCCCGTTTGTAACCTTCAATTTCTACTGTAAAGTCAACATATCTGTCATAGCCGCAAGTTTCACAATTTATTTCTGCTTCTCATGTACTTAAAATTAGGGGCCTTAATATTGCTTACCAATTCCACAAGAGACATCCCTCTAACTATTGATAATCATTAAATTCATTTCATGAATCTACGCAACATGTAAACCTTCAAGTACAGTCACTCTCAATTTTACAAAAATATTGACGGTACTTTATCGAAACTTTTCCTTGTATCTTTAACTTAGTACACTAACATTTTTATGAAAAGACGTTTGTCTTAGAATAAGAAAGCTAATGCAATTCTGAGAAAAAGAATACCACATATTGCCAATTCCATTGAGGTTTAATAAAAATATGGCCATTTAAGTGAACCCACCATTTCCAATTTCCTTTAGTAAACACAGAATTTACAGGGTTCTCCATAGTAAAACATCTTATCTGACCTTCTAGAGGTCACTTTTGTTCAACCACACCTTTAAAAAGAAACCTTATTCAATACAACATATGCCTACATGATATAATCATGATAAAAGCTTCACATCACTTAGAAATACCCTTACATGTATACCCCCCACCCCCAGTCTTTTGATTTTCATAAAAAGTCATGGTTTGAAATGATTTTACCTAATTTTAATGAAACGTGTGGCAATTTCCTTGAGTCATTTCTCACAACATATTGAAAACAATCATCAATGATCTAAAATGTGATCTTATTTGTTTATTCGTATGATTTGTACCATTTTAATTAACAATAGACAGCTGCCCTGCTTGTGATTTTTTGTTTTCATGAAAAAGTAAGCTAACAATCATATTTAGTGAATATCTAATCTATTCTGATTTCTAGTCTTCTTCTAACCATGCTAAAACAGTAAGTTACAACCTACAAGTTGACATCTGCCTTAACTTAGAATTAAATTCAAACACCACAGGTAAGGTAGCTGGAGACAGGGGGGAAGGGGGGGGTTGATTTCAATGAAATGTCAAATTTGACATGTTTGTCTACTTTTTTATGCCTATATCACCTTAGAAAGGTTTAGAAATAGGTTTGTTTCTTGTCATTTCAAAATTATTATATAGAGATGTTTATTTCAAAGTCAAAGTACAATTACATATCCACATGTAATCTTTAACGCAGACAATTAAATAGAAGGGGGCGGGGGGTGGTGGTGAAGGTATGGGGTAACACATGTATCTTTCGATAAAGAAACATAATTGTATACTTTTTTGAAAAACAAATTTTTCACAGCAATATGAATTTTTCTTTACAACAGCCTATTTTGTTTTCTTATATTCTTATCAAAACAAACCACAACATGGCACGATGCTTTCATTAAGTTCCATTATGTTATAGCCTCTACGGACTCAATTTGGAATACCAGTAAAATAGTCTGTAGAACACAAGGATAGCATGTGGAGAGAGGTGACAGGTTAATCTCAGGAGCTGACCACAAGAATCAAAACAGGTACCGGTAAAAGCCATGTGGTAACTAAGAGTCTGTTTTGAGGCGAAATAAATAAAACAAATAATTAGCTGTGGTTACATTACATGTACTAGTAATAGCCTGTGGTTACAAACATTATGGCATAGTATTTCTGTAAAAAAATCACTGACCATGCAGTGTAATAAGTATGTACCCCCCCCTTCATCTCCAATACATGACATAACATTTGGCACAGTACAAAAGGATCAAAAAATTTGATATCAAGGTCATAATATTAATATAAAAATTGTCAAAGTATAAAACACTTATCAAATTGAGAAGGGAAAGGAGAGATGAGGAGAGAGAGTTTTTTACGTCTACTTGTAGTGCACAGCATGAATATTTCAATTCGTTATAATTACCAAACGGGAATACCCCGAACAGCGTTCAAAGTACATGTACCTGGTTATTAGCTTATGGTGATAACCATTTTACAATTTCGTATGTTATTTTTTTTTGCAAATAAATTAGCGAGGTTTTTGTTTATGTTATTATAAATACAGTCGTTTTAAAAACCAATACTACGTGTAATAAGCTATAAAAACATGTATGAGTAAATTAATGAAGAAGTTTAATAGGATTATTTTTCAAAGAAGTGTGGTACATTACATGTATGTAATCTTTTAAAACTAGCGTAGTATTTCGTGCGCCATAAATGCAAGTTTTTTGTAAAATATCATACTTGCATGATAGGTATAATGGTCTAACCAAAATTTTCTTCATAAAGCGACAGCTGTATGTACCAACATAATGGTTTTGTCAAAAGGATACATTTTAAAAAAAAAATACCAAATTACAAACAGTTTAAATAAACTCAACTCATCCTCGTGATAAGTTTCATTGTGTTTTGTGCGTGGCTATCTTAATATTGTCTGCTGCAACAGCATGCCAATCAGCGGTAAGCTGAAATCCACAAAAAGAAAGTTTGTGTTTTAGGAGCGGGTAAATTGTTTATGCGACACTGTCAAGGAAAACCACACCAAATAATAAAAGAAACATAAATAGTTCATTAAAAGTTTCTGTGTAAAGTAAAGGTTTTAACTTATTGGCATCTTGCAAAATGTGATGACCTAACATCTGTGATAATATTGATATACATGTATATGTAAACAGAATGGGGAAATAACGACGGAACAAAGTGGGATTCGAACACGGCCTCTGAATATCTAGTCAAAGTGCCTACCAAACTGAGCACATGTATCTTGGCACCGGTATTTCCAACCAGTCTGACCGTCACATTCCTCCCCCTTAAATGACTTCACCCTCGAAGATCATCCTGGCAGGATCGAGTAGTTAACCGTTAGTTCCAGGGGTTGGTCACAAAACACAATATGTAACAGGATGGGAAAATAATGACGCCAAACCGGGATTTTGAACCTGGCCACCTTGACTCCTCTAGTCAGGGTGCTCTACCAAATGAGCTATCTGGCACGGTATATCCACACGGGTCTGATCGTCACATATATAACGAATTATTTTAAACAATGTTGTCAATTAAAAATAACCACTCGAACGCTTAGTTTTGTCTGTAATTAAGCATATTGGCGTGCGATCAGTCTTCGCGAGTACCATTCCACCAGTGCATTGTTACTCATTTTATCAACCAATAAATATTATTAGAAAAATATGAGTAACAGTGCCCAAGCGAGAAATGGTCCTCAGGCGAGATACTGCTCGCACGCCAGTCATGACCAGTAGTCGATTAAAAGAAAAAGCGATATAAAAATTACATGTTACAACTTACAAGGACAATTTAAGTAGCAACATCATAATGCTAAACAAGAAAAATTATGTGAACTGGTAGAATGGTAGGCTAGTTCTAACTGTAACCTACATGTACAAGTACATGTAACCGGTACCCGTTGGTTGCTATACCTCTTGTAATTATACAATGATCGGCATCATTAAATATTAAAGTCATGTTTTAATTCTGAAGTTACTGAAGTATACAATTTTATACTTGAAGTTATGTCTACAGGGTATTCATGACTACATTGGAGTCCTCTGCACAAGAATATATGATATGTTTCTAAGTAGACCTGCATTTGAAATTTTGATGTTGAAAATTCACAATCATGTTTTTTTTTTAAATGACTAATTCACTACCCTTTCACAGTCCACCCATGAAACTCGAGCGCTATCTAAAACACCATGAAACATGTAAAATTACACAGTTAGTAAACAAACACCCACACCCATAACAAAAACATATAAACAGTGTGACGTACTTACATGTACATCTATACTAATACTAAATTTTTAACACAGGTTAACAAGAGAAACTTGAAAAGGGAGTAAAAAAAAGCTCACCTTCTTCAGTAACATCACATACATCACACACTTTAATGTCCATCTTTTCCTTTATTATGTAGCTTATCAACGGCTGATCGTCGACAGAAGTGTGGCTGTCAGAATTTCACTTCGTAAACGATTCACACAAGAAAAATATATCTCACTTAAACAAAATGTAGTATGCCCTTGTGCATGTTCATATGTTTACGCAAATTGAAATATGCATGGGTACACTCGAAAGATACACAACTTCTCTTCTGCATAGGCTCTCTCTTTCACAATGCGTTCGTAATGTTTACATCGGCGCGCGCGCGGGGCGCGTTACAAACAGGGGCCCGCGCCACCGACAAATAGTTGAACATAGAACGTTAAATAATGTGTGTTCATTGAATCATAATGCTATAGATGAAAAAAATGAAATTGAATCACAACAATTATCTAAGACGCAACACAACGTAAGGCAGTTAAATGCCTGGGCCTTAATGTGGCATTTGTTCGCTTGGTGTCATGTAGACATATTAAACTCTTTCAGTACGATTTCACACTATGTGTTTATGAAATTTGAAAAAAAATATAGCAACAGACGTGCTTAAATTTGATACCAAATGACATCTATTAATATATAACATAAACTAAATTAATTTTTTTCCTAAAATGATAACGATTTTGGATATCATGAAAAATACGTGTATGAGCTGCTGACCCCTCTAACTTATAGGGGCCAGCCCTTTTTTCTTAATTTTAAATGAAAGCTCTCGTATCTTAACAAACTTTTGTTTATATGTATTAACAAACAATATTTTCTAGTTTAAGGTTACTAATACAAAAAGCACAAAATTTCCAGCCCGAAAAAATCTTAAAGCTTGGCGACAAATACTCCAAAAAAAACAAGAAAATTACCAAAAATTTCAGTGCCAGCCAAAATAATAAAATGTGTAACCGACAATTTCGCCAAATTTCATGCATATACATCTGAGTTCCGAGATCAACTCGGACACAAAGAACCCCCAATTTTCATCTTTTAAAGGCAATAATATCACACGGAAGTGAATTTTAAAAATTTGAAAAAACGTTAGGATTTAGAGCTATTAAGCATCTAAATACACTGAAAGTTCAATAGCAATTCAGACGAAAAAATGTTCAGAGCAAATTCGTGCACAAAAAGTTGCGGGAAAAAAAAAAAAAAAACTAGAGGCAAGCCGTTGCAAAGCAAACGAGTGGGTTTTCCGCTAATGTCGAAGAAACGCTAGAAGTACGTTCCAAGAAGCAGATTTCTTAAATCTAGTAACAAAGAAACTAAGTACAAAAGAAAAAAAAATCGAATGATTCTGGTACAACTTAACATGATCCGAATGTGTTTAAAGTACGAACTTAACCAAAAACCCTTAACCATTTCAAGAACGACCTAACAAAAAAAACAATGTGTTAAGTACGACTTATAAATTTGACTCATTTTAGGTTACAAGTTTACTTTACTTGAACTACATCTTTTTTCTTAACCAGAATGCAAAAATTAAAATTATGTTTAAAAATCAATTGTTTTACTAAAACATAATCTGAGCAAACTTTTCCTCTTCACTGCTTTTCCAAAAGGTTGACCTTTACGTTACTGTGTGCTCGTTTTGCGTCATTAATTTTAGAAACTTATAGATGTAAAGTTACTTTACTGTACTTCTGTGAATATTTTCTATGTAAAAATTATATGAACAGACCCCTTGAGTGGTGAACATTCAAAGGCCCCGCTTAGTTATATTTCAGAGAATTCTGCTTTGACCTTGGACCTATAACTTGAAATTTTTCCAGCTGTTAATAGAACTTTTAATCAATTCATTTCCCCCTAACATACATGCATTTTGGGTCAATCTGACCAAGATAAGCATATTGGAAAAATAATCTACTATTACAAACTAATTTTAAAAAGATCTGCTATGGACCTTCACATTGACAGACTGTTCAAGGTCACTGACACGCATTAACCAATACATCTGAAAGGAAAATATACCCAAATAGGGGCTAAAAGGAGAGTATATCTATGCTCTTAAAATATGGATTTTAGTGTGATCTGATATGACCTTGACTCTTCATCTACAAATATCATTCGAGGTCATTGCATATATTTTGAACAAAGGCATCATGTGGGTAAAGTATGAGGCTGAATGGAGCAAAGGGAGAGAAGACATACTCCGGACAAGGATTTTTAAAAATATAATTCTGATATGACCTTCACAGTTTCTTTTCACTGAAAATAGGTTTAAGGTCACTACACACCCTTTCACCCTTTACTCAAAAGCTCTGCTTATGTGAAGTCTGAGCCAAATAGGGGTTAGTAGAAATTATATATGCTCTCAAAAAAGGATTTTTGCATGATCCAATATGATCTTCACCCGTTACCTAGAAATTTCATGCAAGGTCACTGCACATCGTTTAACCATAGAGACACTCTGTGAGTATTAGCCAGATTGGACCAAAGGGAAAAAAAAATGCCCCAGACAAGGATTTTATATATATAATTCTGCTATGACCTTAACCTTATACCTAAAAACATGGTTCAAGGTCACTGCGCATCCTTCAACCAAAGGAACCCTGTGGATGAGGTATGAGCCAGATTGGGCCAAGGGGAGAGAAGCTATGCTCCTGTCAAGCCATCTCGGATGGACAGACGGACAAATTGATCACTAGAAGGCGCCCGCATAAACATGCCTTTTTATCTAAAATAGTATCCATGCTATCTGCCCATGGTGAATAGTCATCAAAACCATTCATCAGCAGAATTTGATTTCCCTCCTTTTTAAGGTGGTATGGGACATCTGTCGATATTAATGTGGATTAAAGTACTATATAATTGAAAACTTTTCACCGGTTTAGAATTTTCAAATTTTACAATATTTAACCAAAAAATAGCTTTTAAAAATATTTGAAAAGGTAAAAATTGTAAAAACCCTAGCGGGATTCGAACTCATGACTTACAGGTTCCTAGTAAACCCTCTAACCCTCTGTGCTAAGGAGTTAGGTGACCATTTTTGAAAAGAAACTACATGTACTTATATAATTACACTTTATTTTATTGTTTATTTCGATAAACAATACGTCACAACATGGAAGTTTCCCATATCACCTTAAACTCGGAACACCTCTGACCTAATAAGATCGCCGCATTAAATACAAAGTTTGATTTAACTCTAATTTGTTTATCATCAAGAAATTCTGCATCGCTGACAAATAAAGTTTTCTTCTGTATAATGAAATACCAATTAACTGACTATTCGGACAATAGCAAGTTTATTGTCCCATTCCACAGTAACTATTTCCCTTGGCTTTGCCTCATTAAATATTTGCTGTCTTGGGGGACAATAAACTTGCTATTGTCCTCATACTCAGTAAATACTAAATAGGCATATAATATCCCATAAACCTACATTTCATGTTATATAACCTCCCGTTTGTAACCTTCAATTTCACTGTAAAGTCAACATATCTGTCATAGCCGCAAGTTTCACAATTTATTTCTGCTTCTCATGTACTTAAAATTAGGGGCCTTAATATTGCTTACCAATTCCAACAAGAGACATCCCTCTAACTATTGATAATCATTAAAATTCATTTCATGAATCTACGCAACAATGATAAACCTTCAAGTACAGTCACTCTCAATTTTACAAAAATATTGACGGTACTTTATCCGAAACTTTTCCTTGTATCTTTAACTTAGTACACTAACATTTTTATGAAAAGACGGTTTGTCTTAGAATAAGAAAGCTAATGCAATTCTGAGAAAAAGAATACCACATATTGCCAATTCCATTGAGGTTTAATAAAAATATGGCCATTTAAGTGAACCCACCATTTCCAATTTCCTTTAGTAAACACAGATTTACAGGGTTCTCCATAGTAAAACATCTTTATCTGACCTTCTAGAGGTCAACTTTTGTTCAACCACCTTTAAAAAGAAACCTTATTCAATACAACATATGCCTACATGATATAATCATGATAAAAGCTTCACATCACTTAGAAATACCCTTACATGTATACCCCCCACCCCCCAGTCTTTTGATTTTCATAAAAAGTCATGGTTTGAAATGTTAATTTACCTAATTTTATGAAACGTGTGGCAATTTCCTTGAGTCATTTCTCACACATATTTGAAAACAATCATCAATGATTCTAAAATGTGATCTTTATTTGTTTATCGTATGATTTGTACCATTTTAATTAACAAATAGACAGCTGCCCTGCTTGTGATTTCTTGTTTTCATGAAAAAAGTAAGCTAACAATCATATTTAGTGAATATCTAATCTATTCTGATTTCTAGTCTTCTTCTAACCATGCTAAAACAGTAAGTTACAACCTACAAGTTAGACATCTGCCTTAAATTAGACCCGTACCAAACATTCTAACAAATGCTCATGAGCAGCTCATGAGAAGCACATGAGAATCTAGTAAGAAATGTATGCAAATTAGGTAGGAATTCATTTTGCTCATGTGCAGATTGTTAGTCTCTGTTAGGGAGGAAAATACTAACCAAAATGCACATGTGCAAAAATTTGCTCACCTGATTGCTCATGAGCAAAATTCTATTCGAATTGCTCACGTAAGCAACAGGCTATACAGATACATTGACGGTAGATTTTTTTTCTAAGTTCAACTTTCTCACGTGAGCAAGAGGTTAGGAAATTGGACTTGGTCAGTATATGCAGTATCAAAGTTAAATCAAAATGAAAAAAAAAAAAAAATTACGTCCTTTTTCCTCACGTAAGCAATTGCAAAATTTTGTTAACAAGTACATTTTGACACCCCCTCCCCCACCCCATTTTTTTTTTCGTGAACACCGAACTGTCAGGTTTTTGGTTTTTTTTTGGTAACGTTATATTCTTTTTTTCCTAAATTCAATTATCACTCAACTTACTATTTAGATATGAGAATCTGACAAAACCGCTTGATATTGTGATTTTTCGTAAGCTGTTTGTTTCTACTTTTACTTTTGTTTTAATTTAAAGTTACCCGCTAGTCTGGTTCTCGCTCCCGCCCAAAATGAAGTAAATAACGCAGTGGCGGGTGAACCAGTCTAAGCTAGGCGCGCGCTCATTGGTCGATTAAATGCCAGCCGCCAATTTTCATATTCGATTCCGCCATCACAGATGACGGTGAAATAAATTAAAAAGGGAATTATCTGATTCTGTACGGTTCTACCGGTTGATAAGGTTAAAAACTACGTTGTTAATGGGGTATTCGTCTATGGAGTGTTTTAGTGTGAAAAATCCACGGCTGAACAGAGGAAGAATCTGAATGAAAGAATCGAGTGTCGACACCCCCTGCATCTTCTGTATGAGCACTTCAAGTAAGTTGAGCATTAACTTGTTAAAATATATTCTTTGAATCACTTGAATGGCAGTTTAACGTGTTTGTAATTAGAATGAATATAAAACGAAATACTGTGATCTTAGCATCTACCTTTAAAACGGGGTTAAACAATTTACAACTGACCATCGGGCAAATACCGGTGTCTCGAATGTAAAACACGTTATTTTTTTCTTTGACATTTTACTTGACAATAATTTTTGAAAAAATAATTCTAACTTCATTTATTTTTATTATTATAACACTGATCAACGATTTTATGACACGAAGAAAAGAGTTCATGTTTTTCTTGTATAGAATCTGATAATATCAATAGTTGCAGTATTATATAATGATTTTCTTAAAAACTGCTTGAAATATGAAAACTTTTAACAATTTCACTGATATCAAATTTATTTATCTTTCCAATAGGCCTGCCCTGAGTTGCACAGACCTGAAGAAAACCATGAAAAGCTCGCTGATTTTATGAATGATGCAACAAAAAAAGTGAAGACGTAATTTAAGTAATGGAGAAGTTTGGTTGTGTCAATTTGGATATTACAGGTGTATTGTGATGTTCTGGTAGTCAGCTGTTTGTGTGGTTTACAGTTTATGTGTGAAATCAGAGAGCATGTGAGACACGAGACTGTCAAAGAAAGGACATTTGGAATGTTAGAGACGAATGCCTCGATCGATTGTAATGCAGCCAGTGTTCGTGCAGCACTTATGAACTACTTTGTATGGTTAAATTGAACTTTGCCTACTGTGAACTGTGATTTTTTTTCCAAGTCCGTCTGTGTGCTACACTGCTTTGTGTGATCAAACTGCAATACAAGTTTCAACATGCCAGCATTTATTATTGGTAAACTTTCTAAAGATATATGTAAATGTAATGTTAAAAAATGTATGAAATTGTATTTTTTAAATGACTGATGTAAATATATATTGATGATTTTAATTTCAATTTTTGTCCATTGTCTTTGAAGTGAGCAACTGTTGCACATGAGCCTCATGAGTCTCATAAGCCTCATGTGAGCAAAACTCTTGGTGAGCAGATCTATTCCTCACGTGAGCAAAAAATGCTCGTGTGCAGATTTTTCTCACGTGAGCATTTTACCTAATTTGCATGTTAAATTGCACATAAGACTCACATGAGCAACTCACGTGAGGAAATCTTGTTAGTCCTCACGTGAGCTGCTCATGAGCAAATTGTGAGAATGTTTTGGTATGGGGAATTAAATTCAAACACACCCAGGTAGCTGGAGACAGAGTTGATTTCAATGAAAAATGTTCAAATTTGACATGTTTTTCTACTTTTTTATGCATATATACCTTAGAAAGGTAGAAATAGGTTGTTTCTTGTTCATTTCAAAAGTAATTATCATAGCAGATGTTATTTCAAAGTCAAATGTACATTTACATATCCTACATGTAATCTTAATGCAGACAATTAAATAGAGGGGGGGGGGGTTTCAATTATGTAAACACATCTAAATATCTTTATGAAATAAAAATAAAGGAAACATAATTGTATACTTTTATTGAAAAACAAATTTTCACAGCAATTATGAATTTCTTTAAACAGCCTTAATTTTGTTTTCATAATTTCTTATCAAACACAAACCACAACATGGCATGATGCTTTCTTCAAGTTCCATTATTGTTCATGCATTATCGGATTTAATTTGAATTACCAGTAAATAGTCTGTAGAACACAAGGAATATGCATGTGGATAGAGGTGACAGGTTAATCTCAGGAGCTGACCCACAAGAATCAACAGGTACCGGTAAAAGCCATGTGGTAACTAGAGTCTGTTTTGAGCTGAAATAAATAAAAAAAATAATTAGCTGTGTTTACATACATGTACTAGTAATAGCTGTGTTTACATTAACATATGCATAGTATTTCTGTAAAAAATACACTGACCATGAAGTGTAATAAGTATGACATATCCCAATACATGACATAACATTTAGGCAGTACAATTAAAGATCAAAAATTTGAATATCAAGTCATAATATTAAAAAATTTTCATAGGTATAAACACTTATCAAATTGAGAAAGAGAGAGAGAAGAGAGTTTATTACCGTACTTGTAGTGCAACAGTCAATATTTCAATTCGTAAATTACAAACGAATATTACCCACCGAACAGCGTCAAAGTACATGTACTGGTATTAGCTTCTGGTATACCATTTTTTATCAATTCTACTGTGTATTTTTTTTTTGCAAATAAATTTAGCGAGGGTTTTTGTTTATTTTCTTATAAATTACATGTTTTAAAAACAATACTACGTGTAATAAGCATAAAACATGTATGAGTAAACTTAATGAAGAATTTTTAATAGATTATTTTTCAAAGAATGTGGTACATTACATGTATGTCAATCTTTATAAAACTAGCGTATATTTCGTGCGCCATAAATTGCAAGTTTTTTGTAAATATCATTTACTTGCATGACAGGTATATATGGTCTAACCAAAATTTTCTTCATAAAGCTACAGCTGTATGTACCACATATATGTTTTGTCACAAGTATACATTTAAAAAAAAAAATACCTAAATTCCAACAGTTTAAATAAACTCAACTCATTCTCTGATAAGTTCATTGTGTTTTGTGCATGCATATCTTAATATTTGTCTGCTGCAACAGCAGCCAATCAGCGGTAAGCTGAATCCACAAAAAGAAAGTTTGTGTTTTAGGAGCGGGTAAATTGTTTATGCGACACTGTCAAGAAAACCACACCAAATAATAACAAGAAACATAAATATTCACTTAAATGTATTCTGTTGTAAAGTAAAGGTTTATAACACTTATTGCATCTTGCAAAACATGTGATGACCTTAATCATCTGTCATATATCTGATATACATGTATATGTAAAAGATGGGAGAAATAACGACGGAACAAAGTGGGATTCGAACCTGGCCCTCTGAATCTCCAGTCAAGTGCTCTACCAACTGAGCTACATGTATCTGGCACCGGTATTTTAAACCAGTCTGACCGTCACATTCCTCCCCCTTAAATGATCTTCACCCTCGAAGATCATCCCTGGCAGGATCGAGTTAACCTGTTAGTTCCAGGGGTTGGTCACAACACCAATATTGTAACAGGATGGGAAAAATAATGAAGGACCAAACCGGGATTTGAACCTGGGCCCCCTGAATCTCTAGTCAGGTGCTCTACCAACTGAGCTATCTGGCACTGGTATTCAAACCGGTCTGATCGTCACATATATAAAGAATTATTTTAAACAATGTTGTTCAATTAAAAATAACACTCGCAACCTTCAGTTTTTGTCTGTAATTAATCAATATTGGCGTGCGATCAGTTCTCGCCGAGTACCATTTCTCACCAGTGCATTGTTACGTCATTTTATCAACACATAAAATTATATACGAAAATATGATGTAACAGTGCACCAGCGAGAAATGGTCCTCGGCGAGAACTGCTCGCACGCCAGTACTGCCAGTAGTCAGATTTAAAAAAGAGAATAAAAAATTACATGTAAAACATTAACAAGGACAATTTAAGTACACATCATAATTGCTAAACAAGAAAAATTATGTGAACTGGTAGAATGGTAGGCATAGTTCTAACTTGTAACCTACATGTACAAGTACATGTACCGGGTACCCGTTGGTCTGCTAAACCTCTTTAATGATACAATGATCGGCATCATAAAAATATTAAAGTCATGTTTTAACTGTGAAGTCTGAAGTATACAATTTTATATACTTGAAGTTATGTCTACAGGGTATTCATGACTACATTTGGAGTCCTCTGCACAAGAATATATGATATGTTTCTAATTAGACCCTGCTTTGAATTTTGAGTTGAAAATTCACAATCTGTTATTTTTTTAAATAGATAAATTCAGTTACCCTTTCCAGTCCCCCATGAACCTCGAGCGAGTCTAAACACCCATGAAACATGTAAAAATTACACGTTAGTAAACAAACACCCACACCATAACAAAAACATCTAACAGTGTGCACGTACTTACATGTACATCTATACTATATACTAAATTTTAACCAGTTAACAAGAAACTTGAAAAGGAGTAAAAGCCTCACCTTCTTCAGTAACATCCACATAAATCACACACTTTAATGTCCATCTTTTCTCCTTTATTACTCGTAGCTTATCAACGGCTGATCGTCGACAGAAGTGTGGCTGTCAGAATTTCCTCGTAAACGATTCACACGAGAAAAATATCCTCCTTAAACAAATATGTAGTATTGTTCCCTGTGCATGTTCATATGTTTCACAGCAAATTGAAAATGCATGTGTACACTGAAAGAATACACAACTTCTCTTCTGCATTAGGGCTCTCTCTTTTCTACAATGCCGTTCGTTACTGTTTACATTCGGCGCGCGCGCGGGGGGGTTACAAACAGGGGCGCCCCGACAAATAGTTGCACATAGAACGTTTAAATAATGTGTGTTCATTGAATTCATAAATGATATAGATGAAAAAAATGAAATTGAATCACAACAATTTATCTAAGACGCAACACAACGTAATGCAGTAAATGCCTGGGCCTTAATGTGGCATTTGTTCGCTTGTGTGTCTATGTAGACATATTAACTCGTTCATGTACGATTCTCACATATTTGTTTTATGAAATTTGAAAAAAAATATAGCACAGAACTTGTTTAATTTGATACCAAATGACATTATTTAATATATTAACAATAACTAAATTAATTTTTTTTCATAAAATGATAACGATTTTTTCTATCAGAAAAATACGTGTATGAGCTGCTGACCCCTAATTATAGGGGCCAGCCCTTTTTTCTTAATTTTAAATGAAAGCTCTCGTTATTCTTAACAACTTTTGTTCTATATGTATTAACAAAATATTTTTAGTTTAAAGGTTATAATACAAAAAGCAACAAAATTTCAGCCCCGAAAAAATCTTAAACTTTGGCGACAAATACCTCAAAAACTAACGAAGAAATTACCAAAATTTTCATGCCAGCAAAACTATAAAATGTTACCGACAATTTCGCCAAATTTCATGCATCTATCATCTGTAGTTCCCGAGATCAACTCTGGACAAAAGACCCCCCAATTTTCAATTAAAGGGCAATAACTCATCACCGGAAGTGAATTTTAAAAATTTGAAAAAAACGTCTAGAGATATTAATATCATCTACATACCCTGAAAGTTTCATAGCAATCAGACGAAAAATGTTCGAGAAATCTCGTGCACAAAATTTGCGGGAAAAAAAAAAAAATAATAATAAGAAACAGTAGAATAACAGAAGGGTTTTCCGTTGAAAAACGGAAAACCCTAATAATAAGAAACAGTAGAATAACAGAAGGGTTTTCCGTTGAAAAACGGAAAACCCTAAAAAGACTTAATAGCCCTTCTGGTCCCTTATTTGAGGGGTATGTCCCTTTATCTTGATATCAAATTAAAGGTCTCGTTAATATAAACATATTTTGTTCTACAAGTAATCATGAATTATAAACCGTTACTGAGATATCTAAACAACTGTTTTAGGGGCCGACCCTATAACCCCTTACTGGGGCCACTAAGAACAAAATTGTTGGTATCATATTGTTAAGAACATTATTTTGAACAACTTTTGTTCTACATTGATTTTAATTTTTTTTTTCATTTTTCAGATATTAATGATCAAAGTTTTGAATTCTGGCCCCTTGAAACCCCTTAATACATAATATATGACTTAGGTATGGTAATGTATAGATGAACAGCCGGACAATGAACATTTTTGCTTCTATAATACTAACAGGTTATTATTCAGTAAAGAGTTATTATAAGAAGATTTTAGACCCCTCTTGACCACTGATTTGAGGGGCCAGCCCCTTTTTCCTGATATCAAATTAAAGGTCTCGCAAATATAAACATATTTTGTTCAACAAATGTTCACGAAATGTTAACCGTTCTTAAGATATCTGTACAAATGTGTTTTAGGGGCCGGCCCTTTATCTTCTAAATGGGGCCATAAACAAAAATATTTAAGGTAGCATATTGTACAGAACATTATTTTGAGCAACTTTTGTTCTACAATGCTTTTCAAAATATTTCTCCTTTTTCAGATATTAATCATCAACGTTTTGAATTTCTGGCCCCTTGAAACCCCTTATTACGTAACATATGACTTAAGTATGGTACTGTATAGATAAACAGCTGTACAATGAACATTTTTGCTTCTATTATTAATAACAAATTATTATTCAGTAATGCGTTATGGTATGAAGACTTTACAGCCCTCTTGGCCCCTAATTTGAGTGGCCAGCCCCTTTTTCTTGATATCAAATGAAAGCTCGTAGAAATCAAAACAACTCTTGCATTACATGTTTTAACAAAATATTTATACATCAAAAGGGATAACAGAAAATGTGCAAAAATTTCGTGAACAAATTTGATGCTAGTTTTCAGGTTCAGGCGAGCTTTAAGGCCTTGAGCAATTTTCATAATTGAAAGCATGGGGGTATATCTACAGACATTCATCTACAATCCCTGAAAATTTCAAGCTTCTATCTTGATTAGTTTCGGAGGAGATGCGTGGACAAAATGACCGTTAACAAATTATAAAATCGTCAATATCTGAAACCGGAAGTGACGTCAACAAAAAATTTAACAAAAAACATTTATCCCCTGCGATGTCCTATAAGTCCAGAAAATTTCGTGCAAATCGGGCGAATTGTTTTCGAGAAATAAAGCTTTAAAGAAGGCAGAAAAAGAATGTTAAGAATAATAATAATAGAAAGAAACAGTAGAAAAACAAGAGGGTCTTCCGTTGGAAACGGAAGACCCTAAAAATAATAATAATAGGGAAAAAGAAACAAAGCAAAAACAATAAGGTCTTCCGTTGGAAACGGAAGACCTTAATAAGAATAATCTTAACCAGCACAATAATAGAAAGGTCTTCCGTTGGAAACGGAAGACCTTAAAAATCGGGCCCGCCTGTGAAGCGGAGAAATCGAACTTTATCCGATGAAATTCTCCGCTTCAAATTCAGCACTCGGTGTCGTAATCGGGGCGGCCAACAGTAGACCGGGGCGGCTTCCTTGAGTCTGTATGTAAGGCAGTGTTTTCCCTTTATTTGAAAGTAAAAGGCTAGAATCTCATTTTAGGAGGCCGGGGGTCAAGGGGGCCGCCCAGGCCCCCTTGTGGGTCGAGGGCAAAGCCCTCGTGGGGGGACCAGGGGGGCGAAGCCCCCCGGCCGAAATTGATTTTAGGTCATTTCATAACCCTTAGGAGAGCTCTCAGGGCAGATACAATTTGAAATTTAGGCATCTTCCAACAGATTAAAAATCTTAAAAGTTTGTTATATTTTTAAAAATAATAGTATTTTTCAATATTTTTTTTGGCATCAAATCAATATGACTGTCAATTTTATATGTTCAATTGCTATAGGTATTATTTAGAATTGCACATGCAGCTGCAGGTAATCTATTGCCATAAAAAACTTATTGATCCAACATTTTACTAGATGACAAGCATAACAAAATGAAATAAAATAAATTACCACTGAAAATTTACTTTTCTTCTTTATTATTTCACTTCATAAAATCAATGTTAAATCTTGATGCATGTAATTCTTTAGATTTGGATTAAAATGGATAATTAATCTTCATCTGAGCTATTCGAATCTGAATAATTACATGCTGATGCATCAAGATTTAACATTTTTACAGCATACTGCACTTGATTTTTTAAGTCTGAGATATTGTCTGCTAAAATAACTGGGTTTGTCTGGACCCCAATTTCTGATGTGTAAGTCACATCTGATTCAGAATTTGGTTCTGTCAAATGAGCTAGATTATCATTTGAGGATTTCTTAGGTAATCTTCTTCTGTTTCTGGATGCACACCAAACATTCACTGATTCCTTAATTATTGTGTCTTCTGCTTCTTCACAGGATGGTCCATTTATTGAAACTTGCATGAGGCATTCAAGCATAGATTGGGAGAGTCGATTCCTTTGCTTTGTCTTAATTGTTTTAAGAGTGCTTGCCCCTCTCTCTGGCCATGCATTACTAACAGGAAGAGCTGACACTACCTCCGCAATGTATGCTAACTGGGGATAAAAATGCTTCATTTGAGGTTTTAGAAGATGATCAATAAACCAGTCTGTTGGAGTTGTACTTGTACAATTTGATTTAACTTCATCTGGCATATTGGGCAACACAACTTCTGCAACATAGTACTTCATCTTTTCCCATTCTATTTTCAGTTTATCCGATTCAACTTCATCTTTGCCCTCTTTTGGGTAGAAATGCTTTGCAATTACCAGAATGGCCTGCTTGCCATATTCCTTAAAACCAATATCATCTGGCAGTGGTACAAGTGTTGGATCCAATATCTGAAATGCAGACAAAAGTTTCATACTGTCATTGAATCTGGCATCAATATTTTCAATTAATGCATTGGTGTAGTTGGTCAGCAGTTTGTGAAGATATTCTGAATCTCTGACATTCCACTTGATATCTCCACACATGTTTGTAAAAGAGTCAGCATCGACTTTTAACTTTTCCAAGGGCTCCTCTGTTTCTTGTATCTCTTTTATCTTGTCCTTGGTCATTTTTACTGCAGGGTTAATTGCAGAAAAGCTGATGACATCCTTCTGAAAATATTTGGAAAGTTGTGCAAGGATAGGAAGAATGTCCTTTAAAATGTAGAGAGCACCTAAAAACTGGATAGACCTCATCTTTTTCAACAGACCACAAGCTGTTGCATCATCATCCATCTGAGAAAGTGTTTGTAGCACAGACTCATAGTCACTCACAATGGCATCCACAGCCGCCTGAAAACTAAGCCATCTTGTTCTACATGCTTTTTTCAAGCGCTTGCCTACTGACTTTTTGGCTTCCTCTCCTAACATTATGTTTTTCATATCAGTTTGCACTTTTAAGTATGCTGCCATTCTCTTTGGTGAGTTCTCAAAAAATTGCCATAATTGTCTCAAAATTGTTTCAACAGTTTTTATGTACTTAATTGATTCATTTGTGTCTGTACAGGATAAAGCAAGTCGGTGACAGATACAGTGAATATTAATGAGCAAAGGGTTTTCCTCTTTCAGACGTGTTGCAACACCTGATCTCTTGCCAACCATGACTGACGCTCCATCTGTCACAAGTCCTGTCAACTTTTTAGTGTCCAACTCACAGTTCTTCAGCTCCTCGAGTATCAAAGATGTTATAGCTTCTGAGTTTGCACTCCTGTGCTTTTTTAATACATCTTGACATGAAAGGAAAAAAGTTTCTACTTTTCCAGTGTCTTGGCAGTAGAATTGAATATAAGTAACAAGATTTTCAGTGACAGAGATGTCTGTGGCTTCATCAGTCATTAAACCAAAAGCTTGAGCTTTTTGTGCCTTCTTAATAATTTCCTTCTTTACTGTCTGTCCAATGGTGCTGAATATTTCCATCTGACACCTAGCTGATCTGTGATTAAAATATCTCAATGCTTCAATATCACAAGTTTTTTGCATAAAGTCTAATAATGGAAGTAGTTTTTTATTTGCAATGAATTCTTTCATTAGAAAATATGCTGATGAAAACACCATCTGTAAGACACTGGATTCTACTTCTCTCTTTTTTGTCACTTCTTGATGAAAATAAGAAACTTCTTGAAGCATTTCACTTTCTATTGCTGCACTATGTAGTTTGCATTTGCTGTGTGTGTTCAATGCATCCACTTTAAACCTAACACTGGGTGTCCCAGAGAAAGTTTCTCTTTGATTATTGGGATGCTTCATGTTGTGTTTTTTACATACAATGCAGTACATGCCTTCATTTTCTATATACAATAGCCACCAATTCTTTGCCGAAAGCCAAGCATGTTGAAATTTACTTTTAGTGCAAGTATTAGTGCAACCTTTTTTACTGCACAAGTAACATGAGTGAATTGTTTTATCCGAATCAAATAAATCTTGAATATTTTTGACACACTGCTCTGGTGACCAGAGTTGAGTCGAATTCAGTGAAGGAGCTGGATTTCCTAAAATTGAGAATTTTTTTTATAAGTAATTCATTTCAAAACACAAACTTTAGTACCATTATCACATATCAACATGGGTCGGAGCATTACCATATGAAGATCCAGAGCACAAAGAACTTTCACTCTCTGGTGTTGTTGAACAATCTGATTTTCCTAAAATAAAGGAGAACATTAAATTAATTATTTTACAATAACATGTACTTTACTAAAAATAGGGCTATAACAAATATTCATCTACTTTGAAAATATATTCAATCAACAATTCTTCATCAGGACTCAAAAGATTTTTATAAGTTTGGTTTTATGTCAATATCTATTGTGAGTTTCATAACAAGTATATACATTTCTCTTTTTTATTATAGATATATTGAAATTTATTATTTTAAAGTAAAATATATTACATGTAGTATATTACCGCCAACAAGAACTAATACCATAATTCAAGATCTTCGACAACTGAAAATAAATCGAAAACTTCAACAAATAAAACAAACTGAATTATTACAGAATAAACAATACATGCATGCTAATTACAAACTGTAAACCCAACCCATACATCGTAAGATGTGAAATATAACAGAATGCTTGAATATACTTCACAATTACAACAGGAAAAGAGAAAACAATAATTCGATTTGTTGGAAAAATAAATATTCATATCACGCAAACATAGAAAGAACATCCGACTCGGAGTCATTGAAATTCTGTAAGCCACAACTTCACAAACTGATAATGTAAATGTGTAACAAAAATAATGCATCACTGTTCATTCACTTACCCGAAGAATTTTTCGGCCTCTTTCCAGAAAATATTTCTTCCAACTTTAGCTGCCTTTTCTCCGCCATATTAAATGCCTTTTATTAATCGGGATCGGGATACATTCGTTTTAATCAAGTCGTACTTCGTCGAGTTCGTGTACGGTTAGATTTATCAACACAACGAAACTTTCGCTTTTTTATTTTTTTTATTTAAGGATTTTTAACCAGCATTTCTATGAATTGAAGCGGTCAATTTGGCCGGCGGCCGGTTCTTAGGGAAAACACTGTAAGGTCATGGTAATAGTTAACCCTCCCCAGAGAGAGAGAGAGAGAGAGAGAGAGAGAGAGAGAGAGAGAGAGAGAGAGAGTATTGATCTAATCAAATTTCTGTTTATTCTAGGAGAAGAGTGTTTAGAAAATTTAGGACAATTAATTGTTTGTAACGATTTTATCCTAGATTAAGATTAACCAGTTTCCCTTTAAGGTCACATGTAGTTTATCATTATGAATAGTATGATGTATTATGAACTAGCGTGGTTCATAAAAGTGGGTCGGAAAAACTTGTAAAACAGGAACCAATTGATTGCATAATTGAAAAATATTGCGCTTATTTTTAGCACTATTCAACAAATAAATACAGTTAAATGTAACTGGATATAGTATTTTATTTATTTGGAATTTGAAATGGACGGCACAGTCAACAAATAACGGTTGCATAAAGACTTCCTGCTGTGCCTTCCTCTGAAACACTATACCATCAACCATTGGAAGGCTGAGTGAATGGGGCATGCACAGAACAGTTTACAGTACGAATGATAGTACATACGGATTAACAACAACGGAACTTTGAATTACCACGAGATATAAAGATTCATCTGTTTGAATAATGACCGAAATATTGGATATTGTGTGTGAAAGAGAAGAAAAGAATTATATATATATATGGATACCGACGGTTGGATAAATGAAGAAAGAAAAAAAAGAAATAAAGACAACAAATGAAGTCGGCCTAGTTATGGTAAGTATATATAATTAATACACTACATCAAAATGAGTACTTCGAATTTTGTGAATATGTTACTCAACAGTGTCCACAATTAACTGCAGAAAAAAATGCGAAGTTATGACGATTGCTAAAGTTATGGAAGTAAACAGCTATATCTGTATCATTGACCTGGCCTTTATACAAGTACCTTGTAGCTTAGACACGTAGCATCGGGGGTGAGGGTGGAGTAGGGATGAGGGTGGCAGCATCCCCCCCCCCTGCTTTTTTGGTCAGTAAACAATTTTTTTAAATCTACAAATAAAGAGGGAAATTAAAATGGAGTTGTCTTCCCCTTTTTGGGAGAATGTAAAAAATTAATTGAAAGGAAGTTTATGTTATATGAAGTTATAGATATGCTATATTCTGACCCCCCCCCCTTCCCACGGATTAGGATTTTTATGATTTTGAAAGTTCCTTTTTTTGCGTGTCAAGATTTTTTGGACGAGTTTGCCCCCGCACACTTTCAATAACGATGATACGTGCCTGTAACTGCTGTCATAATGTTTTTTTAAAAATATTAAGTGTTTTGATTTTATTTGTTCTAAATGTAAGTCTTTAACACGCGCGAAATAAATACTAGACCTTTAGATGACATAACAATGTCTCAAAACCACCTCTCTTCAAAGAGAAAAGAACGAGAAGGTGCAAAAGAAGGTGCACTAATCTATCCCTTCGCCTGACGTAATAAATGGGTTGGGTTGGATATATATGATATCAAAAAATATATTCAGCGATATGCTCTCCTTGATAATTTCCTTAAACATCATTGAATGATTTCAGCATCTTGATGTCACTTGCGGTATCCAACACGTTATCAAAGAGGAGATAAAAGTCTCAATGAATATGAAGTTTAATTTTAAAAATAAGATTTATGTACAATTTAAATTCACTAACCATATGCAAAGTGGTGACCAATGGAAAACATGTGTAGGGATTTACATTGAAAAAGAATAGTTAATCACTAGTGTAAGTATACATAGCTTTTTTTTATAGTTTCAGTGCAGTGAAATTTAAATATAATATGCCTAAAAAATATTTTCTCATTTACTATACTTTGAAACAAAAATAATCAGAAAAATGATGGGAAAATACAAAAGGATACAGGAATGATAAATCAAACTAAAACATTATATTTTAACCACTATGTTCGCTTATCCAAAATAACTTACATGTAAGTGAAGTATTGTAGTTTGTTCACACGTATAAATGACGACACTTGATCTGCACGCGAATTTAACTTACTTTTTTTCAGAGGTCGGTTAACAGTTTTTAGAGATATTACGAGGCTTTTAAAGCAAACACTTGTCTAGAGATATCGATTGTACTAATCATATCAACACACCTTGCGAAAGTATGAGTTCAAAAATTAGCTTTAGCTATTAAGCCACGTGAATTGCAACTTTTCAGCACGTAAACAACTGCAACTATTATTACTAAAAGAGAAGACCCAGAGACGACAAAATCATTCAAAGACAGCAATAAATAAGTAGGATTTTGCATGAATTGAATTGTGTTGCTATATTAACATGTAGACCCATATTATGATAAAACATTTGCATTACAAACATTTTTCTACCCATTTCACGTCCAACAGAAACCAAATATGGAAAATGTTCAAAATTGATGCACTCAGTAGGCCAATATGGTCATGCATTGATAATATACACGTAAAATGGTTGAAACTCTTTTTCTCTATCTCTACTGAAACTGAATGAATTTTAAGAAAGACTATAAAGTCCAAAATTATGAATTCAACAACCACAGGCTAGGGTTTCTTATCGCAGGGTGTGGCCAGAATTCGCGTTATCGGGTTTAGTAAATTTTTTCTGTAATTTTCGCTACTTTCATATAACCTGTATGAATCATCAAAGTAAGAATACCCTCGTTTCTGTTTGTATAAACATCATTCTTTTAACAAATTGATCAAATGATTGTCAAAAGTAATTGAAAACTATTTAAATTGCAATTCATATACATCAGTAAGATGAATATGTATATGATTATTTCATGTAGTCCGTGATTTTTCCTATGTCACTGTAGGTTTTGACCAATTGATAAGAGGGTGGTAGATTTCAGTTATGTGAGTGTCTACATAGCTATATATTTCATAAAGGATGACTGCACTTGGCGCCGGGTTTTGGGCCCTTTTTGGTCGCTTCTGTTGCGTTTTTTTCTTAACCTTGTTCCACTTTTGTTATATTTGTTAAAGAGTCTAGTCAATTTCCAACATGACTGTGATACATTAAGCTCTTTTTATGTTTTTCTGCTTACAACTTTCGAAAAAAGGAGATTTTTTGCTTATCTGCCCTTGATCAAACATACGATTGATATTAATATCCATGAGAGGTGGAGCTGACATTATCAGAATTGTACTAAAATTAGACTAGCATGAATAACAATGCCATGTATAAAATTTATGTGATCACTCTTTCACCATAACCCTATCTATTCTATATGGTACAAGTATACTATTTAATATGGTTTCAACAATTAGACCACGCCTATGTAAGTACAGAAGACTTTAAAAGGACTTAGACGCAATTTCAGTTGAGAATTTTATTTTTGATTTGTATACATAAATAAGTTTTCTTGTGTATTTTGAACGATTTACCCAGATTTGAATGTTAGAAGTCATGTTACAAGCGAGAGACAGAGGGAAGAAATCGTTGTTATGTAAACAAAGCTCGAATCTTATATTTGCTTACAAATAATGTAAAGTAAAGAAATTACAATGTCTTTGACAAAATAATTTGTGGAAACAAGATAAATTCATTCAATTGGCTCATAAATAATTTTACCAACAACAAAAAGTAACATTAGATTGAAACATATCATTAAAACACACATGTAAACAATAACAAGGCTCAAGCTTTGTTTACAAAACATTTTTACCTCTGTAACTCGCTTGTAACTCGATATTGGACCTTTAAGTTTTAACATGGTATTAAAAACAACCATACTGATTATTTTAGACATTAAATATGACAAAATAAATTTTGAGAAATTTGAGCTTAAATTGTGTCCAAGTCCCTCTAAATCAATGCGTGACAACTTAACGTTCTTGAAAATATTGTCCTCGTAAGCACACAACATGCTATCTTACACGTCATGTGATAGAATTTTGTATTCACAAAGTTACCTGAGGTGAGAAATCACGTGATGATTTATATAATATGCAACATGCATCAACCCTTGGTTACAACGGGGAAAGCGGAAGTAAGAAGAAGCAGTTTTTTCTCATTTAAACCATGAGCGCATGTTTGTTTATTAATCTCCCTTTGACATAACTTTGATGATGCAAATATACAACTACTGTTAAACGTAAAACAATAGACAAACATGCGCTGATTTTGTATGAAGTCAGTGTAAAAGTGGGCGTCCTCATTATTGTATGGATATTCAAGAAATTGTGATGACCCCCGCCTATAGAAACAAATTCGTACTTGTTAACACATACTTTTATTTAACGCAATTACGTAAAGATGCAGTTTAGATGTTGACCATTTCTGCAATTGAAAGAAAATTCTTGTTTTAAAAGTCTATTTTCTCGCAAATATCGCACGTCCTTAAGTGCAGTCATCCTTTCTGTTAAAATTTCAGGTAATCATACTTGATGTGTTTAAATATAGAAAATTAACTAATTTCCTACCCCAAAACACTGCATATTAATATGATATAAAAAGATTTTTGAACTTAAATGCCAGATATTTTCACCAAAATACATATACGTATACCAATATACATATATGGTTGTTTGTATTTCTATTAAAGTGTTAGAATGAATATTGAAAGCTTAAGCTTTGTTGTCTAATATTCAATAAACTGAATATAAGATGCAGAAGAATGTACGCAGAAAAAGAGCATCACTGTGGTATAATCTGTATAATTTGATTACAATGTAACATTAGGTAGAGAACTGTGCAGTGATAAGTTGCAATATCTTTTTGTTTGAATAAGTGATATCGCCAAGTAGAATAGCCAGGCGTTGGATGACAAGTTGCCTTGTCGGTTGCAAGGTCTTTTGATGTTCAAATAACCACGAGGCAAACGGAATGTTTGTATGTATTAAATGAAAGCTTTTTCGTTTGTCCAAGAGGCACTCGATAGCTGCCATTATTACGTAATTCTTTCTCGCATTTCGTAAAAAAAACAAACCCCAAACTCGGGTGAAGCGGGTACGGACTGACTGAGACGCCTGGTCATGGTCTAATACAATACAATGTGCTAAGGAAGAGCCGAATTCTGTTCTTAGATATGTTGATACGAGTAGTAATGCAAATTAAGGGAAATATGAAGCATTATACTATTTTTATTTTCATTTAATCCGGTACAATTGTTCTCCGGCGCCTGGATAATTGAAGGGGCTATTTTGTTAAAATATGTATTCTAAAGCCATCTTCATGAAACAATACATATGTAAAACTATATTTCCAGCAAACAAATTGGGAAATATTATTTACAATCCTGAGAGACTAGAAATTTTAAAACATTTATTGATTACATATTGATTATTATTTATTGTCATTATTTATATACAAAACTGAAACTGAGTACCTAGTTTTCTTTATGCAGTTTTGTTCGTGATATCAACATTTTGTTGATTATTTTAAACTTCAACGCATGACCTCTACATTGACTTTATGTGATTATATTTTCTTTCATTTTTTTTTCTGTACTTGAGCTGACAAAATCAAGTAAAATCATCTTTGTGAAAGTTTTTCATATCAAAAAGAAAGTTGAAAATTTCTTTCCATTTTCATAATTATCCAGTAAAGTAATTAGTTTTATACTTTTTTACAGATCGCTGTGTTGGTTTACACATAAAATCCCTGTGGCACCACCTCCATCTGGAAGCCTGAGAAGGAAAGATTCACTATGCGTATGTCGATAGTTCGAGAACTCTTTAAAACATCTAAGGGATAATAATCAACGAATTATTGAAATGATGAATAGTGACGGTGACTAGTTTATTTACAATACCTACCATCGGTGGAAATCCTTAAAAGTTGCTCCAAGGAGTTAGTGATGATAATTTTTGCTTTTATCTTTTATAATATAATTCTTTTCTGTCATTGATAATCCCGTTAAAAAGGAAAAAGTATTTTGACCCACAGAAAGAGCAGACTCCGTCAAATCTATATTTTTATTTGACAGTGATAAACAAAGGGTTTTTGATGGATTTTAATTTTTTGTGTGCATGCACCAGCTATGTAATCTATTTTGGTTAATAAGTCATCGTAGATCCACCAAGTATGTAAATCTAAAGTGAAAGTGCTTGTTTATGGTGCGTCCAACAACGTAAATTCATTCCACTAGTCTGCATCAGCGAAAACTAAAAATATGTTTTTGGTTGCCAAACCTGCTCTATTTAACACAGCGATTTATCAACAGCTTTTAATCTTTTAAAAATTCTTGGTGAGTCCACCAATTTGGAACTCTAGTTTCATTTCACATTTCGCACAATTTTATATTGGTGGATCCACCAAGTATTGAAATAGCGATAGCATTTTTCAATTTGGACAAGTTCCTAAAATTTGTTCAGTGTAGTATTTATATATTGACATATTATTGACATATTAGAAAATTTTACCTCTTTGACTATTGGTGGAATCACCAAACAATGTTTGCAAAATGGCGAATTTTTAGGCATTCGAAAGATTTCGTTTTTGTCATATGTTCTGTCATTGCTTTGTTGGTGGGTTCACCAATTCTTTGAATGAAATACAAAACTGTATACAGACAAATTCACAATTGATTTTTGGTGGAACCACCAGGGTTCTAGTTCCTGTGTGAATGGGATATTTTATGCTTTTCAAAATAATAGAATCGCCAATATCTTATTTGAAAGTGAGATAGTCGATGAATAAAATTGGTGGAATCACCAGGGTCCTGTGTATTTGATATATTTGATGCTGTTTTAGATAACAGAATCGCCATTATCTTATTACTGGTGGACCCACCAAGTTTTTTCGTAAGTGAAACAATCGATGAATGAAATTGGTGGAATCACCAATATCATGACTGTCATTGTGGAATATGAAGGTTTAAAGATACTGTAAAATGTGCTTTTGTGTAAAAAAGATGGTGGGTTCACCAATTTATGTTGTGTTCAACGACCAAAATGAATAAAATTCATGTTCATTTCTGTTTTTGCATTGTGTTCATTTTTCATTTTGCACTGAAAAAAAGAGGATACGAATAGAAAATCCTCTTTCTTAATAGAAACAGTTAGTTTCATAAATGCAACGTTCGTGCCCACATATTTAGTAATGCAAAGTTTTTAGCAGAAATGAGATAAAACAATCAATGTCGTCAACTTAATTTGTCATTAAAGGGGTTGACGACGATATCTAGATTGAAGGGGTAAAATATGAAAGTTAATAACATACATATAGATATCAACACTAATAATGCAAAGTGGACAATGTCGTCAGCTTGTGAATGAGATAGCTGATATGTTCTGTTAACATCATTAAAACTTTATATCAACTTCTATTGTAATCTTAACGATGTAAACCATGCTAACAAGACTAATAAATGTAGAATCATTCATAATTTCAATGGTGCGATAATGAAATTCCACCGACGGGACAAGATTAACGGTCTAGGACTGAACTCTGCCCTACTTTATGTTTATCACTCCGCTGGTGGTTACAAACAATGCATGTAAAGCAGAGCATAAGATACTTTTCTCAATGACAAAATGATAAATTGCAGTCAGTTAAGCAGAACATTTACCTACATATTTGATAATCCCTTTATTTATCATTGCCTAACATTATACGATGTTTGTTAAATAATTACAACAGGGTAAAAATGTCCAATGTAAGACAGACAGACAGAATATAACTATGTAGGCCATAATTGCGATATTGACAACGTCGACGATGTAGACACAATGTTTACTTGATGCAGATCAACATTGCGATGTTGAATCGATGTTGGTCAACATTGCGATATCGACAATGTCGACGATGTTAATAAGAAAGAAGGAACACGATGTAGACACGATGTCGACTCGATGTTGGTCAACATTGCGATATCTATAATGTCGACGATGTAAACAGAAAAGAAGGAACACGATGTCGACTCGATGTTGGTCAACACTGCGATATCGACAATAACAGGAAATAATGAACACGATATTGACACGATGTCGACTCTATGTTGGTCAACATTGCGATATCGACAATGTCGACGATGTAAACAGGAAAGAAGGTACACGATATAGACACGATGTCGACTCGATGTTGGTCAACATTGCGATATCGACAATGTCGACGATGTAAACAGAAAAGAAGGAACACGATGTAGACACGATATAAACACGATTTTGACTCGATGTTGGTCAAAATTTCGATATCGACGATGTAAACAGAAAAGAAGGAAAACGATGTAGACACGATGTCGACTCGATGCTGGTCAACATTGCGATATCGACGATGTAAACAGAAAAGAAGGAACAGGATGTAGACATGAAGTCGACTCGATGTTGGTCAACATTGCGATATCGACAATGTCGACGATGTAAACAGAAAAGGAACAGGATGTAGACACGATGTCGACTCGATGTTGGTCAACATTGCGATATCGACAATGTCGACGATGTAAACAGAAAAGGAACAGGATGTAGACACGATGTCGACTCGATGTTGGTCAACATTGCGATATCGACGATGTAAACAGGAAAGAAGGAACACGATGTAGACACGATGTCGACTCGATGTTGGTCAACATTGCAATTTAGAAAATGTACAAAGGATATAAATGGTACGCTGCAAATGCAATTTCATGCTAATAACACAATGTCTATTCGATATTGGTCAGCATTGCGATGTTGACAATATTGATAAAACATCGGGCATTGGACATGCTTCGATTTATCTGGAAGATACCGTTTTCTTTTCTTTGTTGTTGGTTGTTTCTCAGAAGAGCTTGTTTCCTCCACTTCCACAGGCTCCACTTCCTCAGAAAACTGAGAGCAAGATGGAGGAGCCTGTGTCAGGTCAATAGAACCCTACAAAATACAAACAATTAAAAAAATTAAATAAAATATTTAAGGTAGACATCTCTATCCTTTATTTACAATGACTGCATGAATGTACTTTCAACTCATTTAATATTTCGTATAGTATTCATTTTCGAATAAGGCCACACATATATACGATATTGCTATGTTAAAGAAAATAAATAAAAAAAGAGCAAGCATAACAATAATTACCTACCTCCTATTCTGGATCACTCCGATCACTTTCACTAAACAACTGCTGTGAATATTCATCCACTGTTAAAATATCATATAAATTCATTTGTTTAAAATGTAAATATGTGTAATAATGTTGTGATCTTTTAAGTTCAGTTTATTTCAATTTGTTAAATTATGGCTTGATACAAAATTATCGATCGACTCACTTCGAACTAGTGAAGGGTAAACATTAGTCTAAGAGTTATCGTTCTTTACATGTCTTACCCCGTATGAACAATCGCCATTTTCAACATAAACACGCTTATTTCTGTAAAAATCTTAAATTACCAACGTTAAGTTACGCGATTCAAGATTTTAATGGTCTTGATATGCAATTGCTATGCGTAGTTTATTTAATAGTAAGAGAAAAACTTCGATAAAAATTACAGATCTAACGTTTACTTACTGTTATACCCCGGGGATTTTTTATTTCGAATACGTCATTTCTCAGTGTTTTCCTCATTATATTTAATATTTTATTCATGATAAGAAGTCTTTTTGTATTATATCGTGAACATATTTGGATTATAAACAGTACTTCTTTCTTTTCATGATGTTTTGTGAAGTTGTACCCAAACTGATTCGTACGTTAACCGACTTTATGAAATGGTCCGTCATACTGAAAACTCTTCGTTTATATTACCGCTCATCATCATCATTATAATAGAAATACTACAGTTAGTGATTTATAAACTGTATGTAATGTAAGAAGTACATAATACATGTATATTGTTGCGCTCAACGCATACATATTATAGTGATATTACTTTTTCCTATAATTATAAAGAAAGAAATACTGCATATAATGGAAAATGCACACAGTAAAATGTAAAAAAAAAATACTTTAATGAATAATGAATAATAATGAATATAATATCAAATACAATGAAGAGAACACTGAGTATAATGTTTAATCCTCGAAGAAGAGCCCCGCGTTTCATAATTGACATAATAACGTCCTATATTTGGTTTTTTTATGCGAGTTTGAAGGTAGTTAAAATTGCAAAAAAAAAATACTTTTTCAAATACGCATAATATCGTTATTGTTGATCAAAATATTAAATAGTAGAAACAGCAATTTCTCTATACTTGTGCGAAGGTTAACTATACAAGTTATTTTATATTTAGGGTTATAGTCGGGGGAATTTGTGCTCTCAATTTAGCTTTGAATTGATCGATCGAGAAAAAATCCACACAAAGTAAACACAGAAAATTACAAAAAGACATCGATGAACGATATCTTTTACTGCTACTAACATTAATTCAATAAGCTTAGGTTAACCGTTCATTAGAGAGCAGCTATAGAAGAATATGTGTGTACTCATACGCAACATCGTTTGAACCTATCGCGTAGATGGTGTGTGTTTAGAACTGTATAAATTACAGTCGATGTTCTTAAGATATAGAGGGAAAATACCTAGTGGATGTAACTATATAATTATAAACTTGACATACTCATACTTCAAAAGGATTGTTGGTAAATGCAACAGTTTATTTTAGTTTTAGCAGCCTAGAAAACCGGACGAATCTATAAAAAGGTGAAATTACACGTTACTGTTTTGTAAAGTGTACATTTTCCAATTCTTAAATATATCGCCTTCTAATTAAAGTACTTCTTTGCACTAAAATATATCTATGCTTGTTTACATCATACATAAATAGTAATAAACGGTCAAACCTATTAACTTGGAATTAAAGGTTTAATATTTACATGTTAATGTATGATCATCTTAAAATAGAAGTAATTCTCCAGTAAGTATTCAAAAGATAACAAAGAGAAAGCTGTGAATGTTACAGCACACCGGGTTTCCTTTTGTATGAACAGTATCCGTAATCAATTTGTCCATAAAAAAAGATCAATGTATGATGATTATCTAACTGCAAATAACTATCTTGAAAACTGTAAAATGAAAGAGGATTATCTTGACAAATGATGCACCTTGTGTGCAATATATTGATTAAAAAGTACTAAGTTCAACAGCTGGTATTTCCCTCGTGAATTCACACAAAAAATGCAAGTAATTTGCACATTTCTGATATATAAGCAATTTACCTTCAAAAGAAAAGCTTTCTATTTCGAAAAATGTATGAGCAGTTTTCCGTACAATAGGGATACACTTTATGCAATATTAGGCATAAAACAAATGAATACGTTTAATAATTTTTTGCATAAATGATTACAAATCAAAATTTAAGTAATATATACATCTCAGATGTATGCACAATTGATCAACAAAACAAAACAAGAGGCCCAATGGGGCCACATCGCTCACCATAGCAACAATGACTTTATTTGGGCGTTCAAATGATATTGTACCACATGTCCCCTCGGTAGAATAACAAAATAATAAATATTGTAAAGTATTCAAATTTTACACTTATTTTTGCAAACACTTAATCTTTGATATTATACTTTTATAGAATATCAATTTAACCAACAATAAGAAAATCCTATGCAAGATATAAAACTAAACTTTTGGTAGGGGTACAATGTTAACTTCCAATCCCCTATTTTTTCGTTCTGCCCCCTACCCCCCCCCCCCCCCCCCCCATTATATAAAGTATAAAGCGATCAAAGAATTTGAGAGCATATATGTACATTTTTATCTTCCTTTATATTTACGAGTTATTTTATTTTTTTGCAAAATATTATAATATTTATTGGTCGATATTACACCAGTTGGTGGATTAACTAAATGGGAAGAAGATTTTATTTAAAAAAAAAATTCCTATAGATGTGAAGAATAAAACTGCCTCAGTGCGCTCAATTCCTCAAATTAGAAACATTCAAAAATTTAAGTCTCCCAATCATAAACGACTGTTGTTTACCTGACGTAAACTCCCGTGACTTTTGAACCTTACTTGATTGATGAATACACTCGAATGAAAAATGTTTCGCGTGACATGTAAAAAGAGTAATTAAAGTCAACTAGACTTTGACCCCTGCGTGCACGGGTTGACTTTGCAAATGATATCGGACATTTACGAAATAGATGCATCGACACACCGTATTGTTGACATTTACATAACCAATTAATTCTACAATAATGCTATTTATTGCACTACACTCTGCTTAGTTAAAATAATCTAATTGTGTCTCGGGACAGGCCTTCATCACAGTTAAAATGCCTCCCATATACCCGTAATGTAGAAAAAAAGTTGCAAAATCGCTCCAAAAGGATTTTGGAGAAAATTAACGAAGCTGCATTGGAAATAACAGTCAAATTATTCTTAACAAACCATTTTAAGGCTGTAAATACCTTTCATCTAAAATTTAATTCATATTATTGAAGAATTTCACACTTTTTCACCAAAGGTTTTTACTCGCTTTTAATTAACACACCCTGTTGACATTCGGAACTCTCGGGATTTTCATACTAAATGCACTGAATTAGAGAGTGAAAATTTACACGTATTTCTATTTTTTGATCGTTTCTGAGTTTATCCATGCAAATATGATATTGTGGAAGCATAAACTAAAGACCCTCCCGTGATTTAGCGTGAATGTGATGCGTATGTGCAAGATTGTAAGATCCAAAAAATCCAGATGATTTCCGGATTTTTAAATAAATTTCGTTGATTATTAATAAGCGAAGCTTGATTGAGACAAAATAAAAACAACTTGGTAATCTTTAAGTACCAATAATGTTTAAAAATATAAAAAAAACAAAGGACAGTACCTTTCGATTTCTAGGTAATAAAGCCCAATAATTCGAGTCTTTTATTTTCATATAGTAGTATAGATGTATTGACAGGCATATCATTGTATTTTGCTAAGACCCATCCACTTTTTTTTTATCTTTATTCAAAAACAACAAATGGCTACAAACCAGGATGATTTTACGTTGTAATATTTTCTTAAGAATATCGATAATGCCTTTATCTCCCTACAAAATGAGTCAGAACTATGGAAACTGTGTATGAAAAACTACATGTATCAAAATTAATGTGGAATTCATATAATTCTGAATCATTATATAAAAAGGGAGCCCCAGAAAGTAGTTACAGCATATCATTTTTGTACAAGTATTTAACGTTTAGCAAGACATTTTCTAATGTATGATCAACCAAAATTTCAGCGTCAATCATAGAATTATAAGCAAGATACAGAGCTCACAATTTTGCTAGATTTTTAACTTGGTATTTCCTATTCAGCATCTAAAATGAAAAAGGCCTCATATATATGTACAAAGCTTAAAGGGGCATGGTCACGATTTTGGTCCAATTTTATTTTTCTGTTTTTATTATTTACAATGCTTTAAGAAAGAATGCATTTCTAATAATGAGTTTTAAGCAATATACAGGGCTCACAATTCTTCGTCATGTAAACAAGGCTCGTGTCCTGTTTTTGTTTACATAGGTTCAATATACCAGTAAAATGTTTTTAAAGATGATTTGTCTATATTCTTATTCATTTAAAGCATAAATAAACAGTTTTTAACGATTAACACATTCATTTTAGGTCTACAACTGGAATTTTCACTTCAACATTCAAAATATAAACAAACGCTTTGTTTACATAGCGAGGAATTGTAAGCTCTGTAACTCGCTTATAACTCAACAAATGACACTCAAATTTTAGTTGATTATTAAAAATGCCTTACTGAAGCATTTGTTATATATAGTAGGTTTATATAATCGATTATTCTCGAGTGGTCAGTTATTCTTTCTAGAGTATTCTTGAGTGTCCAGGTAATTCATGTAACTTCTTGTACACATAATTTCTAGAATTTGCTAGATTTATATTTTAGTATAAATAACCTGTAAACAGTGCTCATAGGATACTCTCATTGGACTTGTACATGTGTTCGAAGACATTTAACAATTATATACTTACTGGGACATTGTGATTTCATCCATTTGGCAGATTATAACGGACACTCCTAGTTAGTATTTTTAGTGTAAGTTGTATTTTTATACCCCCTGCAAACAAAGATTGGGGGGTATATAGGAATCACCTTGTCCGTCCGTTCGTCTGTCCGTCTGTCTGTGCAATCGTGTCCGGTTCTTATCTTTTTTATGGAGAAACATTGGAAGTTCTTACTTCACACAAAGATTGTTTATGACCTAAGGGTGTGTCATGACCTTGACCCAAGGTCATTTGGGCAAGGTCAAGGTCACTGGCAGAAAAAAGGCAAAATTCGTATCCGGTCCATCTCTTTCTTATGAAGAAACATTGCAGGTTCTTACTTCACACAAAGATTGCTTGTGACCCAAGGGTGTGTCATGACCATGGGCTAAGGTCATTCAGGCAAGATCAAGGTCCCTGGCAGAAAAAATGCAAAATCGTGTCCGGTCCATATTTTTCTTATAGAGAAACATTGACAGGTATCAGGAGAAAACGTACCCGGGAGAAAACGTACCCAGGAGAAAACGTACCCAAACGTACCCGGGTACGTTTTCTCCTGGAGAAAACGTACCCGATAAATTGGGTACGTTTTCTCCTGGGTACGTTTTCTCCAGCATTCCATTGACATTGGAAGTTCTTACTTCACACAAATATTGCTTATGAGGTAAGGGTGTGTAATGACCTTGACCCAAGGTCATTCGTGCAAGGTCAAGGTCACTGGCAGAAAAAATGCAAAATTCGTGTCCGGTCCATATCTTTCTTATTGGGAAATATTGGAAGTTCTTACTTCAAACAAAGATTGCTTATGACCTAAGGGTCTGTCATGACCTTGACCCAAGGTCATTTGGGCAAGATCAAGGTCACTGGCAGAAAAAAGGCAAAATTCGTGTCCGGTCCATATCTTCCTTATGAAGAAGCATTGAATGTTCTTACTTCACACAAATATTGCTTATGACCTAAGAGTTTGTCATGACCTTGACCCAAGGTCAATTGAGGAAGTTCAAGGTCATTGTTTTGAAAATGCCAAATTTTGTCCGTGTCATTTGTCTGTGTCATTTCTTGTGTTAATGGAAATATTAGAAGCTAAAATTTGACACAAAGCTTGCTCTTCTCAGGCCACATAAAATTATTTTTAGATTTTCATCCCCGTCTCTCTGTAAATGGCCTGCCCCGATGAAATTTTTATTTGGAAAAAAAAATGTGTGGAAAAAAAATTTCGGAAAATATCGGGCTCAGTATACCAATATTTCAAAATGTTTAAATATTAAATGGCTGCTTGACATGTGGATTTCGTTTGATTCGAGTTTGATTTGAGTCATGGTTGTTAAAGGAAGGATGCAAATGTCCTCATGCATTAACAGTTAGCTGAAAATAAAATGGAAATAAAGGATAGAAATTGGTTTGTTTACTCCTATTAGCATTAACAGTTTTAAAAAATAGAGCAGTTGTTATTTATAGAAAATGGTCAGTGAAATAGATTCATCCAATATTTTCTACAATAGCAAAAATACACGCGTTTTGATTTTTTTCTTAGCGGGGGGTATCAATTGTGAACTTGCTCACAGTACCTCTGGTTGTATCTATTTTTATATATATTACTGTAAATAAATTAAGTTTCAAGTTTACTCTTTTTGATTGATTTTTGCTGGAATTAAGGGTTATTCTGACCCATAACAGAATTGGGGCTCGTCCGGGATATCGAATTTTGTTAATTTGCAGGCTGAGTTTAATTTTGTTGTTTTGTTTATTAATAATTTAGTTATCCAGCAGAAATCATCATGGTATTTTCGGTCACAGACTTTCTTGCCTCGCCAGAGGTTCAGGTTTTTGAAACTGTGAAAAAAGAATGTCTTGATCACATTAGCTAGGTATGCATTTTGGTTAAGATATAATGTCTTCAATGAAGAAGCAAGAAATTAATATTAAAGTTGCAAATAAATAAATAGAGAAAAAATGTTTTGAGACACGTGATTTTCAGGAAATTTTTTAACTAGAATTAGAACCTTATAAAATTTCAGAAATGCAGCATAAAGTAGAGTTAGAAAAAATACAATAAGAACGAGAAAAATTAGAAAGAGAAGACCGAGAGCGTGAAAGAAATTTTGAATTAGAAAAATTAAATCTAGACAGACAAGAACGAGAAAAAGAGCGTAAAGAACGAGAAATAAAACGTGAACTGAACTTTGAGTTAGAGAAACTGAAATTACAGCACACAACAGAACATTCATCTATTAGGACTGAATTTGATGCAGCTAAAAATATTAGATTAGTTCCAAAATTTCAGGAAAAATCTGTAGGCAAATATTTCCCTTTATTTGAAAAAGTAGCAGAAAATCTGAAATGGTCACAGAAGGTTTGGTCAACTACAAAGTGTACTTACTGGCAAAGCAGCTGAGGTATACTCTGCTCTTTGGGTAGCTGAGAGTTCAGACTATGAACACGTCAAGTCAGTTATTTTAAGGGCATATAAATTAGTACCAGAAGCGTATAGACAGAAGTTAAAACAAGAAAGTATAAAAAGAATGATAATCAAACATTTGTTGAATTCTCACGAGAGAAAGATTTGTTTGATCAGTGGTTTAGGTCTAAGAAACTTGATAAAACTTTTTCTAATTTACGTCAAGTCATTCTGTTAGAAGAGTTTAAGGATTGTGTTCCTCAAGATTTAAAAACACATTTAGAAGATAAGAATGTAAAAACTCTTGAGGAGGCAGCAGTCATATCGGATACTTTCACTCTTTCTCATAAAAAGAACTTTTTCACAAGATCTCAAAATATCAATTATTATTCTAAAAGTTCAGACTCTTGTAACAAGAGTGTTCTAGTGTCTCAGTCTTCCACAAGGTCCCAGTCTTCAGCACAAGGTGGTTCTAGGTCCGGTCCAGGACGTTTTGAAGGTTCTTATCAGTGAATGTTTTAAACTCAAAAGAAAAAATGACCTTGACAAACATCAACCACTTGCCTGTGCTGCAGTTACAGGTGATCAAGGAACCTTAGTTTTATTTTGTTCTGACACTTCTAAAGTTCAGCATTCAAAGTCAAGTTCTACTGATTCTACGAAGGATTATAAGCCCTTTTTGTCGCAGGGATTTGTTTCACTTGATGACTCCAGCAAAACTCACTCTGTTAAGATTTTGAGAGATACTGGGGCTGCAGACTTTATTGTTAGAGGGTGTACTGCCTTTGTCTGAACAGACCTTTACTCGTATGTCAGTTTTATTACAGGGTGTGGAGCTCGGCGTCATTAATGTTCCCCTGCATAGAATTTGTCTGAAGTCAGATTTAATTACTGGACCTGTTACCGTAGGTGTTCGACCTACTCCTCCTGTTCCAGGCGTTTCTTTATTGCTAGGCAATGATTTAGCCGGTGGAAAGGTTGTACCTGATCCTATAGTCTGTGAGAGAGTTACGTCCAATGTCACTTCAGATGATGGAGATGATGATTTATATCCAGCCTGTGCTGTTACTCGAGCGATGGCCAGAAGACGAGAAATGGAGGCTGACCATTCTACAGGTCCAGTTACGAAAGATTCCTTACCTGATATTGATTTAAATGACACTTTCTTTTCCAATATAGATGATTATAAAACAAGCATTGAACCACAAGATTTTAGAAAAATTGTTAAGAATACACCATTACTTAGATTTATCGGCAATGATAAGTTGAATCTACCATCAAAACAAGAAAATGACATCCTCAGCCGAGAACAATTACTTGCTGAACAACATACAGACTCTGATGTCATTCAATTAAGTAAAAGAGCCCTTCCACCAGAAGAGGTCATCAAAGTCGGAGAATGTTTTTACTTGAATGATGGCATCCTTATGCGAAAATGGCGACCACCTGAGGCTTCCCCTGATGAAGTATGGCGTGTTGTTTACCAGATAGTAGTCCCAGCTGTGAATCGTAAAGACATTATGGCTATAGCTCATGAAACTCCTATGGCAGGTCATTTAGGTGTCAATAAGACTTGTCATAAAATTTTGAGTCATTTTTATTGGCCTAAATTGCGCAAGGATGTTTCTGAGTTTTGCAAGTCTTGCCATGTTTGTCAGATGGTAGGTAAACCAAATCAGAAGATTCCATCTGCACCTCTCCAACCAATTCCAGCAATTGAAGAACCTTTTAGCCGGGTATTGGTGGATTGTGTAGGAGCTTTGCCTAGGACTAGATCCGGAAACCAGTATTTACTTAGCATCATGTGTACATCGACACGATTTCCAGAAGCCATACCACTTACGAACATCAAGGCAAAGAACGTAGTTAAGGCCCTAACCAAGTGTTTTAGTTTTGTGGGGGCACCTAACGCAATCCAGTCTGATCAAGGTTCGAATTTCATGTCAGGATTGTTCCAGCAAGTTATGCATGAGTAAGGAATTAAGCAGTATAAATCAAGTGCCTACCATCCAGAGTCCCAAGGCGCGTTGGAACGTTTTCATCAGATACTTAAAACAATACTGAAGACCTATTGTTACCAGTATGAGAAAGACTGGGATGAAGGAGTTCATCTTGTACTATTTGCTGCACGGGAGGCTGTTCAAGAGTCTCTTGGGTTCAGTCTTTTTGAACTGGTATTTGGTCATACAGATAGAGAAGTTGCTAAAGGAAAAGTGGCTGACTGAGACTTAATCTTTTAGATTATGTGTCTGATTTTAAAGAAAAACTTTACACTGCTTGTAAATTAGCACCGGAAAATCTAAAAAAAATTCTCAATTGAAAATGAAGGTATGGTATGACAAAAATGCTAGAAATCGTAATTTTAAGCCAGGAGATAAGGTTCTTGTATTTCTACCTATTCCTGGACATCCTTCCCAGTCCAGATATTATGGTCCTTATGAAATTGAAAGTAAGATTAGTGATGTAAACTATGTAGTTAGCACACCAGATAGACGAAAACAAAAACAAGTGTATCACATTAATATGTTAGAAGAATATCACGAAAGGTGTGACCGAAATCTTGTCAAACCAGTTTCCACTTTAGCCAATGTTAAGAAAGTTAAAAATTGTATTGAAGTGAGATGGGTATTGATATAAATGAGAAAGATTGTAATCAGAGTGCCCCTTTACAAAATGCAACAATTTTTGCTGATTTTGACACCAAAGTTGGACATTTGAACATTCACAAAAAAAAAACAAGTTAAAAAGCAGGTGGATGAATATCATCAACTTTTTTTCTGATGTCCCAAAGAAAACAAATGCAGCTTCTCATGATGTCATAGTTGGCGATGCTTTACCTATCAAACATCGTCCTCATCGACTAAATCCCATAAAGCTGCAGTACCTAAGAAGAGAAGTACAATAAATGTTGGACAATGACATCATTGAGCCAAGTTAAAGTAACTGGAGCTCACCATGTGTTCTTGTATCAAAACAGGATGGAACTTATAGATTATGCACTGATTTTAGAAAAGCGAATTCCGTCACGAAAACTGATTCCTACCCCATTCCTAGAATTGATGACTGTATAGACAAAATAGGAAATGCCAAGTTTGTCAGTAAATTTGACCTATTGAAGGGTTACTGGCAAGTTCCATCGACAGAGAGAGCAAAAGAAATTTCCGCTTTTATAACTCCAAATGGACTTTACCAATATAAAGTAATGCCCTTTGGCATGAAAAACGCACCAGCTACGTTCTAAAGAATGATTCATTTCCTTCTTCATGACCTCGAAGGATTTGAGGCTTATATCGACGACATCATCATATACAGCAAAACATTGGAGGAACATCTTCGAATCATTTGTGTATTATTTGACATTTTAGCTAAAGCCAACTTTACAGTGAATTTTGAAAAAAAGTGATTTTTGTCATGCTCATGTAGAATACTTAGGTCATAAAGTATTATTGTGTGTATTATTATGGCTAAAGTGGAGGCTATTGCTAAGTTTCCGATTCCTACAAACAAGAAAGAATTAATGAGATTTTTGGGTATAGCAGGATTTTATAGAAAATCCAGTCACTAATCTTTTACAAAAGAGGGTTAACTTTGAAATGACAAAAGACTGCGAAAAATCCTTTTCTAAAATAAAATTTGTCCTTATAAGTAGTCCAGTTCTCTCAACTCCAGATTTTTCTAAGCAATTTAAGCTTACTGTTGATGCTAGTGATGTAGGAATCGGGACAGCTTTGTTTCAAGAACATAGTGATAGTGTGGATAAGGTTGTTTATTTTTCTTCTAAGAAACTTACCAAATGTCAACAAAAGTATTCTACTATAGAAAAAGAATGTCTTGCTTTGTTGTTATCTTTACAGCATTTTGACGTTTATTTAAATGTTACTGTTCATCATATCCTTGTGTATACAGATCACAACCCCCTGACATTTTTGCATAAATTGTCAAACAAGAACTTTTGTTGTTACAAAAGTATAACATAATTATCAAACATATCAAGGGTAAAGACAATGTTATTGTAGATGCCTTGTCAAGAGTATCATGATTATTATTTGTTGAACGTTTCTATTTATTTGATTGGACAATACAAGTTTTCATTTCCACTCTAACTTTTTTAAGGGGGGAGGTGTTATATATGCATATAATTTCTAGAATTTGCTAGATTTATATTTTAGTATAAATAACCTGTAAACAGTGCTCATAGGATACTCTCTTTGGACTTGTGTTCGAAGACATTTAACAATTATCTACTTACTAGGACATTGTGATTTTATCCATTTGGCAAATTATAACGGACACTCTTAGTTAGGATTATTAGTGTAAGTTGTATTTTTGTATCTATTTAAATATATATTACTGTAAATAAATTAAGTTTAAAGTTTACTCTTTGTGATTGATTTTTGCTGGAATTAAGGGTTATTCTGACCCATAACACATTATAAACATTAAAATCGAAAAAATAATTTTTGACTAAAATCGTGACCATGCCCCTTTAACACTCAAATAAGGTGGTATAGTAAATAGAAACTGTCAACAATTAAACAGAAGAGACATGCACTAAAACAAAGAGCACGATTTATGTTTCAAAATGAATCATATATATATATATATATATATATATATATATATATATATATATATATATATATATATATATATATATATATAGGCGATATTAAACTCTGTTTAAACTGAATAAACTTGAGAAAATGCTGAGCATCTCTTCAAAACACATTGCATAAATCAACCATTACGCAAAAGATCATACCAAATTACCAATAGAATGAATTGTATTTTAGTACTTTGTTCACACATTAGATTTTGCTTTTTTGCGCAGGTAAACAGTCAAATGTCTGATTTACCGAAGTCTTTGTTTAATTTGATACGTAAAAATTATGAAAACCAAGAGATAGTTTCCCATGTTACAAAGCTTAAATAATATGAAAATGAACGAAAAACAAAACAAGCTAACATAACACAACCGTCAAATGTTAAAAAACTGCCAACGCATTGAAATATATTATAAATATTTAACCTCAATTTACTTCACAAAATCGGCACCAATGTATCTTGCATGTTTCAAAGATTACCTTTGGACACAAACTGTTGCACAACATTCGTCAGATCGACCCGTAAACATTCAACATGGCTGCTTTAAACAAAGAACCTATTTTTACACTTCCTGTTTTAGAAGTATGGAATACTGAACCCGAAGTTATAATCTGATTGAAACACGCATTTCCTTCATTATAATTATTTTAGTAATACAGGGTTAGGGTCAATTACTTTCAAATGTAATTAATTAATTTCAAATACATCAATAATTTTGTCAATTACTTGCAATTACAATTACATTGATTTTTTCAAATGTAATTAATTACTTTCAATTACTTTGACAAATGTAATTATACATTTCAATTACTTTTAATATCTTAAGAATAAATACATGTATAAACAGCATTGAGACACACACAAAAATTTGTATGGTAATGTCTTTAGATATTTGTGTTCATTATAATCATTATTTAAAGATTTTGCTTTAAAATTTATATTTCAATTAATATATAAACATTATAATAGGTACTATATCCAGTGTCATTGGGTTCATGTTTGGTTTTGAACAAGATTTTTTATATTAAATTTTTATTCAATACATTTGTTCTTGGGTATGAGAGGACTTCAGACCTGAAAAAAATAGACCTGTTTTAGAGTGTCATGTTGTAAAAACACATCAAACATAATGAGACACTTAATTAATAATTATTAAACATTATTATTAAATTTCTGTCTGTAATTTTCCTGTTAACTTTATATAGCTGCACTTGCATATAATTGTTTACATTTACTTGTACTGATAAAAAGTAATGCTTAAGCTCAAAGAATTGAAAAATAATTGAAATGTAATTAAAAAGTAATTGAAAATACATGATATTTTTGGAATGTATTTAACTACATTCAATTACTTGTAATTGAAGGAAGACTCAATTACAAATAACTTCCAATTACTTTGAAAATGTAATTAATTACACTCAATTACAAATACTTCTTTCAATTACCCCGTCCCTGTCGTAATAACTCAAAATTAAAACAGAATTAGCCCATATATTTTGCAATTTATATTTTCCTTTCCATAAGAAACATTTATGTTAAATTACGTTGAATTTAACTAAGTAGTTCTAAAGGAGAACTTTTTTTTAAAATGCATCCCCCTTTTTCTACAGTTTCGAGGTTTTCTCCGTTTTGAATAAAGATAGGTCTTTCATTTCTGCAATTTATATTTGCCTTCCCATAAGGATGCCGTGTGCTAAATGGTTTAAATTGGCCAAGCGGTTTTAGAGAAGAAGTTCAAAATGTAAAAAGTTTACAAACGGACGGACAAAATGTGAGCAGGATAGCTCACTTGAGCTTTAAGCTCAAGTGGGCTAAAAACTAAATACCTTAAATCCTGTAGGAGAAGTTATCCATACAATAGGGGTACCCTTTTTTCAGCCGCCCGGCCACCCATCCACCTGGCATTTTCACTATTTCTATAACCAGATTTTTTCTTCGGAAAACCCGGTTAAAAATTAGGGTTTTTTTCCCTGACCTCCGAAGCATTCTATATTCATATTTATTTCTACATATGTTTGAGATTTGGTAGGCAGACTATCAAAATACGAATAATCAGTGTGTTCAAAGTTTTCTACACATAAAACATAATACATAAGTCCTGTAAAATCATTTTTTGGAAAATATTCATAGATGTATATTAAATAATGGTAAAACACTCCCTAAAGTGATCCATGTCAAGAAGAAGTGTCCCTATTGTAATTTATGGTCTTCTCTACATGTAATTGATTTTATTGTGAAAAACATTGGAATTTATGTTCGAGATTACGATTTTAGAGAAATTCTTTATACAAATAGGTATCATATTGGTTGTAATTACGTGTCTGGGGTAGGCTGGGAAGTTCACGTTGGTACAATTGGTACACGTCTTAATTTGACCTAACTAAGGGTCAGTATTGCGAGCCTCCTTGGAAAATTACGCCCTTTAAACTTTTGTCTGAGTGCATTTATTTTGAAACAAATACTGTTTAAAATGTGGTATAATTGACAGAATAAACCACTACAATGTCTATTAGTTTACACATAAATGCACTAAGCATAATTATCATTTAATAGCTTACACAAAATTGATACAAAATCGGACCAGGCAGCTTTAAGATATACACAATTAGAAATACATGTACAAAATAAGTCAAAAGCTTTTAATTTTAATGGCGATATTAAACATTTTGTTGGAAAAGTGTCCACTATTCACTGTATATACATGTTATTAAGCAGACGTTTTAAATGCTGGCAACTCAGCGATATACATGTATGAGCATTGGCTTTTACTGGTATTTGAATGAATTATATGTTTGTATAATGTACATCTATTTTTCTGAGCCTGATGTCATTTACCTATTTACTCATATAATTGTTGTAAACAGGACAGGATAATTATCAATGTTAAAAGTGAAAATATATTAAGTCGCATTGTATATTATACATCATCGTCAAAGTTATGGTGTCATATATGGTATTATGAAATGTCCCGATTCAGTTTAAAAGTTATAGTTAAATATCAAATGTTTTATATAAAACAAAACACAAACTAAAGTGAAAACACAAAAGACAAAATTCCTCCTTCGAAATTGGGTGCATAAAATTGGAAGTAGCGCTTTATTCCCATGCAATAGATTTTTTTTATTTTTAAGTATTGATATTTTAGCTTTAGTTTAACGCAAATTGATCATGACAGAGCATATCGATACAACACTTAAACAAACTTTGTGTCCTCGTTTTAAAAAAAAAAATTTTTGTCCAACAGTATTATTGCAAATCATTGATTTTGATATGATTTTAAGTACGCATGCTCGGTAATCATGAAGAACATCGGAGTTAAAAAATTTGTTCCCGTTGGTATTCACAACAGGTAGCTGGGAATATGGGGGTTATCTTGCAAAAATATCGAAGGATATGTATTTTGATACAAGTTTTCCTTTTAATGAAAAACTGCCACTGTTGTGATGGGGGTTTGTTGCGCACAACACAGGCAGGGCATAAATTAGATTCTCCGGGGCAGATGTTTACTGCTATGGGACAGAAGCAGTGTGTACGAGAATGTATGCGGCGGGGGGATTGTCTATCGGTCAATTACTGGAGGAGCGACCTACGATGTCAGCTGAACCCCTCCGCAGTGGGACCGGGGGTGGCTCTAGTGCCTGACTCTCTGTGTGATTACATTGAAAAAATGACACAGCCCCAGGTAAGTAAGTAAGTGATAAAATATAGACCAGACTACACTGAGCGAAAATCTTATGTAATATTTAGTATGCATTACTGTCGTTTATTGCATATTTTTTCCTATTTCAAATTCTGAATACTTGAAGAATTAAAACGCCTTTAAGTAGTAAAAGGAAAAAAGGACCCCCCCCCCCCCCCCCCAAAAAAAAAAAAAAAAAAAAAAAAAACTTTAAAGTTTTCAAAGTTTAAATTAACGACATAATTTTGTCAACAATTTTTCACTATGTTTTCTTTTGGGTTAAAAATATCCACCGCTCTCTTTTCTAACATGTTTTTAATATTCTTGTCTAAACTCTGTTATTTTCTCTCAAAATAGTTTATTTCTGTTGTAAATGTTTGCCGGTTATTGAAATGGTGAAAATGGCGGGCGGGCGGGCGGGCGGCTGCCAAAAGGGTACCCTCATTGTACGGATTACTCCTCCTAGAGTTTTCAAGATAGGAAGTTGTTCTTTTGCATATCAATTGTACATTTATCAAAGGTGTGCATATTGGTAGGATTTTGATTTCTGGTAATACATTACAAAAAAACTAGCTTTTGAACTTAATCATTTTTTGGCAAAATATTGCATATAGGGTACTCCATTTCACTGGATACGGTAGGTAGTGTTTATCAATTCAGGGTTATATGGATTATGGATACAGTTCATATAAAAGAAAACCCGGTGTGCTGTCACATTGACAGCTTTTCACTTCTTGTATGTTTTTATATTTTCTAATATCTTCATAAAAAGTTCCTTTAAAGGAGATTAATATAGTACTAAACTGGCCGTATAGCTCTCTTAAGCATCTTATAAAGTGATTTCTCCAACCCTTAACCAACATTAACAGTACATAGAAGGCATTGTGTCAAATACGTATTCAGTTAACTTTATTAGTTTCATGTACAAGTCAAATTGAATCTACCGAACTGCTATTAGTAAACGTATTCAATTTTATTTCAGAAACCTATAGATTGAATAGTTTAACAATTTAGCGCTTGATTATATTGCTTTAGCTAAATGGTATGTGGAAAATAACTTCAGTGCTAAAGTTCTATTTGTATAGAACTTATGATAAGTGACCATAATTCTGTTAAAAGCAAAAATAGTTTTTCTTTTTATTCTTTCTATCCATTGCGTTTTTACAAAATTATATAACAGCTGGGATATTATGAATAAACACACATTTTGTGTTAAAGGAAACAAACTGATTATCAAAGTGATAACAAAGAACAACTGTAGAAAACCCACTAACAAGCTTAAGGTACATGTTGAAGAAAATTTTAAACTCTAGGTGCGTTTGAAAGATTTTCACTATAATTATTGTTATATATCTAATTACCTTTTAATAATGCGGTAACTGTCTTATAATTTTTTAATATCGACATTAGAAGCAAAATGCTAATTGGGGTGTCGCTTGCAGTAAATACCCCTTTTGAACCCTTCCTATGTCCAAACAGTTTTGGGTAGAATAAAGAATATGAAAACTTGGAAAGTTTAAATTTAAAAAAAGACACACTTGCGTCTATTCTGACATATTTTTTTTATATTTCTTTATGATATTTGCAATGTGATTAAACGTAATCGAATCAGTTAGACTTCAAAAGCATAACATAAGACATCATTTATCATTGTACACATAATTATTCATAATATTGTAGTTACATGTACATACAATGTATGTTTGAATATATATTGTCATCCGTGGTACTGATCACTGCCAAAAGTTGCATTTGTGAAATTAAGAAACATGTAACATACGAGATGCTTATTTGTGTTGTCGGTAGCAGATTTAACATAATGAATAAACAACCATCTTTTTTTCATTAAGAAATGAAAATACATTCAGTGAATGTATATTTTCTGCTGTCACCAGCAAAGTCATCTCTGGGTTGAAAAAAATAATTTAATTAAATGTTTTGTTTTTCCTTCTAGGAACTTATTCATGCTGCTTGTCTATCTGCATCCTGCCCATATAGATGTACAATGTTATCGAGTGGGGTTCCAACTTGTGTATCTGATTCAATGACAGGTTCGTATTATGACAGGTAGAAGAAAAAAAGCGGTACACAAGTATTATGGCAGAATTTATTGCCATCTCGATATAGGATTTTGTACAAAATCTTTGGTATCGCCATGGACAATTTGAAGTCCTGTCTCCAACAGTAGAACGTGCAAACTCGTCAGTATGTAGTAGCGAATACAGGGCCGGGACTTATAATCTTAAGTTTGTACGTACGTGTAAAAAAAAACTTAAGTTATAGATTTTTTTTACGTTAGTCACCTTCAGAAGATCTTAAATTCAAAGGAATTCTGAAGTATGATTCAAAAAGTAAATTAGTGCCTAAAAAGTGACTTAAAGTTTGAAAAGATAAGAAGGTTTCTTAATTTTTCTCAACAAAAAATCAAAATGGCGGCTCGTAGAAGGAATTTTAAAGAAAGATGAGATTATTTAAATGAGTATTCCGATTTGGAATAAGGAGGCTCAGGCTTGATTCCGTTGCCAATGGCATAAACTTTGTTTGATAAGAAATGAACTATCTTCAGATTCAATGAGGAACCACGCCTTAACATCTCTTGAAAAGGTTTTATTAACGTTAAGATTTTTAGCGACAGAAAAAATGGGGATGACATGGGAGTCTTCAAGACTTGTGTGTCTAAGGCCATACCCTGCTCCATCAGCAGCTTTTCCTCCGAGAGAAAAGTGCGGAGATTCAATAAATTTCCTGATGCCATTTGACAAAATCAGGAACGTTTTTTTAGATAGTTTGGTTTCCGGAAAGTGTTGGCACCAAAGACGACACCCAATAAACCACTACAATGTCTATTAGTTTACACATAAATGTACTAAGCATAATTATCATTTAATAGCTTACACAAAATTGATACAAAATCGGACCAGGCAGCTTTAAGATATACACAATTAGAAATACATGTACAAAATAAGTCAAAAGCTTTTAATTTTAATGGCGATATTAAACATTTTGTTGGAAAAGTGTCCACTATTCACTGTATATACATGTTATTAAGCAGACGTTTTAAATGCTGGCAACTCAGCAATATACATGTATGAGCATTGGCTTTTACTGGTATTTGAATGAATTATATGTTTGTATAATGTACATCTATTTTTCTGAGCCTGATGTCATTTACCTATTTACTCATATAATTGTTGTAAACAGGACAGGATAATTATCAATGTTAAAAGTGAAAATATATTAAGTCGCATTGTATATTATACATCATCGTCAAAGTTATGGTGTCATATATGGTATTATGAAATGTCCCGATTCAGTTTAAAAGTTATAGTTAAATATCAAATGTTTTATATAAAACAAAACACAAACTAAAGTGAAAACACAAAAGACAAAATTCCTCCTTCGAAATTGGGTGCATAAAATTGGAAGTAGCGCTTTATTCCCATGCAATAGATTTTTTTTATTTTTAAGTATTGATATTTTAGCTTTAGTTTAACGCAAATTGATCATGACAGAGCATATCGATACAACACTTAAACAAACTTTGTGTCCTCGTTTTAAAAAAAAAAATTTTTGTCCAACAGTATTATTGCAAATCATTGATTTTGATATGATTTTAAGTACGCATGCTCGGTAATCGTGGAAGAACATCGGAGTTAAAAAATTTGTTCCCGTTGGTATTCACAACAGGTAGCTGGGAATATGGGGGTTATCTTGCAAAAATATCGAAGGATATGTATTTTGATACAAGTTTTCCTTTTAATGAAAAACTGCCACTGTTGTGATGGGGGTTTGTTGCGCACAACACAGGCAGGGCATAAATTAGATTCTCCGGGGCAGATGTTTACTGCTATGGGACAGAAGCAGTGTGTACGAGAATGTATGCGGCGGGGGGATTGTCTATCGGTCAATTACTGGAGGAGCGACCTACGATGTCAGCTGAACCCCTCCGCAGTGGGACCGGGGGTGGCTCTAGTGCCTGACTCTCTGTGTGATTACATTGAAAAAATGACACAGCCCCAGGTAAGTAAGTAAGTGATAAAATATAGACCAGACTACACTGAGCGAAAATCTTATGTAATATTTAGTATGCATTACTGTCGTTTATTGCATATTTTTTCCTATTTCAAATTCTGAATACTTGAAGAATTAAAACGCCTTTAAGTAGTAAAAGGAAAAAAGGACCCCCCCCCCCCCCCCCCCAAAAAAAAAAAAAAAAAAAAACTTTAAAGTTTTCAAAGTTTAAATTAACGACATAATTTTGTCAACAATTTTTCACTATGTTTTCTTTTGGGTTAAAAATATCCACCGCTCTCTTTTCTAACATGTTTTTAATATTCTTGTCTAAACTCTGTTATTTTCTCTCAAAATAGTTTATTTCTGTTGTAAATGTTTGCCGGTTATTGAAATGGTGAAAATGGCGGGCGGGCGGGCGGGCGGCTGCCAAAAGGGTACCCTCATTGTACGGATTACTCCTCCTAGAGTTTTCAAGATAGGAAGTTGTTCTTTTGCATATCAATTGTACATTTATCAAAGGTGTGCATATTGGTAGGATTTTGATTTCTGGTAATACATTACAAAAATACTAGCTTTTGAACTTAATCATTTTTTGGCAAAATATTGCATATAGGGTACTCCATTTCACTGGATACGGTAGGTAGTGTTTATCAATTCAGGGTTATATGGATTATGGATACAGTTCATATAAAAGAAAACCCGGTGTGCTGTCACATTGACAGCTTTTCACTTCTTGTATGTTTTTATATTTTCTAATATCTTCATAAAAAGTTCCTTTAAAGGAGATTAATATAGTACTAAACTGGCCGTATAGCTCTCTTAAGCATCTTATAAAGTGATTTCTCCAACCCTTAACCAACATTAACAGTACATAGAAGGCATTGTGTCAAATACGTATTCAGTTAACTTTATTAGTTTCATGTACAAGTCAAATTGAATCTACCGAACTGCTATTAGTAAACGTATTCAATTTTATTTCAGAAACCTATAGATTGAATAGTTTAACAATTTAGCGCTTGATTATATTGCTTTAGCTAAATGGTATGTGGAAAATAACTTCAGTGCTAAAGTTCTATTTGTATAGAACTTATGATAAGTGACCATAATTCTGTTAAAAGCAAAAATAGTTTTTCTTTTTATTCTTTCTATCCATTGCGTTTTTACAAAATTATATAACAGCTGGGATATTATGAATAAACACACATTTTGTGTTAAAGGAAACAAACTGATTATCAAAGTGATAACAAAGAACAACTGTAGAAAACCCACTAACAAGCTTAAGGTACATGTTGAAGAAAATTTTAAACTCTAGGTGCGTTTGAAAGATTTTCACTATAATTATTGTTATATATCTAATTACCTTTTAATAATGCGGTAACTGTCTTATAATTTTTTAATATCGACATTAGAAGCAAAATGCTAATTGGGGTGTCGCTTGCAGTAAATACCCCTTTTGAACCCTTCCTATGTCCAAACAGTTTTGGGTAGAATAAAGAATATGAAAACTTGGAAAGTTTAAATTAAAAAAAAGACACACTTGCGTCTATTCTGACATATTTTTTTATATTTCTTTATGATATTTGCAATGTGATTAAACGTAATCGAATCAGTTAGACTTCAAAAGCATAACATAAGACATCATTTATCATTGTACACATAATTATTCATAATATTGTAGTTACATGTACATACAATGTATGTTTGAATATATATTGTCATCCGTGGTACTGATCACTGCCAAAAGTTGCATTTGTGAAATTAAGAAACATGTAACATACGAGATGCTTATTTGTGTTGTCGGTAGCAGATTTAACATAATGAATAAACAACCATCTTTTTTTCATTAAGAAATGAAAATACATTCAGTGAATGTATATTTTCTGCTGTCACCAGCAAAGTCATCTCTGGGTTGAAAAAAATAATTTAATTAAATGTTTTGTTTTTCCTTCTAGGAACTTATTCATGCTGCTTGTCTATCTGCATCCTGCCCATATAGATGTACAATGTTATCGAGTGGGGTTCCAACTTGTGTATCTGATTCAATGACAGGTTCGTATTATGACAGGTAGAAGAAAAAAAGCGGTACACAAGTATTATGGCAGAATTTATTGCCATCTCGATATAGGATTTTGTACAAAATCTTTGGTATCGCCATGGACAATTTGAAGTCCTGTCTCCAACAGTAGAACGTGCAAACTCGTCAGTATGTAGTAGCGAATACAGGGCCGGGACTTATAATCTTAAGTTTGTACGTACGTGTAAAAAAAAACTTAAGTTATAGATTTTTTTTACGTTAGTCACCTTCAGAAGATCTTAAATTCAAAGGAATTCTGAAGTATGATTCAAAAAGTAAATTAGTGCCTAAAAAGTGACTTAAAGTTTGAAAAGATAAGGAGGTTTCTTAATTTTTCTCAACAAAAAATCAAAATGGCGGCTCGTAGAAGGAATTTTAAAGAAAGATGAGATTATTTAAATGAGTATTCCGATTTGGAATAAGGAGGCTCAGGCTTGATTCCGTTGCCAATGGCATAAACTTTGTTTGATAAGAAATGAACTATCTTCAGATTCAATGAGGAACCACGCCTTAACATCTCTTGAAAAGGTTTTATTAACGTTAAGATTTTTAGCGACAGAAAAAATGGGGATGACATGGGAGTCTTCAAGACTTGTGTGTCTAAGGCCATACCCTGCTCCATCAGCAGCTTTTCCTCCGAGAGAAAAGTGCGGAGATTCAATAAATTTCCTGATGCCATTTGACAAAATCAGGAACGTTTTTTTAGATAGTTTGGTTTCCGGAAAGTGTTGGCACCAAAGACGACACCCATGTCCAGATAATTGCCCCAAAATACATTGAGAATGAGTTTGTTAATAGTTGTCAAGTTGTCTTTAACACCCAGTACAAACGTATTGACATTGCTGCAAAATAGCTGGGTTCAACACATGATGGGTGTTGCTAAAACGCGAAATTGAAAGCGGAACGGAACGGAACGGAAAACGGAAAAAATACTATGATGTTTAATGCTACAATATTGTATAGATTGGACACAAATATGTATCTTTATTCATATTTTATGAATGATCATTATCAAAAGGTGGCTAACTATTTGATATCATTCTTACGAATATCGATCAACTATATTATTGCATTCAATTTGCTTAATAAAGTACGAAACGGAAAAATTAAATGTACCCACATTGTGATTAAAAAAGCTATTCAAATAACTTTTTAATTATTTTCCATTTGTAATATTGTTGGAATAATAGTGTACGGCAGTTAGTTGAGCGTTTTGTTGTGTTTTTCATGACTTCGAACCTTGCTTGGGATTGTAAACTTGTTTTATAAAATCAAACATTGAATTTTTAGTGACCCATACTATTTAAAAAATTCATTAAAAGATATTGTTATCAAAAACGTGACCGACGAACAACATCCATTATCATTGTCAAGAGGTTTTACTGCAACATCTGTTTGCTAACCTTTTCGTCTAACTGTTTTAAGATCATTTAATCGAAAACAGAATCATTTTAATGGGTCAGTAACGCTCTAGATGTCCTGCAAAATCGTTTTCTGTCTTCTGAAATCGGCGTTCGTTGTCTACATCTTCTATCGTTTAAGATTACGTAAGATTACGTATTCCTAGTATTTTAGATATGACAGTTTCTTTACGTTTACCTACGTGATTGTACTGTCCTGCAATTTTTTCCTATTAGAGCGCTGGATGTGTTGTTTAGTTTGATAAACTGGGATTAGTGGTCAAAGCATGTACTATTTATTGATAGAAAATTTTCTAAATAAATAAAACTGAATATGAATAACAATTTTAACAATATTAAAAATTTCCATTAAGTATATCGTTTACAGCTTGTTTAACACATCTATCGAGTAAATAACATTATATAACATTTTCCGTATTGCATTCCGTCCCGTTTTTCGTTCCTCGTTTAAGCAGCACCCACACATGATGCCGGTAATTTAAGCGAGGATGGTTTCGGAGTCCTTTTTGAGAATGGTCACACTCCTATACATACACCTTTGTTGGGCGACGGTAGCTACCTATCTCGTACATTGCTATTTACACCATTTACATTGCAGAATGGTTCAACCGGGTCAATAGACAAATTACAACAGGTAAATGTAATCATATACCCGCTTCATTGTTTGCGTAAAATAAGGCCTAAGTTTCTTTCTTAAAACATCTTTCTTTTCATATACCAGTGTTGCCAATAACAAACACTTACATGTATCTTGTGTCCAATTTGGTTTACGCTTCGTTTTCCCAGTCGCCGCCATTGCTGTTGTCGTTTTTTATCGATTCTATAATAAACTCAGTTTCCCCCTACCTTCTCTACGGCAACAGATTAAGAAAATAATAAAGTATCGGAAGATTTCTTAACGCATACTAAGCTAAGAATTGAACGAAGAAAGATTTGAAAAGGATACAAGTATGTTATCTTAGCCAAGAATTCATTTTCTATTAAAGTGGTAATTTTGCTATTAAACTTAAGTATACTAATTTATGAATCCCGGCCCAAGTGTATAAAATATTTGATAAACTGAAACTACATAAACAATTATGTTGAAAAATAAAATGTTTTATAATTTTTTTAAACTTAAAGGGGCTTGGACACAATCTGACTTAACATTTTCATTTTTTTTTCCATTTTCAATATTTATACTGATAAATTTAGAAGTTTATAATGCTATGTAAGAATTTGAAAGTCAAATATCAAGATATAAGCAAGATACAGAGTTCACAATTCTTTGTTTTGTAAACAAAGCTCGTATATTGTCATTTTTTACATATGCGTTGTTGGTGTAAGTTTCAATAAACTGTATCTTTCTTTTGTTGATAATAGTATTTATGAAGATATTGAGTTAGTTTAAATTGTTTTTTACAGATCATTTTGTCTAAGAAATGGTTATTCTCTTCATTACATTTTTTGTAAACAACTATAAGACTCGAACTTTGTTTACAAAACAATCAATTCTTACCTGTGTATCTTGCTTGTAACTTGACTTTAACATTCAATATTTCGGTCAATCATTTAAAATGCACCACTAAACCATTTTAGACATAAAAAATAAAAATAAATCTTTTGATCTCAAATCGTGTCCAAGTCCCTTTAAAAGAACATCATACGTGTATTATATCCGTGATGTATTTTTAAGTATGGCTCCGTCTTCTTCAATCGTATTCATAATTTTCTTTAGAGAATGCCCCAACAACAACAACGATTCAAACAACAACAGAAACAGCAACACCGATTCAAACAACAGCTACAACGATTTCAGCATCAACAATAATTTCATCCTTGTCTGAACAAATAACAGCAACAACGACTTCAACATTTGAACCAACAACACTTTCAACAGCAGATACTACAACAGCAAAAACAAATTCATCATCGACTGAACAAACAACAGCAAAAACAACAGCAACAGTGATTTCTACAACAGAAGCGACAACACCATCAACGATTTCACTCTCGACTAAACAAACAACAACAACAACGACTTCAACATTTGAACCAACAACACTTTCAACAGTAAAAACGGCAACAACAAAAACAATTTCATCATCGACTGAACAAACAACAGCAAAAACGATCCCAACAACAGAAACGACAACACCATCAACGATTTCACTCTTGACTGAACAAACAACAGCAACAACGACTTCAACATTTGAATCAACAACAGAAACAACACTTTCAACAATAGGAACAGCCAAAACAATTTCATCATCAACTGAACAAACAACAGCAACAACGATTCCAACAACAGAAGCGACAACACCATCAACGATTTCACACTCGACTGAACAAACAACAGCAGCAACGGCCTCAACATTTGAATCAACAACAGAAACAACACTTTCAACAATAGAAACGGCAACAGCAAAAACAATTTCATCATCAACTGAACAAACAACAGCAAAAACGATTCCAACAACAGAAACGACAACACCAACAACGATTTCACTCTCGACTGAACAAACGACAGCAACAACATTTTCAACATTTGAACCAACAACAGCAACAACTCTTTCAACAGTAGAAAAGGCAACAGCAAAAACAATTTCATCATCGACTGAACAGACAACAGCAACAACGATTCCAACAACAGAAGCGACAACACCATCAACGATTTCACTCTCGACTGAACAAACAACAGCAACAACGACCTCAACATTTGAATCAACAACAGAAACAACACTTTCAACAATAGAAACGGCAACAGCAAAAACAATTTCATCAGCAACTGAACAAACAGCAGCAACAACGATTCCAACAATAGAAACGACAACACCATCAACGATTTCACTCTCGACTGAACAAACAACAGCAACAACGACTTCAACATTTGAACCAACAACAGCAACAACATTTTCAACAATAGAAACGGCAACAGCAAAAACAATTTCATTATCAACTGAACAAACAACAGCAAAAACGATTCCAACAACAGAAGCGACAACACCATCAACGATTTCACTCTCGACTGAACAAACAACAGCAACAACGACTTCAACATTTGAACCAACAACAGCAACAACATTTTCAACAGTAGAAACGGCAACAGCAAAAACAATTTCATCATCAACTGAACAAACAACAGCAACAACGATTCCAACAACAGAAGCGACAACACCATCAACGATTTCACTCTCGACTGAACAAACAACAGCAAAAACTATTCCAACAACAAAAGCGACATCAGCAACAACGATTTCAATCTCGAATGAACAAACAACAGCAACAACGAACTCAACATTTGAATCAACAACAGAAACAACACTTTCAACAATAGAAACGGCAACAGCAAAAACAATTTCATCATCAACTGAACAAACAACAGCAAAAACGATTCCAACAACAGAAGCGACAACACCATCAACGATACCACTCTCGACTGAACAAACAACAGCAACAACGACTTCAACATTTGAACCAACAACAAAGTTGTGAAAAATATTACCCCTGGGGGTAGGTTGGGGCTACAATAAGGTTCGAATTTTCACAGGAATATAAGTAAAACTTTAAAAATCTTCTTAAAAACCAGTCAGCCGGGAAAGCTGATACTTAATAGGTAGTGCTGGGCAACAAGGGGGGGTCGAAATTTTACATAGGAATATATATAGTAAATCTTTAAAAATCTCAGAAACCAATCATCAAGGAACTTATGTGGAAGCAAGCTCAGGTAGTTCATATTTTAAGTTGTGAAAATCATGACCCCCAGAGTAAGGGTTGGGCCACATTGGGGTTCGGATTTTTTCATAGAAACATATAGAGTAAATCTTTAAAATCTTCTTAAAAACCATTTAGCCAGGAAAGCTGAAACTTATGTGGAAGAATTCTTACGTAGTGTAGATTCAAAGTTGTGAAAATCATGATCCCCAAGGGTAGGGTGGGGCCACAATGAGGGGGGTTGGGTGGGTGATTTTTACATTGAAATATATAGAGTTAACCTCAGAAAATCTTCTTCTCAGATACCAATAAGCCAGGAATGCAAAAAGTCCCAATAAAAAGAAATTAAACAAATATGGATTTTTTCAATTTATGATTTCATTTATATGAAAGTCAAAGATAAAGAAATATATATAGACCAATAAAGAACTATAACATTAAAATATTATATTTTGTTGTATACTGCAAGGCGCATGGCTACTAGAGCAAATTATTTTATAAACAATCGATGTTTTTTCAAATAATTTTCGCAACTTTTATGTAAATTTTATCAATTATGTTGTCTGTTCTTAACAAAAACAAACAAATGAATTTTAGGCTCTTATTTATGTTCTTCATTGCATGTATTGTAAACTCATTCCAGAGTCTTTTTTAACAAATGGTCTTTTAAAGCATTTGCATGAAAAATGTAATATAACATGTTGTACAATGTAGTGTAAGAAATTACAAAGTAAATATAAATAAAAACATGTTTTGTTGTTTGGTGTAAGAAGGGTTTTGGGTTTCAAAAATATCATGGTTCCATACTGTAAATGAGTCAGTTCAGAGCCTTATGCATCAAAATATATAAAGTCTGTATTTATTTTTAATACAACTATGTATACAGTCCAAAGCACTTACTTATGCAAAAAGAACGATAAAGTAGGATTTTGCAATTAATTTAACATTTGAATTGCAATGTAGGTCTCAAACACATGTGGCTAACTCCTATTATTTCTATATAATAAATGTCTTTTTCTTTCCTCTAAGCATTTAATTTCGTATTAAATTTAAAATAAGACCACAGGTGCTTGAGGACAGGATCGATCCCCCCCCCCCCCCAATATATAGACCCCGGGACTATATTTTGTCTTTTTTATTAAATTATCCTTTTATGACATTTTTCTAGTCTAATTATTCATCCATTGCCCAAAATTACATAAAACAAACATTTTTTGAATAATACAAGAAAGTTGCTAACTATGTCTATCTAGAATCAACGGGAGTAAGGGTTTTTGCAAGGAAAATAACTCGTAACATTATTTTTTTGATTTTCTCTTTTATGTCTTCCATTGTAATACACTCAGTATGAGTGCCTTCTTTTAGATTTTCTAGTACCCAAGACGATAAAAAAGAGTTTGGTTCTTCGCGGCTTGATTAGAATTCATAGTTCTAGTGAATTGTACTTTTTTCGAGTTTTCCATGCAATTTCGTAAATCTCTCGGAGTTATCTTCCTTGCGATAAACCCTCACTTCCGTTGATTCTAGATGGATCGGTTCAAAACTTGCAACTTGTCGGTGAAAATTGTCCTATTTACCTAATAAATGTAATGCAGATATTCAATGAAGGGAATTATCGGGCTACGACATGATGTCACCATTTTTGCTGGTATATGTATTTTGATTGTACATTTCAACAAATATTCATCGGCAGTGCCTCTCGGCTGGCAGACAAAGTTAGCAACCTTCTTGTATTATATATGTAGAGAGTCTGATTTTTAAAAGATGTTTGTTTTAGGTAATGTTGGTCAATGCAGGTATAAATTAGATTAGAAATACGTCATAAAAGGGTCTATTTACTTGGTGGGGGGAGGGGTAGATTGGGGGGGGTCGATCCTGTCCTCAAGCACCTGTGAATAAAACAGGTATTCAGAGCTCAATACATAATACATTTATAATGCTTTGATAATCCATTATTGGCCGGAAATTTTTAATTCTAATAAAAAAAAGAGTAAAATCAAAATAGAACATGCATTGATAGTGAAAACGTACAGAAAATAAACAGCTCCATGATTTCATATCGGTTAATTAGTAAAGAGGGTTTGTTTTAATAAATATATCATTTTAAACATATTCGTCTGTGAGCTTTTTTTTACGCAATTTGTATTTGTAGAGTTTTTATCCTTAACTGCAATGTATAAAGTCGTCTGTTTGCTAAGTCTTCTCCATAAAACCAATTTTTTACATTAACAAGCTGAAACATTTGATATACAAACACTGTAACTAAACTTAAAAATAAGGACATTTAATACAATTGAATTTACCTGATCCGTAACCTATTGGGAAATCAATTAAAAACATATTTCCATTTTCAATAGCAATAATGAGAATAATGTAGTGGACACGCTTTGGTAAATCTAATGGGAGTTCGTATAAAAAAAACCATATGTATATACCTAGAATGGTAGAATATTGAATAAATAAAGAAATAGAAAAAATTACAATATATTTATGTAAATCATACACAGGAACAAATAGTTGACAAATGTTGAATATATAAAATGCGCCAATTCGTTTTTGAATGCGCGACTTTAGTTTCGAGATGATGCTCAGAATAAAGTACCAAAGACCGCGAGCTGACTAACATCATGCCGGTGTAATGAAGAATGATGACCCCCGTGAATTAATGACCGGGGGTCATTTTTCTACGTAGAATAATGACCCTCCGGTCATTATTCTACGCAGAAAAATGACCCCCAATCATTATTCTACGTAGAAAAATGACTAGGGTGTGCAATATTATCGATATATCGGTATATTGCAATAGTAAACCCAACGATAATAAATCGCAATAATTTTTTCCAATACCGGTATTTATAATATTCTAACCGGAAGTTCCCAATAGACGCTAAACTTGGTGTTGAAGCTGAATTCCGAACCCGTAATTTTTTAATTTTCTTGTTTGAATTAGTTACAGTGCATAAAAAATCGAGATTGAATAAATAACGACTTATATATAACGTAGTATTAACTGCATTCTTAAGTTACGGTCACATACTAAGTTACTATATAACACTTTTCCGGAATACATGTCGAAACATTTTGCGGTGTAGAATAGGTGTTTATCAAAATGGCGGACGAACACAACGCAGACCAAAGACAAAGTACTGATATTCCTGAATCCGAGTATACTTAATAATATAAAGAATAACAAAGCAAAAGCCGAAATCTGGAAAGACTTCCTCCTGAATCAAAAGAATGGAGCACTTGTACAAAATGTTGCTGCCTGCAAGTTGTGTAAAGTCGAAGTTAAATACTCCGGAGGAACTACAAATTTGTACGCACATAAAAAAAAGTAAACATCCATCATCGACCACTCCATCAGCTTGTACGAAGATACAACATGACTCGAATAATAATTCAGTGTCAAATGCAACAGGTGGGGTGAGCACACAGCAAACAATCCCTAATATTTTGGCAGCAAAATATCATGCAAAATCTCAAAAGGCTATTCAAATAACAAACTCTATAGCTACTTTTATTGCAAAAGATCTCAGGCCATATAGTATCGTTGAGTCACAGGAGTTCAGGGCATTGATAAAAACATTGGATCCACGGTATACAGTTCTCAGCAGGAAGCATTTTTCTGATCAGATAATACCTACCATGTACAACAGAGTGAAGAATGATTTTCAGAGGTCCCTTATGCAAGCAGAGCAGGTAAAGTTGTCTTTCACTTTTGACTCAATGAATTGTAAAGATATAAATATATATTATAGTACCTAAAACTAAAGATGATATATGTGTTTTAGATTGCTATTACTACTGATGGTTGGACCAGTCGAGCAACCGAGTCATACCTTACTGTCACTTCTACACATATCAATAAAAATTGGGATCTTGAAAGCTATATTTTACAGACACGGACTATGCCCGAGAACCATACAGGTATGTATTTCTGTTTCAACAACCTACTGAGTCATTGAATTGTGTTTATAATTTAAAATCAATAAAAATTATTTTCACTTTTTCAGGTGAAAACATTGCACAAGGATTGAAAGCAACAATGGAAGAATGGAATTTTAATCCGAAATCACCAGTATACCTAAAGCAGGAGAATTGCTCGGTTGTGATCTTCATTTAGGGTGCTATGCACATACATTGAATATTCCTACGGAGAAATCTTTAAAAGTCAAAACTGTCAGTAATATGCTAGCTAAAGTACGTCGGATTGTGGCATTTTTTCACAGGTCAGCTGTTGCAGCAAATGCATTTAAAGTACAAGATGATCTCTTAGGAATTCCAAATAAAAAATTAAAAATAGATGTAGTTACAAGGTGGAATAGTGCCTATGAAATGATAGAAAGATATTTGGAGGTTCAAGTTGCTGTAGTTGGAGCTTTACTTTCAAAGGATGTGAAGAATAAAGACAAAGATCTCAAGTTTTTGCAAGATGATGAGCTTCGAGTTGCAGAGGATTTCGTGAAATGCATGAAACCTTTGAAGTCAATAACCACAACTCTCTGTACCGAGAAAAATGCATCGATATCTATTATTCTTCCTCTTCACAGAAGATTGTGTGATCAGTTGTTAAAGTCATCATCAGAAGATTCACATGTTGTAAGGGTACTTAAGACCACAATATTACATGATTTAAAACACAGATATCAGAAGTCTTACAACTTTCTACTGCAGTGCACCTTTATGGATCCACGATTAAAACTCTTCCATTCTTGGATGAGGTAGAAAAATCCAATGTTCATCATGCCATCATCACGGATCGTTGCAAGTAAGCTGTTGAGCCAGTGAAGGTTAAAGTGGAGCCTGTATTTGATGATTCAGCACCTAGACTTCCTACTTTAGAACTTCTAGATGATCCTGAATCTGAGGCTACCCTTGAGCCCCCAGTAAAGAAGGTGAAGAAAGAAAAAATCCTGAGAAGAATGATAATCTTGATGACTTGTTAGGAGATGTCTATGTCACCAAAGTTGAAAAACCAAGACCAATACTCCAGAGAATTGAAGATGAAGTCCATAGGTATACAGATCTGGAACCAATTCCATTGATGTTGGATCCACTTCTTTGGGGGAAGTCTTACGAATCAATCCTACCATTATTATCCAGGAAAGCTCGTCAGCGTTTATGCATTCCTGCAACTAGCGTTCCCTCAGAGAGAATATTCAGCACAGCTGGAGACATTTTATCTGCCCAACGATCTACCTTAAAGTCAAAGCACGTTGACTATCTCATTTTTTTTAAAAAGAACATGAAAGTGTAAATGATATGTTTACATGAAACTTTGGAAAATTTGATTGAGTCGTGTTTTCCCCCACACCTCTAGTCAAAAAGAGAATAGTCATGCACTTATGATAAACTACATATGTGTTCTTTTACAGTGCACTAATACATTTACAATATATATATGTATTATGTTTCCACTGATTTGTATGAGTCATGTTTTTTTCTCACATCTAGTCAAAAAACTAGTCATGTACTTATGTCAGTTATGTGTTCTTTTACAGTGCACTTATACAATATATAGATGTATTTTGTTTCCACTTATTTAATGTTATGTTACTTATGTAATGAGATTAAAGAGTTGCTATTTAACTTTGATTTTTATGATGTAAATACTTGAAAACTAGTCTTTAAAAACCTTTACAAGAAAAAAGAAAAAAAAGCAATATGTTGCAATATATATCGCAATATGCCAGTAAATATCGCAATATATCGCAATACGATTTTTTCTGGCAATATCCACCCCTAAATATGACCACCTTGCCTGAAGAATAAGTGTCATTTTCAAAAAAATGAGCACACTCCACATGAAGAAAAGTGACCCCTGTAGAATTATTACCCCCATGTAGATTAAAGTTTTTCAGTATATTTGTTTCTTATTTGTGAAATAGTCTTTACACTATTGTAATTTCTACTGCTGCAGTTTACAGAAAGTAACAAGAATTATAATTCATATTCAAACTAGAGACGAGCTCGTTGCAAGCAACGATTAGGTTTTCCGTCGTAGCTGCGTCATACTTGTGACGTATTACAAAAAATTGATAGCTGACCATAGTACAATATAAGATGTGTAAACACTGAGACACAAAGTATTATATATCTGTGACCGCGTAGATTTTACGGTGATAGAGAATTCTTCTGGATCTGCATCAGTCGTGTGCAGTACGAACCGGGTGAGGGAATGTTGGCGTAAAGTGTATAAGGTATAAGGTTGTGGCGCGCTGTGGGCCGTAAGGTAAAACGAAGGGTATGTTTGCCGTATTCCCGAAGGTCCACCAGTATACAGTTCCAGAGAAATAAACAGGCAATTGATGCAAGATTCCACAATTTTGGACGAGACTCAACGATGGCAACATTATAACAATTTAACACACAGACATGTTACAAACAATTCGGATATGGCCAGTAGTGGCCTCCGGACTCAAGACTCTGGGAGAGTCGGACGTGGCCGGGGCTGGCCGCCGTATTCTAGACTGCTCATTTACACTGTACATAACTATTTATAAGAATCTTAACAATGAGTATTAATTGACAGGTAATGATATAAGTAAGCTGAGTGAAAGGTTCACAGATATAAAATAATTAAATAAACTCAGTGAGTCTTTGATGTCCAAGAAATGAAAATCTGATAATTGCACAATGTTGTTTTAAGAGATTAACAGTCCTTAGACATGACACTCTCTTTGAGATCACATATAAAGTCTGAAAAGTGTCAATCACTAAATAAAAAAGTAACTTTGTAAGATATAAACTGTGAGAAAACAATACGAATTTTACAAGTAAAGTCAAAAAAAAAAAATTATAATTGAACAGTGCATTTTGCACGATGATACTACATGTTTATAAGCAAATACAGATCTTAACACGTTGTCTCTAGTTTGATTCGCCGCATTTTATTCACAGAGTGGGACTGTGGTTATGCCCGGTACGAAGGTAAAAAGACCATTGGCAAACGTTTTACACGCATTTTTATCGAACGTAAGCGCCAATGAATCTCTTAGTTTATATGCGGAGATCCTGGAAATTTTACAAGGGGTTTTGAAGAATAATTTTGTATTTCGAGGAGGGGGAACATGCGCGGATCAGAAAATTTTCCCGGGGTGGGGGTTGAAAAGTCAGACGGTTATTTGAGTTTGCCAACGGATGTCCGAGGCATATTTGGTAAGTTTATAATGTTCACGTAATTGAAAGAAATTTCGCTGGGGGGGGGGGGGTGGGTCTGGAACCCTTCCCCTTCTAGATCTGCGCACGGAGAAGACCGATGCCGGTAATTTTACTGTAATTTTGACCATTTTTATTTAAATATTCATGTTCATAATTATCAGAAAACCAATATAACCTTTCAAAGCAGTTAAAACTTAAGATACGAACCATTTAGTCTCGGTGAGTATTATGTCCGCGTACGAAAATAATGGCAATTTTCAAGAAATTCGGATGGACGATCTGTGTCCTAGGTCGTCCATCCGATTCTTTTTCTGACTAAAAGCTACAGAGCTGCAGTTAGAGATTGTCAAACTCTTATTGATTATGTCAATTTGTTTGTCTCAAAGAATCATTTTTTAAATCAATAAAGTTTTACCTTTAAAAAAAAGAAAGAAATCGGGCACAATTTTCAATGTTAGCATTTTACAATTTTATGGTCTAATAAAATTTCAAGAAACAACTCTTCATTGCTTTATCCGAAATATTGCATGAAAAAAATTTACATCGCATTTTTTGAATTACAAAAGGATATTCAAAATGAACTTGGATTAACCGCTAACAAACAGGCATAAAGAGAGACTGAGAACCAATTTCTTCTCTTTTTTTTTTTTACATCAAAAGAAATTCAAAAATAAATCAAAATATATTTTTTTTTGTATGCGTTAATGAAAATGTAGATCAGCAAGGGGTTCTTTGTCGTGCAAGCACCTACTTACATATATAATGTAACAGATTGTTACACGGGTCTACAACGATGACAAATATCGAAAAGGCAATATTGTGGGTGAAGGATGAATGTGTAGTTTGTTTTTGAAGTTTATTTTTGATACATGTAATTATATTTATCTGGATCGGTTATGTTTGTTAGTTTGTTTTTGTTTATTAAAGAGGGGAATTAAGAAATGAGTAATTTCCAAGCACGTAGCATCGTTTTTGAAAGTTGGGGGGGGGGGGGGCAAACTCATCCAACAAATCTTGACAAGGCAAAAAAAGAATTTTCCAAAATTTTCAAAATTTCACTCATAATATCATGATTTTCATACCATTTTTTTTTTTACATGCTACCAAAAAAAAAGGGGGGGGGGCAACTCCATGATAATTCAATTTGTTATGTAAATTTTAAAAAAATAGTTGCTGCGAGAAAAAGTGGGGAGAGGACATCTTTATGTCATATAACATGTGAAACTGATTTCATTCCACCCAGAAGCTTGAAATAATGAAATAATTTTAATGAAAACAATATAAATAGACGTCATAAATCCCATATCAAACGACATATTACCACTTGATTCTGCGCGTCTTTTTAATGAATTTATAAACACCGGCAAATTCTAAAATGTATTTTTAAAGGTAATGTTATCTGCAAGTCTGTAGACCTTGTATGAAAAATTTCGGATGGTAGTCAATTTTTCCGGGATACAGACCGAGCGGTACATATGCAGTTAAGGTAACTAAGAATGTTTCCAATAAAATACTTTGTTGAGTAATGCAAGCTTTTAAGAAAGCAATACTTATATTTGTTTAAAATATAACACCCAAATACTTCGTCTTACATTCGCTATTTGTAGAACAAGCAGAACCAGTATCAGTCTGACCGGCCTCGCCATATACATTGTTGGAATTTAATTGTCCTAGCATTGCATTGCTCTGCATGTACACAATTTCTTATAAAAATTAAACACTTAAAGTGTTCATCTATATGGCTACACATAACGTACACACGTGATTCAAAATAACCAACACGGAAAATGGTAAAGAATTCAGTCATTGATTCTACATTTTATAGAACTTGTAAAAAAAACCACATTGCGAGTTTGAATGTTTGTTGATATGTCAATCTATCAATATACAGCTTGTTAATTATTTTCGATTGCTAAGACTATACAGCGTATTTGATGAACATTGAACAACATTTTTTCCATGCCACTTTTTTCCATGGAAGATAGCGAATGTATACAAGTATAAAGCATTTATAAAATTTATTTAATTACCTCTTTAGAATTGTGTATGGAATAAATAATTTATAAGTTGTTGCTGAAGGTTGTTTGGTATTTTCGTTTGTAGATGTTTTGCAAGTAAAAAACCTGAAACGCGGGGCAAGTCATAATTAATATCCCTGATAACCGTTACTTAAAACTAGCGGCTTTGGATTCAAATATTATCGTATACGAATATTAAGTTCACTTTTTAAAATCATCTCCACGATGATAACTAGTGGGTATTGTTTTTTTTAACAAAAAAACACATGTCTCCCCTTCTCCCCAAGGATTGTAATATGGGGCAAATTTAATAAATATTATTCAATAGTACACCTAAGTGTATTATTATTGTTCTTTGTTTAAAGTTTGAAGTCCTTCTGTCAAAGTATATTCAGGAGTTGAACAATGAAGTTTTTTCTAATTTGACTTTGAAATAAAATTTTTAGGTCAAGGTCAAAAAATTTGGTAAGGTTCAACTAGGTTATATACCATCTATTCATGATACAAGTTAAAAGTCTGTATGTTAAAGGACTATTGTGTTATGGTCTGGACAATATTTTTTATGAAAAGCTTGACCTTGAAATACAAAATAGGTCAAGGTCAAAACTTTTGGTGGCGTGCACTCCTTCTCAATACCATATACCTATGTTCCAAGTTTGAAGTCTTAATGTCAAAGGGTATTAAAGTTATGACCCAGACAAAATTTTATTACTTTTTTCTTAATTTGACCTTGAGTAAAACAAGGTCAATGTCAAATATTATTCAATAGTACACCTAAGTGTATTATTACTGTTCTTTGTTTAAAGTTTGAAGTCCTTCTGTCAAAGTATATTCAGGAGTTGAACAATGAAGTTTTTTCTAATATGACCTTGAAATAAAAATTCTAGGTCAAGGTCAAAAATTTTGGTAAGGTTCAACTAGGTTATATACCATCTTACTATGATACAAGTTAAAAGTCTGTATGTTAAAGGACTCTTGTGTTATGGTCCGGACATTATTTTTTATCAAAAGCTTGACCTTGAAAAACAAAATAGGTCAAGGTCAAAACTTTTGGTGGCGTGCACTCCTTCTCAATACCATCTACCTATGTTTTAAGTCTTAATGTCAAAGGGTAATAAAGTTATGACCCAGACAAAATTTTATTACTTTTTTCTTAATTTGACCTTGAGTAAAACAAGGTCAAGGTCAAATATTATTAAATAGTACACCTAAGTGTATTATTGTTGTTCTTTGTTTAAAGTTTGAAGTTCTTCTGTCAAAGTATGTTCAGAAGTTGAACAATGAAGTTTTTTCAAATATGACCTTGAAATAAAAATTCTAGGTCAAGGTCAAAAATTTTGGTAAGGTTGAACTAGATTATATACCATCTATCTATGATACAAGTTAAAAGTCTGTATGTTAAAGGAGTATTGTGTTATGGTCCCGACAATATTTGTTATCAAAAGCTTGACCTTGAAGAACTAAACAGGTCAAGGTCAAAACTTTTGGTGGCGTGCACTCCTTCTCAATACCATCTACCTATGTTCCAAGTTTGAAGTCTTAATGTCAAAGGGTATTTAAGTTACGGCCTGGACAAATTTGGATGAAGAAGAAGAAGAAGAACTAGACACGATCTCGTTGCGAGCAACGAGGAGGTCTTCCGTGTGTTTTAGAACATGAAATACATGTACGACCTTGGTTTTGCTATTTTACGGCTAAACGTGATTCAAAATATAAGACAAAGGTCTACATTTTAAGGGCCAGATACTATTTTGTTTTAGATGTATGAGCTTTGGTTGAAAACATTTAGATCTCTAATTCGAGGGGCAGCCTCTTTTTCCTCGTATCAAATGAAAAGTCATTTACTTTTAAAGATATTTTGTTCAACAAGTGTATAGAAATTTGTTACCATTCTTGAGATATCTCAGAAAGAGCGTTTAAGGGGCCGATCCCTTATCTCCTTATAGGGGTCGTTTAACGAAATTTTGAAGAATCCATATTGTTTAGTAGATCATTTTGAGTATCTTTTCTTCTATACTGCATTTCAAAATATTTTTCCTTTCTGAGATATCGGTGATCAAAGTTTTGAATTTTGAACTCTTAAAAACCTTAATTACGTATCACATTATAAAATCATGACACTGCTTGGATACATAACTGTAAGATAAACATATTTGCTTCTATAATCTTTCACAAAATATATCTCAGTAAAGGGGCTATAGATGAAAGACTTGAGAGCCCTTTGGTCCCCTAATTTGAGGGGCCAGCCCCTTTGTCTTGATATCAAATAAAAGGTCTTATAAATATAAAAAAAAATTAACATTATATGTTTTAACAAAAAATTATTGAGAAAAGAGATAAACAAAGAAAACCAGAAAAAATTATGATATTTGTTTAATCTCAATATTTGGGTCCAGGCGAGCTTCGGCGCTTTTTGCGATCGAAATGATTTTAAACCTTCATGCACAATTTCAATCTTCCGTCTACCATCACTGAAAATTTCAAGTGTATATCTGCTATAGTTTAAAAGGAGTACTGCCGACAAAATACCTCTCTGAAAATCGACAAAACGACTATATCTCAAAACCTGAAGTGACGTCATCAATAAAAAAAAATTTGCAATACGCTTCACATCGTCATCTATAAGATCGACAAGTTTCATAAAAATCAATTGAGTAGTTTTCGAGATCTTGCGTGCACAAAATTGGTAAGAAAAAAAAATAATAATATAGAAGAATAAGGAAAAAGGAACAAAGCAATAACAATAATGTTTTCCGTTGGAAACGGAAGACCTTAATAATAAGAAAAGTGAAAAAGAAACAATAGAATAATAGAAGGGTCTTCCGCTGAAGACGGAAGACCCTAATAATTAAAGAATGTTTTTGTCTAAATCTTAATGTACGAGTGTTTTCAACTTGTACTTCAGTCCAACAACCCCTTTATTTGAATATCTTTGTTAGACAGTCAAAAAAAATGGAGAGAAGGAAATAGAGAGAAAGAACAAATCTTGGCTCCGGCGAGATTCAAACACACAGCCTTTGCAGGTGTCATAACAGTATTTCATCGTAGACTGGTCTTCTGTCTCTATCATACGAAATATATATCGCGCATATCAGACAGGCATTGCCAGTCTATATTTCATCATCGAAGGTTCGCGTCAAAACATGGCTGACGCGAAATAATTCCCGATTTTCTCTTTGAATTTGGGGCGTTTCCGCCCGGGACAGGAGCTGAATTTTTGTATGAGATGAAAAACAACGTGTAAGATGTCTAACTACTCAGGTTTGGTAACAGTGCGAGGTCATTTGAAATATTAATGCGTGTTTGTGTCTGGAGGGGGATGAAAAGGACCGAGCTTGATTTTCGTCGTAAATAAATCGAAAGTAGAATTTTGAGGTGTGGATTTCGGATTCGGTTAACGACAATTAGGGGAAGTCCTAAAACAATGACTGATGCATTTTACACATGTATTTCAGAGTAGAGATTTGTTTGTGTCGTTTACTATTATGTTTGCCTGTTTTATATCAACAGGATTGATAAAATTCTTATAAATGTAGAAATAACGAAATCAGTAACACGTAAATTTATTCATAAAAAAATTGATGACTGTAATTTCCACAGTTCTAACATTCATAAGTAGTTCACACGCTATCGTAGATACAGACTAAACGGAAAACAAGAAATATACATGCAACAGAAATATTACGCGGCTGCTTACATCCCTTGCACTGTGTAAATTTTAAGTCCCCATACAGGCTATACTCGCGGCTTGATATCGGAAATTTCTTCTTAATTGTTCAACCCGCTGCAAATTTGGCAGAAAAACAGAATGAGGTCCGAGGTACATTTACACAAAATTTCATGAGGATTGAGTGAAGGGCTCGGGAGTTAGAATTTTTTTCTACAGTACATGTCAAACACAAAAATTAAAACTCAAATGCCAAAAAGTTCATAACTCTGTTAATAATGAACGAATTGGTCTGGTAATTAGTACGGTAATCTAGAATGGTACTAAGTTGAAATTAAAGGTCCGAGATCAAAGATCAAGTAAAATCGGGCCAGAAAAACTAAATGATTTTATGAAAGGTGGGGGGGGGGTGGTCGGTGACTTCTATATTAAACGGAAAATACTAAATTCCCAATATCACTAGAGTTTGAGATACATGCTTGACCTTTATTTTGCTATTTACCAGCTAAACATGATTTGGAAATAGAATGAAAAATCCTTTAATTTTAAACAGATTCTTTTCTTCAATTTCTATATCCTCTTTTTCTTTTACAAATAAATCATAAATGTATTGGACTTCTCGCCTTTGTTTTGTTTCTGATATATGTATAAGAGCTTTGATTGAAACATTTAGACCCCTCTTATCATGTAATTTGAGGGGCTAGCCCCTTTTTCTTGATATCAATGAAAGGTCCCTTAATATTAAACACATTTTGTTCAACAAGTGTTTAGAAATTTGTTACTGTTTTTGAGATATTAGGGAAAGATTGTTTTAGGGGCCGACCCTTTATCTCCTTATAAGGACCATTAAACGAAACTTTGATGGTTAAATATTATTACGAATATTAATCTGAGTATCTTCTCTTCTATAATGCATTTCAAAATATTTCTCCTTTTTAAGAAATAAATGATCAAAATATTGGACTTCTAGCTCCTTTAAAATCCAAATTATGTAACATATCAGAAAACTTTTAACAAATATAGGTAGATAACTGGAAGATAAACATATTTGCTTCTATAATACATTACAAAATATTTTTCATTAAAGAGATATAGATAAAAGATTTTAGACCCCTCTTGGCCCCTAATGTGAGGGGTCAGCCCCTTTTGCTTGGTGTCAGTTGAAAGATCTTTTATAGATTAATTTTTGATGCTCTACATGTGTTAGCAAAATATTGATTAGAAGAAAGATATTCGTGATCAAATCTCAAATTTCGTAAAAATTGTCAAAAAAATTTAACATCAACATTTTCAGTTCCGGGCGAGCTTCAAGGATGATGACTTCTGGTCAAATCTAAAACAAGCAAGCAAATCTACCATAACCACTCTATCTTGCATATAAATTTCAAGTCCCTAACTATAACAGTTTTTGAGGAGATGCGTGGACAATATCATGTTCCAAAATACATGAAAAAGGGAGATAATTCAGAAACGGAAGTGAATTTTCAGACAGGAAGTAAGATGCAAAGAGATATTCACCTAAGACATCATCCCTGTAAAAATCATTAAAATCGATTGAGAAATGGCTGAGAAATTAAGGGTGACTACCAAGAAAAAAAATAATAATATAGAAGAATGAGAACGCGTAGAAAAACAGTAAGGTCTTCCGCTGAAGACGGAAGACCTTAACTAGAGCAAAGCTCGTTGCAAAGCAACGAGTGGGTCTTCCGTTAATGTCGGAAGTAAAACTGGAAGTTCGTGTTCGAAGCATAGCTCTTAAAACAATGTAAGAGTAACTAAAATAAAAAGTTGAAAAAAAATCGAATTATTCCTGGTACGACTTAATGAAATCCGAATGATTTTAAGTACGACTTAACAAACACCTTTCTGATTTGAAGAACGACTTAATAAAAAAAGATCCGAATGTGTTCAGGTACGACTTAACAATTATTTTTGGTACGAGTTAATTTTACTTTGAACATTACGCTATTTTTTAAACCAAGGACGCGGAATCAAAATTTCCGGAAAAATCAATTTTTAAACCCCAATATCTCTTTAATGCGTCGTTTGATTTTCAAACGGATTTCAGTTTCGTATTCAGCATAACAAACTCTACAAACCTAGGAAATATTTTAAATTGAAACGAAAAATTCGAAAAATCGAAAATTTTAAAACACTTCCGGTTTGGACCGGAAGTGACGGAAACTAAATTCCAGCCTTATGTCCAAATAAAAACGATTAATGCTTCAACACAGAAAATTTCAAGTCTCTATCTTCAAGCGTTTTTGAAAAACGCCCTGGACAAAATCGCTTTTTTAAAACTTTAAAATTGACGTAACGTAAAAACGGAAGTGACGTTGTAATTAAAAAATTAACATCTTAGAGGGACAGTGATGCTCCATAATCCCTTAAAGTTTCATGTAAATCCGTTGAAAACTTTTTGAGATATTAAGCTTAAAAAAAGTCAGAAAAATAAAGAAAAAGAATAATAATAATAACTAGAGCAAAGCTCGTTGCAAAGCACCGAGTGGGTCTTCCGTTAATATCGAAAGTAAAGCTTGAAGTTCCTGTAAGAAGCAGAGCTCTAAAACCAATAACAAGAGTAACAAAAATAAAAAGATGGAAAAAATCGAATATTCCTGGTACGACTTGACAAAATACGAATGATTTTTAGTACGACTTAACAAAAACCTTTCCGATTTTAAAAACGACTGAACAAAAAAAATTTGAATGTGTTCAGGTACGACTTAGCAATTATTTTTGGTACGAGTTAATTTTACTTTGAACATTACGCTATTTTTCAAACCTAGGACGCGGAATCAAAATTTCCGGAAAAATCAATTTTTAAACCCCGATATCTCTGTAATGCATCGTCCGATTTTCAAACGGATTTCAGTTTTGTATTCAGCATGACCAACTCTACAAACCTCATAAACATTTGAAATTGAAACGAAAAATTCGAAAATTCGAAAATTTTAAAACACTTCGAGTTTCGACCGGAAGTGACGGAAACTAAATTCCAGCCTTATGTCCAAATAAAAACGATCAATGCTTCTACACAGAAAATTCCAAGTCTCTATCTTAAAGCGTTTTTGAAAAACGCCCTGGACAAAATCACTTTTTTAAAATTTAAAAATTGACGTAACGTAAAAACGGAAGTGACGTTGTAGTTAAAAATTTAACATCTTTGAGGGACGATGATGCTACATAATCCCTGAAAGTTTCATGTAAATCCGTTGAAAACTTTTTGAGATATTAAGCTTTAAAAAAGCCAGAAAAATAAAGAAAAAGAATAATAATAATAACTAGAGCAAAGCTCGTTGCAAAGCAACGAGTGGGTCTTCCGTTAATGTCGGAAGTAAAGCTGGAAGTTCCTGTAAGAAGCAGAGCTCTTAAACCATTAACAAGAGTAACTAAAATAAAAAGATGAAAAAATCGAATATTCCTGGTACGACAAAATACGAATGATTTTAGGTACGACTTAACAAAAACATTTTCGATTTTAAGAACGACTTAACAAAAAAAATCCGAATGTGTTCAAGTACGACTTACCAATTATTTTTGGTACGAGTTAACTTTACTTTGAACATTACGCTATTTCTTAAACCAAGGACGCGGAATCAGAGTTTCCGGAAAAATCAATTTTTAAACTCCGATATCTCTGTAATGCATCGTCCGATTTTCAAACGGATTTCAGTTTCGTATTCAGCATGACCAACTCTACAAACTTCGTAAACATTTGAAATTGAAACGAAAAATTCGAAAAATCGAAAATTTTAAAACACTTCCGGTTTGGACCGGAAGTGACGGAAACTAAAATCCAGCCTTATGTCTAAATAAAAACGATCAATGTTTCAACACAGAAAATTCCAAGTCTGTATCTTAAAGCGTTTTTGAAAAACGCCCTGGACAAAATCACTTTTGTAAAATTTACAAATTGACGTAACGTAAAAAGGAACGTGACCTTGTAGTTGTAAATTTAACATCTTTGGGGCACAATAATGCTACATCATCCCTGAAAGTTTCATGTAAATACGTTGAAAACTTTTTGAGATATTAAGCTTTGAAAAAGTCAGAAAAATAAAGAAAAAGAAAAAAAATAATAATAAAAAGAAACAATAGAATAACAAGAGGGTCTTCCGTTGGAACGGAAGACCCTAATAATAACTAGAGCAAAGCTCGTTGCAAAGCAACGAGTGGGTTTTCCGCTAATATCGAAAGTAATGCTAGAAGTACCTCTAAGAAGCAGTGTTCTTAATCTAATGACAAAAGTAACTTAAGTACAAAAAAGATTTTAAAAATCGAATGATTCTTGGTACGACTTAACAAAATCCGAATGGTTTTAAGTACAAATTAACAAAAAAAACATAAACATTTCAAGACCGAGTTAACAAAAAAATCCGAATGTGTTTAAGTACGACTTAAGAAATTTGACTTCATTTTAGGTAAAAGTTAACTTTACCTGGAACTAACATCTAATTTCTTAACCCAGAATGCAAAATTAAAATTTCCGTAAAAAATCAAATTTGTTTAAAACATAAATCTGAGCAACATTTCCTCTACACTGCTTTTCAAAGGGTTGACCTTTCGTACTATGTGCTTGTTGCATCATCAATTGTCAGAAACTTATCGATGTATAGTTAACTTAATTTAATTATTCCTCTGTGAATATTTTTATTTGAAATTACTATGAACCAGACAACATTGAAATGGTGAACATTTCAAAGGGCCCCGCTGATGTTATTTAAGAGAATTTTGCTTTGACCTTGACCTATAACTTGAAATTTTTCCAGCTGGCATAGAACTTCTAATTCAATTTCATTGCCCCTAACATACATGCATTTTTTTTTAATCTGACCAAGATTAAGCATATCCAGGAAATAATCTTCTGTCTAAAACTAATTTTATTAAGATCTGCTATGTCCTTCACATTGACATGGTTCAAGGTCACTGCATGCCATTAACCAATAAGCTCTGTTTAGGCAAAATATTAGCCAATTAGAGGCTAAAAGGAGAGTATATATATGCTCTTAAAATATGGATTTTTGAGTGATCTGATATGACCTTGACACTTGATCTACAAATATCATTCAAGGTCATTGCATATCCTTTGATCAAAGGCATCATGTGGGTGAAGTATCAGCCTGTTTGGAGCAAAGGGAGATAAGATGTACTCCAGACAAGGATTTTTTAAATATAATTCTGCTATGACCTTCACAGTTTACCTTGAAAATAGGTTCAAGGTCACAAAACACCCTTTACTCAAAAGCTCTGCTTATGTGAAGTCTGAGCCAAATAGGGGTTAGTAGAAAGTATATATCCTCTAAAAAAAGGATTTTTGCATGATCCGATATGATATTTCACCCTTTACCTAGAAATTTTATGCAAGGTCACTGTTCATCGATTAACGATAGAGACAGTCTGTGAGTATTAGCCAGATTGGACCAAAGGGAGAGAAGATATGCCCCAGACAAGGATTTTATATATGTAATTCTACTATGACCTTAACCTTATACCTAAAAACATGGTTCAAGGTCACTGCACATCCTTAACCCAAAGGAACCCTGTGGATGAGGTATGAGCCAGATTGGGCCAATGGGGAGAGAAGCTATGCTCCGGTCAAGCGATCTCCGATGGACAGACGGACAAACTGATCACTAGAAGGCGCCCACACAAACTAATGCTTTTCTATCTAATTTGAAATAGTATCCATGCTATCTGCCCATGGTGAATAGTCATCAAAACTATTCATCAGCAGAATTTGATTTCCCTCCTTTTTAAACTCGGAACACCTCTGACCTAATCAGATCACAGCATTAAATACAAAGTTTGATAACTCTAATTTGTTTATCATCAAGAAATTCTGCATCGCGGACAAATAAAGTTTTATTCGGAATAATAATATACCAATTAACTGACTATTTGGACAATAGCAAGTTTATTGTCCCACCCCACAGCAACTATTTCCCTTGGCTTTGCCTCATGAAATAGTTGCTGTCTTGGGGGACAATAAACTTCCTATTGTCCTCATACCCAGTAGATACTAAATAGGCATATAATATCCCATCCACCTCCATTTCAGGTTATATAACCTCTTGTTTGTAAACTTCAATTTCACTGTGTAAAGTCAACACAACAGTCAAAGCCGCAACTTTCACAATTTATTACTGCTTCTCATGTACTTAAAATTAGGGGCCTTAATATTGCTTAGGCCTAAAAAAAAAAGTTGTGTGTTTCGGGTAACCTGACCTAACCTACAAAAATGGCCCGATCCTACCATTTTTAGATGCCTGATTTTATCCGACTGTGAATTTTATCTTATTTCCAATAAAAAATACGTTTTTAAATATGAAACAAACAAACATTCTTAGGATTCAGGCAAAAAAAATAGATAAAATAAAAAAAAATCTCCACCTACCTAACCTAATTTTTTCATCAGTGTTACCCTAAACACACTATTTTTTTTTTTAGGCCTTACCAATTCCAACAAGAGACACCCCATTAACTATTGATAAACATCAAAATTCATTTCATGAATCTACGCAACACTGGTAAATCTTCAAGTACAGTCACTATCAATTTTACAAAAATATTGACGGTTCTTTATCCGAAACTGTTCCTTGTTCCTTTAACTTAGTACACTTACATTTTATGAAAAGACGGTTTGTCTTAGAATTAAAAAGCTAATGCAATTCTGAGAAAAAGAATACCACATATTGCAAATTTCATTGAGGTTTAATAAAAATATGGCCATTTAAGTGAACCCCCCATTTCCAATTTTCATTAGTAAACACAGATTTACAGGGTTCTCCATAGTAAAACATCTTTACCTGACCTTTTAGAGGTCAATTGTTCTTCAACCACCTTTAAAAAGAAACCTTATTCAATACAACATGCATCTACATTATATAATCATGAAAAAAGCTTCACATCACTTAGAAATATCCTTACATGTATACCCCCCCCCCCCCCCCATCTTTTGATTTTCATAAAAAGTCATGGTTAAAAATGTTTTACCTAATTTTATGAACTTATGGCAATTTCCTTGAGTCATTTCTCACACATATTTGAAAACAATCATCAATGATTCTAAAATTTGATCCTAATTATTTGTTTATTTTATGATTTACACCATTTTAATTAACAAATAGACAGCTGTCCTGCTTGTGATTTCTTGTTTTTATGAAAAAAAGTAAGCTAACAATCATATTTAGTGAATATCTAATCTAATTTTGATTTCTAGTCTCCTTCTATCCATGCTAAAAAAGTAAGATACAACCTACAAGTTAGACATCTGCCTTAAATTAAAATAAAATTCAAACACCCAGGTAGCTGGAGACAGAGTTGATTTCCATGAAAAATGTTCAAAATTTGACATGTTTTTCTACTTTTTTTATGCATATATACCTTAGAAAAGTAGAAATAGGTTGTTTCTTGTTCATTTCAAAAGTAATTATCATAGCAGATGTTATTTCAAAGTCAAATGTACATTTACATATCCTACATGTAATCTTAATGCAGACAATTGGATGGGGGGGGGGGGTTCAATTATGTAAACACATCTAAATACCTTTATAAAATAAAAAATAAAGGAAAAATAATTGCATACTTTTATTGAAAAACAAATTTTCACAACAATTATGAATTTCTTTAAATAGCCTTAATTTTGTTTTTCATAATTTCTTATCAAACACAAACCAAAACATGGCATGATGCTTTCTTGAAGTTCCATTATTGTTCATGCATTATCGGATTTAATTTGAATTACCGGTAAAAAGTCTGTAGAACACAAGGAATATGCATGTGGATAGAGGTGACAGGTTAATCTCAAAAGCTGACCCACAAGAATCAACAGGTAAAAGCCATGTGGTGCCATGTCAGAACAAGAGTCCGTTTTTAGCTGAAATAAAAAAAAAATAATTAGCTGTGTTTACATACATGTACTAGTAATAGCTGTGTTTACATTAACATATGCATATTATTTCTGGAAAAAATACACTGACCATGCAGTGTTATAAGTATAACATATTCCAATACATGACATAACATTTAGGCAGTACAAGATCAAAAATTTGCATATCAAGTCATAATATAATATTCAAAAAATTTCTTAGGTATAGACACTTATCAGATTGAGAGAGAGTTTGAGAGAGAAAGAGAGCTAGAGTTTATTTCTTGTAGTGCAACAGTCAAAAATTTCAATTCGAAAATTACAAAGGAATATTGCCCATCTGAACAGCGTCAAAGTACATGTATTTCCTTCTGGTATACCCGCATGTTTTATCAATTCTACCAGGGTTTTTTTTGGCAAATACATTTGGCGAGGGTTTTGGTTTCTTGTCTTTTAAATTACATGTTTTAAAAACAATACTATGTGTAATAAGCATAAAACATGTATGAGTAAACTTAATGAAGAATTTTTAATAGATTATTTTTCACAGAATGTGTTACATTACATGTATGTCAATCTCTATAAAAGTAGCGTATATTTCGTGCGTCATAAATTGGAAGTTTTAGTAAATATCATTTACTTGCATGGTTGCTATATATATGTCTAACCCAAATTTTCTTCATAAAGCTACAGCTGTATGTACCACATAATTATATGTTTTGTCACAAGTATACATTTTCAAAAAATATCCAAATTCCAACAGTTGAAAGTAACTCGATGAATTTTTCATTCTCTGATAAGTTCATTGTGTTTTGTGCGTGCATATATTATAAGTCTGCTGCAACAGCAGCCAATCAGCGGTATAAGCTGAATCCACTAATAAGAAAGTTTGTGGTTTAGGAGCGGGTAAAATTGTTTATGCATAATGTAGCTGACACTGACTTGAATGCGATGCTGTCAAGAACACCACACCAAATAATATCAAGAGACATAAATATTCACTTAAATGTATTGTGTTGTAAAGTAAAGGTTTTAATACAATTATTGCATCTTGCAAAACATGTGATGACTCTTATAATCATCTGTAATATATCTGATATATATGTACAAGATGGGAGAAATAATGACAGAACAGACTGGGATTCGAACCTTGCCCTCTGAATCTCTAGTCAAGTGCTCTACCAACTGAGCTACATGTATCTGGCACCGGTATTCAAACCAGTCTGACCGTCACATTCCCCCCCCCCTTAAATGATCTTCACCCTCAAAGATCACCCCTGGCTCTTCCCCTGGCAGGAGTAAACCTGTCAGTTCCAGGGGTTGGTTACAATACCAATATTGTATAGGGATGGAACGATCCACCGATGCACCACGGTATTTATTTTGACGATATTTGGATCGTTACATTTACCATTAATACGTTACGATACCTATGCGAAGTTTTTATTATTTTCCAAAAATATCTTAGCTTCATATATCGGCTATTTTTAGTCTGCGCGCCTAATATGAAAGTACAAAGATGGCCGAAAACCTCGTAAAGTTGTCAAACCTGTTAGGAAGCTAAATCTGGAGTGTGGACAACTTTTGGATTACTTGTTAATGAAAAAGTAGTGTATATGAGACTTAAGTAATTTGTAAATTGTGCAACGCTCATTTTAAATATATCAAAATAACTTTGGACATGCGGTAATACATCGACAGATTGAATAAATTTTTAACCCTTATTCATGTTTTTATTTAGTTGCAATGTATCGTGATATGTATCGTATCGCAACTCATGTATCGTGATATGTACCGAATCGGCTAAGTACAGAATCGTCCAAGCCTTAATATTGTCACAGGATGGGAGAAATAATGAAGGACCAAACCAGGAATTAAACCTGGGCCCCATGAATCTCTAGTCAGGTGCTCTACCAACTGAACACTGGTATTTAAACCGGTCTGACCGTCACATATATAAAAAGTTATTTTAAACAATGGTGTTCAATGAAAAATAACACTTGCAACCTTCAGTTTTTGTCTGTAATTAATCAATATTGGCGTGCGATCAGTTATCATTGAGAACCATTTTTCATCAGTGCATTGTTACGTCATTTTATCAACACATAAAATTATATACGAAAATATGATGTAACATTGCACCAGCGAGAAATGGTCCTCGACAAGAACTGCTGGCATGCCAGTACTGCCAGTAGTCAGATTAAAAAAAGAGAATATAAAAATTACATTTAAAACATTAACAAGGACAATTTAAGTACACATCAAAACTGCTAAACAAGAAAAATTATGTGAACTGGTAGAGTGGTACGCATAGTTCTAACTTGTAACCTACATGTACAAGTACATGTACCGGGTACCCGTTGGTCTGCTAAACCTCTCTAATGATACATTGATCTGCATCATAAAAATATTAAAGACTTTTTAGTCATGTTTTAACTCTGAAGTCTGAAGTATATACAATTTTATTTACTTGATGTTACATGTATGTCTACAGGGTATTTACATCTACATTTGGAGTCTTCCGCACAAGAATATGATCATATGTTTCTAATTAGACCCTGCTTTGAATTTTGAGTTGAAAATTCACAATCTGATTTTTTTTAAAATAGATAAATTCGGTCATCCTTTCCAGTCACCCATGAACCTCGAGCAAGTCTAAACATCCAGTAAACAATGTAAAAATTACACGTTAGTAAACAAACACCCACACCATAACAAAAACATCTAACTCTGTAATTCTTATAAAATTCTTAACCCAGCAGATGTTAAATCATCAAGATATATTTGTAAATTCATACGTGATGCACATAACATAAGAAAATCTATGTACAGTACCAACTACATGTATATTTGTATACTGTATGTATGACTTTCGCCACATGTGGATTTTCTCAATAAATTGAATTGTAATTTACACAAAATTCTGGTAAAAAGGAAAGACAAAAAAACAAGTGAAAGGTAAAACATTTGGGATTCAATTCTATTAAAAGGATTTATATTGTCTGGACTAGAAAAATAACATACATAGTGACAGTGTGCACGTACTTACATGTACATCTATAGACTAAATGTTAATCAGTTAACATGCTGACATTTTAACCACTTTAGACAGAAAACTTTAAAAGAAATAAAAATCCTCACCTTCTTCAGTAACATCCACATAGATCACACACTTTAATGTCTATCTTTTCGTAGCTTATCAACGGCTGATCAATGGAAACATAAACATCCGTCGACATGGTCGACAGAAGTGTGGCTGTCAGAATTTCCTCGTAAACGATTCACACGAGAATATATCCCTCCTTATACAAATATGTAGTATTGTTCCCTGTGCATGTTCATATGTTTCACAGTAACTTGAAAATGCATGTGTACACCGAAAGAATACACAACTTCTCTTCTGCATTACGGCTCTCTCTTTTCTACAATGTCTATAACAATGCCGTTCGTTACTGTTTACATTCGGCGCGCGCGCGGGGGTTACAAACAGGGGGGCCCCGACAAATAGTTGCACATAGAACGTTTAAATAATGTGTGTTCATTGAATTCATAAATGATATAGATGAAAAAAAATGAAATTGAATCACAACAATTTATCTAAGACGCAACACAACGTAATGCAGTAAATGCCTGGGTTTGTTCGCTTGTGTGTCTATGTAGACATATTAACTCGTTCATGTACGATTCTCACATATTTGTTTTATGAAATTTGAAAATAATAGGGCACAGAACTTTTTAAATTTGATACCAAATGACATTAATTAATATATTAACAATAACTGAATTCATTTTTTTTCATAAAATGATAACGATTTTTGCTATCAGAAAAATACGTGTATGAGCTGCTGACCCCTAATTATAGGGGCCAGCCCTTTTTTCTTCATTTTAAATGAAAGCTCTCATTATTCTAAACAACTTTTGTTCTATATGTATTAACAAAATATTTTTAGTTTAAAGGTTATTATACAAGAAGCAACAAAATTTCAGACCCCCCAAAACCTTAAACTTTACCGGCAAATAGCTTAAAAACTAAAACACATTTTGCCAAAATTTTCATGCCAGCAAAACTATAAAATGTTACCAACAATTCTGCTAAATTTCATGCAACTATCTTTTGTAGTTCCCGAGATCAACTCTGGACAAAAGACCCCCCAATTTTCAATTAAAGGGCAATAACTCATAACCGGAAGTGAAATTTAAAAATTTGAAAAAAACGTCTAGAGATATTAATATCATCTACATACCCTGAAAGTTTCATAGCAATCAGACAAAAAATGTTCGAGAAATCTCGTGCACAAAATTTGCGGGAAAAAAAAATAATAATAACTAGAGCAAAGCTCGTTGCAAAGCAACGAGTGGGTTTTCCGCTAATGTCGAAAGTAATGCTAGAAGTAGCTCTAAGAAGCAGTGTTCTTAATCTAATGACAAAAGTAACTTAAGTACAAAAAAGATTTTAAAAATCAATTGATTCTTGGTATGACTTAACAAAATCCGAATGGTTTTAAGTACAAATTAACAAAAAAACATCACCATTTCAAGACCGAGTTACCCAAAAAATCCGAATGTGTTTAAGTACGACTTAACAAATTTGACTTCATTTAAGGTAAAAGTTAACTTTACCTGGAACTAACATCTAATTTCTTAACCCAGAATGCAAAATCAAAATTTCCGTAAAAAATCAATTTTGTTTAAAACATAAATCTGAGCAACATTTCCTCTACACTGCTTTTCAACGGGTTGACCTTTCGTACTATGTGCTTGTTGCATCATCAATTGTCAGAAACTTATCGATGTATAGTTTACTTAATTTTATTATTCCTCTGTGAATATTTTTATTTAAAATTACTATGAACCAGACAACATTGAAATGGTGAACATTTCAAAGGGCTCCGCTGATGTTATTTTAGAGAATTTTGCTTTGACCTTGACCTATAACTTGAAATCTTTCCAGCTGGCATAGAACTTCTAATTAAATTTCATTGCCCCTAACATATAGGCATTTTTTTTCAATCTGACCAAGATTAAGCATATCCGGGAAATAATCTACTGTCTAAAACTAATTTTATTAAGATCTGCTATGACCTTCACATTGACATGGTTCAAGGTCACTGCACGCCATTAACCAATAAGCTCTGTTTAGGCAAAATATTAGCCAATTAGGGGCTAAAAGGAGAGTACCCCTGCGAGATGATCATGAACAATTCATGATTTTCCCTTGAATGATTCATGAATTACATTCATGAAATGTTCATGAACAGTTCATGAGGATCCCATGAACTTATTATTGGACATTTTAAAGTAATGAATTTTTGTTCATGAAAAAATGTTGATGAATATTCATGAATATAATTTTTCATGAATAATTCATGAACAGTTATATTCATGAAGCTTCATCATTTGATGAATGTCCAATAATAAGTTCATCGGATCTTCATGAACTGTTCATGAATAAGTTTAATGAATCTTCATGAACTGATCATGAATATCATTATGAATTTTATTCATCAATAATTCTTAAATAAAATTCATGAACTATTCATGAAAATTCTTACCTTCTACATTTTGTATATAAAAAGGTAAAATCTCCTAAAAAATCAAAAATAAAATACTTTATTATAATAAATTGAAGAATAATGAGACAATATCTTAAGTATCACATAATTCTTATGTACTGACGATCACTTAAAAATAATCAGCAAGTTTAATGAAGTTGTTTTAAAAAACAACAGGTAATGATATCAATACTAACTCATTAGCTTTAAAGGAATGTTACAATATTAGAATTGACATACCAATATGCAATGATTTGAAATATAAGCGACATCAGAATATGATTACTAGATGATAACTATCAATATGTTCTTTATGAAATCTTCCTTTGTTGCATCTTCCTTGCCTCTGCTCATGTTGATTTCACTTGTATTCCATATATTGCAATGTGCATTTACTGCATGGTAGGTAAAATGCTCCATCCTTTAAATGATTATTTTCTACAAACCCAGAGTGTCTTGGTGACATTACTTCTTGGTGGCAATTCTTCAGGCTTCACATATAGCCCCTTCGGTGGCAGAAGAGTTGTACCTCTGTACTGTACAAAAATAATATGACAAATAGCAGTATAATTATGACATGTCGTTTAAAACATTTGGAACATCAACTAATCATTCAATCATCTCATTTAATTCTTATTTCAAATATTTTTATCAAATGATAATGCTGAAATTGCACTAGAGCTTAAGAATGAGAGTGCCTACCCTAGAAAAAGTGATATCGCAGAAAAATAAAACAACTCAAGATGAAACAAGATGAAAAATTCAGGAGAAAACATAAATAGGCATTATGCCTGCTGTTCAATCCATTTCAATGTATCTACATACTCGAATAAAATACTTCTTTAATTTATTACGATGAAACTATAACTGTTTTCAAATTTGTAAATGATACTGGCCATTCTATTAGAAATTTTCAATTACTTGCAATAGCATTTATTTATTACTTACTGAAATTTAAATTCAATGATCACTATCTTTAGGGCTGTCCAATATTCTGGTTTCACTGCATAATTCTAGAGTAAAAAAAAATTGTATTAACTCAAATAACATCAGCATAATACTTTACCTTGTAATTGCACCGATTTAGGTATATCAAATGTGTAATTTAATATCAATTATGTAGTTAAAACTTATAAGTTAGTCAAAAAAGAATTTCACTACAAATTAAAAACCGCCATTTTGAAATGTTTGAAAAAATGAACAAAACTTAATCTTACGTTTTGACTCCCTCATAAAAGTTTTTTCAATATACATGTATACATACTATATTACCTTTAATACCATTACTTTGAACTACATCTGCTGCATTATCTTCTTGCATGTTCCATGCTTAATTAATCCATCGCTCATGTTGAAGATCCGTCTGCTTTCATTCAAAACGCGTAATCACTGGGCGGAAGTGACGTAATAGAATCAAAACAACTCGCTGACTGTGTAGGCCTTATTCTGAGACTCTTTCATTTAGTTAAATAATTTTTTTAACATATGTTAATAATAATCAAAAAATATCTTTAAATGAAACTAATTATAAAATGCTTAAGTTTTCATTATTATATTTTCAGAGATTGAAGAAACGTACGATTTAATATCGTTCTGTTTACACAAGTTGTGTCTGTTAAACTTCAACCCCCTTCGTTTTTGAACCCTCAAGGTTTTGGAACTTAAAAAATAATTTAAACTCAATTAAATATTCTTTCATACTTTATTTCTATAATTTGCATTAATGTTTTAAAGTAATATTTTCATTATTGCTTATCATTAAGTTAATTGACAAATTGAAGTTCAGTGTGTTTTTGTAACGGACGCAAATCGACATGACACCTCATAAACAATGGCGGACTCCTCGAAACTCGGAGTGTAGCAACGGTAGTTGTCTGAGTTTAAACAGCTAATCATAAATGAATTGTTGGAAGTTCTCAACGGAATATTTGCATAACGGATTTGTAACTTCTTAGAATGAATCACTTTCAAATGTGTGCAACAGTAATGCCTTTTACAAAGAAACCGCAAAGGTTCTAAACTCGACGGGGTCCAAATTTCAACCGAATGTGCTCGGAACATTTTCTCTGTCGTTCTCCCAGGAACAGACGCACTTCGTCTTGTGTGTATTTATGCTTCTATGATAGACTGACAACCTACCACGTCTTTAATAAACTTGATATACAATGTACTTCAAACAAGTTGGAATTCAACATATACTAAATCTTTTTTCCAAAGAAATATGCAAAGTTTTAAATTATTTCACTTTTTCAGTTTAGTTTACAAGATTTTTAACAACATAAAACAGCCATAATGTATCATCTGCAAAGACTGATTATTCACTAATAAATGATGTCATTTTTAAAAAAAATATAAATTGAACAATGAAGAAATTAAGCGTCAAATTTAGGATCTAGTAATGACCATTTGATCATGATGTCTGAGAACTTCACTGTTGTCTATGAATTTACATGTTTCTTAGAATTGAATAAATAAAGTAACTATAATATATCAGATCTTTCTTTTTCAAAATTAAAGATGCCACATTTATATCGGTGTTTGCATGAATATTCATGAATGTTCATGAAGACTGTGTTTTAATATTAATATTTTAAGATGTATAATTTTTTTTTTAAAAAGATAGTGTTCTGAATACTAGAGTAAACTATGTTATTTATAAAAGTATTTCAAATTAATTATATATTTCGTAAATTAGAACTTCATGAAAATTCATGAATGTTCAATACCTAGAACTATTGAATACCAGGTATTTCCTGTATTCTTGTATATTCATAATTTGTTCATGAATTACATTTTAAGAATATATTCATGAATAAAATTCATGAACCACCTTTATGAACCAGTTATGAACCAGTCATGAATACATCATGAAACTTCATGAACGGTTCATTAAAGTTCTTAAAATCATGAATTTCATCTCGCAGGGGTATATATATGCTCTTAAAATATGGATTTTTGTGTGATCTGATATGACCTTGACACTTGATCTACAAATATCATTCAAGGTCATTGCATATCCTTTGATCAAAGACATCATGTGGGTGAAGTATGAGCCTGATTAGAGCAAAGGGAGAGAAGTTGTACTCCAGACAAGGATTTTTTTTAATATAATTCTGCTATGACCTTTACAGTTTACCTTGAAAATAGGTTCAAGGTCACTACACACCCTTTACTCAAAAGCTCTGCTTATGTGAAGTCTGAGCCAAATAGGGGTTAGTAGAAAGTATATATGCTATGAAAAAAGGATTTTTGCATGATCCGATATGATATTTCACCCTTTACCTAGAAATTTCATGCAAGGTCACTGCACATCGATTAACGATAGAGACAGTCTGTGAGTATTAGCCAGATTGGACCAAAGGGAGAGAAGATGCCCCAGACAAGGATTTTATATATGTAATTCTACTATGACCTTAACCTTACACCTAACAACATGGTTCAAGGTCACTGCACATCCTTAACCCAAAGGAACCCTGTGGATGAGGTATGAGCCAGATTGGGCCAAGGGGAGAGAAGCTATGCTCCGGTCAAGCGATCTCGGATGGACAGACGGACAAACTGATCACTAGAAGGCGCCCACACAAACTTGCTTTTTATCTAATTTGAAATAGTATCCATGCTATCTGCCCATGGTGAATAGTCATCAAAACCATTCATCAGCAGAATTTGATTTCCCTCCTTTTTAAACTCGGAACACCTCTGACCTAATCAGATCACCGCATTAAATACAAAGTTTGATAACTCTAATTTGTTTATCATCAAGAAATTCTGCATCGCTGACAAATAAAGTTTTCTTCGGTATAATAGTATACCAATTAACTGACTATCTGGACAATAGCAAGTTTATTGTCCCACCCCACAGCAACTATTTCCCTCATGAAATAGTTGCTGTCTTGGGGGACAATAAACTTGCTATTGTCCTCATACCCAGTAGATACCAAATAGGCATATAATATCCCATCCACCTCCATTTCATGTTATATAACCTCCCGTTTGTAACCTTCAATTTCACTGTGTAAAGTCAACACAACAGTCAAAGCCGCAAGTTTCACAATTCATTACTGCTTCTCATGTACTTAAAATTAGGGGCCTTAATATTGCTTAGACCTAAAAAAAAAAAAGTTGTGTGTTTCGGGTAACCCGACCTAACCTACAAAAATGGCCCGATCCTACCATTTTTATATGCCTGATTTTATCCGACTGTGAATTTTATCTTATTTCCAATAAAAAATACGTTTTTAAATATGAAACAAACAAACATTCTTAGGATTCAGGCAAAAAAAATAGATAAAATAAAAAAAAATCCCCACCTACCTAACCTAATTTTTTCATCAGTGTTACCCTAAACACACTATTTTTTTTTAGGCCTTACCAATTCCAACAAGAGACATCCCATTAACTATTGATGAACATTAAAATTCATTTCATGAATCTACGCAACACTGGTAAATCTTCAAGTACAGTCACTATCAATTTTACAAAAATATTGACGGTTCTTTATCCGAAACTGTTCCTTGTACCTTTAACTGCAATTAATACACTAACATTTAATGAAAAGACGGTTTGTCTTAGAATAAGAAAGCTAATGCAATTCTGAGAAAAAGAATACCACATATTGCCAATTCCATTGAGGTTTAATAAAAATATGGCCATTTAAGTGAACCCACCATTTCCAATTTCCTTTAGTAAACACAGATTTATAGGGTTCTCCATAGTAAAACATCTTTACCTGACCTTTTAGAGGTCAATTGTTGTTCAACCACCTTTAAAAAGAAACCTTATTCAATACAACATACATCTACATGATATAATCATGATAAAAAGCTTCACATCACTTAGAAATGCCCTTACATGTATACCCCCCCCCCCCATCTTTTGATTTTCACAAAAAGTAATGGTTTGAAATGTTTTACCTAATTTTATGAAACTTGTGGCAATTTCCTTGAGTCATTTCTCACACATATTTGAAAACAATCATCAATGATTCTAAAATTTGATCTTTATTTGTTTATTGTATGATTTGTACCATTTTAATTAACAAATAGACAGCTGTCCTGCTTGTGATTTCTTGTTTTCATGAAAAAAGTAAGCTAACAATCATATTTAGTGAATATCTAATCTATTCTGATTTCTAGTCTCCTTCTAACCATGCTAAAACAGTAAGTTACAACCTACAAGTTAGACATCTGCCTTAAATTAAAATTAAATTCAAACACACCCATGCAGGTAGCTGGAGACAGATCGAGTTGATTTCCATGAAAAATGTTCAAATTTGACATGTTTTTCTACTTTTTTTATGCATATATACCTTAGAAAGGTAAAAATAGGTTGTTTCTTGTTCATTTCAAAAGTAATTATCATAGCAGATGTTATTTCAAAGTCAAATGTACATTTACATATCCTACATGTAATCTTAATGCAGACAATTGGATAGGGGGGGGGGGGTTCAATTATGTAAACACATCTAAATACCTTTATAAAATAAAAAATAAAGGAAACATAATTGCATACTTTTATTGAAAAACAAATTTTCACAACAATTATGAATTTCTTTAAATAGCCTTAATTTTGTTTTTCATAATATCTTATCAAACACAAACCACAACATGGGATGATGCTTTCATAAAGTTCCATTATTGTTCATGCATTATCCGATTTAATTTGAATTACCGGTAAAAAGTCTGTAGAACACAAGGAATATGCATGTGGATAGAGGTGACAGGTTAATCTCAAGAGCTGACCCACAAGAATCAACAGGTAAAAGCAATGTGGTGCCATGTCGGAACAAGAGTCCGTTTTGAGCTGAAATAAAAAAAAAATAATTAGCTGTGTTTACATACATGTACTAGTAATAGCTGTGTTTGCATTAACATATGCATATTATTTCTGGAAAAAATACACTGACCATGCAGTGTAATAAGTTTTACATATCCCAATACATGACATAACATTTAGGCAGTACAAGATCAAAAATTTGCATATCAAGTCATAATATAACATTAAAAAAATTTGTTAGGTATAGACACGTATCAGATTGAGAGAGAGTTTGAGAGAGAGAGAGCTAGAGTTTATTTCTTGTAGTGCAACAGTCAAAAATTTCAATTCGAAAATTACAAAGGAATATTATATATAATTACCCATCTGAACAGCGTCAAAGTACATGTATTTCCTTCTGGTATACCATGTTTTATCAATTCTACCGGGTTTTTTTTTTTTGCAAATAAATTTGGCGAGGGTTTTGGTTTCTTTTCTTTTAAATTACATGTTTTAAAAACAATACTATGTGTAATAAGCATAAAACATGTATGAGTAAACTTAATGAAGAATTTTTAATAGATTATTTTTCACAGAATGTGTTACATTACATGTATGTCAATCTTTATAAAAGTAGCGTATATTTCGTGCGTCATAAATTTGAAGTTTTAGTAAATACCATTTACTTGCATGGTAGCTATATATGTCTAACCCAAATTTTCTTCATAAAGCTACAGCTGTATGTACCACATAATTATATGTTTTGTCACAAGTATACATTTTTAAAACATACCCAAATTCCAACAGTTGAAAGTAACTCGATGAATTTTTCATTCTCTGATAAGTTCATTGTGTTTTGTGCGTGCATATATTATAAGTCTGCTGCAACAGCAGCCAATCAGCGGTAAGCTGAATCCACTAATAAGAAAGTTTGTGGTTTAGGAGCGGGTAAAATTGTTTATGCATAATGTAGCTGACACTGACTTGAATGCGATGCTGTCAAGAACACCACACCAAATAATATCAAGAGACATAAATATTCACTTAAATGTATTGTGTTGTAAAGTAAAGGTTTTAATACAATTATTGCATCTTGCAAAACATGTGATGACTCTTATAATCATCTGTAATATATTTGAAATATATGTACAAGATGGGAAAAATAGTGACAGAACAGACTGGGATTCGAACCTTGCCCTCTGAATCTCCAGTCAAGTGCTCTACCAACTGAGCTACATGTATCTGGCACCGGTATTCAAACCAGTCTGACCGTCACATCCCCCCCCCCCCTTTAAATGATCTTCACCCTCAAAGATCACCCCTGGCTCTTCCACTGGCAGGACTTAACCTGTCAGTTCCAGGGGTTGGTTACAACACCAATATTGTATAGGGATGGAACGATCCACCGATGCACCGGTGCACATCACGGTATTTATTTTGAGGATATTTGGATCGTTACATTTACCATTAATACATTACGATACCTATGCGGACTTTTTTTATTTTCCAAAAATATCTGAGCTTCATATATCGGCTATTTTTAGTCTGCGCGTCTAATATGAAAGTACAAAGATGGCGGAAAACCTCCTAAAGTTGTCAAACCTGTTAGGAAGCTAAATCTGGAGTGTGGACAACTATTGGATTACTTGTTAATGAAAAAGTAGTGTATATGAGACTTAAGTAATTTGTAAATTGTGAAACGCTCATTTTAAATATATCAAAATAACTTTGGACATGGGGTAATACATCGACAGATTGAATAAATTTTTAACCCTTATTCATGTTTTCATTTAGTTGCAATGTATCGTGATATGTATCGTATCGCATCTCATGTATCGTGATATGTACCGAATCGGCTAAGTACAGAATCGTTCAAGCCTTAATATTGTAACAGGATGGGAGAAATAATGAAGGACCAAACCAGGAATTAAACCTGGGCCCCCTGAATCTCTAGTCAGGTGCTCTACCAACTGAACACTGGTATTTAAACCGGTCTGACCGTCACATATATAAAAAGTTATTTTAAACAATGGTGTTCAATAAAAAATAACACTTGCAACCTTCAGTTTTTGTCTGTAATTAATCAATATTGGCGTGCGATCAGTTCTCGCCGAGTACCATTTCTCACCAGTGCATTGTTACGTCATTTTATCAACACATAAAATTATATACGAAAATATGATGTAACAGTGCACCAGCGAGAAATGGTCCTCGGCGAGAACTGCTCGCACGCCAAAACTGCCAGTAGTCAGATTAAAAAAAGAGAATAAAAAATTACATTTAAAACATTAACAAGGACAATTCAAGTACACATCAAAACTGCTAAACAAGAAAAATTATGTGAACTGGTAGAGTGGTATGCATAGTTCTAACTTGTAACCTACATATACAAGTACATGTACCGGGTACCCGTTGGTCTGCTAAACCTCTCTAATGATACATTGATCGGCATCATAAAAATATTAAAGACTTTTTAATCATGTTTTAACTCTGAAGTCTGAAGTATACAATTTTCTTTTCTTGATGTTACATGTATGTCTACAGGGCATTTATGTCTACATTTGGAGTCTTCCGCACAAGAATATGATCATATGTTTCTAATTAGACCCTGCTTTGAATTTTGAGTTGAAATTCACAATCTGATTTTTTTTAAATAGATAAATTCGGTCATCCTTTCCAGTCACCCATGAACCTCGAGCAAGTCTAAACATCCAGTAAACAATGTAAAAATTACATGTTAGTAAACAAACACCCACACCTTAACAAAAACATCTAACTCTGTAATTCTTATAAAATTCTTAACCCAGCAGATGTTAAATCATCAAGATATATTTGTAAATTCATACGTGATGCACATAACATAAAAAAATCTATGTACAGTACCAACTACATGTATATTTGTATACTGTATGTATGACTTTCGCCACATGTGGATTTTCTCAATAAATTGAATTGTAATTTACACAAAATTCTAGTAAAAAGGAGAAAAAAAACAAGTGAAAGGTAAATCATTTGGGATTCAATTCCGTTAAAAGGATTTATATTGTCTGGACTAGAAAAATAACATACATCAGTGACAGTGTGCACGTACTTACATGTACATCTATAGACTAAATGTTAACCAGTTAACATGCTGACATTTTAACCACTATAGACAAGAAACTTTAAAAGGAATAAAAAGCCTCACCTTCTTCAGTAACATCCACATGGATCACACACTTTAATGTCCATCTTTTCCCCTTTATTACTCGTAGCTTATCAACGGCTGATCAATGGAAACATAAACATCCGTCGACATGGTCGACAGAAGTGTGGCTGTCAGAATTTCCTCGTTAACGATTCACACGAGAATATATCCCTCCTTATACAAATATGTAGTATTGTTCCCTGTGCATGTTCATATGTTTCACAGTAACTTGAAAATGCATGTGTACACCGAAAAATGCACAACTTATCTTCTGCATTACGCTCTCTCTTTTCTACAATGCCGTTCGTTACTGTTTACATTCGCGGGTCCGCGACAAACATTGCAAACATTTGTTCTGCGTGGCCGATTAGAACGTGTTAAATAAGTAGTTGGATTCATAAATGATATAGCCTAGATGAAAAAAAAATGAAATTGAATCACAACAATTTATCTAAGACGCAACACAATGTAATGCAGTAAATGCCTGGGCCTTAAAACGGTATTTGTTCGCTTGTGTGTCTATGTAGACAAATTAACTCGTTCATGTACGATTCACACATATTTGTTTTATGAAATTTGAAAAAAATAGGGCACAGAACTTTTTAAATTTGATACCAAATGACATTATTTAATATATTAACAATAACAGAATTCATTTTTTTTCATAAAATGATAACGAATTTTGCTATCAGAAAAATACGTGTATGAGCTGCTGATCCCTAATTATAGGGGCCAGCCCTTTTTTCTTCATTTTAAATGAAAGCTCTCGTTATTCTAAACAACTTTTGTTTTATATGTATTAACAAATTATTTTTAGTTTAAAGGTTATTATACAAAAAGCAACAAAATTTCAGACCCCCCAAAACCTTAAACTTTACCGGCAAATAGCTTAAAAACTAAAAAACATTTTGCCAACATTTTCATGCCAGCAAAACTATAAAATGTTACCAACAATTCTCTTAAATTTCATGCAACTATCTTTTGTAGTTCCCGAGATCAACTCTGGACAAAAGACCCCCCAATTTTCAATTAAAGGGCAATAACTCATAACCGGAAGTGAATTTTAAAAATTTGAAAAAAACGTCCCTAGATATTAACATTGTCTACATACCCTGAAAGTTTCATAACAATCAGACAACAAATGTACGAGAAATGGCCTCCACAAAATTTGCGGATAAAAAAAAAAAATAATAATAAGAAACAGTAGAATAACAGAAGGGTTTTCCGTTGAAAAACGGAAAACCCTAATAAGAAACAGTAGAATAACAGAAGGGTTTTCCGTTGAAAAACGGAAAACCCTAAAAAGAAACAATAGAATAACAAGAGGGTCTTCCGTTGGAAACGGAAGACCCTAACTAGACATGATCTCGTTGCGAGCAACGAGGAGGTCTTCCGTCCGATTTTTTAAAGGTGAAATGACGTCATCGACTTTAATTTTCGACAACAAAACATGATATGGAAATAGGGGTGAAGTACTAATGCTTTCGTGTAATGCTTTTTATAAGTTCTCTTACGTTGCTTTTTTAAATAGCATTTCTTCCAATTGAAATAGAAAAGATTAAATTATTTTACCTCTGGCCCCTAATATCCCTAGTTAAATAACGCATGAGAAAATCATTATATTGTTGGGATATATAAACGTATTATACATAAAGTCTGTCCCAAGATATTTTTGCCACACATTTTCTCAAATTATTCGATATTTGTAAATATTTCTTGATTAAGACGAGGTTCATTCGATAGTAGGAAAAAATCCCAAGATTTCCCTTTTGTAACGCCCCCTTCTAGCTTGTCAGGTTTCAATACACGGCTAAAAAAAGAATGTCCACGGGGATTTTGCATTGCATCAGCCATTATAAAGCCCGGATGACATCGTTGAAAAATTGTGCTGGATATTCCGTGAGACTTCCGAATTGAGAAAAGATGTAAACATTCCCCATTATTAATCTCCGTAGGATATCTGTGTTCGATCCTGTGAATGTTTACGAAGGTCTGAATGAAGTTTGACCCCCTAAAAACGTTAGTACCTAATTACGTAACACATGATAAAATCAATAGATTTCTTGGATACATAACAGTTGAGATCGACACAAAATTAAAATTTTTGATTAATTCATGTGATTTTGAATGACCATAGTTGTGAATGGAATTGTAGATCATTTTGGATAATAAGCGGGTATTGAACATAATTAATGCACATGATCATGCATATGACAAATAAAGTGTCTTACACATGTAAATCTTCATGTTAAAGCTGCTTGGTCCAATTTTCAATAAAATAATTGTACGCTTTTAAACGATGGTTATGCTAAGTATGTGTGCAATAATAAACGTTGCAGTAGTTTTCCCGATCAATTAAGCCATATTTCAATGAAAAAATTATGTACATGTTAAAACTCGTTGAATCCGGATGTTGTGTATTACGGCCCAATCTGGCGACATTATTCATCTCCTTGACATTTTCTAATCATTTTTGTTTTAAAAAACTGTGCAATCCGGTTCCTGTCTATTCTGTAAACTGGCGAAATGAAAAAACATACTGCTTATAATTAGTGAGAGTTATCTCCCGTAATCCGTCTACTTATCGATCGGTCGGCCTTCTGCGAGATATTTCAAATGCTCAATTATCGACCAATTTTTCTTTCGTTGCTATTGATTTAAATAACTGTAAATATAGATCAAAACTAGCAACTCATTTCAGTTAATACCGTAAAGTCTTGTTATGAATTGCAAAAATTAGATAATTAGATTATAGTTCACCCCATTTTCTCAGGCCGTGATTCAGGATACTGTGAGAGTAAGACTGCCGATATTGTTTGTTATTCCCGTTGTATGGCTACACATACAGAGTTGCATATTATTCTGTCAAAATACTCAATTTTTTAAAATAAAATTCTCATTATATTAATATTTATCCATTGTTTCCCCGCATCATAACAGTTCTCGCCATCAGGTGTTTCAGCCACCTGTTGACTTGTTAATGTTTTGTTTAACAATTTACGGTTAAGCATGCACTTTTCAGGTAGATTGGATGTTTGAAAAATTATCAATAACAATGATTTGATTCAAAAAGTATTTCAATCGTATGTATTCCGTTATGGATTTATTGTTTCAAAAAATTTTTTTTTAAAATGAAAATTGGTACCGTATAAATAAGATCGATAAAATCTAAAATATTTCAGAACAATTTAAATTTTTACAAGAATACACGATCAGGACCTACTTCATTAAATACTTAAATTAATTTGCAACAATGTCTTCTAAACGGGATGTTGCCTAATCCGGTTATTTTTTTCAGAACTACCCTCCGCCGGATTAGACAATTTTTGGTGTATATCCACAAAATAATCGACATAAAAGGGTTTTGCGTTATTTCGCCTCGTGTGTAAACTGGCCCCTTACGTCGAAGCTAGTATGATTGTATTACGACTTTGACATCTGTCTTTTTTTATATACATTTTGTAATCTATTATAACATATGAAATATCCAGCATGACTATTTAAACAAAAATAAAGCAGTGTACATTTGTTCATTGATACTTTTTATGTTTACGTTGTTTATAATCATTGCAAAACATGCAGGATGAATAAACCCAATCATTCGAAGGATGAAACCCAACGGTTTTCTTTTTTTAAAGATTCCAATGATGTATTTTGGGTTTTTGGGTGTCCAAAATTTATTTTTATTTACTTTGAATATTTCTAACGTTGAAGGGAGAGCAATTCCGTGTAAATACATCTATAACTTTGTAAGATCATTCATTTGGTTTGCAAGGAAAATTATTTGATAATGTAATGGCCGACAAATCGGAACATGCAGCTTAAAGAAATTGCTCAACCTCGAAACGTTATTTCAAATCATCACCAAACAATAAAGAGAAATGGAAATATTCGGCGGATATAAATGTTAAAGTATTCTAATGATAAAAATTTGTATTTTTGGCAAACATAAATTAATCTTTTTTTTATCTCCTACAAGATATAATCGCACCTGTGTTTTGTATCCATCTCTTTTTAACTCTTTTTAGCCAAACCTGACAAAATTCGTGGTCGTTTCACCCTCTTGTTGTAAACCCCGCTGAAATGTTCACAATCGATTCGCTGTTGAACGAAAGACTCCACTAGAAAAACTTGCTGCATGGACCGTCTAACATTACTAATTTTAATGATGAATTCAGAAACTTATAGATTTCAAAAAGTGTCATTTTTTGTTAAGTTACAGGAACACTGTCATTCATGCACATAAATTTTGTACAAAATAAGTTATATGTTATTCAACCGGTGTTTGAAATTTAAGACCGTTCTTGAAATATTTGGGAAAGAAATTTTAGGGGCCATCCTTTCATCTTTTTATCGGGCCCGTGTAACAAAATTTTAGCCATTTCCGAATAAATGTTGCACAAAAATCGTTAATAAAAGAAAGCAGGTACCGGGATTTTTTTAACAGGGGAGCAGGGAATGCTTTAAAATTCATATTTACATGTATTAATTTACCTTGTAAAATTATCAATCATAGGCATTAGATAACTGCTATTGCCTGATTGGCGAATTTGATTTGCTTATTGACTCCATGACATCTACAATTTCGCTCAGTTAAACGTAAACATTTTTAAAAATATATATATAAGCATGTACTCCAATCAGGTGTTGTACTTTACAGAACGTTAAAAAATTACGCGATTGCCGAGCGCTTCTTTTTTGGGAAAAATAGTCCTAATCAAACAGCAAATACATAATACAGCATACAGACGTTTTTATTAATATATATATAATTTATGTATTAACTATTTAAGTTGAAGCTTGAATATGCAAATTTTAAAGCCAATTATATAGTAGTATTTTTAACCATGTGTTCTCTACTCGATTTTCACCTGTCCGAATACAATCAAAATATTTACAATGAATGCACATGTACATAAACTTTTTAAAACTCACATATTCTTTCAGAATCAAAAATAAAAATAAAATTTGATTAATAAATTAATGAAATCAGCAATGGGTATGCTTTTTAATGAATCTGACCACCATTGAGAAGAGGTTATACCAATATTGTGACCCTGATTAGTTTACAGCCTGAATGTAAATAATAATTCAGCTTCTTTAAAAATGGTTAGTTTATCGTGCCCGCACCTACCTCAAGCATGTAACATTGTACTTCTTAAGCTGCATTATCTCGAACGCTTTTTAAATATATATAATTTCAACTTTTACTTACTACACCCTGCTTAACTCTCTCTCTCTCTCTCTCTCTCTCTCTCTCTCTCTCTCTCTCTCTCTCTCATAACTCATAAAAAAGTCTAATACTTTGTTAGACAAATGAAGAATCACATTATCATAGATTACATATACTTATGTGAATATCGCCTATATTTTGTTGAAATTGGTAGTGTAATGCATTTAATTCTCAGTAGCAAAATGTCACAAATAGACACAGGTGAATTTATTTACATTTCAAATCGTACGACTGTAAAACGTATTATATTCATTGATGGCAGTTTTTTCCATTATTTTACGAACTATGATTTAAATCAATGGTTTGATGCATCGTTAACCGATATCATTGGAAATGAAAATAACAACGAATCAATGAGCATTGAAATGTGTGATAAAGTATAAACACGAGAAGCATGTGTCCTACTGCGAATCGGCTGTCCTCTAGCGCGGCTTCTCCTCGGCCCGTGTTATGAAAATGTACACTGACTCAACGTGGTGAGTTTGAAATGTTAGCGGTTTGATAACTAAATTTTATTTTCCAACAATAAAACTATTTCATGACATAGACAAGAACACAAAGAACGCCATTTTTTCAATGACAGTCATATAATCTATTTTTTTTTAATTACGAGAGCAAAACAGCAATACTTCGTAGGTAATGGTATAATCTTTTTCTATTTACTCTTTAATATCGTTTAAATCTGAATTCTTTGTTTTTGCAGCAAAATAAATAAACCCGTGTGTGCATTACAGCAAGGCACATATCTTGTGTATCGGATAACGGTAGACCGCTCGCTAGTCCAGCCGCGACCCATTTCCTCGGCTGCGGGCAAGGATCGGATACGTATAATTGTTTACATACATGAAGCTCGGAATACAGCTAGCTAGATTTTAAATGCGACTCAAATACATTGCATAGAAGTAATTCTTTTACCCATAATGTGTTTTCCTAGAATAGAATTAAACTGTTTCAATACTTTCCGAATTTAAGCTAGTACACTGTCTGTGGTAGTAGGTAAAGGTATAATCTTTTTAAGGTCTTCCGTTTTCAACGGAAGACCTTGTACTGATTCTGTTGGTAATTAGGGTCTTCCGTTTTCAACGGAAGACCCTCTTGTTATTCTTCGGTTTCTTTTTAGGGTCTTCCGTCTCCAGCGGAAGACCCTTCTATTATTCTTCGGTTTCTTTTTCAATTCTATTATTATTATTATTATTATTATTCTTTTTTTCCTTACACATTTTGTGCAGAAGATTTCTCGGCGATTACTGGTTCGATTTCTTTTAAATTTTCAGTAAAGATGCCCCGCAGTCTGAAGTTTGTACCGCCGGAAAATTTTTGAGAAATTCACTTCCGTTCGGAAGTTATCGTCATTTTACGATTTTTAAAAGTCAATTTTGTCTGACAGGTTTTTCAAAAATGGGTAAAGATATAAGGCTGAAATTTTCAGAGATGATAGACCTACTGTTTTTCTGGCGCAACACACTCAAGAAAGTGTCCGCCGTCACTTCTTTTTGTCATAGGAAAAAAAATTGAAAAATTGAATTTTTCGACTTTTTTATTTTTTAATATTTCTTTTTTATATTTTAACAGTTGATAGTGACCCTCTTACTGATTCAGAATATGTAATTTGTTTTAAAATCGATCAAGGCGTTCTCGAGAAATTAAGCGTCAAAGTCCTGAAGCGAGAGCCCGAGTAGCTCAGTTGATATAGTCGTGGACATGGCCCAGGCGACCCGGGTTCAAGCCCCGACTGCCGAAAAAAAAAAATTCCTATTTTTTTGGATAGAATAACAATTTCGTGTTAAAAGTCGTCTTCTCTACTCAAAAATCTCACGGAAGACCCACTCGTTGCTCGCAACGAGATCGAATCTAGTTATTATTATTATACTTTTTCTTTTTTTTTCTGACTCCTTCTCGGCTTTATAACTCAAAAAGTTTCAAACCGATTTTAATGAAACTTTCAGAGATAATGTGAAACTAATATCCCTCAAAGATGTTAAAGTTTTCTTGACAACGTCACTTCCGTTCTGACGTGACGTCATTTTTAAAAATTTTAAAAAGGCATTTTGTCCGCGGCGTTTCTCAAAAATGCTTTAAGATAGAGGCTTGAAATTTTCAACGGTTATGATTTAGTCGATTTACCTCTGTAATAAGGCTCAAAATAAAAATCAGTCACTTCCGGTCGAAACCGGAAGTGAAACAAATTTTTCGAAAAAATGAATTTTCAGATCAAATAAAAAATGAATATGTGTTTTGTAGAGCTTATTAAGCCGAATCTAACACTGAAAGCCGTTTTAAAATCGGACGATGCATTACAGAGATATACGAGTTCAAAAAATGATTTTTCCGGAAATTTTGATTCCGCGTTTTTGGTTAAGAAATTAGTATCAAGTTCTTGGTTAAATTAACTTGTACCTAAAAATTAATTGTTAAGTCGTACTGTAACACATTCGGATTTTTTTTTGTTAAGTCGTTCTTGAAATCGGAAAGGTTTTTGTTAAGTCGTACGTAAAATTATTCGGTTTTTGTTAAGTCGTACCAGGAATAATTCGATTTTTTCATCTTTTTATTTAAGGTACTCTTTATTGGTTTAAGAGCTCTGCTTCTTACAGGAACTTCCAGCTTTACTTCCGACATTAACGGAAGACCCACTCGTTGCTTTGCAACGAGCTTTGCTCTAGTTCTTTTTATTCTTTTTTTTCTTCTAGACGTTTTTTAAAACTCAAATATCTTGCTTGTTTGTTGTCCTATAAAGTTCAAATTTTCATAGCTTATTGGTATTTACTATTTCTCAATATCTAAGGAAAATCGTTGGAATCTACACTTCCGGTACTGAGTTATTCCCCTTTTCCCCAAAAATATAGGCATTCTTGTGCACCCAAAGGCTCTGAAACCGCTCACAGCATGTGTTACAAAGTCACAAATCTTAGAAATAGAGAGTTTGAACGTTGTCCTCCGAGTTTTGTTTTTACAATTTTCCTCCTTTAAAGTTTCAAAAAATTAATTTGAATTTGTGTTTCAAAAAATGCTGATTTTTGGTTGTGTTTTTGTTATGTAGCTCTTTAGTTTAAAATTTTCTCTAAACACATATTGAACAAAATATGTGCAAAATATCAAGGGCTTTCACTTGACACCACTGACAAAGGGCTGGCCCCTAAAATTAGGGATCTAGAGCCCTTAAAAGTCTTCGCTTTATAACTCAAAAATGGTTAATATCTCGCTATAGCTGTCGATAGAAAAGTTGTTCATTATTGTGTTATCAATGTCGTTACAAAATTATTTTGTACTGGTAATGCATAATATGAGTGTAAAAAGCTTGTCTTGTTAACATGTACCTGTATTCATTTGGCAAGTAAGTGAATCGTCTTCATGCGCATAACGTACATAGATTAACAGCTGAAAGTGTACCAGCATATACGGGATGCTTTGATTCATTTGAAAAAGTGTCTAAAAAGTATACGTGTACATGTTTTTCTTACAGCCTTTTTTAGGAGTCACCTCTGTTTAGGTCCTATAGTGGACAACCGTTAAGAAAAACAAAAACGAGAAAATATAAACGTTCTTTTTCTTATCTAGTTAGATACATAAACTAGATTTTAAAAAAATAACTTCCATGAAATAGATTTGAGTCATTTTACTGCAAGCATTTCAAATCGACCTAAATTCTTAGTTGTGTGCGTCATTACATAACCCATCTCGGCCCGCGGCCGAGGAAATCGATCGCCAAGGTCGCGGCTGGACTACCTAGCGGTCAGCGGTTATCTAATACACAAGAATCGAGTCTGTCATATACACAAGAATCGTACACATTGACATTAAAGCTTACTCTTCTTAATTTGAATTAAACGATAGAGTGTCAGTAAGAAATCGTTCTGTTTAATCATAAAAGCAATGCCATTCTCAAACTGAAGCAGTATCAGACAGATAGATCAACTGAGGGATTAAAGGGGGAAAAACTTATATTAATTAGAGTTTAGTCATCATACTGCAAACATTGTAAATCTTCCTGGGTTCTGAGCTCTTTATGTGTGTTTTACCTTTACGTAAAGTATCCGATCCCTCATCCGCGGCCGAGGAAATCGGTCGCGGCTGCACTACCTAGAGGTCAGCGGTTATCTAATAACAAGATATATATATACAAGAACTGTTTCAATTTTATGTTCTTAAAGTTTGTTCACCTTCAATTTATTTATTTAAACATTAGAATGTGAATTGAGAAGCCCCTCTAAAAATTGATAAAAGCGATATTATTCCAAATCAGAAAAATCATCAGACATAAATCAATAGTGAATTTGTAATTCTAAAATGTTCTAAAAACTATACATGTACTAATAATGTTATAGATAAACAACGAAAAACCACAAAGATTAAACCTTAAAATGATGATCACCCCTAGAACATAGCCAAGGAGATCCCGCGCGAGTGGACAAGTGATCCGCGGTAGCTTCTTGTTCTTCTACATGTACTTTATTGATATTTTGTACGATTCCAACTATTTGTTTATTCTAGATTTTGACCGGTACATGTAAGATTAACTTGTGTTTCAATTTAAGATTTTTTTTATTTACCCACGAATATTTCCGCTAAATACTGCTGAGAGGTTTTATAGATATCGTAGAAAGTAGTTGACGTCTTCATAAGGTTGCACATAAAATGAGAATGAGAGAGAGAGAGAGAGAGAGGAGCTCAAAATTTGAAGCATTATTTAGCCGAATTAAGAAAATGAAACAGTCTCCAAGCGTTCAAGGCAGGATAAAAAAAAATCAAATATCAAATTAACACATGCGGTACAGGCAATTGCAACATCTCTGGCCTTTCCGGCAAGTTTGGAAAAACACCTCGAATGTATTAACATCACCGGATGTTAGAATTTTATACAAAATGGAGTCGCTTCCCATTAAAATAAGTATCGGCAAGAAGTCTTGTATGTCGTTTCTGTGTTATATTCTAGTGTATATTGATACCTTTAATGAAGTATAGCTCACATCTCAACAGATCATAAAAGGTGTTGTAATTACAGTATATCAAGTTTTATAAAAAGGGGGGGTTGTCATGGACGCCTAGGTAATACATTCGAAGTGTTTTTCCGAGCTTGCCGGAAAGGCCCGAGAAGTTGCGTTGGCGTATGTATGCATTTAATTGCGATAGATATTTGTTCTTGGGGATTTTACTTATTGTTATATGCACATTGATAAAAAAAATCATTGAAGTTGTGTAGTATGAGGTTGTAATGCAGATTAAGTGACCTAAAACTCAGCTGAATATTTTATTTTTAATCTAGCTTGTCAAAATAGGAGATTGTTAACTTGTAGCTTGTTAACTCTGAAAAAGTCTAGAACAGAAGAAATAAAGTCTTTATAGCTTTCGCTACATCTTCTTATTTATGTGTACGCGTACATAAAGCTATTTTAGATTTTTCTTTTACTGTATAAAAAGTGTTGTTTTTCCTAACCTTAAATTTAAATCTATAGAAATTCAATATCTTCATGTAACATCTCAAAAGCTTTGATAGCTTACCGCTTGGAAATCATTTAATGATGCAAATTGACAAATGCCCATGAAAATACATTAATGGACCCCAAGGGTTTATTATCCTTTCCGACGATGATGAGAAGAACTCAAATGTGCATACAAATCATACATTTACATGTATATTTATATGTGATATGATAGAAATAATTGAAAAATATAGGTCTTTTTTGTGCCGCACAAAACGGGCGAAGAGGATTTTTATACCCCACGAAAATAAAATGAAGAGGGGGGGGGGATAGATAAAAAATCGCCTTGTCCGTCCGTACGTCGTGTCCGGTCTATATCGTTCTGATGGAGAAACATTGGAAGTGTTCTTACTTCATACAAATATTACTCATTACCTGACGAAGCGTCATGACCTAAACCCAAGGTCATTTGGACAAAGTTAAGGTCACTGGCAGGAAAAGTCCAAAATTTGTTTCCGGTCCACTTTGGAATTTTTACTTCACACAAAGATTGCCTATGACCTGAGGGTGTGTTATGATTTGTCTCTAAGTAATTTAAGGAGAAACATTGGGAGTTTCTATTTCATGTAAAGATTCCTGATGACCGATGATGTGTCATGAACTTGACCCAGGGTCAGTTGCGCAAATTCAAAGTCATATTAAACATGTGTCATATCTTGTCTTAATGGAAATGAGTAAAAGCTAGAGTTTGACATAAAGATTACTTGTGACCTGTAAATATACCCTGTCTTGTCTGACTCACTAAAGAAAAAGAACCATCCATTATTCTCTAATAGAGAAATACACGAGTAATGACTTCTTTCTTAGCGGTATATCATTTGTGAGTTTGCTAACAGTACCTTTTAGATGGTCCAGTGGGAGCAATGCCCCCCTTTCTCTCAACCAAAATTTCCTTAAGTTAACGCTTAGAAAATTGATTTTTGGGTCATTTCCCCGACTGCCACATCCACACTTTTATTATAAATAAATTAATTATATACATGTACATAAATGATGTACTTTTTAAAGTTATCCTAAACATGAAGTAAGTTAAACGAAGAACTTGCCTGGTATGAAAAAAATACTTTGAAATTGAGTCTCGTTTTCGATTTCTTGAACTTACTATTATCATATTGATAATCCAGTATCATTAAAACCCATTTCCCTTCTCCTTACACTCGCCGGGTTCTGATAGACCTGTATCAATAACAGACTATCTCCACTTGACCTCCACATTTGCATACAATCTAAATAAACACCTACTTAGCAAAGATATGCCTTTATCTGTTTAATGAGTGGTGCAATACTCAATCTAGAGGTTACATAGAAAACAGGCATGAATTAATTTTTTTTGTCTCCATTTGAAGAGTTCCAATCAATTTTCTAAAGCTCTAATTGGTAAGAAGAAATGGTCGTGTAAAGATGACCTTTTATCAATACAGGGTCTGTCAGGCTCTGACAAGTGTCAGGAGAAGGAGGTGTTTTAATCAGACTGATAGACAATCATTTCGCGACACGAAGTTGCGACGGAAGACCTACTCGTTGCTTTGCAACGAGCTCAGCTCTAGTTTTATTTACTATTAAAATCACTAAAATCTGAAGTTTCGTGTTTGCAGCTACATATACATGTAAAAACCCATGTGTGCATTACAGACAGACGCAAATCTTGTGTATTTGATAACGGCAGACCCGCTCGCTAGTCCAGTCGTGACCTACTTCCTCGGCTGCAGGCAATGGTGGATACGTAACTGTTCACATACACAGCTCGGAATACAGCTAGATTTTAAATGCGACTCAAATGAATTGCATAGAAACAGTTCTTTTATCCATAATGTGTTTCACTAGAAAATAACTAAAATGTTTCCGTATGTAAACGGGTACCCTTTATGTCAGTTATACGCACAAATACCCCGTTTATTTGCCAAATAAAACACAAATACATGGTTACAAGTCTGGCTTTTTTCACTAATATTACGCAATACCCGAACAAAATATTATTGTTACGATATTAATAAGATCATAATGAACAACTTTTGCAGCGACAGCCATATCGAAATCTAAACCAATTTTGAGTTATAAAGTGAAAACTTTGAAGGGTTCTAGGCCCTTAATTTGAGGGGCCAGCCCCTTTTTCTAGGTGTCAAACAAAAGATCTTGTAAATATGAATTTTTTTTCTTCTATATGTCTTAACAAAATATTTGTGAGAAAAAAGATAATCAAAGAAAACCAGGCAAAATCACAGCGCTTTTTTAATCCCATTTTTCGAGCCCTACCGAGCTTTAGCGCCTTTTGTGCCTGAAAGTGATTAATGCCTTATTACATATCTACAATCTTTTGTCTATCATTCCTGAAATTTTGAACTAAATATCTCTTGTAGTTTTTGATAACTCTCTTGGACAAGCCGTCCCTCTGAAAATCAAGAAAACGTCGATATTTCAAAAACGGAAATGACGTCATCAACCAAAAAAATTTCCGATCAAGTTTAAACTAATATCAATAAGATCTGAAAATTTTATCAAAATCAAACAAACAGTTTCCGAGTAATCGCTGACACAAAATCGGTAAGAAAAAAAAAGGAGAAGAATGAGAAAAAACAAGAGGCCCAGGGGCCACATCGCTCACCTGAGCAACAATTGCCTTAATTCTGATCAAATTAGCATTACAGTATCAAAATATATTGACAACTGAGTACAGTAGATCTTGCTAAAAAAAATTGAAAATCTGCCAATTTTTATCAACCTCTTATTTTTTGGTAAATACCAAGCCCCTTTTGTTGTTGTACCTGTAAGAAGATTTTTCTCTATTCCTATATACCCCCCCCCCCCATTTCATGGCCTCATTTTTCTCTAGGGAATCATGGTTTCATCAGACTTAAATCTGCATAACCTTTGCTTTCACACTAAGTACTGAGTTTTGAACTGAACACTTTCCCAGAATAGTTTTAAAGATTTTCTCTTTATATTCCTATGTAAAAATTCAAACCGCCATCACGGTCCCGCCCTACCACTAATGACTGTGACTTTGCAAACTTGAATTTACACTACCCAAGGATGCCTCTACACATGTTTAAACCCTTTCTGGCCAAAAATTCTTTAAAAAGAAGATTTTAAAGATTTTCTCTATATATTCCTAAGTAAAAATTCATCCCCCATTGTGGCCTCACCCTACCCCTGGACTATTATTTAAACAAACTTGAATCTATATGATCTGGGGATGCTTCCACTCAAATATGGCCTTTCCAGGCCTAATAGTTTTGAGGAGAAGACTTTTAAAGATTTTCTCTATCTATAAAAATTCATCCCCCATTGTGACCTGCCCTACCCCCAGGGACCATGACTTGAACAAACTTGAATCTACACTTTCTAAGGATGGTTACATGCCAATTTGAGATTTCTTGGCCAAATATTTTTGAGAAGAAGATTTTTAAAAGATTTCCTCTATATATTCCTATATAAAACTTGATCCCCCAATTGTGGCCCCACCCTATCCCCGGGGACCATGATTTGAACAACCTTGAATCTATACTATCTGAGGATGCTTCCACTCAAATTTGAGCTTTTCTGGCCTAATAGTTTTTGAGAAGAAGATTTTTAAAGATTTTCTCAATATATTCCTATGTAAAACTTGATCCCCCAATTGTGGCCCCACCCTACCCATGGGAACTATGATTTGACAAACTTGAATCTACACTACCTGAGGATGCTTCCATTTTAATTTGAGCTTTCCTGGCCTAATAGTTTTTGAGAAGAAGATTTTTAAAGATTTTCTCTATATATTCTTATGTAAAACATGATCCCCCTTTTGTGGCCCCACCCTACCCCAGGTGACCATGATTTGAACAAACTTGAATCTACACTTTCTGAGGATGCTTCCACTCAAATTTGAGCTTTCCCGGCCTAATAGTTTTTGAGAAGAAGACTGGCTCAGGTGAGCTAAAAAAGGTTAAGTTTACAATACAATAAGTTTCTGGAAGAAGAGACTTTGAAAATTTTCTTAATAAATATTGACAATTTTTTTTACTTTTTTAATATTTAGTTTTTAAGATCTGTGTACAAACATAGAATTGTGAGCAAATCTCTGTATCTTGCTTATAATTCGAAGCTTAACACTCAAATATGGTTAGTAAATAGAAATTGTACACAATTAAAACACAAGAAACATGCACTATAACAAATAAAGAACACAATTTATTTTTTCGAAATGAATCATATATATACATGTACATGTATATACCTACATATTTCCGACAGCGATATCAAACTCTATTTAAACTGAATAAACTCGAGAAAAAGCCGAGCATCTCAACAAAACCTATTGCATTAATCTACCATTACGCAAAATATAATGCCGAATTACCGATAGAATGAATTGTATTTCACTACTTTTTTGATACATCAGATTTTGCTTAATTTGCGCAGGTAAACAGTTAACTGTTTGATTTACCGAAGTCTCTGTTTGATTTGATACGTAAAAATCACGAAATACAGACGATAGTTCCCAGGTTACAAAGCATAAATAATGAAAACGAAACGAAAATCAGAACAAGCTAACACCAACGTCATGTGTGAAAACTTTCAACGCGTTGAAATATTTAGCCTCAATTTACTACACAAAATCGGCACCAATATATTTTGCATGTTTCAAAAATTTCCCATCATTCGCGAACTGTTGCACAACAAGCAAATTCATCATAGTCAGATCGACCCTTTTTCGTATAATGTCATGGCTGCTTTAAACAAAGAACCTCGTTTTAGATGTATGGAATACGAGACTTGGTAAAATGGGTACGCAAACCCGGGCCGTGGCAAAATAAAAGCCGGGGCAGATCGGCAATCGTCAATTCCAAATACGCATTATTTTGCAGCAATATTTACAGCAAATACAAATATACTGGTCCATCATATATCCTGAAATTTTAATGAGATTGGCAGATTAATAACTGCCAATCTTTTGTTTTGCCCAGGCCAAGTCTTGTCTACCCATTTTACCGGATGCCGAATCCGAAGCTATTAAACTGATTGAAACACGCCTTTCCTTTATTATTATTTTCGTAATAACTCAGATTTGAAACAGAATTAGACCTTAATTTTTGCAATTTATATTTTCCTTCCCATAAGGATAATTTATGCTAAACTACGTTGAATTGGAATCAGTAGTTCTTGAGAAGAAGATTTTTTAAAATGCACCCCCCTTTTTCTACAGTTTCAAGGTTTTCTCAGCTTTGAATACAGATCGGACTTTTATTTCTGCAATTTATATTCGCCCTCCCATAAGGATGCTTTGTGCCAAATTTGGTTGAAATTGGATAAGCGGTTTTAGAGAAGAAGTTCAAAATGTAAAAAGTTTACAGACGGACAGACAGACGGACGGACAGACGGACGGACGGACGGACGGACGACGGACAAAAAGTGATCAGAATAGCTCACTTGAGCTTTCAGCTCAGGTGAGCTAAAAACCGAAGAAAAACAATAAGGTCTTCCGTTGGAAACGGAAGACCTTAATAATAAAAAGAAACAATAAGAGGGTCTTCCGTTGGAAACGGAAGACCCTAATAAGAAGAATGAAAGTAATGCTAGAAGTACCTCTAAGAAGCAGTGTTCTTAATCTAATGACAAAAGTAACTTAGGTACAAAAAAGATTTTAAAAATCGAATGATTCTTGGTATGACTTAACAAAATCCGAATGGTTTTAAGTACAACTTAACAAATTTGACTTCATTTTAGGTAAAAGTTAACTTTACCTGGAACTAACATCTAATTTCTTAACCCAGAATGCAAAATTAAAATGTCCGTAAAAAATCAATTTTGTTTAAAACATAATTCTGAGCAACATTTCCTCTACACTGCTTTTCAAAGGGTTGACCTTTCGTACTATGTGCTTGTTGCATCATCAATTGTCAGAAACTTATCGATGTATAGTTTACTTAATTTTATTATTCCTCTGTGAATATTTTTATTTAAAATTACTATTGATGGTGAACATTTCAAAGGGCCCCGCTGATGTTATTTTAGAGAATTTTGCTTTGACCTTGACCTATAACTTGAAATTTTTCCAGCTGGCATTTAGCTGTTTCATTGCCCCTAACATATAGGCATTTTTGTTGAATCTGACCAAGATTAAGCATATCCGGGAAATAATCTACTGTCTAAAACTAATTTTATTAAGATCTGCTATGACCTTCACATTGACATGGTTCAAGGTCACTGCACGCCATTAACCAATAAGCTCTGTTTAGGCAAAATATTAGCCAATTAGGGGCTAAAAGGAGAGTATATATATGCTCTTAAAATATGGATTTTTGTGTGATCTGATATGACCTTGACACTTGATCTACAAATATCATTCGAGGTCATTGCATATCCTTTGATCAAAGGCATCATGTGGGTGAAGTATGAGCCTGATTGGAGCAAAGGGAGAGAAGATGTACTCCAGACAAGGATTTTTTAAATATAATTCTGTTATGACCTTCACAGTTTACCTTGAAAATAGGTTCAAGGTCACTACACACCCTTTACTCAAAAGCTCTGCTTATGTGAAGTCTGAGCCCTATAGGGGTTAGTAGAAAGTATATATGCTCTGAAAAAAGGATTTTTGCATGATCCGATATGATATTTCACCCTTTACCTAAAAATTTCATGCAAGGTCACTGCACATCGATTAACGATAGAGACAGTCTGTGAGTATTAGCCAGATTGGACCAAAGGGAGAGAAGATATGCCCCAGACAAGGATGTTATATATGTAATTCTACTATGACCTTAACCTTATACCTAACAACATGGTTCAAGGTCACAGCACATCCTTAACCCAAAGGAACCCTGTGGATGAGGTATGAGCCAGATTGGGCCAAGGGGAGAGAAGCTATGCTCCGGTCAAGCAATCTCGGATGGACAGACGGACAAACTGATCACTAGAAGCCCACACAAACTTGCTTTCTATCTAATTTGAAATAGTATCTATGCTATCTGCGCATGGTGAATAGTCATCAAAACCATTCATCAGCAGAATTTGATTTCCCTCCTTTTTAAACTCGGAACACCTCTGACCTAATTAGATCACCGCATTAAATACAAAGTTTGATAACTCTAATTTGTTTATCATCAAGAAATTCTGCATCGCTGACAAATAAAGTTTTTTTCGGTACAATAATATACCAATTAACTGACTATCTGGACAATAGCAAGTTTATTGTCCCACCCCTCAGCAACTATTTCCCTTGGCTTTGCCTCATGAAATAGTTGCTATCTTGGGGGACAATAAACTTGCTATTGTCCTCATACCCAGTACATACTAAATAGGCATATAATATCCCATCCACCTCCATTTCATGTTATATAACCTCCAGTTTGTAACCTTCAATTTCACTGTGTAAAGGCAACACAACAGTCAAAGCCACAAGTTTCACAATTTATTACTGCTTCTCATGTACTTAAAATTAGGGGCCTTAATATTGCTTAGGCCTAAAAAAAAAAAGTTGTGGGTTTCGGGTAACCCGACCTAACCTACAAAAATGGCCCGATCCTACCATTTTTAGATGCCTGATTTTATCCGACTGTGAATTTCATCTTATTTCCAATAAAAAATACGTTTTTAAATATGAAACAAACAAACATTCTTAGGATTCAGGCCAAAAAAAAATAGATAAAATAAAAAAAAATCCCCACCTACCTAACCTAATTTTTTCATCAGTGTTACCCTAAACACACTTTTTTTTTTTTAGGCCTTACCAATTCCAACAAGAGACATCCCATTAACTATTGATAAACATTAAAATTCATTTCATGAATCTACGCAACACTGGTAAATCTTCACGTACAGTCACTATCAATTTTACAAAAATATTGACGGTTCTTTATCCGAAACTATTCCTTGTACATGTACCTTTAACTGCAATTAGTACACTAACATTTTATGAAAAGACGGTTTATCTTAGAATAAGAAAGCTAATGCAATTCTGAGAAAAAGAATACTACATATTGCAAATTCCATTGAGGTTTAATAAAAATATGGCCATTTAAGTGAACCCCCCATTTCCAATTTCCATTAATAAACACAGATTTACAGGGTTCTCCATAGTAAAACATCTTTACCTGACCTTTTAGAGGTCAATTGTTGTTCAACCACCTTTGAAAAGAAACCTTATTCAATACAACATGCATCTACATTATATAATCATGATAAAAGCTTCACATCACTTAGAAATATCCTTACATGTATACCCCCCCCCCCCATCTTTTGATTTTCATAAAAAGTCATGGTTAAAAATGTTTAACCTAATTTTATGAAACTTATGGCAATTTCCTTGAGTCATTTCTCACACATATTTGAAAACAATCATCAATGATTCTAAAATTTGATCCTAATTATTTGTTTATTTTATGATTTACACCATTTTAATTAACAAATAGACAGCTGTCCTGCTTGTGATTTCTTGTTTTTATGAAAAAAAGTAAGCTAACAATCATATTTAGTGAATATCTAATCTATTTTGATTTCTAGTCTCCTTCTAACCATGCTAAAATAGTAAGATACAACCTACAAGTTAGACATCTGCCTTAAATTAAAATAAACTTCAAACACCCAGGTAGCTGGAGACAGAGTTGATTTCCATGAAAAATGTTCAAATTTGACATGTTTTTCTACTTTTTTTCTGCATATATACCTTAGAAAGGTAGAAATAGGTTGTTTCTTGTTCATTTCAAAAGTAATTATCATAGCAGATGTTATTTCAAAGTCAAATGTACATTTACATATCCTACATGTAATCTTAATGCAGACAATTAAATAGAGGGGAGGGGGGGGGGGATTTTTCAATTATGTAAACACATCTAAATATCTTTATGAAATAAAAAATAAAGGAAACATAATTGCATACTTTTATTGAAAAACAAATTTTCACAGCAATTATGAATTTCTTTAAACAGCCTTAATTTTGTTTTCATAATTTCTTATCAAACACACACCACAACATGGCATGATGCTTTCTTCAAGTTCCATTATTGTTCATGCATTATCGGATTTAATTTAAATTACCGGTAAATAGTCTGTAGAACACAAGGAATATGCATGTGGATAGAGGTGACAGGTTAATCTCAGGAGCTGACCCACAAGAATCAACAGGTACCGGTAAAAGCCATGTGGTAACAAGAGGCTGTTTTGAGCTGAAATAAAAAAAAAAAAATAATTAGCTCAAAGTACATGTATTTCCTTCTGGTATACCATGTTTTATCAATTCTACCGGTTTTTTTTTTTTGCAAATAAATTTGGCGAGGGTTTTGGTTTCTTTTCTTTTAAATTACATTTTTTAAAAACAATACTATGTGTAATAAGCATAAAACATGTATGAGTAAACTTAATGAAGAATTTTTAATAGATTATTTTTCACAGAATGTGTTACATTACATGTATGTCAATCTTTATAAAAGTAGCGTATATTTCGTGCGCCATAAATTGCAAGTTTTTTGTAAATATCATTTACTTGCATGATAGGTATATATGGTCTAACCAAAATTTTCTTCATAAAGCTACAGCTGTATGTACCACATAATCATATGTTTTGTCACAAGTATACATTTTTAAAAAATACCCAAATTCCAACAGTTGAAAGTAACTCGATGAATTTTTCATTCTCTGATAAGTTCATTGTGTTTTGTGCGTGCATATATTATAAGTCTGCTGCAACAGCAGCCAATCAGCAGTAAGCTGAATCCACTAATAAGAAAGTTTGTGGTTTAGGAGCGGGTAAAATTGTTTATGCATAATGTAGCTGACACTGACTTGAATAGATCTGATATATATGTACAAGATGGGAGAAATAATGACAGAACAGACTGGGATTCGAACCTTGCCCTCTGAATCTCTAGTCAAGTGCTCTACCAACTGAGCTACATGTATCTGGCACCGGTATTCAAACCAGTCTGACCATCACATCCCCCCCCCCCCTTAAATGATCTTCACCCTCAAAGATCACCCCTGGCTCTTCCCCTGGCAGGAGTTAACCTGTCAGTTCCAGGGGTTGGTTACAACACCAATATTGTATGGGGATGGAACGATCCACCGATGCACCGGTGCATCACGGTATTTATTTTGACGATATTTGGATTGTTATTTTTACCATTAATACATTACGATACCTATGTGGACTTTGTTTTATTTTCCAAAAATATCTGAGCTTCATATATCGGCTATTTTTTAGTCTGCGCGCCTAATATGAAAGTACAAAGATGGCGGAAAACCTCGTAAAGTTGTCAAACCTGTAGGAAGCTAAATCTGGAGTGTGGACAACTTTTGGATTACTTGTTAATGAAAAAGTAGTGTATATGAGACTTAAGTAATTTGTAAATTGTGCAACGCTCATTTTAAATATATCAAAATAACTTTGGACATGCGGTAATACATCGACAGATTGAATAAATTTTTAACCCTTATTCATGTTTTCATTTAGTTGCAATGTATCGTGATATGTATCGTATCGCATCTCATGTATAGTGATATGTACCGAATCGGCTAAGTACAGAAACGTCCAAGCCTTAATATTGTAACAGGATGGGAGAAATAATGAAGGACCAAACCAGGAATTAAACCTGGGCCCCCTGAATCTCTAGTCAGGTGCTCTACCAACTGAACACTGGTATTTAAACCGGTCTGACCGTCACATATATAAAAAGTTATTTTAAACAATGGTGTTCAATAAAAAATAACACTTGCAACCTTCAGTTTTTGTCTGTAATTAATCAATATTGGCATGCGATCAGTTATCGTTGAGTACTATTTTTCATCAGTGCATTGTTACGTCATTTTATCAACACATAAAATTATATACGAAAATATGATGTAACATTGCACCAGCGAGAAATGGTCCTCGACAAGAACTGCTGGCATGCCAGTACTGCCAGTAGTCAGATTAAAAAAAGAGAATATAAATGAAAAATTACATTTTAAACATTAACAAGGACAATTCAAGTACACATCAAAACTGCTAAACAAGAAAAATTATGTGAACTGGTAGAGTGGTACGCATAGTTCTAACTTGTAAACTACATGTACAAGTACATGTACCGGGTACCCGTTGGTCTGCTAAACCTCTCTAATGATACATTGATCGGCATCATAAAAATATTAAAGACTTTTTAGTCATGTTTTAACTCTGAAGTCTGAAGTATACAATTTTATTTACTTGATGTTACATGTATGTCTACAGGGTATTTATGTCTACATTTGGAGTCTTCCGCACAAGAATATGATCAATGACATATGTTTCTAATTAGACCCTGCTTTGAATTTTGAGTTGAAAATTCACAATCTGATTTTATTTTAAATAGATAAATTCGGTCATCCTTTCCAGTCACCAATGAACCTCGAGCAAGTCTAAACATCCAGTAAACAATGTAAAAAGTACACGTTAGTAAACAAACACCCACACCATAACAAAACATCTAACTCTGTAATTCTTATAAAATTCTTAACCCAGCAGATGTTAAATCATCAAGATATATTTGTAAATTCATACGCGATGGACATATCATAAGAAAATCTATGTACAGTACCAACTACATGTATATTTGTATACTGTATGTATGACTTTCGCCACATGTGGATTTTGTCAATAAATTGAATTGTAATTTACACAAAATTCTGGTAAAAAGGAGAAAAAAACAAGTGAAAGGTACAACATTTGGGATTCAATTCTGTTAAAAGGATTTATATTGTCTGGACTAGAAAAATAACATACATCAGTGACAGTGTGCACGTACTTACATGTACATCTATAGACTAAATGTTAACCAGTTAACATGCTGACATTTTAACCACTATAGACAAGAAACTTTAAAAGGAATAAAAAGCCTCACCTTCTTCAGTAACATCCAAATAGATCACACACTTTAATGTCCATCTTTTCCCCTTTATTACTCGTAGCTTATCAACGGCTGATCAATGGAAACATACACATCCGTCGACATGGTCGACAGAAGTGTGGCTGTCAGAATTTCCTCGTAAACGATTCACACGAGAATATATCCCTCCTTATACAAATATGTAGTATTGTTCCCTGTGCATGTTCATATGTTTCACAGTAACTTGAAAATGCATGTGTACACCGAAAAATGCACAACTTATCTTCTGCATTACGCTCTCTCTTTTCTACAATGCCGTTCGTTACTGTTTACATTCGCGGGTCCGCGACAAACATTGCAAACATTTGTTCTGCGTGGCCGATTAGAACGTGTTAAATAAGTAGTTGAATTCATAAATGATATAGCCTAGATGAAAAAAAAATGAAATTGAATCACAACAATTTATCTAAGACGCAACACAATGTAATGCAGTAAATGCCTGGGCCTTAAAACGGCATTTGTTCGCTTGTGTGTCTATGTAGACAAATTAACTCGTTCATGTACGATTCACACATATTTGTTTTATGAAATTTGAAAAAAATAGGGCACATAACTTTTTAAATTTGACACCAAATGACATTATCTAATATATTAACAATAACTGAATTAATTTTTTTTCATAAAATGATAACGATTTTTGCTATCAGAAAAATACGTGTATGAGCTGCTGACCCCTAATTATAGGGGCCAGCCCTTTTTTCTTAATTTTAAATGAAAGCTCTTGTTATTCTAAACAACTTTTGCTCTATATGTATTAACAAAATATTTTTAGTTTAAAGGTTATTATACAAAGAACAACAAAATTTCAGACCCCCCCAAAACCTTATACTTTACCGGCAAATAGCTTAAAAGCTAAAAAACATTTTGCCAAACTTTTCATGCCAGCAAAACTATAAAATGTTACCAACAATTCTGCTAAATTTCATGCAACTATCTTTTGTAGTTCCCGAGATCAACTCTGAACAAAAGACCCCCCAATTTTCAATTAAAGGGCAATAACTCATAACCGGAAGTGAATTTTAAAAATTTGAAAAAAACGTCTAGAGATATTAACATTGTCTACATACCCTGAAAGTTTCATAACAATCAGACAACAAATGTACGAGAAATGGCCTACACAAAATTTGCGGATAAAAAAAAAATAATAACTAGAGCAAAGCTCGTTGCAAAGCAACGAGTGGGTCTTCCGTTAATGTTGGAAGCAAAGCTGTAAGTTCCTGTAAGAAGCAGAGCTCTTATACCAATAGTAAGAAAAACTAAAATAAAAATCGAATTAGTCCTGGTACGATTTAACAAAATACGAATTATTTTAAGTACGACTTTACAAAAACCTTTCTGATTTCAAGAACGACTTAACAAAAAAAATCCGATTGTGTTTTAGTACGAATTAACAATTTCCGAATTATTTTAGGTACGAGTTAATTTATCTTTGAACACAACACTATTTCCTTAACCAAGAACGTGGAATCAAAATTTCCGGAAAACTCAATTTTTAAATCCCAATATCTCTGTAATGCATCGTCCGATTTTAAAACGGATATCAGTTTAAATTAAGCTTTATAAAAGCCCCTTTGTTGCTTTATGATTTATATCAAATTATTGATCAGAAAAGAGTTATTATAAAAAGACTTAGTAGCCCTTCAGGCCCTTAATTTGAAGGGTCAGCCCCTTTTTCTTGATATCAAAAAAAAGGTCTTGCTAATATAAACATATTTTGTTCTAGAAGTGTTCATGAATTGTCAACCGTTCTCGAGATATCTAAACAACTGTATTTTAGGGGCCGACCCTTTAACCCCTTACCGGGGCCACTAACAACAAAATATTTGGTATCATATTGTAAAAAACATTATTTCTTTTGTTCTACATTGCTTTTCAAAATATTTTTCCTTTTTCAGATATTAATGATCAACATATTGAATTATGGCCCCTTGAAACCCCTAATTACATAATTTATGACTTATGTATGGTACTGTATATATGAACAGATGTACAAACAACATTTTTGCTTCTATATTTAATAACAAATTATTGTTCAGTAAAGAGTTATTGTAAGAAGACATTAGAGCCCTCTTGGCCCCTAATTTGAGGGGCCAGCCCCTTTTTCTTGATATCAAATGAAAGGTCTTGCAAATACAAACATATTTTGTTCTACAAGTGTTCAAGAAATGTTAACCGTTCTTGAGATATATGTACAAATGTGTTTTAGGGGCCGACCCTTTAACTCCTAAATGGGGTCATAAACAAAAACATTTAAGGTAGCATACTGTACAAAACATTATTTTGAGCAACTTTTGTTCTACATTGCTTTTAAAAATATTTCTCCTTTTTCAGATATTAATGATCAAATTTTTGAATTTCTGGCCCCTTGAAACCCCTAATTACGTAACATATGACTTAAGTATGGTGTTGTATAGATAAACAGCCCAACAATGAACATTTTTGCTTCTATAATTAATAACAAATTATTATTCAGTAAAGAGTTATTGTAAGAAGACTTTACAGCCCTCTTGGCCCCTAATTTGAGGGGCCAGCCCCTTTTTCTTGATATTAAACGAAAGCCCGTGTAATTTGAAACAACTTTTGCATTATATGTTTTAACAAAATATTTATACATCAAAAGATATCACAGAAAATGTGCAAAAATTTCGTGAAAAAATTTGGTGCTAATTTTCAGGTTCAGGCGAGCTTTGAGGCCTTGAGCAATTTTCATCATTGGAAGCATGGGGGTACATCTACATACATTCATCTACAATCCCTGAAAATTTCAATCTTCTATCTTGATTAGTTTCGGAGGAGATGCGTGGACAAAATGACCCTTAAAAATTTACAAAATCGTCAATATCTGAAACCGGAAGTGACGTCATCATTTAAAAATTTTATAATATGTAGCGCTGATCATGCTTTATCCGTCCTGAAAATTTTGTGCGAATCGGTTGGACAGTTTTTGAGAAATAGCGCTCCAAAAAAGTCAGAAAAAGAAAAAAAAGAATAACTAGAGCAAAGCTCGTTGCAAAGCAACGAGTGGGTCTTCCGTTAATGTCGGAAGTAAAGCTGGAAGTTCCTGTAAAAAGCAGAGCTCTTAAATCAATAACAAGAGTAACTAAAATATTAAAGATGAAAAAAATCGAATTATTCCTGGTACGACTTAACAAAATACGAATGATTTTAAGTACGACTTAATAAACACCTTTCCGATTTCAAGAACGACTTAGCAAAAAAATCCGAATGTGTTCAAGTACGACTTTACAATTATTTTTGGTACGAGTTAATTTTACTTTAAACATTACGCTATTTTTTAAACCAAGGACGCGGAATCAAAATTTCCGGAAATCTCAATTTTTAAACCCCAATATCTCTGTAATTCATCGTCCGATTTTAAAACGGGTTTCGGTTTTAAATTAAGCTTAATAAAAGCTTCTTTGCTGTTTTATGATTAATATCAAATTATTGGTCAGAAAAGAGTTATTATGAAAAGACTTAGTAGCCCTTCTGGTCCCTAATTTGAGGGGTCAGCCCCTTTATCTTGATATCAAATAAAAGGTCTCGCTCATATAAACATCTTTTGTTCTACAAGTGTTCATGAATTGTAAACCGTTCTCGAGATATCTGTACAAATGCGTTTTAGGGGCCGACCCTTTAACCCCTTACCGGGGCCACTAACAACAAAAATTTTGGTATCATATTGTAAAGAACATAATTTTGAAGAAGTTTTGTTCTACATTGCTTTTAAAAATATTTCTCCTTTTTCAGATATTAATGATCAGAGTTTTGAGTTCTGGCCCCTTTAAACCCCTAATTACGTAATATATGACTTTGGTATGGTAATGTATAGATGAACAGCTGTACTATGAACAGTTTTGCTTCTATAATTAATAACAAAATATTGTTCAGTAAAGAGTTATTGTAAGAAGACATTTGAGCCCTCTTGACCCCTTATTGGAGGGGCCAGCCCCTTTTCCTTGACATCAAATGAAAGGTCTTGTAAATATAAATATATTTTGTTTAACAAGTGTTCACAAAATGTTTACCGTTCTTGAGAAATCTGTACAAATGTGTTTTAGGGACCGACCCTTTAACTCCTAAATGGGGTCATAAACAAAAACATTTAAGGTAGCATATTGTACAAAACATTATTTTGAACAACTATTGTTTTACATTGCTTTTCAAAATATTTCTCCTTTTTCAGATATTAATGATCAAAGTTTTGAACTTCTGGCCCCTTGAAACCCCTAATTACGTAATATATGACTTAAGTATGGTACTGTATAGATAAACAGCTGTACAATGAACATTTTTGCTTCTATAATTGATAACAAATTATGGTTCACTAAAAAGTTATTGTAAATAGAATTTAGAGCCCTCTTGGCCCCTAATTTGAGGGGCCAGCCCCTTTTTCTTGATATCAAATAAAAGCCCGTGCAAATTGAAACAACTTTTGCATTACATGTCTTAACAAAATATTTATACGTCAAAAAATATTACGGGAAATGTGCGAAAATTTTGTGAAAAAATATGGTGCTAATTTTCAGGTTCAGGCGTGCTTCTGGGCCTTGCGCATTTTTGGCAATTGGAAGCATGGAGGGAAATCTACAGACATTCATCTACAATCCCTGCGAATTTCAAGCTTTTATCATGATTAGTTTCAGAGGAGATGCGTGGACAAAATGACCCTTAAAAATTTACAAAATCGTCCATATCTGAAACCGGAAGTGACGTAATCATTCGAAATTTTTATAATCAGTAGCGACATTGATGCTTTATAACTCCTAAAAATTTGGTGTAAATCGGTTGAATAGTTTATGAGAAATAACGCTCCAAAAAAGTCAGAAAAAGAAAAAAAAGTATAACTAGAGCAAAGCTCGTTGCAAAGCAACGAGTGGGTCTTCCGTTAATGTCGGAAGTAAAGCTGTAAGTTCCTGTAAGAAGCAGAGCTCTTAAACCAATAACAATAGTAACTAAAATAAAAAGATAAAAAAAATCGAATTATTCCTGGTACGACTTCACAAAATCCGAATGATTTTAAGTACGACTTAACGAAAACCTTCCTGACTTCAAGAACGACTTTACAAAAAAATCCGAATGTGTTACAGTACGACTTAACAATTCTTTTGGGTACGAGTTAATTTTACTTTGAACATTACGCTATTTTTTAAACCAAGGACGCGGAATCAAAATTTCCGAAAAAATCAATTTTTAAACCCCGATATCTCTGTAATGCATCGTCCGATTTTAAAACGGGTTTCGGTTTTAAATTAAACTTAATAAAAGCTTCTTTGCTGCTTGATGATTAATATCAAATTATTTGTCAGAAAAGAGTAATTATGAAAAGACTTAGTAGCCCTTCTGGCCCCTAATTCGAGGGGTCAGCCCCTTTTTCTTGATATCAAATAATAGGTCTCGCTAATATAAACATATTTTGTTCTACAAGTGTTCATGAATTGTAAACGGTTCTCGAGATATCTGTACGAATGCGTTTTAGGGGCCGACCCTTTAACCCCTTACCGGGGCCACTAACAACAAAATTTTTGGTATCATATTGTTAAGAACCTATTTTTGAAGAACTTTTGTTCTACATTGCTTTTAAAAATATTTCTCCTTTTTCAGATATTAATGATCATAGTTTTGAGTTCTGGCCCCTTGAAACCCCTAATTACGTAATATATGAATTAGGTATGGTAATGTATAGATGAACAGCTGTATAATGAACATTTTTGCTTCTATAATTAATAACAAAATATTGTTCAGTAAAGAGTTATTGTAAGAAGACATTTGAGCCCTCTTGGCCCCTTATTTGAGGGGTCAGCCCCTTTTTCTTGACATCAAATGAAAGGTCTTGTAAATATAAACATATTTTGTTGAACAAGTGTTCACAAAATGTTTAACGTTCTTGAGATATCTGTACAAATGTGTTTTAGGGGCCGACCCTTTAATTCCTAAATGGGGTCATAAACAAAAACATTTAAGGTAGCATATTGTACAAAACATTATTTTGAACAACTTTTGTTCTACATTGCTTTAAAAAATATTTCTCCTTTTTCAGATATTAATGATCAAAGTTTTGAACTTCTGGCCCCTTGAAACCCCTAATTACGTAATATATGACTTAAGTAGGGTACTGTATAGATAAACAGCTGTACAATGAACATTTCCGCTTCTATAATTGATAACAAATTACTGTTCACTAAAAAGTTATTGCAAATAGACTTTAGAGCCTTCTTGGCCCCTAATTTGAGGGGCCAGCCCCTTTTTCTTGATATCAAATAAAAGCCCGTGCAAATTGAAACAGTTTTTGCATTATATGTTTTAACAAAATATTTATACGTCAAAAGATATTACGGAAAATGTGCGAAAATTTTGTGAAAAAATTTGGTGCTAATTTTCAGGTTCAGGCGAGCTTCTAGGCCTTGCGCATTTTTCGCAATTGGAAGAATGGAGGGAAATCTACAGACATTCATCTTCAATCCCTGTAAATTTCAAGCTTTTATCATGATTAGTTTCAGAGGAGATGCGTGGACAAAATGGCCCTTAAAAATTTACAAAATCGTCCATATCTGAAACCGGAAGTGACGTAATCATTTGAAATTTTAATAATCTGTAGCGACATTGATGCTTTATAACTCCTAAAAATTTGGTGTAAATCGGTTGAATAGTTTCTGAGAAATAACGATCCAAAAAAGTCAGAAAAAGAAAAAAAAGTATAATAATAAAGAAAAAGAAACCGTAGAATAACAGAAGGGTTTTCCGTTGAAAACGGAAAACCCTAATAATAAAGAAAAAGAAACCGTAGAATAACAGAAGGGTTTTCCGTTGAAAACGGAAAACCCTAATAAAGAAAAAGAAACCGTAGAATAACAAGAGGGTCTTCCGTTGGAAACGGAAGACCCTAATAAGAAACAGTAGAATAACAGAAGGGTTTTCCGTTGAAAAACGGAAAACCCTAATGAGAAAGTCGACAAAAACAATATGTCTCCCCTTTGAAAGGGGAGACATAATTATATTATATCCATCTCAAATCAGTATTTTTTTTTTTTTTTTTGCTTTAAAAGAATTGTTCTATCGGGAGCAATCCCGCGTTCGTTTAAATTGCCAGCGTACATTTGTCATGTCAGTAATACACATTGTGCTTTATAAGACGGCCGTGTATGCGTATTGTAGAAAAGTTGAGTTTAATTACCATGCATTGGAACCATTTTATTAACACATCTCCCAGTACTGAAACAATTCAAAATGTCTCTGTTACAGTAACACAGTGGGGCGACGCGTTAAACATGTACGTCCAGCTCTACATGCACATGCACTATCGTCTAGGCGACGGCCTGAATACAGCTAGCGACTCTCCTATCGATCGTTTACCTGAGTCTCGTAATGCATCTAAATATAGACAGGGGCACAGTTATGAAACAAACAACAGAAATAAGGTCAAAGAGGTTCATCTATATGAAATGAAAATATACATATCAAAAAAAACATTTGGGAATTTTATGTGGAATTATTTTTGCGCACTACATGTATTAGTTAGTGCATTACAAGAAGCCCTTTCATAACCTCATAAACCAGCGCACCCCCACAAAAATGGACCGAACTGATAACAATTGTTTCTGCAAATACTGACTATAAATTACGAAAACATTAAATTGAATACTAAAGAAGGATTCAAAATTAATTTCTTTACAACTTTGCTTCAATAATGCATTAGAAATTGTTATTCCTTTTTAAGTTATTGACAAGAAACTTTGGACGCCTCTAACTCCCTAATTATAAGGGCCAGCCCTTTTTTCGGCATACCGAATGAAAGGTCGGAGTAAGACCAAGAACTTTGAAAATACATGTTATAACAAATTTTTATCAGGTAGAAATCTAACACGGAAAATACGCGAATTTTTTTGATTTTTTTTCTTACCTTTGTTTCAACATCTATACCACCCCTTTTATTTGCATTTTAATAATAAATAAAATATATCTCGCACAAATTCAATGTATTAGCTTCCAAACCAGCCCATCTTTGAGACTCTGCCAGTCATCGTTAAAGCTAAACCCCCTGGACAAAAGAAGTCGTTAAATTTTACTAAAAGGGGAATAACTCAAAGGGTTTTTCCTCAACTAAAATAGGCAACGACAACATCACGCGGCATGTTATCAGTCCTGAAAATTTCAAAACAATCGGTGAACAAACGAGCGAGATATTAAGGATCAAAGTTGGCGTCTAGAAGAAAAAAACATAATAAGAAATTTGAAAAATTTTCAGAACTATAGTAAGGTTTTCCGCTCCCAGCGGAAAACCTTAATAAACTTAAAGTGAAAGAAGGGGTATACTGTAAACGTATTACATTTGGCTGTGTATTCTATTTAGCGTTTTTGGCGGAAAACGGCGTCCGCTAAATCAAGAACATCGCCAAATGTAAAAAATGTAAGTAGATGAATATTTACATTTAGAACTGCGCTAAATCAAATCCACGCCAACTTGTTCAGAAATCATTCCGCCAAATATCGTACACGCTAAATATTATACGTTTACAGTATCTTAGAAAATAAAAATCCTTCCGTTATAACAAGATATTGACGTATTGCATCGGGGTATGGTTGTCATCTTAACAATTACATTTACATATATCTATGGTGTTCCGATAGAGCCACTTCGACCTTAGGGCGAAGATGCAAAGGCGATAGTGCGAAGGCGAAGAAGCAAAGGTGCGAAGATGCAACGACGAAGCGCGAAGATGTGATGCCTAAAGTGCCTTGGAACCCTTTAAACGATGGAGAGCTCCGCAATTATAAAACATAGGTAATCACAGATTACAAAGCTCACCGAGACGAGGCATCATCTTTATGAGGCATCACCTTTATGAGACCACTTTTATCATACAAGTAATAATAGCTTTCTAAAAAGCTTGCCTGACTAAACAAAATTATTCAATGGAAGCATGCATGTATCAATTAGGCTATCTTATCAGAAATGAATTTTAATTTTCGCTGCTTATCATGAATTTTTAAACGGAACGTGCAAATTTAAGACGATAAGTCAGTCTTTTCTTTGATATAGAATATGTAAATATATATCACTTGAAATTCATTTATTTTATTAATTCATTTTTTTGGAATGTATACATATCATATAAATATATGTAAGCTTGAAAGCTAGAGAGTACCAGATAAATAGTAGGGTTTTTTTTAAAAAATTGCATTTGTTATATTCAGATGCAAAATCAACTGAAAGGCATTTTTAAACATTTCCAACCAAATGAAATATAAAAGGGTATACAAACACGTATTGTTTTTTAATGTTTGTGGGCAGCTTCATCAAAATCATCTTGACAAGCAAGCAATTAAAAAATGATGAATTCTCAAATTCATGAAAAAAACCCCTAACTGTAACTTCAATTCGCATGATCCAAACGGACTTGTCAACTAATCGGCGCGCAAAATCTATGAATGAGACATTATGGCGCGAAAAACTATGAATGAGACATTATGGCGCGAAATCCTCCTATTACCGTTCACGCAACGTATGAACTCATCCATTGGCAGAATTCCACAGGGAGGGGGTCAGATGAATTTTTTTTTACATTTGTTTAGTAACAGATACCTGTATATTATACTTTGGATCGGATGTTTTGGAAGATATCTATCGAATTAAGAAACACACTTGATTAGTAATTGTTAAATATAGTAATGAACATTTAGTAAGACACGCGCGTTATGATCCCTTTTCAAGATTAATGAAATCGCCCAACTGAACGAAAAGCGGATCACACCCCGCTTTGGCGATTTAGACCCTCCAGTAAACATTCCAGCTGTATAAATATATATTTGTTTTTATCCAAACGGATGACTCTCTTGTAATAATGATAATCCAACACCAATTATTACTTACACTGTAACGTTTTAGACAATATGTTGCAATTTGTTGCGATGACGCCCTCCCCCTTTTTCACCGTTCAAATATGGTGGAATGCTGATCTATTTTTAAATCAGGATTACACACGTGCACTGCATGGTGAGCATCCCTTTTACTTGAAAACTCTTGCTCGCTGTTGTTATTACATGCCATATAACATTTTCATCAATTATGAATGTAAATGCTGACATCTTAAACATGCATCGGTTAATCTTTTTTGTGAAATATCATGATATTGCTTTTCCCATTGTCTGCACTGTTTCGGAGATTGAAACTTTTAAACCTTAGATATGCCTGACGTCATGACGTCAGGCAATTATATGAAAACCATCCTTTTTGATCTTGGATATTCATGGATTCTGTTTTGAGACAATATCGTATATCATCTGTTAAAAAATTGTATGATAATCATATCTTCATATGTTAATCAATACAATAATATAAAATTAAAATTGCATCCTATCATACTTATAATATATATCATATAATACCATTAAATACCGTAAAAAACTGTGAGATATGATATTGTAACGTATGATATGACATTGTATTGTGTTATACATTCTTTTATTTGATCAAACAATACAATATCATAAAACATAATACAATAAAGTATTATATGAAACAATATCATATTGCAATAAAACATCATAACATTGAAACATATGATATTATATTGTATAATTAAGCATTGAATCATTATTTTTTGAAAGATGTGGTCTCATAACTGAAACGGTGTGTGCATACAAATTGTATAACGCGCGCTAACGCGTCATGAAAATTTGTTTGCACTCATTGTTGCAGTTTTGAGACCACATCTTTCTAAAAATAATGATTCAACGCTTATATTTACGTTTTTTAAACATGTATTTCCTTCCCGCAAATATTTTTTAAAGGCTCTGTCTTATTTAACGAGAATTGCGAAATGTACGGAATGGCCGCTGGAACAGCCGGAATATGCTGACAAAAATAGTGCACAGCGTCTTAAATTCTAATAACACAATTTTATTTTTCTTTCTGTAATTTAATGAATTTACTCTTGGTATACGTATGAAAAATATTTTATCTGGCGGCCGCCAGATAATTATTTGGCGGCCGCCACTTATTATCTGGCGGCCGCCACATAATTTTCTGGCGGCCGCCATATAATTTTCTGGCGGCCGCCACTTATTATCTGGCGGCCGCCATATAATTATCTGGCGGCCGCCATATAATTATCTGGCGGCCGCCAGATAATTATCTGGCGGCCGCCACTTATTATCTGGCGGCCGCCACATAATTTTCTGGCGGCCGCCACTTATTATCTGGCGGCCGCCACATAATTATCTGGCGGCCGCCACATAATTATTTGGCGGCCGCCAAATAAAACCTGGCTTCCTGATGCGTGCGCATGTTTTAATGGGAGCTTTTTAGGGAGTTGTGGATACACTCTAATTTATTAGTTTTATTAATTATTTCTGAAACTTGACATTAAATATCAATTGCAGAGATTAGGATTTTGAAAAACGGGTTGAGTTGAATGTATAGAAGACTTTGTTGATAGAATCTAGAATGAATTTTATATTACTTTGTGCCTTGTATTATACATGTATGTTGTAAAACATGGAACTTTAGAGTTGATTCTGAACTTTTAAAACTGAAGTAAACACCCGTTCAGGAAATCTTAACATTAAAAAACCTTAACTTGAGAGGAATTTTATGTAAACATGTATAAGTAAAGGAACGCGCTGCCTTCTATATGTTTTAATTTTGGTATAAGAATTTACCAACGCAGATTAAAGTCAGCTTTATTGACCACGACAGCTAGTACAGGCAATATTATCACGAGAGCAGATCCATCTATGACTTTATAAGGATAAACAAGGATAAGTGTGAACTAGCATTCGTGGCCATAAAAATGAAACTATTTAACTGACTGTGTTGTTAAACTTTTATTCCAAATCACGTGAAAGGCAGTACAATAAAAAGACCGCGATCAGCCATTGTCTCTCTGGGTAAATCAAAGTACTGAGAGTACTGAAAGGCGGGGTCTTGAAAGTTTGAATTTGTAATTGTTTACGTTTTCCTCCGTTATGTTTCAAAAATTATGAGCTTGAATTAGTTGTTTCAATCTACATGTAGTATGCTAAAGTTCGGCCTTTTGTAATTGCCTGATACTTTGTCATAATTTTGCTAAATCCCGACCGGGACTGTTCTTCATAATTGTAGAAAATTGACACAACGGTATATTATGTAAAATAAGACCCCAAGAAAAACTACAACTTACCGGGAAAATCAAAACAACCATTTTTAGTAGGGATGACAAATTGGTTAATTTTTAGTACTCGGTTACTTGGACGTTTTTCCGATCGAGTACCCGGGTACTCGTTAAGAGTGTAAATAAATCTGAACAAGTACATTGAGAACTGTAAAAACTTGGTCACTTTTGTAGAAATTCCTCCTTACAATGTATGTTTAAGACAAATGTGATTTAACATGTTTGTCGTCCCCCGTCCCCCCCCCCCCCCCCCCCCCGTATAGAATAAGCTAGTTTACTCGCACAGCTGATATTTTACGATTTTTGAATCTTCAGTTCTTTTAAAATATTTCCAGACCTTTGAAGTTTAGGTCTGTTCAATTTCTCTACTGTGTGCTATCAAATTTATATAATAGACTATATAAACGACAATGTTCAGTGAAAACAAATCATTAAAGTAAACCAAAAAATAAGCGTCGAAGACAGCCAAAGGTGAGAAAGCTAGGTAACAGGTGCTTGGTCACGATAATTACTATAGCATTGAATCATGATTTTTAAAGTATACACTCTCATAACTGCAGCGGTGTGTGCATAAATTTTGATTAACGCGCGGTAGTATATGGTGGCATATCTCTGCCCCATGTGTGCAAGTTAGTTTTCTCTTAATTTGTTGACATACAAGATAAATATGTTGACATGCAAGATAGTTATGTCAACATGCAACATAACTATGTTGACATGCAAGAAAACTGCAATCAAATAAGAGTTATAAAAAATCTCAAATATCGCCAGCATGTGACATCCAAGATGCTAGATATGTTACCTATTGATGTCAACATGCAACCTCTTTATATTAACATGCAACTTCTTTATGTCAACATGCAATTTAGTTATGTAAACATGCAAGATAAAAATTGTTGACATGCAACTTATAAGTTGCATGTCAACAAATTTATCTCGCATGTAAACATAACTAATTCATATTATAAAACTGTGCGTAATTTAAATACACGTGCGTAATTCAAATACAGATTAGAAACTACTTGCCATGCAAAATAACATAACGTTGATTTTAGAATTGATAATAATCGATAAAATCAACTCCCGACAGTACTTCAGTACTTTGATTATCTTCTTAAAATTGAAATAAGTCCTATTCATTTACATGTACTACCACACAATAAATTAAAGATTTAAAACACAACAACCATGCGTTATCTCTGAATTCATAGGTCTAATATTGGTGCGAGATATTTATCAATGGGAGAAAGATCAGCTGAGTTTCTGATGAGAGGCATTAAGATATTGATGAAGAAATCTTTTAAATCATGAATATGACTGGTTTTGCCCGTTATAAAGTATAGAAAATGTCTCATAACATTAAAACAAATTACATGATTGTATATTCCAACTAAGCCGGACAACATGAACATTAACATTTAACTTGGTTCTTCAATCGATAAGATTGTATAATTAATCTATTGGTCACCAAAAATGTATAATCTATATAGATTTTGCTTACAAGAATATGACGTGATTCATTCACGTTTGGTCTCCATTTTTTTGTTTTATCGATTTGAAAAGCAGATGACTGCATTTGGAGTATGATTTTTAATGAAATTTCAGAATCGGTTGTATCGTGATTCGTGTAAATGATGCACGAGTTGACACAAAAAAGTAGTAAGTGGCGAACGAATTTATTTTTTACCTATTAATTTTATATGAATCGCTGCCAAAAAAAATCATGACAGGTACAATATAGAAGGTCGAAAAAATCAAAATGGCTACTGCGACAATTTTTTGTTATTGTTATAGTACTTGGAATAATCTTATTGTAAAAAAGAAATATTTCTAACGTTAGAAGCCTGTGTTTGTTATCGGTATACAAATGTTAACTTTGTTCGGTAATTCAACAGTTTGAGAGTTTTCGGAGTTTCCATAAACCTTGTATAACAGATACCGTCCAACTTATAGATTTTCCCTTCGATCACAAAATAGATAAATATAACGATTTAAATTATATACCTAAATATAGTTGCTTTGATTTTTCCGGTTAGTTGTAGTTTTTTAAAAATTTTCTTGGGGTCTTATTTTACATAATATACCGTTGTGTCAATTTTCTACAACTATGAAGAACAGTCCCGGTCGGGATTTAGCAAAATTATGACAAAGTATCAGGCAATTGCAAAAAGCTGAACTTTAGCATACTACATGTAGATTGAAACAACTAATTCAAACTCATAATTTTTGGAACATACCGGAGGAAAACGTGAACAATTACACATTCAAACTTTCAAGACCCCGCCTTTCAGTACTCCCAGTACTTTGATTTACCCAGAGAGACTGTGGCCGATCGCGGTCTTTTTATTGTACTGCCTTTCATGTGATTTGGAATAAAAGTTTAACAACACAGTCAGTTAAATAGTTTCATTTTTATGGCCACGAATGTTAGTAAACACTTATCCTAGTTTATCCTTATAAAGTCATAGATGGATCTGCTCTCGTGATAATATTGCCTGTACTAGCTGTCGTGGTCAATAAAGCTGATTTTAATCTGCGTTGGTAAATTCTTATACCAAAATTAAAACATATAGAAGGCAGTGCGTTCCTTTACTTATACATGTTTACATAAAATTCCTCTCAAGATAAGGTTTTTTAATGTTAAGATTTCCTGAACGGATGTTTAGTTCAGTTTTAAAAGTTCAGAATCAACACTCTAAAATACCATGTTTTATACAACATACATGTATAATACAAGGCACAAAGTAATATAAAATTCATTCTAGATTCTATCAACAAAGTCTTCTATACATTCAACTCAACCCGTTTTTCAAAATCCTAAGCTCTGCAATTGATATTTAATGTCAAGTTTCAGAAATAATTAATTAAAACTAATAAATTAGAGTGTATCCACAACTCCCTAAAAAGCTCCCATTAAAACATGCGCACGCATCAGGAAGCCAGGTTTTATCTGGCGGCCGCCAAATAATTATGTGGCGGCCGCCAGAAAATTATGTGGCGGCCGCCAGATAATTATATGGCGGCCGCCAGAAAACTATGTGGCGGCCGCCAGATAATAAGTGGCGGCCGCCAGATAAAATATTTTTCTTACGTGGCACCAATGGGCTTCCGTAACTAAGAAATTAATCAATTGAATTCATTCAACTGTCAAAATATATTTACATCAATGATTATTTATCAGCGTAAGTATAATATCAGTTCGTTATCCGGTTTGAAGTCGCGAGAAGAGTTCTTGTTCTTCGAGAAATACTGAAGGAATACTGAATGTATTCATACGCACCAGATTTGGTAATTCGGTCTTCTGTGTTTTGCGTAAATATCACTCAAATCAACCAATGCAATTTAATAGAGGGAAATAAAGTGAAAGTAAATATTATAGTATTGTATTGTATTGTATGATACTGTATCATATTTGATAAATAATATGATATTGTATTATATAATACAAAATAATTTGATACAATATTGTATCATATCAAATGATACAATATCATGGGATAATGTAAAATATTATAAAATACCATCATATTATACACATTATATCATATGATACAATAATATATATTAAAATATCATAAAATACAATTTCATGTGATACGATGATATATCATATAAACCAATATCATATTATACAATATCGTATGATACGATATTTTATAATATAACAATACCATATATACGATTTCATGTTATATAATTCTATATTACAGAAACCAATATCATATTATACAATACTGTATGATACAATATCATAGAATATACAATATTTTATCATAGGATGCAATACTTTATATTGCAATATAATATGTAAAAGTATCATGTGATTAAATAATCAATATATAATACAATATAATATAATACAATATTGTATCATAATATACAATACTATACATAACAATATCATGATACAATATCATTTCATAAAATATATAAAAATTTATACAATATTTTATCGTATCATATAACATTTTACAATATAACATATGGTATCATATTGAATCCTATTAAACAATAGTGTTTCATATCATACAATACTATAACATAGGAATCATGTTACATCATTTAACAACAACCACATCTATCTATCAAGCAGGTTTGAGTGAGGTAGGAGATTTCTTTAGCATCCTTGATAATGGAGATCAGGATCTGCATCTGAAGCAACCTCTGCGTTTCATTTATAATATAGTTAAATCAACTATGCAAGCTATCATCTATATAACATGTGACCTGTTCCAAAAACTAAATCTCATCAAGAATCATAAACCTATGGCTCTGATTCAGCATTCAAGCCTATCAGGTGCATCAGTATTATAAGATGCACCATCCATGGAAGTCTGGGGAAGTTGGGACAAGTAATAACTAAGATATCATCATCAGAGGGCACCTGTTTCAAAAACTTTAACCAGCTCTTAAAATCTTAACCTCCTCCAGCATCCGAAACCTTTGGCTCAGATTAAGCATTTAAGCCTGTCAGGTGCATCCGTATCATAAGACGCACCATCCATACAGGTTTAATGAAGCTAGGACCAGTAGTAACTAAGATATAATCATTAGAGGGCACCTGCAACAAAAACTTTAACCAGCTCCAAAAACCTTAAAATCCTCCAGCATCCGAAACCTATAGCTCAGATTCAGCACTCAAGCCCGTCTGGTGCATCACTTTCATAAGACACACCATCCATGCAAGTCTGGTGAAGTACGAACCAGCAGTAACTTAGATATTGCTATTAAAGGGCACCTGCAACAAAAACTTTGACCTGCTCCAACGACCTTAACCTCCTCCAGCATCTGAAAGTTAGGAACCAGATTCAGTAGGTCCAGATGCATCATCCATGTAAGTTTGGTTAAGAGAGGACAAGTAATAACTTAGATACAGGAGCTGCAACTAAAACTTTAACCAGCTCCGGACGCCGACGCCGGGGGTATAGCATATGCTCCCATTGACTTCGTCTCGGTGAGCTAAAAAGGCGAAAGCGCGAAGATTCGAAGGCGAGAGTGCGAAGTTGCAAAAGGCGAAGAAGCGATAGTAGTATCACTTCTTCGCCTTCGCAACTTAGCACTTTCGTCTTCGCATCTTCGCGCTTCGCCGTCGCATCTTCTATATTCTTCATATTATTCATGAATTATACTTGCATTGAGGATTTCCACAATACAAACTGCTGGGTATACAAGCGCATCACCCAGAATTAATGATGAAATCAAAATTATGAAAAGTTTACTCCACTGTTAGGCATTATAACCAAGCGGAAGTTAGTAGGCACTGACAGCAGCCATTACGCCAGTAGATGTTAATTCTCCTTTAAATCCATTCATTACTTTTCAAATGAAAGCTGAATACTATGGTACTATAGTAAATGACAAACACATTGTGTGGAATTAGCATCGACACGCTGCAGCTATTTAATATTTGGCATGATAAATGTACACATACATATATATGGAATAAAGATTTATTCATCTTAATATAACAATTCAGAAAATTTAAACTTTCCGCTGTACGTGTCGTCCTAAACTGGTATTTAACACCTGAGCAATTCTTTATACGGCCTTGCTGATAAACCGGTTCTTAAAAACCAGATGACACAAACAGGTATTCGAATGAAAACCTTATATTTCCGGATCATTAATTCATTATTATACCAAGTAGAATTGATTTCTGTCTAATTCGTCTCTCATGGATGGAATTCAAAGTTTGTTTCACTTCTCTATATTAATGTCATAGCGGGGCCCTTCCTGACTGGTCAGTTTTTCTAGTTTGTTGAGTTATAAGCGAGTTACAGAGCTTACAGTTCTTCGCTATGTATTGTAAACAAAGCTTTTGTTTACATTTTGAATGTTGACGTGAAAATTCCAGTTTTAGACCTCAAATGAATGTGTTAATTGTTAGGAACTGTTTATTTATGCTTAAAATTAATAAGAAGATAGACAAATCAGTGAGCCCTGTATCTTGCTTAAAACTCATCGACTGGCACCCAAATTTCATTTGATCTTAATAAATCATTCCTAAAGCACTGTAAATAATAAAAACAGAAAAATAAAATTTGATCAAAATCGTGACCATGCCCCTTTAATTACTGTAGATATGTTACTCTATTTAAAAAAATCGAGGTAGAAATTACGACATGTTAACTCGAATTTTTCCATAGGACAGACTACAAATCGCTAGATCTTAAGCTACGTTTCATATTCATTATGAAAATGCGAAATGTATGTCATTGAATAAAGAGAGTATTATTAAAGTTTAAAACATTTATGGTGTGTTTTGTTTTCGCTAGTTATGGGAGGAAGTGTACAATCACGTAAATGTAAACCTCCTCCCATGGATACACCCTAGAGCGTTCATGGGGATAGGATTTACAAAATAGTTTAATACAAAGTGGTTTTACGAAGATAACTATTTGGTCCCTTAAATTACTTGTATATTCTAAATAATGCATTTTCCCCATAGCATTTTATTTCGCGAGGGGATTCTACGCTCTGCGGTGCTCTTGTTTAGACATGTACCGAAAAAAATCTGCCGTAAGGAAGTGATTACTGATACGCAAAGATCTTGAAGAAAAAGTAGAGTAATATTCTGTATTTGCTACTATAGTGATTTTACTAGTTACACTAGGCAAAACAAATGAATAATGTTTATGAACAGAACCTGTCTTTCGTATAATTGATACCATATTAAACGTTTCTTTAAAATCTCTAAAATCAATAAGAAATTCTGCGCGAAAATGTTATCGAATTAATGATCAAATGGTTTTTTTTCTGGCCAATGTTACATCTTCCAATGCTGATATATACATGTATTCGATTCCTATTTGTTGGCCGTCGTCGAAGCACTAACGATACTTTTAGTCGAAAGTAAAAATCAAATTACTTTGCATTGACAAATGTTATTATTTAAAGAGCAACACCATTTACACTTTTTTTAATTTAAAAAATTCAATGTCTTAAAAATCTGTTCTAGTATTCTGGTTTCGATCTCATTATTTAAGCAGTTTTAAAACGTTTAGTGGTCTTAAGCGATGATAATAAATATATTTAAAATGCAGCAGGTACAACTTAAGATAATACTCATGAAAATTACAAGTATCATACTTATAGGGTTGTTTATTTAAAAACTGTATGCATATTTTTGTACATGTGCAGATAGTTGTGGTTAAAAATATGGTTCTGTGACTATATATCATTTGTTTTCTCTTCTTTCAGAAAAAGCTATTTTAATACAATCCTTTCTTTGAACGCTTGCACGTCAATGTGCAGCGGATTCTTATTCCTTTTCTCTGTTACCTACTTTATTATGTAGTTTCTTCTTCACCCCTGCGAATGTGTTAGGAATGTTTTCTTCATCGTTTGTATTAAGTATGTAATAAATCCAGAGGTTCTTGAATGAAAGTTCACGAGACTTCCCCGAGATTTGTTCAGTTCCTGTTAAATTTCGATCGGAAGTATAAGTATTCGGATAACAGTCTCAAAATACGTAAGTACTGGTCGTTTTTCATATTATATCCTACTTTAATTTATGTTAAAGTATAAAAATCTTTTAAGATATATGCCTTATTTCATCATCTAGCGGTTATTTAAACTAAGCGGTGATATTCAGAAAAGAGTTGTTGATCGTGTTCAACCACTTTACACGTGGTTGAAAATGTAAACATTATGTTGCTTAATAAAATCATAGCCATGTGTAATGTTCTTTGACATTCAATTCCATGATTTAAAAAAAAGAACGGGTGTCTGTTTTATATTTAAACTTGTGTACCCTTTTCAAATAACATTCTGCATAAAATAGTATAGTCTGTTTTACTATTACTATGTCTGGCGCGGATCGAAATTTAATCCTTAGAGGGTATCACTGTTAATTGTTGCAACAGCAGAAAAAAACCCTATACTTTCTGTTAACGCATTTGTTTCTTGTACCCATGTTATCCAGCAATGAATGAATATTAAGTTTAAAATCAATAAACGTCTAAATTTTATATGTGACCACAAGTACCTAGACTGTACGAAATAGACTATAAACAGGCGGCACTGTTTTTACTACGAAACTGAAAGGGTCAAATAATAACATGTGGTCTCGACAATAACATTTGCATGTGTGTTCTTGTTCTGTTGTTCTTTGCCTTCCACTTTGTTGTCAAAAAGAACGTATTAAAGCTTATTTGTTTCGTTTTTGTAGAAAAGAATTACTAGAAGAGTTGATTTAATTTTAAAGAAACTTTTCTTTAAAACTTTTCCTTATTGATAATTTGTGAAACGCATTCTATGTTTAGTTTTAATGAAATATTATACTCGAATTAAAAACAAATCTATGCTACTAGTATGCTTATATAATAAATATTTGTTGATCTCAACTTTTTTGAATGACATTTTTACGATCAGTAAGTATTTGCTTTTCTTTTCTCCTGTGTAAACAATTTAACGATAACTCATAATAATGTAAGGTTCTTTAGAAATCGATCAGGGTTTTCTGCAAATCCTATGAAATCGATCAGGGTTTTCTGCAAATCCTATAAAATGATAAAAAAAAATTACACACGTACATGAACATCATTTTTAGCCGGGCTCTGGTAAAAGCAGAGTCCTGGCTGTAGGCAGGCAAATCGCCAATGTTACTATAAATACACAAGTAAACAAAAAACCAAACAGCGTCAAAGTAAAAGCTTCCGCTTTACCAAATAGTTACACAAATAGCCACGTTTTGTCAAAAATGTTGGCATTTTGTTTCTTTCTTCTTCTTTTTTTGAGAGAATTGTCTATCTTTTTTAGTTTTCTTATTAATAACATGTTTTAAGGTATACCTTTACTCTGAATGAAAAAAAATTCCACCGAAATATGAAAAACCATCTATTGTATGTTAAAGACCTATCATGGTAGTGCTATTTTTCACTTTCAAAAAAGCAGGCCAATGACCTACTTTTTGAGATAATGGCCATGGAATTTATTTTGAAATTTTAAGAAAAGTCCCTGAAAATTTTACAGGATGTTTGAAGTTTTCTTAATTGTGAAAATAAGACAAACTGCTGAATTCTTTTAAAAATGAAATACAGTTTATGAATGGCAGTGACACTAAACAGACACAAAGCATTAAGTTTTCATTCACAATTTTTATGAATATTCCGGTTTGGATTTTCTCTATCAGTTTTCAAATTCCTACCCTATTTTGATTCAATTTTACCAAAAAAATGAATGATGATAATACTAAAACATTTACAGCAATAAAATAGGTATATTGACCTTACTTTGCAAGCATAAAAGTTATATGAGGTCAATGATCAAAATTTTAAGATATGGTGTCTTTTATCGTTTTAAAGCATTTTTCAATATTTTTGTAGTGTTTTGCCATTCGTATATCTAAACAAAAAGTGAGATAAAACCAACAGAAATACGCAAAATTATGTTGACTAACAGATAAAATCTTAACTTTGAATAATACAGTACTACCAAATATATTTTAATGAAAAACTAAATCTGAAAATTTAAGTCCAAATTTCCTCTGTTTTGCTGAAAGTCCAACTTTGTTTGAGCCTAATTCCATAATATAGTAGAAATATCGAATTGTTTGTCAATAATAATTCATTTTATGAATACATTTAGTGTTTAGAACAAATTTTACTCATGACATTTAACTTTATAACAATCCGAATTTGAGAACTCAAACCCGCAGTAAACAAAATCCTGAAAAACAAGACTATGCATTTTGGACACATACAATGTGCATGAATTTCCATGAACTACTTTGCTGCGCGTAGAAGAAATGGGGATTGAGTATATAAGGTTTTTGTTGCAAAATTCAACTTTCAAGGTAGCAAATGTTGAACTTTTTTCTACTAGACAGACATATTTTTGTTTATAGCCGCTTACAAAATTTGGTCGCCAATTGACGCTTTGCGACATTAAAAGCATGAGAGAGAGAGAGAGAGAGAGAGAGAGAGAGAGAGAGAGAGAGAGAGAGAGAGAGAGAGAGAGAGAGAGATTTTAAGTATTTACTACTTAAAAGCATGAGAGAGAGAGAGAGTGAGAGATTTTAAGTATTTACTACACAATATGCATTAAGACAAACCGAAAGAGCCCGGCTTTCAGTACCTCAGTACTTTGATTACATAATTGTTAAGTAAGTTTGTCATTTATCAGGTAAAACAAATTAATACCGAGGAAATGGTTATATTTTCTCTTGGCATTGATTAATTATAGGATATATGGATTTACAGAAAACTTACTTCGTGCAAAAAATGTCACCTGTCATATGTATACGGCACGTGTCTAATTAGGCTTAAAAAGCAGATTTTATGAATTATCCGAAAAATTGTATTTTATCTGTCCGCATTGAGTTCTCTAATGCATATTGGTTTACAACACGTATATTAACATGATTCATATTCCTATTATAGAGAACAATATCTTCAGGAAACAGCAGTTATTTACCTACAAACATAAATAACCCCCGTCTTTCGCATTAATCCTTGAAGCCTAGGTCTATTGACAAGTGTCTTAAGTTCAAGGTTTCCATTCTATTCCATTTTTATCGAGCAGTAACCTTGAGCTCTATCGCCATTCTTATTTAATAGCAAGACAATGTTCTGATGCCATTTCGTGCATATTTTCTTCAGTGAGACTATATATGCGCCAATAAGTAAAAAAAATATCACCGCATACAGTGACTGGTTAAATATCATAAAACTAGTGCAAAGGTACTAACGCCCTCGGAAGGTCGACTGAATAGCGAGTTTCCGCCAACCCCCTGACAGTTTTTACATAACTTTCCCCCATAAAACACTGTTAGTGTAAACAACTTCTCCCACGCATCGTGTTTTCTCCGAGCCGGCAGATATTCCCCTGATTTGTGACATATCTGTACATCTTCATCTAAAACGAGTTACGTGTCTGCATACCCCTTGCATTTCATTCATATAAATAACATTTCTTTCATTTTCAAACTCCGCAATAGAGTAACTTCCTTAAGTTTGTTTAGCTATCAAATGTAAATCCTACGTTTAACGTCTTCATCAAAATGCACATCATTTGAGGGAAGACGAGCAGATTTCAAGAATTATGTTAAAATAAAGCCATAACCGTAAGCCGTTTTATGATATCCTCCGTCTTATATAAAGGCTTGGTAAGTGAGTATAACATTTTAAATTCTGTTTATGCCTCAGATATAATCCAGTTTAAAGAAGAGTGCAAGTTTAATTGACAAAAAACGTGGAATAAACCTTGACACGATCATTTTCAAAACGGAATTTTAACTTTTTACAGCCATCTTTAACATTAAAGTCAGAATAACTGTAAGTGCTTTTTATTACAATATAATGAATATTGATTTAAAGCAACACGAACTGCATTTTTTACGTCGAAGATTTTGTTGCAAAACTGTTAATTTTCATTACAACGATAACATTATTTGGTTCAAAATTACGATTAAAGTTGATTTTTGCATTAGAATAATAATTTAAGAAATAACTGCAGCTTAGATTGTTTTCAATATTGATATTCTTGTACATGTTTATGTATATTTATCATGCAGTGACCTGAGTAGTGTGTAATATACACCCATATTCTATCAGAAAAGGCATTCTTCCTCAATGGATGTTTTATAAAATTGAATAACAATTTAATTGTGGTTTACGTGTGTTTAAAGATGTACAATATTTCCAAATAACCTCTCCCTACAAAAAAACAACATTGCTCTCAAAAACGCTTAAATTAAAGTGTAAATGAGGACAAATTCTATGGGCTGCAATAGATGATATGAAAGGTATGTCAATTGTCCAGGTTTTGGGAGAGCAATTATATTTATGAATTCACTCGTCTCCTAAGAACCTAAAGCCAAACATATTTGTGTAATGATTAGAACATTATTAATTATACGCCCACAATTGTGTAATGGGAACTTGGACGTGCCTGTTTAGGGATTCAAATTCTAGCTTGATAAAAACCATAAAAATCAAGTACCACATGCACAATTTCGAAATGCCGAAGAAGTAGTGGACAAAATAAAAAAAATCAAGTTGTTTATATTCAGGGTTTAAAACCGGTTAACTTAAATTTAATGCTGCTATGGTAAAACTCACTGAAATCCTACCAATATTTACACCTAAACATTTCACGTTATGCTTTATCAATAAATAAAAACAAACGACTGTGAGATATGAGAAGTTTTTTTTTCTTAACCTTGAGCTAAAGAGCATTTAATGTCAAAAGAGAACAGTTTATTGAACTTCGTTACAAGTGCGTAAAGGTTATGTAGTATAAACCTACCTAGGAGATCGAAAGTAACTCGGGCAACTCAATATTTCGGTTTTAAAAATCTGAACATGCATACTTCAAACAAATCAAATAAATTTGAATTTATATGTACACTTTTTAGACCACAGGAAAAGTGTTTTTATACCATGGTTTTAGCAGAACTATTCATTTAGATCACCTGAGTCACTCAGGTAATCTATCGCAACTGGTCTTTGTCCGTCGTCGTGCGTCTGCACGTCGTCTGTTGTAATAATTTTATATGTTTAACTTTTTCTTTAAAATTACAAATCTAATTTATGACTATTTTTTGTCATCTGAAGCATCTCTAGGATAAGAGGAATCTATATTATGACATTTGTGACCTTATCAAACCCGGGGTCTCATAGGCTGGGCCAAATTAAATGTCGCAAAAGAGGCCAAACTGTGTAAATCGTTCTATTCTCCCACATATGTGAAACCAAAATGCAAGGTATTGATGTCCATGACACCCTCTACCAAAATTATGAAATGCATTGCTTCTAGACCCTAGGGCGGGACCATATACATTGAGAAAAACAAAATGGGATATGATTCTTTTGTTTAAGCTCCTGATTATGTAATAAACGGTAAATACATGACACTCAGAGATGTTACTTCGACTTCTTTTAATGCACTTCGCTCCTCTGGCGTCGCATATATGAGCGTGATTTATTTACGATAAAAGGCATCGGATCTATAAAGTATTTACCTATACCTTACATTGTGAAATGCTTACTACTAAATTTGTATATCATGTTTAAATCAAAGACAAAATATATTGAACTTCTACTAATTTTTCATTTTTTATCAGTATTGAGGTTGTAAGTATGACATTGTTGAAGACATATTTATGTTTAAAACAAGTTAACGCTTGTTTATTTCGTACTACGCGTCACTAAATTAAAACTTTAAAGTGTCCATTGGTACTCTTTAAATGATAAACGTTAAATTCTTAAAGAACATATGAGAAAATTTGCAAAATGTAAATAATATTACACAAAGTACATGTATCTTTGCTACTTTTCTTATTTGAAAAAAAGTTTGTATATTAATTCTGTGAAAAACGTGCTTAGGAACATTTTAATTTGATATGAAGCTTATATTGGGAAAGCAAAAATAACAGATTCCTGCTGTAATTTGTTGAGGCATAAACAAAATGTCCACTAGAAGTTTTCAAACTTGTAGGAGACCTGAGGACTGAGCAATGAAGGATCATCGACTATAATCATATACACACATAATGAAAGAAACTAATTACCATGGTATTTACTCATTAACAAATGCTCTCATAATTTAAAAAACGCATTTAGCCGATAGTATTAATGTATTAATGACAAAGATTCATTTCCAGTACATTTATTTTATATCAAAAAACTTTGCAACAACAAAGAAAGTGTTGTAATGTAATTTTTTTAAACATACTTAAAATGAATATTCTCTTTTAATTACTTTGTATCTAAGTTTTCTCCAGTTAAGCTAGTCTAGTAAGCAATATGTTTTTCCATTCCTATTTAAATCCAGGGGGTCGTAACGAAAATATTCATAACTTGTTAGCCAACAGCAAAACTGTTTGTGTGTTTTGAATACAAATTTTAATTATGAGGCATATTTTCAAGAAATCTGCATTAAGATTCATTTCCAGCCAGGTTTAAAAGCATAATCATTTTCAAATTTTCAAGCTCATTAACATTATAGAAAAATCGTGTTCATTTGTCTGTTTAATTCAGAAGTAAAGCATCATATATGGATTATTCTTCTGTTTGTTCAAGAAACTACAAGTAAGTTACGTCTTTACGTAACCTTTAAATTTCAAATATAACCCCTATAGATTTTTTAAATAAAAATGAAATTGTAAATTAGTTCCCTCTATCATTAACTGGATGTATTGTTTATGGTTTTTGAAGGTTGTAGGGTATTGTTTGTTATTGTAGGAGACAAAAATGTCCAAGAAATTAAATTAGAAGGAACGTAAACAAATATTATCGTATTATTTTTAAATTGAAACGATAACTTCTTGCTAAAAAGGACAAAAGTTCTTTTAAAGTGATCAATGAAAATATTTTTTAACACGAATTAAAGAACCACAAATAGATTAAAATAATTTGTTATTGAATTAAAAAATTGTCTATATTGTTATGAGATACTAAAATTCTAGGATGATATTGAATGAATATCATTAAAAAAAATGTGATAGGGGAACATGTTTACGTACATGTGTATAATTTGTTTTGTTTGTTTATTTTTAGAAAACACTGACCAATATAACTATACAGAGAATAATTAACACTAAAACAGTTACTAGTGAAACTCGACACGAAAGATATATCCACCGGCATAATGCTGATTTGTGTAGATCGTACAAAACTTCTAGAATTTGCATATTTTTAATTTAATTTACTAAATACATATAATTGTGCATACGAATAATGTTTTTGACATGAAAAACTACATCAATGTAAATCATAACACTAAATAAACACAGTGCGTATAGAGAAGTTTGATGTGATTTTTCGATTTTTTTAGTGTTTATGTTGCTATTTTTTTAAATATAGAGTGTAGTAGCGCTTTTAGAAATGTTCATAGTGAATTTTCCTTTTTATTTAAGATTTTTCTCTTCTTTTAGTATAACAAAAGCCTTATTAATATTTCAATTAAAAGTGTTCAGAAAATGATGACTTACTTTTGTTGTGTTTTATGTGTTTAATATTGTATTGAATCTTTCAAATATTTCTTCAATGATCCATATTATCTCTAAAATATTTCTATGATGCCTTTTCTGTAATACTTTTTTTTAAAGATACGTTGATACGTTATTTTTTAATTAATATTCTCCATGTCCGTAAAAGATATTTATCACTTTTGTTGATAAATTTAAACCCTCATTTTGGTATTTTTCCATCCCTCTATATTATAGATATATATATTTACTGTTGTGTTCTTTTTGTTATCTTCCGTCTTTAATGTATTTTACAGTTGATCTATATCATATAAATTCATCTTCCTAAAAAAAATTTACGGTTGATGAAATCCGTATCTTCGAATAAAAAATTTATAATGGCAAAATTGTGTGAACTAAAAGATATTTTTCCTAGTTTTTTTAATTATCAAGTTTTCTCTTGCATTAAGCGATTTTGTGAAAAAAATATAATTCAACTTGTAACACAATGACTTTGAATTTAAATCATTTTTAAAAATGGACGTAATTTTTATCTTAAAACAGGCGAAAGCGACATGATCACTTACTATTTTAGTTATCCTTTAACCAATATAACGGTTGAATTCTAGTGGATAAAAATCTTAAAGAAACGTTGTGGGCTGTACCTTTTTTTTGACTGACAGGGCAGATAATGTAAGCACCACGTGACCGTTAACAGGGAAGTGTCACAAATCGTCATTACCTGGATTTCTTACCTGACAGAATATACTCTCCTCTGGTCAAGAAAGTGCACACACTCTCATAACTCTTGCACATCAAAGTGAAATAAAACAGTAGTGTGTCAATGTAATATTTATCTTACGTGAGAATGGAATATTTAACATAAATGTTGTTTATATACATTGTGGTAATTTGAGTCTACTTTGATTCGACGGTAATTATTACTAAAACTAAATCATATCTTAACTTTTACTTCGAATGTTCCTTCATATGAATATTTTCATACCTCTTTCAAACTAAAATGCCCCTGAATTGAAATCTATTAAGAAGCTGTTTTGGATAAAATTGGATCCAACAACTGATATATTTGATTGCACCAAAATTGCAATAGTATCGTCAAAATGCATTCTATGATTTATCATGTTATATGCACGTTTTATGAATATTAATTATTCAATGAAAATTTTTAATATTGATATTCTTAAGGATAAATTACAACATGATAAAACAAACACTACACGTAAAAGCATTTGTCAAGGTTCAGACTTTTTCCTCCTTTTGATAATTTATTTAACGTTATACTTAATCTTTTATTAAATTTTATTAGCTTACCAATATACTTTATTATATTATTATTACCAACTTTTTTCTGCATAAAACTCTTATCAACGATTTCGTTATTAAAATTGTTGTCACATTTGATAAAATCGTGATCGAAATAATTTGATTCGTAATAAATTAAATTCTTTGTTAATAGTTTTGACATCTTATTTGTCATTAAGTGTTGAAAGACAATATTTCATTGCTACACGTACAGTCGTGACTGATTAAACTCTGACCCCGGTAATAATTGTCTCTGAAATATAAGGTATAGTAGATATAACACAGTAATCACACGCTGCTAACAAATTAATGAACAAAATGGTTTTCTTAAGCAATTTAACTAGTTTTGAAATCACGATAAAAATAGATACGACAATTTGTCTTTTAAAAAGTCACATTTTTTTCAAGAATCATTTAAATGCAACTTTTTTTGTTCTTACATTTCACCTATCTAAATTGGACAGTTATTGCTATTGTATTATTAAATACCCTCAGTCGAACGACTATGTAAATCATTATTACTTTCATTAGTTGCAAATTAAAGGGTGTTTGGTCAAAAATATCCTGAATCAATGTTCAATTATAACATTATGTGCAGTTTTGATTATTAAAATGTTACCGTAATTTCGTTGTTCGGAGACATGGAGTCTATAGATTAATGATATTCGTTTCTCATTGAGTTTTTGTATTTCGATTATTTATCTATCAAACTTGTACGCATTTCGAGATCACTGCTCTGTATAGTTGTATATATGTGTTGTTTGTTTTGTCTCGAGACAAAAACAAACTTGTGGTTTTCCTTATGGAAGAAATATATCGTTTTCTTTATATCATGTTATCTAGAATTCTATTCCCGAGACGGAAATCGACCCTTAGTCTGACCGGTCCTCTGCCAGTCTGTTTTCTTTTTTCAGAAACAACCAAAATAAATCATGTAACTTGTTTACAGAATATTTTGCATTCCATAGTATGCTTCATTTGAAAACTGATAAACATCGTTTGTTGTGGTAGCTTTGTTTTGTAACTGTTTTGGACCTCTAACCCCTGTTTTGATAAGTCTGGTTACGTTTGACAAAACAAGTTGAAATATTCACGTTTACTTAAAGATGTATTCTTATCCATGGACACACTGCTGAAAACTCTTTGTATAGGAATATCTCTATATATATATGTATTGTTTGTTTGGTTTGAAGACAAAAACAAATACAAGATTTTCCATATCAAAGGAAGACATCGTTTCCTGTGTATTGTGTCATAATTAGTTTTAATTAACAATTGGCAATCAATTACTTTTTTTAAAAACATAAAAAAAATGAAAAATCAATAAAAAAAAAAGATTAAATGATTAAATAAGAGCTAGAAAGTAAGTGCGGGCGCATGCATGGTCCATTGAATCGCTTCTTACTTTGTGGGCAGGGCATAGGTAGTGTAGCGTCGTATAAGTATTCTACAACATTTGTTTAGCAGTTCTTGGTTCACAATGTTCTCTGACAAATCATCTCGACAGTATGTGTTGTCCTGTGTCTTTCTTTTAATTTGTGTTCAGCATGGATTTTCGTGTGAAGACTCTGTTTTTATTAACTCTTTGAGCATTATATCGGAATGCAGAAGTCAGATGCATGATATTTTGCATATAATGTGCCGGCTACCAAGTATGTTGGATGTTTTCGACCTACGTAAGTTTTTAATACATGTTTATTTTCAAATAACAGAATTAAAACAATTGGAACAGAAAGATACTTTTCTCCTTTTATGCATATATGTAACATAGTTTGAAATATTTTAACCCGTTTCAGTTTAAAGGTGAATTGTTAAACTTCAAAATGTTTGTTTCTTGAAATGTCTAATGCAACGATCAAGTTTTTTTCTTGTTGGGCAGTTCTCTTTTGCAATTCATATGTTTTTGTTAGTGTTTACAATTTTTGTAAATGAATTTTTAAAAATGTTTAAAAACCTCTGAAGTTAAAAGGAAATCACCAACTGTTACTTTTATTTGAACTTCATCTTATGTGATTGCTGGAATTGTGTTCATAATGTAATGTTAAAATAAATAAATAAATTGCTGAATTTTCATTCTCCGTTTTACACGATCGTTTAACTCTTTTCAATATTAAATGACATATTTGATTTATAAATACGCGCTTTGATAAAAAAGAAATATGCAATGGATTAAATTTAGAATATTTGTCTTTAAAACCGTAAAGGATGAAAACAGTTATTCGTTAATATATATGGAAATTAATCTTTGTAAATTATTCATTGAATGTTTTACACGCTGCATATTTTTTTTAAGAGTAATCAATAACGGTAATTCCTTAATGTCTTCAAATCTAAATTCAACTTCTAAAATTTTGTTTTCTATAACTATATAAAAATACAGAAGACAATTATGAAATAGAAAAATATAGCCTTCTAAATAAAAACCATATCATTTTGATTGATTATTATTTGGGTTATTATTCTTTTCCAAAATGAAAACATATAGTTAAAAATGGCAAATTCCTTTTTTTCACCGTTTTGATATTTTGCGTAAGCAAGCGTAACATTTAAATCAATAGAAAGAAAGAGACTTCAATGGCTTTCCATTAAATTGAAACTTTTTAATTTTACAACCATGATATATGATCATAAATCAATATTTATATACGTAGACTATATTCTTATCTTGTCTACCTCCCTTCTACTATACGGGTTTTTAAACTGTTTTGTGGACCGTTTTTTATGTGCAACTTACATGCTGCATATTTATACATAATTACCTTTTAGTTATACTCGATTTCTGCAAAATTACTCACTTAATTACTTTCTTTTTTAGTGTAAAAACAAATAAAAACATCAATTTAAAACAGCATCGCGTTAGCCAAAATAAACTTTCGAAATTAATCATGCATATATCGTCCTATTCTTTCATTAAAAATGTGTCTCCTATATCTTGAATTCAAGAGAAGACTTTATACATAGAATTACGGCAATGAACTTTAAAAATCGTATTTTTTACTGATCAATGGTCGTTAACTAATGATGAGCCAAAATGTTCAAATACTGCCAGTTGCGTAGAGCAAATGTGCTATTAACAACTCCCACTTTTTTCTCATTTGAATCCTAGGATGAAACTTGAAAATTAGGTCCTTTTCGTTGCACTTCTTAAAGGACCCTCTTCTCAATCAGGGGACGATTATTAACAATATATCATTCAAAAACGTCTAAATTATTATTTTAATTAACGATCATTTTACTCTTCAGAAGACTTTCAGTTACAGAGCATCATGAATACTGATAACGAATTTAAGAATTGGACCAAAATATGTATCAAAATACATTTAATCAATGAAAACAAATAAAGTAAAATAGTATATTACATGTTTCAAATGTTAAATTACTTATAACTCTTTAAAAATATATGAAAATAAAACCACGTTCTGCATGTTTTATATTAAAGACCAACTACATGTAACTACACGTCCCAAAGAGAAAATAACAATATATTGCAAGTTAGTTCGCAATAATAGCCAGTTTAAAAAGCAAAACTTGCTGAGGTGACTTTTTGTTAACTGTTATACTTTGAGTAACAGTAACAATACATAAATTCACATTTCCGATTATATTCTTTCTTTCGAATATATAGATATATTTCATAACAGTTATTAAGTTGCATAATAGATAAGTAGGATATTCTTTTTTAATGTATTTTTATATTTTAATGCTTCTATAATCAATGCAAAAAAATTGCAGACGAAGGCATATTTTAATATTCAATTCTCATATTTTATATGAGTTTCAGATGATGATACATACAAGTCATGTTTGATCTACTTGTATTTTTGACACAATTAAGACGCAACGTTTTGTATAGACTACGAATTACAATGTTTATGACATGACCCACAATTTATTACAGCGACAATGTTTATTACTTGAAATGATTAATGATACACTTCGTAGTTTATTAGATGGCCTTGACTTAAAATAGGTAGAATACGTCTTATTTAAATTCTAATCAATACACCTTTAAGGAAGAGCCCTGTATTAGGCCAGGCCTAGTTAATACTTTGACGGAAAAGGGGACTTTAAAAAACTCATGCGAATAATATATTGCCATCAAATATTGTATTTTGTTATCAAGATATCAGATTTATAAAGACCAAGAGTTTATTTTATCCTTCTTGTATCCAAGATTAAAGTGTGTCGATATAAACGATAATATATTTCTAAAAGTAAAATTATTGATGTATTTGTCTAACATTTCTTAGGCTTGTCATTTAATGTCGTCTAAAAACCATTACACATGAGCAAGCTATATCACTCGTTCTTTGATTTTTTTTTTTAATAAATACAACGTTGCTATTATGCTGTTAAAAAATTAAGACAACTCGAGGGATAAAAAATGACACGTGTGTTAAAGTCGATTTCTTCAGTTGTATTCTATATGTATCTAAATGTTTACATTGTACTGGACAAGGTCATCTTGATTTAGGCTCAACTGTTTGTTCTGCCTACCAAAACGTTTCACCATCATCAGTTTCTTACCATAAATGTATAAGTGTCACTGTTAATGAACCACATTGTTAAATTTAGATGTTATGAAGTTCCTATTCAAGATAAGTAATTGTAACAAGCAATAGCTCACGACTGACACTACTGTTGTTCTTACGTTGCCTTTCTCCTATATGTCATATTTCATTTACGAGTCATTTATGTAAACAACTCCAATGGAAGGTGATGTTTCCTAAGAAAACGCACGTCCTTTATTTTCCCGTATGTATGGTTTCTATTTTCCAAGTGAAAAAAGTTTAAAATCCGCTGGGTATATTCTTCTTCTCAAAAAAGGGATTAAAAATTACTTTCATATTTATTAAAATTCAAACCTTTGATTTTTACTATTAATTAGGAATGGCTTGTAAATTTAAATGGTGTTTCTTGACCTTTGCTATTTATACCATAGAAAAATAGATATAAATCGATGTGTGAGAAAAAATATAAATAAATCTAGTAAACCCAAAATGGGTTACCCTTTCTGTGTTTGAAATGAATCTTGATAAACGTATATAATATAATTGTTCGATTAAGAGTAAGATAATACCTATATGTAATATACATAAATGGTATTTTTTCATTATTTCTGAAGAAACCCGGTCGTCTTCATATTGCCACTTACAAAGCAACATTACTTTCAAACAGCTAAAATTATTTGTTATGCATTCCTTCCACTTTCAAACTGGCCTTTAAAACGTACAAAACAGCAGTATCCATTTTCAATCTAACACCTAAAATAAAAGAAAATTAACTTTGTTAAATTTTGCCTTAATTCATACCTTTGGAGGTTACCATGCCTAGAGATTTTTCATTAGAATTCCGTGCTTTAGTTATTATGGAAGTGCGACTACACTGACTATAGGTAACCTTTCGTCTTACGACAAGCCTCGGCTGATTCCGTCAATGAAGTATGAATCAGTCGAGGGGGTGTCGAGTGAACCTTCCTCATATACCTGTATGCTGTTTTTCTATTTATTGTACTGAATTCTAATTTACAACTTTTTAGAAGAAGGCTCGATAAACACTCTTAAAATTAAAGGATATTTTTAGTATTAGTATAGAGATGATAATTATTCGTTATTTTCTTTTTTCCCAGGTGATTCATCTGCCATACATGCAAGACAACCATTGACAATGGATGATTTAGTCTGTGAATGCTGTTTCAAAGCTTGCTTTCCCAGTGATTTCAACAGATATTGCCATTTAGCAAAGTGATATCATTAATTGTATGAAGCAGCCGGTTATTTGTTCGACATATTTTATAAATGTTATAGCTTGAGACGGTGACTATTTGTTCTTTGTTTTGGATATGTTAAGTTTTACAAGAAAAATAAAAAATATTATATGTATTTCGGGTTTTTTATTTCATTGATATAAAGAGCTCTTTAAAATGCAAAATTAGCCTCAAAATGCACATAACCATCAAGCTCTCGTAACTACGATAAAACAATTCACACTGTAGAAAAGGATGACTGCACTTCAAGACATGCGACATTTGCCAGAAAATAAACTTTAAAAAGAAGATTTTTTCTTTCAATTGCAGAAATGGTCAACATCTAAACTGCAACTTTAAGTCATTGCGTTAAACAAAAGTATGTTGTTACCAAGTACGAATTTATTTTCATAGGCGGGGGTCATCAGGATTCCTTCCATCTCCATGCGACAATGAGAACGCCCACTTTTATATTGACTTCATACATAGTCAGCGCATTTTTGTCTATTGTTCTCTGTTTAACAGTAGTTGTATATTTGCATTATCAAAGTAATGTCAAACGGAGATTAATAGACCGACATGCGCTCATGGTTTAAATGAGAAAAAACTGCTTCTTCTTACTTTCGCTTTCCCTGTTGTAACAAAGGGCTGATGGACGTTGAATATTATAATATAACCACGTGATTACCCACCGCAGGTAACTGTGAAAACAAAATTCTATCACGTGACGTGTAAGGCAGCATGTTATATGCTAACTAGGACAATGTTTTCGAACATGTTAAGTTGTCAAGCATTGATTTAAAGTCTTCTGTACTTACATACGTATGGTCTTATTGTTGAAACCATAGTAAATAGTATAGTTGTACCATATAGAATAGATAGGGGTATGGTAAAAGAGTGATAACATAGATTTTATACAATGTACATGGCATTGTTATTCATGCTTGTCTAATTTTAGTACCATCCCGATAATCATAAATGTAAGCTCCACCTCTCATACATATTAATATCACTCTTATGTTTGATCAAGGGCAGATAAGTGAAAATTCTCCCTTTTTCGAAAGTTGTAAGGAGAAAAACATAGAAGGAGCTTATTGTATCACAGTCTAAAATCTTAATTGATGTTGGAAATTAACTAGACTATTCAAAAAATTTAACAAAAGTGATATTAGGTTTAGAAATAAACGCAACAGAAGCAACCGAAAAGGGCAGTCATCCTTTACACATCTTGTACTGTAAAAGATACAGAGCTGTACCAAAAATGTCATACAGAAACGTTCCAATTGTATCATTTGAATGCAAAAATAAAAAGTGAGTAGAAATATATCACTATAAATCAAAATAAGCGAAAGAAATGTAAAAAAAAAAATACTAACAACAATAAAAATAAACTAGACACGATCTCGTTGCGAGCAACGAGGAGATCTTCCGTCCGATTTTTAGAATAAGGAATGACCTTACTCTTGACCTTCGTCAACGAAACGTATCCGGAAAAGGAGGCTAGGCGGAATCTATGAGTGTAAAGGGTGAAAGACTATCTATCCCTTTGGTGTCCCTTATTTGAGGGATCAGCTCCTTTTCATTCATTTTAGTTAAAAGGTATTTTTGTGTACCGCTAATAAGTGTTTAGAAATTAGTTACCGATTTTGAGATATCTGGGAAAAATCGTTTTGATATCCGCTCCTAAAAGTCCTTTTAGGGTCCAGATAACAGACAATATATGGTTGTTCATTGTTAAGCACATTATTTTGAGCATCTTTTGTTAAATACTGCTTTCCAGAATTGTCCTCTATTTCGAGATGTTGAAGATCAAAGTGTAGGACTTCTGGCCCCTTAAAATCCCTAATTACACAACATAGGAGTAAATGATTACCATTTATAGGTCAATAACCTTAGAATGAACTTAATTATCTCTATAACGCATCACAAAATATTTCACAGTAAAAAGTTATCATTAAAAGATTTTAGAGCCCCTTCAGCCCCTTATTTGAAGGGCCGGTCCCTTTTGCAGGATTTCAAATGAAAGCTCTAATCAATTCAAACACATTTTGTTCAACAAGTGTTTACAAATTTTGTACCGTTCTCGAGATATCCTGAGAGGGTCGTTTTAGGGGCCGACCCTGTAACTCCTTTTAGGGACCGCATAACGAAGAAATTATAGTTGCAGATTGTTAAGCTCAATATTTTGAGCATCTTTTGTTCAATATTGCTTTTCAAAATTTTCCTCCATTTTGAGATATTGAGCATCAAAGTTTTGGACTTCTGGCCCCTTAAAACCCCTAATTACGTAACATAGGAGTAAATGATTGCCATGTATAGGTGGATAACGTTAGAATAAACATAATTGCTTCTATAACGTATCACAAAATATTTCACAGTGAAAAGTTATCATTTAAAGACTCTAGAGCCCCTTCAGCCCATTATTTGAAGGGGCAGTCCCTTTTTCTTGATGTCACATAAAAACTCTTGACTTTATAAAGATTTTTTGTTCTCACAGGATGAATGACCATCTTTAAGTCCTCCTTAAAGATAGCTTAAAGGTGTTTAAAGGTAGCTTAAAGACGATCTTTAAGCCACCTTTAAGCTATATGTGTTGCTTAAAGGTGGCTGAAAGAAAGCGTAAAGATGGCTTAAAGGCAGCTTAAAGACTATCTTTAAGCCACCTTTAAGCCACCTTTAAGGACAACTTATAGGTCCTTACTTCTTTAAGCCACCTTTAAGCCACCTTTAAGCTACCTTTAAGCCACCTTTAAGCCATTAAAAAAATTCAATATTGTGCTTAATTTCCAACAAATGTATTAACTTTAGGAAAGAAAAGGTATTAAAACGGTTTTATTCTAAAAAGAAAAATGAAAAAAAAAAAAAAAAAAAAAAAAACCGGCCACGGCGAAAATTGAATCTGGGACCCATATTTTACTAGCACCACACTTCCTCTGCGCCACGGCAACTTACATATATTTGAGCGTTTTTATATCCTATATATCAGTGGATATTGAATCACTGTATTGAATGTGTTTACTTGAAAAGATTTTGACAAACCATTCAGTTTGTAACAATCAATTATATCTAATTTACAAATTACATGCATGCATGTATTTAGAATGAAATACGGAACTTGGTCTTCAGTGAACAAAAATATATTATACCCACGGGCCCTGGAAGTTATTGTAAATATATTGCATGTGCATGTATAAAAAAATAAGGGTAGGACACTCTTTTTGGGGCGAAATCGGGTTTGACGAAGTCTGGGCGTTCCTCAAACGAAATTTCGCGATAAATCGTTCAAGTATACTTTACTTACGACATATGTATACATTCGTTCTGCTCCAATGCTGTTACGTCGAAGAAAAAGGTGTTTTTATACATCCAAGTGCCTAAGAATTTCGCTAGACTGGTTTACATCCGGTTTAATCGCAGTGAATCGAAAGGTAAATTACATATTTACATAATTACATATACTTCACAAAAACAATGTTATGATTTGAGGGTCACGTGTGTCATGATCTTGACAAAAATCAGCTATTTGTCACATTTTTAAAAACTTACTGGGATTTTGGACTGACAATTGATAATATTTGTAAAACTGCATTCGCCATGGCATAAACCTTATAGACTAACCACAGTAAAACCAAAGCAGAAGCAGGATATGATTGATCTGAGGACTTCCTGCGTCGACATCCGCAACTTACCATTAGAAAACCAGAGTGACTCTCAGTAGCAGTGGCTTTGATGTTTAATAAGCTCGTCGTGAGGTCCTATAGTCAATTGTTAGAGAATACAATGACAAGTTTAAGCATTTTTGACAACGGTATAAAATTTGATGAGACTGAAAAAAACAACGTCTACACTCTAAGCAAAGACCTAGTACTAAGTGGAACCCGAGATATCCACAGGAAGAGTTCGAAAAGAAAATGTCCCGGCAGTTATCTGTGCAATTGTATCTGGAGCATACATCCGGTTCATACATCCCCCATGACTATTTTGAAGTGACAGCGCTTGAACAGGGGTTTAGTTGCTAAAGCACCAAAGGGAGCACTATTTGCTACCAGCAAAATTTCATTCATAGACAGATAGCTTTTTGAGCAATATTTTTAAGAAATTTCTCTCTTCACATTAACTAGTTCTACTGATACACGTAATGGAAAGGCACTCATCTCATATCAGCTTGGAAATAATTCAGATGGACAAGGAAAACGAGATTAAGATTCTCTGCCTACCACCCTATACAACCAGTGAATTTCAGCCTCTGGAAAAGTGCATGTTTAAACAACTAAAAGTAGAGTATAACAAAGCCTGCTTGGAGTCTTTGAAAGAAAATCCATGGCGGAAAGTAACAAAATACGACTTTTGTGGACTATTCACTACAGCTTATCATAAAACTTGCACGTACTTAATGCTGCTAGCGCCTTTGGTGCTACAGTAAATTTCCTGTTCAAACCCTAAATAATATCTGAAAATGTGTTTCGATCATGCATAGTTTCTCATTTACCAAGTCAAGAGGGCGTCTGTAAGCCTAAAGAAACTAAGCCATCTGATCAAGAATCCACCGTTTTTGATATTGAAACTGAATCAGATCTGCATGACGCCTACTTCTGCTGATTGCACAGCTCCATGCCCACCAGGCATTGTTCTTTCTCGTCTTCTAAACTTCCTTTTTTTGGAAAGGAGTGACATGCTATCAAAAAATCGAAGAATCACACGAAGCACGTTGTCTCAAAGCAGATGAAGTAATGAAGGAAACGAGGACACAGAAAGCGAATAAGAATAATTGAGAAGAAAAATCGGAAGAAATCGCAAGCCATAAAAAAACTGAATAAAAAGTAAAGGAAATCAGAAAAGCTAGGAAAGAAAAAAAAAGAAAGGAAAAAGCAGAGGCGGAAAAGGAAGCATGGATATTACTATGATGATGTGTCTGACGACGAGGACTGGGTAAATTCTCTGACATGGGATGTAAAAGATAGTTTTATGAGTCTCGCACAGGTTGTGTTTTGAAAAGGGGTTGATGCATTCAAATGTGATGCTGATAAAACTGTTTAATGTCCTAGTTACCCGAACATATAACAACCAAAAATAATTTTCTTTGTTTTGTTTTAATCCTTTGAAAACAAAACAAAACTTTTCTACCGTTATCTAACACAAATGCAGAACAGTTAAATGCATTTATGAAATATGAAAATTCATAAATCATTTTTGAGTAGTTTCGAATTTCATCAAAAAGTGTCCCATTTACCCCAATTTCTTTCAATGCACATTCAAATGCACAGTAATCAAATTATGCTTTTTGTGTGAAAACTTAGTAACCAAATTATACCGATGGCGGATATGACTTATTTTACGATGCCTGTTTTGCAATTTTATTAACAAGATACAAGAATGTACTCAAATTCTTGAAAATTATATTGTCCATTACTTCTAATTTTGGGATATGCATGACTAAATGAGTAAATTATTAACAAAAATCCAATCCAAGTAATATGTCTGATACACATGATAAACTCACCCGAAATGTACGTTGTTAATTGTGTATGATATGTGTAGTAGTGCTATTTATTTTCTGTCTAGTACTAGTATAACAATCAAAAAGTTAATCGAGTTATTGATTATTAATCTTTCATTTTTTGAATAGACTGGTGGACTGAAATATGCATTGATATAAAACTAGCTGTAATAATGTAGCCCTCTCCGATTTTTTTGTATCTGATGTTTACTGGAGAGGGCTACAATTCCACAGGATTTCCGTAATGGTGCAAAATATTTTTTTTTAATGCGACCGACTTTGGTTTAAAAATTTCGATTTTATATTTGACTTCTTTAGATAAAATGATTTTTTAATTCAGGTTGAACAAACTAACCGTATATAAATCAAAACCAGATAAAACACATAAGCATGTTTACCAGTCGTCTTTTTCAGCAGCCATGACAGTTCTCGCGTGATTGTATGGGATTTACGCTTGGAGTTTTGATTTCCTTGATAACGTGAATGACGGTGTAAATAATCAATCTTACCTCGTTCTATCACTAAAACATCGTTACAGAAAATGGTATATAATGGAAAATTCATAATTACCGCGTTAATTATGTTTAAAATAGGGGAATTCCTATATTCAGTTCAAGATCCCCTCCTGAATTCTCATTGGCTGTCCCATAATAAAACCGGTCAAGGTCAGTAAACATGGCGGACAAATTCAACTTGTGTTGTTGACATACACGATAAATAACCGATATATGGACTATACTTGATATTTTTGGATTAATTTATGCCATAGACATCTACAATGTTTGAGTTCTGGTAAAAAATGCAAATGTTATTGCCATTTATGTACGATTTGAGACGAAATCATTGCGGGAGTGAATCACTCCCGCACTTGCACCATTACGGAGATCCTATGGAGTTGTAGCCCTCTCCCCCCAAAAAAAATAAAAATCGGGAGAGGGCTACATTATTGCAGCTAATATAAAACTGAATCAAATAAAATTTCAAGATTTGCAGTAGATTTTTGTGAATGGTCAACTTTAAAATTGATCATTATAAAAAAAACTCTATATGGAGACAATATTGAGTCAGGAATATGTTTAAAATAATATTATATGTAATAATAATACCGATTCATATTTCCCTTTTGCAGGAGACATTGCTTAGATACGTATTCAAACGTATTAATCAAGCTTATATTCCTGTGACCAATCAAAATTAAGTCTATATTACTTGTGATTGAAATATTAAAACAAGTATTTAAAACTGGATACACTGGGTATCATTTGCAAAAGAGAATGTGCTATTAAAGTATCGACCAGATTCAATTAGTCAGAACAATAAGAAAACATTATATGTAACACGAAGGACATTTTATTTAAAATAAATAACAATAGAAAAAATTTGAGATGACATCAATGTCGTTAATAAACTGATTTGTAATATAATTACACAAAAGACAGTGTTATGAGACCGTCTGATATTCCATAATTATACTATATTGCGGAAAGCCACAAATCTTTAACGTAAAGAAAAAATATTTAATTGAGAACAGGTGCGTAAAAGATGTGAAAATGTACTTAAAAATTCATTTTAAAAATAAGTTTTCAAAACACAGGTGTTGTAAATTAAATAAAACAAAGTCCACTCATTCAATCATGATATGCAATTCATTTTTTACGTATAAAAACAGTTTGGTTGAACAAACTTTTAAAATGAAGGCGGAAATTCAAATAGGCAGATGGACTGAAACACATCCCATGAAAACACGTATGCACGTCTACTGTCTAATCTCATTTCACAATTAACGACTTCCTGAAATTGTTTTTGACGACACCTGTTTTAACTTAGAGATAAATAATTGCACTGCTATCGTTATGAATTACTCCTAATTGATTTATCACAATTTTTGTTTAGTAATTTGAATTAACCAATTAGATGTCATAACTATCACCTTAATATATAAATTTTACCCTTTAATCGTGTTTTGCAAAACTCATAAGCGTAACTTGTATAAAATATAGAACAATTTAACTAATTTTTGCCTCCTTTATGAGATAGGTGACTGCAATAAGCAATGGTAATTTATAAGGTTGCTCAATCCAAAACAGGTATCTCACCTTTTTGGGGGGAAGGGGGGAGGGGTGCGGAATATTTGAAATGTTATGTAAAATGTAAAAACAAAATAGGTTGATTGAAAATAAATCGATAAAAAAACTATTAAAGGGTTTTACATTCAATAATCATTTTCCACATCTCATATAAGCTAAAAACAATAAATTTGTTACAGAAATAAAGCCAATATTGTCTAAAATAGCAAATTATATTTAACTTTTAAAATCTGCCCGACATTTGATATTTATCGTTTCAATTAAATTCAAATTAAAATTGAAGACATTTTTATGTACGATTTGACATGTCCCGGGATTTTTTTTTTTTACCGTTTTTTAGTATTTGCATAACAATGGATTTTCTTGGCCGTATATAATTAGAAATAGGTCAACAAAGCTGAAACAGTTAATTTTATTACATTAATTACATGTACATCTGTAACATAATTTTATTAAAATTTCATACAATTAAATAAGTAACATTTGTCATAAAATCTTAACAAAACAGATACGATCATTAAATTTCAATGTCAAAGTTAAAAAACTGAAGTGCCTCTTAACCTGTAAGGAACAAAGGGTTACAATAGTAATTGCTAACTACAGTTCGATAAAATCATTAAATATTAAAAAGTCATCACGATCAAACATCTTTAAACACTAAAAACTGCATTTGGGGTATTATCGACTAATTTATCTAAAGAAAATTATGAAAATTGCGACAAAATGTTTTCAACATTAAAAAAAATTCCTTTGAAAAAAGCGTAGTTGAGAAGAGACAAAACGTTGAACACATGACTGTTGTTTATCACATGACAACCATTATAGAATATGTAAACAAGTGAAAAGCTGTCAATGTGACAGCAAACCGGGTCTTCTTTTATGTGAACTGTATCCATAATCCATGCCATCCCTGAATTGATAAACACTACCTATTGTATCCAATGAAATGGAGAACACTATATGCAATATTTTGCAAAAAATGACTAAGTTTTAAAAAATGGTATTTTTTCATAAATTATCAGAAATCAAAATCCTAGCAATATGCACACCTCTAATATATGTACAACTGATTTGCAAAAGAACAACTTCCTATCTTAAAAACTATAGGAGGAGTTAACCGTACAATGAGGGTACCCTAAATTCAATATTTTGCCAAAAAATGACTAAGTTCAAAAGCTGGAATTCTTTTCATAAATTATCAGAAATCAAAATCAATTCGTACAATAAGGGTATCCTTTTGGCAGCCGCCCGCCCGCCATTTTCACCAATTCAATAACCGAGTTGAGAAAGTCAAGTTGTTTGGATCATTTACAAAGTATATAATTTATTGATATGTAAAGACAACATTTCAGTTTCGATTTGTACCACAAAAACCTAAATTTACTGAAACCGTTTTATAGTTGGCTGACATATTCTGATTAGTTGTATTAAAAAAAATCCTTACAAAACGTACAAAAATTGCGGGAATTTGAACGTGTTTAATTTTAGAAATGAAGATATATAAAATCATAATTGGTTAATATAATCAAAATTATACTCTTATAAATATTGTTTATCATTAATAAATAAATCTTAAGAATATATTACTTTTCTGATGATTCAAAACAAAAATTGTTTTACGAAAATAAATAAATTCATAAATATGTGTAGGGGTGATTCCTATTGTAGTATCTCTGCTGAATGCTAAGAAAGTGGCCATGACATTTTTATATGTTTAAGAGATCATGCTAAGGTTATTATATGAACTTTAAAAATTGAATAGTTATCTTTATTTTGATACAGATTTCTTTTTCACACAGAGATTTTGGAGTTTACAAATATCTAGCCCTCTCATCATAAATGTAAAAGTGTTTTTATTGTATTATCCATTGTTTATGTACACTATTTTATCCTCAAGTTGCCATCAAAATTACAGCTACTATTAATGTTAAAAACTTGTGTATTGAAAATATGTTGTGAAATTGTATACATTTAATCGATTTGTTAGTTTGAATCCATTGCTACAATTGATAATTTATTTTGTCAATTATGGTAACAAATGTTTTGAAGTATAAACGTGTAGCTATTTTTCATGTTTCAATAGAAGTCACACGTGGATTGCGATGAACACTACTGATTTTGGTGTACGTGTAAAATAAAACTGTTTCCTTAATCTGAAAATCAGTGATGAAAAATTACACCATATGAAGTATAAAAGTGTTCAAAGTTAATAAAAGCAAGTAAAACATCAACCAAAATGCAAGGTATGAGAGTTAAAGCAATAATTTCATATGCATTTTTCATTATGATCATTTTTGTTATTAATACATTAGAACCTTCATAGGTGGATTTTTACTACTGATTGCATCTCTTTGTGTGGGGGAAGGACGGGAAATTACAAAATCCCTGTCTGTCCAAGGCGGGAACTGGGGTACCTGGGGACAGGTGGTATACTGTCCTGAAGGGAGTTTTGCCGATGGTTACAAGATGAAGGTATTATGTTGATATTTACAGCGTATATTGGCACACATTAAATGGTTTTTTACTTTTGAAATAGGGCATATAGTGTAAAACTATTGCTGGTTGAGCATTGGTTTTAAGTTAAGTCATCGTTTTTACACAGAGAACTTATTAAGTATATTTCTTAAGAAAACTAATTAAAACATGTAGCAGGATATAAATAGGATAATGGTAAAATTATTTTTTTACTTTTATATATGATCAAATTCAAAGGAATATATTTCATTACTTAACAAAACTTCCTGAAATAACACATCTTCGCTAGCCAAGGGTTTTCGGTCCACTTTGCTCCCCATAAACCCTTAGCGGATTTCATTACGAAAACTCGATGACAAGTTCCGTTTTATGATTGGCTGCAGCTGCGAGTAGCTGATCCAATCGCAGTGCTTGTAAATATAAACTTTAAAAGAAAACACATGTGTGATCTTTGGTAAAACATTCGGTGCTTTTAATAAGTTGAGACACAAGTCCTCGTGTAGAGTGCCTCCCCAACGATGGTCTAACCAGATCGCGTTAAAAACCTATTTATTTTACTGGGATTGACCATAGTTCTACAAACTTGTCGAGGCTCGCGTGAGAGCATGGGAAGTAAACATGGCGAAAGTTGAAGTTGCCTATATCTCGTTAGTATATACGTTCCTGCTTATGGTTATTGCTTTTAAATGTTCACTGAGCTCTGTTTTATTTAATTTCTTTGGTCCGCAATATTCACGACAACGATACCTGATTTTATGGCATGAAAGCTTTCATATAAATCGGCGACTTTTTCACTCCCGGTACAGGTCCTTACAAAACACAATGAATAAAACACTCCGTGCTTTCCCTAGGTTAAAACTTAATTGTCATTTAATATTTAATAGCATCGTTAATTATGTTCCGATATTCGGTAGTCAACATGTTTTCAAGTTGTATTAATGTCGTAGTGTGTATATAACCCGTTGTTTAATTCGATTAAAATGTAAATATGCAAGGGGCGCAACTCAAGTTGCTCGCTAGATAGCGCCACCACATCGCCGAGTTTTCGTAATGAAATCCGCCAAGGGTTTATGGGGAGCAAAGTGGACCGAAAACCCTTGGCTAGCGAAGATGGAAATAACACGGTATGCATTCATTATATTAAACATACCATTTAATTTTAATATTCAGATTGAACCACCACAAGGCTTTAGAGATGACACGTCGCTCAACAGAGTATCACTATCTTGTAGAGATGGAACCACCTTAGAGGCTTCTGGTGACGTTGCACCCCACCCACACACAAAATCCTTCGGAACCTGGGGTCCAATGACGTCCTGTCAGAGAGGGCACTTTATTACATCATTTGCTCTTCAGGTTGAGAGACCACAGGTAAAACACAGGTTATGGCATTTTGTTTACTGTAAATCGATCAAAAGTCGTTTGGTTGAGCAAGAGTCGCGACAATTCTATCTAGTCATTAACATTTCACTTCTTGTAAGAGACGAATACACTAACCTGACTCTGATAAAAAAAAAAGACCTTTCTCAGTGTGATCTAAGGCAATAAATAATTTCAACAACCCCAAAAAAAACAACTTGCTTATTGTCAGATCCTGATTATTTGTTCAACTCCACATCACTAAACATGTATCTAACAATTGAATAAATTGTCAGTTACATGGTTTGATATATATATATATATATATATATATATATATATATATATATATATATATATATATATATATATATATATATATATATATATATACATACATATATATTAGCAGTATTTTAGTAAAACCTTAAAACATAATTGTACTTCAAAATATGTTATTTTCTACAAATGTTGTTTTTGTAAAGACCTTTTTTTTAATTTAGGTTTTTTGCAAACATACCTATAATTAACCCTTGTGTTCGTCTTAAACATGTTCTTAGGTCAAATGAGAAACAAAGGGTCTTTCAAAAAATTGGCTCAAATTTGTATCTACTTAATTCATTTAATTCTCATTCACGGCACTTTAATTTTTCCTTAGGGATCGGATGACGATACCGCTGCCAATTTCGTTAAGTTCACGTGTCGAAACATAACCAATGGCGAGTCTTACGTCATGATGCAGCAGCCGGGGGCTGGGTACTGGGGAACATATGGACCGTGGAGCGAGTCTTGTCCCCTGGGGTCAGCTGTTTGTGGAATTCAACAGAAGGTAGAGCCATATCAGTCAATTTTGGGAGACGACACTGAACTCAACAACTTGAAATTCTACTGTTGTAAACACATTTAACAATTTTCCAAGAAATTAAATGTATGAGACTAGGAGACTTTGGTTTTTTTTAAAAACAATCGTCGTCGTCCGTCTTCTTTTTCATCCTAATAAATAATAGTGTATTCTTCTAACGTTTGTTTATTAAATTCTTTTCAAATCATCGTCCAGTTCACATATTTTAATCATTCCAATGATATTCCACTTAGAATATAATAATAACATAAATACAATTAATGTATATGTATAAAAATATGTATTAACACATGCGTCGTTCCGTTAAATTAGACAGAATGATAAGTTTTGTGTAGGTTTTCCTTTAAATTTTTTAAAAATGTAAAATTTTCGTAAGGGACACGCGCACTTTGGCACGTTGTTTGTGTCCTTGGGGGAAATTTATATAATTTTTTATGATGCTATATTGTGGACCTAACCAAAATTTTTCAATTTCAGAAACAGCGTCCGTTAAAATGAAACCTTTAATATATCAAAAACAAACATTTGCGTAACTTGTCTAAATATACCGTGATACAATTACGCACAAAAGATCCTTGACATTTAGCCCAAGTAACTTACAGAACTCTCTAGTATTAAACTATATATATATATATATGAACTGCAAAAACACGCCTCAGTGTGACTTATTAATGTGATTAAATTTTAATTAAAGCCGACATAATGTGGGGAATATATTTCTACAGATTAATTACATGAAATAAGATTTATGGAATGTGATTTACTAGGCCAGATTGATCAAAAAGTGTTGTGAATTAATATGATGTAAAGAAGATTTACAAACAAAATTATCTTAAGATTCTTCTTTAGAAACAAACTACGGGAAACCTTAAAGCAATCTGAGCTGAAAATTTCATTTTTGAAATTTTTGATTTTTTTTTTTACGAAAATGTTATTTTCTACTAAATTAACAAAAAACATCATGGTTTTCTTAATTTCTGTTAGCTTTATTTTTGTGGGAAAAGCCGTTAAGAAGCCTTCATTGAAGCAAAATTGATTTACTGTCGTCCTGTACAAAATTTTAACTGCTATATATTCCTTATAAAAGAAATCTTTCTTGTGACAAAAATTAATAAAATCTTATTTATCACAAAATTTAAGTTACATGCAGACTTAGCATACTAGCAGTTTTTAGAGCAAACTAAAATTGTAAAAAAAAATACAACCTTAAAAAGAACCGAAAACGGTTTTTAATTATATTTGCTAAAAAGCAACAAATTTTGACCAAGGTTTTGGTGTTTCATTATTAAACAATTAATGATGCTATGAAAAACGAGCGAAACTTAAGATAATTTCAGACAATTTGAATTCCCTCGAAAACAACTGCCAACCACCGCTTCGCGTCGGTTGACAATAGTTTTTTTCGGAATGTCAATTTCAACTGTTACCCTCACGAACAGGCACTTCTTATATAAAGGTTTCACGTTACATGAATTTAAATACTGTTTTTAAAAACCCACAAAGACTGGAACATATTATATTTGTCTTGTCTCAGCTTCCACGATTAGATCGATTTTTTTTGTCATCGAGAAATATCGTACCTTGTACAGTAAAATACCTAAATAACAACAAATACCACAAAATGATGCATTTACTTCGATTGATGGTAATAATGTTGAGATACTTTAACCAAATTTAGGGGATAAATCAGGTTTAAGAGAATCAATATTTTTTTTAAAATGGTGTTACTTTAACAGCTGCGTTCAATAGCATTACAAAATTCAGGTTAATGGCCTGATTTATTTAATTTGATGGAAGCATATTTCTATTCTTAATTCATATTCATAAGATACAGGTAGTAAACTTGCAATTACCAGCCAGGCTCATTCCGTTATTTTAGGGCACTAATTATTGATATGTGAATAACAATAACACTCCACAGTTCACAAAAATAAATATCACATTTTATGGGTGATTAAAATATTTGATGCTTTAAAATAAAATAACTAGGTCTGCCTTAAAATACCTGAACTTTAATTACCAAGTCTGGTTATTAATTTGTTGATACTATCTTGATTTTTTTTAAAATTGGTTTTCTTATAAAATCAAAGGAAACATGAAGTAAACTGATGTACAAAATAAGCTAATTTTTCCTCAAAATGTTAAAATTCAATAAACACTGTCGACAAAATAAGAAAAAACAGCATTATAGCATGATTTTTATTTGATATATGAATGAGAAATTAACAACTTCTTAATTCTCAAATAATACATCTTATGTATGCGTTTAAAAAAAAAATGATATTCAAGTATAGATAAAACTCGGGTAAAATAAACAGAATCAACAAATTAAAGGGTTTTTTATAAATAAATATCATGTTAAAAACATAAGATTGCACTAAATAACTCCAATGGCACCATAATATAATTCATATAAATTAACATTAAGTACAAATAGTTTAAGGTAATACGAAATAAACATCTGATAAAACGTCTTTAAGTACCAATGATATGAACGGATTAATACAGAAAAACAACTTTTCATAATATAACCCATACAAGTATACATGTCATTTCCTCTTGACCGACATCACTACATTAATCGTTTTATGTAATTTACCAAGTAACAGACTGACATCGCTACATACTTATTTTTATGATTTTTTACAGCAGAGGTGTGAATTTTTATGTCAGATACAAAATTCATATGTAATGTATTAAATGAACTAAAATCTACTAAAAAAAACCATGCATACATTAACCAATTAATTTTTGAAGTATCAGTTTCTAAAACCAAAAAAAAAAAGCAAAAGCTTGGACGCATATTTTTATTCATTACATAAAACTAAATCAAAAGGTTTTAAGTTTTCATGCAATCTAACAGTGGATTGGGACCTTTTAAATAAGGAAATATATCATAGCTGTCCGTGAAAACGGGCTTCATAGTTTGTTAAGTACGAACTCATTGACTGCCTTTTATTCACAAATGTATAAAGGAGTATAGCTATGTTATAATTAAACATTTATGAAGTGAAATATCAACGGATTAAATTTCTATAAAGATGTTTTTTGGGGGGAAATTAATGTGTTCAAAGCTAGTAGTCACAATATTCATATCTGTAGTTGGCTTTTAAAAGCAGTACCTGCTGCTTAACTGACAGAGAATGCACAGTTTTAAAAACAAATTAAAAAAAACCTAGTTTTAAAAGAAATCTGTGTTTGATGATTTAAAATACTTTCGAACTTGTGTAATAACTTATGAAATACTGCATCAAACATCACTTTCCTCCAGTGGCAGATCAAAAACGTCATCTGACTGCACAGAGGACAAGGGCTTCTCAGAATCAGAGGAGGGGGATGTTAATGCACTTAAAATTTCAGCCGAATTAGAGCGCATTGGACAAGTGACTTCATCCTCCCCCAAGGAATCGAGCGACTCTCGAATGGGGAGCATGTTTGATGAATGATAAACTTTCGCAGAATCTTGTAAATGTGCTATGTCCCCTTGCTCTTGAGACCGTTTCATGACGAATTTGTCAGAAAGTGTTTGTATATGAGATTCTGATTGTGATGTTTTTAACGTTTCCTCTGACTTAGTACAGGGATCTTTATACTGACATGTAGACTGAATCCGATGAATTGTTTTTTGCATTGGGTCAAACTCCTCGTGAACAGTTAATGATTCTGGTATGGACTCGTTGCTGTGTAAGACTTCTTCTAACGGGGGATGGTACGCCCCAACACCATGAGGATAACCAATGTCTGCAGCCGTATAATAATAATTGGGATCTTCGTATTCCGCTTGTAACGTATCTTCTGGTGAATGTCGTTCAGGATATCTAACAGTAAGTAGAGCCGCACTCTCTTTTTCTTCATCGTTTGGTACAACTACAACCTCCGCTGGACATTCCACCTCTGAATTAGTTTTGATTAGAGGAGGATTCCATTCAACAACGGCACGCGTTTTCACAACATTCCCATTACACTTTAACGGAATATCCTCATCTAGGCTCTGTTTCTTTAATTCAGGAGACTGTTCAATTGTTTCTAATGTTGGTGGACTTTGTAGGGATAACCTACAGTTGTCTCGACACTTGTCAAGATCACTCATTTGACTTATAGAATTCAAGACACTAGACCTTTCCGAAATCGTATCAGGGCTAGCCAGAGGAGCTTCTACCGGATCTTTGCTTTTTAGATCCAGAATCAACTTGGGTTTTTTCTTTGAACTATTCAAAACTAGTTGTCCATCTGGGCCTATAGATATGTCATTTTCTTCTTCTGTCTTTTCGTACAGGTATCTAGGGAGGGTTTCCACTTCAATGTTCACATCTTCCTGTTTTAATGTCCCTCCTTTTAATGTATCTCCAGAGGGAGAACGTTCGTCTAGAAACGCCTGTCTCTCTTCTTCTGACAATACTCTTTCAGGCTTTGGTGGAGCAACATTTACCAAAACCTGCATTACAGAAAACAATGTTTTATTCAAGTTGTTTATTCCGTTAAATTCATCGGTGTATACTATGCTGTTTGTGTTGTAGATCCTAATTCATCAATAGACCAATCAAAAACTTGTGTAGAGTGTCTTTTAAACAAGTTATTCATATTATATATTTCAGGAGCATATACAATCAAATTACAAATGAAAATGTACATTAATGCACTAAATGACTTCAAAAAATTGGAAAGACCAATTTTATCTTTCGTTTAAAAGATTTTATCTAGCCATTGAAGTACGTTTTAATGTGATTAAAAATTAATGAATATATATCTTTTTTAACTTGAGCATACGTCTTGTGTACTCTAACCATCAATATGCAAAATAGTCATTGTAAATTATCTTATTTAGAATTCTATAGGTAAAAATATTCTTTAATTTATAATACAACCTGTAAAAGGATGCCTTTATTATTAAAATATATATCATTATCTTATTACAAAGAATAGTAAAAATTATTTTTTAAAAATGCAATGCATTATAAAAAAAATATTTTAAAAATTCTTCACTATCCTGACATTGATGAATAAAAAAATCATTTTGAAATAAATTCCGATATGAGCAACAAGTTTTCTGAAACGGTTAACATAATGCTAAAAAAAATTGAAATATGAAAGAAAGAATTACCTTTTCTAAGGCTTCTAGAACATAATCCGGCATATGGTCATTTATCATGGAGGGTGATACAAGCACTTCATCAAAGGCGCTGTTATTGGCCCAAATCGCCTGATATACTGGCTGACGACTCTGGCAGCAACCGAGTGATTTCCTTAATACAAAAACAACGTCGTTCAAAAGAAAGAGTAACCAATTGAAAGTAAAACGTAAGAAAACACAAAGGAGGCATGTATTTCAAATTTTATCGTTATTTACTATTTTGTTATTTATAACTCGAATTGCACTTTCTATATCACTAAAAATGTTTAAAAAACCGAAAACAACAACATGTGACGGCGAAATATTTAACGAAACTAGCATTACTTTTTTTAAACTTTATTACATATAGTGGAAAAATTGTATCCTTATTCGTTTAGAAATTTAATTTTTTCTAATTTTTTGTTTTATGGTTTACATATAAATTTTACCAAGTTTAATGTATAAGAAATTAGACACAGGATAAAAATTTACATATAAAATTGAAAGTATAATTAAATAATTCTTTTTTAGAATTGATCTTCATAACAACCTTTCATAATCCTACAACTGGTATGACATCCATACATATTTCATATCAACATATCAGTAATCAATTATTCTTGACATTCATTTAAGTTGACAATGACATCATAAAAGGCAAAAATGGAAATCATGTTTCTTTTTAACTTAAATCATCACTAGAATTAACTAGTATTCAGGGTCATTTTTGTTCAACTGTGAAATAATCCAGCATATGTAAAATGCTGCTCTCAAAGCGAAATGTTTAATTTGGATTTTAATCAGTATTAACTGAAGTCTAAAGTAATGTCATGGACAAACTGCCTTTGTCGTTTTAGCTATACTAAAACAGAATACTTCTCTATTTGTTTTTAATCCATATATCCTTTAAGCATATCCCTGTTTTAATACCATTAAATCTACTGGGGTTAATTATTTAGCCCCTTAATTTCTTTAATATTATCTAAACCTATGGGCCATGTTAGTGTTCAAACAGAATCGCAAAAAGCACAAAGATATGATTAGGACATGCCTTTTTCCGGAGGGGTGGCTTCTGACGATATGTATTATTTTCCCTGGCGGATAGAGGGGAGTGTGGGCAGAGAGGGCAATGTCGTCGTCCGAGGGGTGGGCCCGAATGTCCCGTTCCATCTCCACCCTCACCTCGTCTAGGTTCATCTTCCTGGCCTCTGCATTTCCACAACACACTCCTCGAGCAATTATTTTCCACTGAAATTTGATTTAGTTATAGACTTGAAATCTGTTAAGTTTTAAATCTTGACGCAAATTTTATTGTAGATCTGTCATTGTTCTACTATGGGTAGTATGACGATAGAAGTAACAACATTCGTTTTACAAAGAATTAGTTGTTGAAACCTGCGTGTAAATGCACCAACCCTTCTGCAATGTCGTGGTTTGTTAAATATTTAAAATGTTTTGTTCTATTTGTAGTTATAACAGTGACAAGTAAATTGCACTTGTTGTCCAAATACAAAGAGTTACTCATCATTAAAAAATCCACAAGATGCATGTTTCTGCTGAATCGTACACAAATTTCGTGCACAAAGTGTACTGTCACTTGAAAATACGGGAATGTTGCAATGGACGAGATATGCTATTAATGACAGATCTCGTGACAGAAACGTGTTCATCAAAACTCATCTAGGTACAAACATTCTACAGAACTGTATTCAAAAGAAGAATACACGGGCTTCCAGGCTCCAGATATGCTAATACCAACACAACTATAGCTGGTAAAAAGGAATTAGGTCATATTTAAAGTGCGTATTTTGAACAAATCACGCTCCCATTAACTTTCCAAGGTTCTTTTTTTATTACAAAAGATAGCTTTTGTGGTTACCAAAGAACCTAATAAGTTAATTTATTTATACTCCATTCGCACAAAAGCCTTTTGTCAGACTGACCAAATAATGATGAACTCATTGTTAAAAATGGGAAACGCTAAAGAAATCAAACTACCTTCGGCTCCTTGCTGTTTTTGATGACGTTGATTAAATCAGCTCTAAGTACTTCTAATTGAGAGAGACCAATTCTGTAAAGATTTCAAAATAATACATTAGAGGCATTAGTTTAACATCTTGTTAAAAATTTAAACAATTATGACAATTATAAGAATGTTGCAAAGTTTAAGGTAAACCATCCAAGTATGTCTGCACTAATAATACTTAAAATATACTTTTTAATTGTAGATTTTTATTGTTATGGCAACAGAGATCAAAATATATAAATGTAACGTATTTGATGTTTTTTGTAAATATAGTATTCATCATCATTAAATTATTGTCATAACTTTAATATTGTGAGAAATGATGACAGTGTTGATAGAAAAATTGCAACCAAAGTTTAAAAATTTTTAATCGCTTAATAAGCATCTTTAGTTTGAATTCTATAATACATAAAGTTCAATTCAAATCAAATTAAACCAAGATAATGATTGGTTGTCAGAATTTATTTACATTTTGTTATTTACCAAGTTTCTTTCAAACTGTGTTCGTTGAGTTGCCACTTTTCAATAAATTCATCTATACCTTACGATTAAAGCTATGTACACGCCATAATTTGCGTCAATTTGGAATGACATGGAAAAACATGTGTTTGATTACTTTTAATACACTTTTAGTTACCTCAATGCTGTTAATTTCAATCCTCAATTTGATCACGTAACAAAGATATCAAATTTTAAACAATAAAAAATATTTATTTTCCTGCCAGGGAAGTAATGCCTCCAATTAAATACCTATGAATCACGTGATATTGACAGCTAGTTGTAGACTTCTATAAACAAATGGGTGGAGGTTCAAAACCTTCGTAACTGCTATAGTTTCAGGAAATAAAATAATTGTTTTCAGTAAAACATAAATTGGTCCTTAATAGTAGGAATAAAAGAAAACAAAAAACACAAGAGTTTGTGAGCAATAAAGACACCCCTGAAACAATGACGTGTGTGTTTTCCTCCAGCTGGCTATTATTGGTTGTGAGTGTTATCCTATTTAAACATGCAAAAGTACGGGTATCCTGAATGAAAAAATATTACATTTACAATACATGAATATAAAATCAACAACTGTTAAACATTAACAAAATCGTGACGGATATGTAAATAAACAAACAATAACGGTCATCTGCTTTTCTGCGAACATGCGTAATGAGGTTGGTTTCGCTCTTCTTTAATAAATATTCGTGAACAGGCATTATTTTAATTCACCATTGTAATTTACAGAATAAATGTAACTTTCATAAGCAAACAAACACATGCGTTTTCACCTTAATTCAAAATTTACGCAAATTATGGCATGTATAGCTTTAAAAATTATGTTCTTTTTTGATTTACAATGCTTATGTGTATCTTTAATCAAATAATCCCGTTTGAGTCTTAAATCTTTTGACTGAAAATTTGTAAAAGCAGCATTTTGAATACATTACATTTTAAATTAAAGGATTTAGATATTGATGTCTTGTGTATATAAAAAATTAGAAAAAAAAGCACGTATTAAATATGTATTCTTGTATAGGTTTTTTTATGAAACATAATTCCTTATAAATACGGGATGAAAAATAATTCAAACCAATCAAACAAGAAATATAACAGTATTATGCACTAAATTTAGACAAAACCCTTAAAGTCACTTTTTGGGATAAATTTAAATTTAAGACAAACATACAGTGTCTAAAGGAATATCAATTACAGACACGTACCGTGGCACTACGTCTTTCCCAACAACAATGGACGTGATGAAAGACTTTGTTTCTTGTACACAAGCCTCACTACAATACAACGATCATAATAAAATTAAATAAAATGTATAAAATACGGAATGCAAACGGTTTTTATTTCAATTTGTCTTGTTTTCAAACAAAAGGATGACATCGTACATTTTTCTTGCAAAGAAATAGAAAATGTACAATAAATATGTCAGAGGACATAAGGCTTCAACTATTTTGTGTACTTTACAATACACATTTTCAATGGTGAGCAAGTACAGAAATAATTATATGCTATGCCATTTTTACCTTAAAAGTCCGCCTGGAGGGGAGAATGCGTAGCAATGAAGGTTTGGGAACTCCTGGCGAAGGAGGATGGCCAATATGGCTGCCGTTCCCGCACCAAGAGAATGTCCAACGGATACTAGATCATAGGTCTCGTCCACCCCGTCCTAAAAAGTGGATCAGTGTCACCCAAACAAGCAGGTTATTGTACATTTAATTCACCAGGCCTCAAGACCATAAACTAATTTACAATATAATATGTAATCTACTGTGGTTTCATCAATATTCGTTGAATGCTATTTTTCGTGGATTTCGTTATAAAGTTGATCCACGAAATTAAGTTTTCATTGAAGTGCAATTTCTATTAAAACCTTGTATTGATAGGGTCATTGGCCACGAATTTACGAATCCTTGAAACTGTGATTTTCACTTTATCAACGAAAATTGATACCCTTGAATATTAATGAAACTACAGTATACTAACATGTGAGGTGTATGGAAGCGAAATCACTGTATTTTAAAAAGGAAATTGCTTTTATATGATTTAATAAAAGTAAAGATCTTCAGAGAATTGGATGAATAAAATTATTCTCTTATTGTTGAACTCAATTTCCTTCACTACATATAAAAATACAATTATACATACCTTTGCAAAGGCATTTGTTAACAAGCCATCTTCCTTTAGCTTATCTCTTATATACACTGCTGCCTGGACCATTCCCTGATATAAATAAATAATAAAAATACTTTATATATATTCTATTTATTACTAAATATAAGCTAGAGGATATGGCTTATCCTACTAACGTCATTATAATCACATTTTATGAACGCAGTTTGTCTATAATCTATTATTACTAGATTATTGCACAACACATTTTAAATGCTAAGGATCGAATAATATTTATATGCAAATAAAGCATTATTTTTTAACAGACTTAAGTTGGAATTTAACTAAATCCATAAAACAATCTGAACAAATATATGGACAAAACGGGGGAAAACGGAAAATTCTCACAGAAAGCTGAGAACATAATACTAGTATTGTGTGAGCTATCTACACACTCAGATATAATCTACACAGATATACATTTCACAACAAGGAAACAAACTGAAATCTTGTGTGAAAATTGATGAGCATTGTTCTTATTGCTGTCATTTTGTCCTTGCTCTAGGTGAATTTCGCTCGAACGCTGCTCTTGTTCCGAGATTTACAACAGTTTTTTTTCCTCGATGCTCTCAAAACCAACACTAAATCTTAAGGATTTATTTAAATTGCTATCTGAATGCAAATCAATATCATAAACAAATAGATTGCACATTTCATTTCTCTAAACAGAATATAATTTGGCCGACCTAGACAAAACAAAAGCTCAACTCACTTCATATAACATATCAATTTCTTTGCTCCTTATTGCTTTAGAAAAACAATTAAAATAAGTTATTACAATGAGGAATATATCAAAAATTGTCAGACAAACAAGCAAAATGAATTTTTTTTACGAGTTTTCAGAACAAACTATCCTTTGACTGAACCACTTCTTTCAGTGATTTTGTGGTCAAAAGATGTGAATGAACAACAAACACGTAAAACTCGACAAAAACTTTAACCAATAAGAATAAGAGCACTTTGTGGAATCCACTGCTTCATTCAATCTAAACTCGGTTCACCGCAAAGCATCGCTTCCAAAAATCTGTCTTTGTGTTAAGATGTAAACAACATTATCATAATAGGTTCTGTCAGAAGGTGTGATGCCTCGAACCGCAGAGTTTAGTAGGAGTACTTCCTCGGTCTGTGGCAGTCATTCATAAAATATATTTTGACTTTTCACTCACGAAGTTATCTAGTCAAGAACTTCGTACTTATGAAAGGTGAACATTCGAAATAAGGAAATATTCAAGTTGTTATTGATATGCACTGGACATAAGAAGATCAAAAGTAACCGGTGAAACATCGAGAGAAAGTTACTAGTAACAGTATTTGCATTTAATAAAATATTGATGTTTTAAATTTTATTGAAGAACGGGTTGCGTGATAAGCACCAGGCCATGTCAAAAGATCCTTTAGAGTTTAGGCAAAGGAGTCGCCCTTTGGAAAATATGAGCACGTGTCTTATTTTGGGCGTTTTGACGATTTTTCCTCCTCCTCTGTCGTCTGGCGCATTTTCTATTAATTATGACGATTACTTATCGTTCTCCTGCCTACTACGCGGAACACTACATTTTAACACTTAAAAAGGAATTATGAAAAATAAAAGTTCGGGGAAATGATTTCTTGGATCTCAAATAAATAATTTGTGATTTTTTATTCAAAACTAAAATGACTCGACTGATTTATCCACCAGGTACTTTTTCGAAAGGATTTTTAAACAAATACATCTCCAGTGTGTGAGACTATTCAGGAGAGAATGTGTAAAAATAGGTGTAAGCAGAATACAGTCTTAAATCACTGGTTACATTTTTTTCAAAATGACACGTAATATGCCATTTTGATTCAACTTCGTACACAAAAAACAGCTTTATTGAATTATCATATTACATAAAACTTTTAATTGCAAGTTTCAACACGAGTGCATTTTGTGCAGGTGTCCTGAATTCCACTTACTACAAAAACTAAACAACGCTTCATTCCCTTGAAGAAAATATAATCATACGTACCTTATGACCGACCCACGTTTCTATGGGTGGATTCAACGGAAGGATTTCAGCATCAGCTTTAAGATCTGTTAGCACGTCCTATGAAAAGGACATTTATATTTTTGATTTTACTTCTTTTTGAATAATTTTATGACCAGCTTTGGTGGCCTTCAAAAGCGGTATAAAAATTACACGTGAAAAGAAATTAGACCGAGTAATTAACGAAACATCTTAACTTGGGTTACCTGTAAGGAGGTTGTCCCACGAACACAGATAACAACTTTCTTGTATTTGTGATCAATGGCAACATAGAATGGCGTTTCTCCAATCTATCATAGTAAATAGGTATACTGTTCAGAAACATTTTATTAAAGTGATAAAAACATTTTCATATTTGAAATCTGATGGGGGGTTTTTTCAATAAATGGGTTTCATGCTCAAAGGGAAGTAATTCATTACCACATCATTCATTTGTAAATCATACCGTCAAGCATTTTTTACATCATTATGTAAAATGATTCGATAAATTTAAACTTTAAAATAAATAAATTCTTAAATATCTGTACATGTTCATGATGATTTGTACGTGATCAATCGGAGTTTAACAATAAAAAGTTAAATTTAAGATATGTAAATCTGAAAAAAAAATTCATTTTTCTGTAGATATAACTATAAGTAGAGTAAAACAAAAAAAAATTTTAAACAGTAACCGATGAACAGAAAGAAAATATAGAAAATGTAGCTATTAACGTACATCCACATGATATGTTGCATACACGATGTCACATTCCCTGAGTTGACTTAGTTTGAGCAGAGCAACAAAGTTGCACTGGCAACAGTTATCTTGAACATACTCCGATAGCGGCTTGTTAATGCAACAGCAACATCTGAAACACAGAATGAGATGACATTTTGAAAATATAAAACTTATTCCTAATACCTATAATTATATCTGTGTCTCCGTGTGAGCGAACTATTAACGACGAAATATGTGTACTAGTCAGACTCTGTAATCAATATACCAATACATCTTAAATAACAGGTATTCACTGCAATAAGATAATGCTTGCAATAATCACTGGAAAACATTAAGAAAATTCTAGTCTGTTTGCATACGAACTTTAAGTTACTTGCAGTCAAGTTAACACTCTTTGATAACTAGTAAATAATAAATACTTTTGTATTCAAATTTTATGTCAAATCCAACACTTTAGAATATGGACCATATTCTATAATATACACATGTAGATAAATATTAGCTTCCTGTTACATTTTGTGGCATTGAAAATTCAAAATAAACACCGAACTTGTCGTTGAGGACTGAACGCATTACTAAGACCATTCCTTAAATTGTATTGATACTGTTTCATTAAAGAAACTTCGAAAAAATTAAATAAAATTTAATTGTCCAGTGAAATGCTAGAACGCTAGAACACAGCTCTGAGAAATATATAACTTCTGTGGAATCATATTTATTTGTATGGGTTCATGGGTAGCCAAAACTTTCTTGGTTCTTGGGGACGAAATTTCAGTAGTAGCAAGTTCAGGATAATTTTGATAAATATTAAACAAATGCTTGTATGTACGTTCGAGGGGATTTAAATTCGTACGCAATGATTACCTACGAAAGCCACAAACATTTGCCCCAACAAACAATGATGGTTTCACAGAAGCAATTTATCTACCTATTGCTTTAGCAAGATATCATTTTTTACCTTAGCTTTGGAAGAATTCCGCAGCAGTTAGCATCAGTTTTCATCATAACAACCGCGGGCCATCCATATGCCGCTAAAGCGAGGCGCATGTAATGGATCACCTTGCGGTACTCCGCTAATACGTCGGGCTGACTGAGCTGTAGAAAGGAGGTCTCTGGCGTGATAGGGGTCCCCGACAGGTACTCGTATACGTCATTGTTTTCCTAAAACAGGAAAAAAATATGTATGCAACATCTCTCTCACTGTAGTAAGGCATGTTTTATTAAATAACACTCTTAAAACTCTAAAAAAATAAAAAAAAAAAGATTTAAAATTGAATACAATTAATGTAATCCACTTTTAATTTTCATTAAGTTTATTTTTCTCAGAATTCAGTGAAAAAAATCATGAATAATCAACTGAAGTATGATACATATTAACCATGAAAACAACAAATATGAAATGAAAATGACAGGAAATTAATAAATGTGCAATTATTATAATGATTCATTTTGCTATCAAAAATCACAATTTATTTATATGAGTGTCTAAGTTGTATCAAGAAACATTTCACGGTTATATAAATGAATAATATATATCTAAATAGTTAACACTGTAAAATTTAAAGGTACAAAATATTAAAGTACAGTATAAAAATATCGCATTTATTACGAATATTTTACAAAATTGCATAATACTAAATTGATGTACATTTCACTTGTCATAAGTTTTCTTTTCGATTATCATAATCTGAAGTATAAAGTAGTTCGTGTTAAATAGATTGACCTGTGTTGAATTATTCTGTCAACATGAAACGTATTGCAAAATTCAAATATAACAAAGTTCTTAAACAGATACAGATAGAGGCGTTCACCTCGGTACAAAAATCATCCATGTCCTGTTCTAAATACGAATAGCCTGTCATTATTTTCATCATTTATGACAGCTAAAGTCTATTATGCTAGATAAATGTAAATAGGGGGCAGTTCAAACAGAATTTACAGGTATTATTTTAGGTACAGGTTATCCAAGATCAATTTCATTAGACATGAACTCAAATCAGAGAAGTGTAGATCATGCTCCGAATGTTTTGGATTGTGAAATTTAAATCCATCAGTTTAGTGAATATTGTGATACCGCGTATATTTTTATCATAGATGTTGTAGGTCCTGTGAAATATTCTCGTGTAAAAACAAAACTTGTTATTTAATAATACAACGGTGAAAGAAGACTGGTAGTCAATATATTACCCATCGGATATATTCTAAACATTTAGATGTGATTTACTTTTAAATTAAAGTGAATTCGCAAATTCCGGGTCGTCTCCAAATCCGGGTCACTCGTGTATATTTCATGTCATCTTGTTTAAATTGAAGCATAAAAAACTTAATAGATACATTGATCACGAACTATAGGCCTTTCTGTCTTTGATCATTAAACGATAATCGAAAATTAACATTTACAGACCCTCCGAGAAACGAATTTAGAAATAAAGCGCTTTCGAGTTGGAGATTTTCACACATCTTTGACATGCTATTTCCATTATTTATGCTGCAGCGTGGTTGATGTGAAAGTTAATGGATGAAAAATATTGCACATGAATTCAGTTATATGTCAACAATTATTCAGAAGGATAACTGCTCAAATAAATTAACACCAATTAATCAATCTGAAGAAATTTCCCCAATTGAGGATCACTATACCTGAAACATATTTTTCTGCGGATTTACGATAACGCTAATTAATAATCAAGGAAAGTTCCTTTTAAAAATCCGGAAATCATCTGGATTTTTTGGATTTTGCAATCTTGAGCATTAGCCTTACATTCACGCTAAATCACGGGAGGCTCTTTAGTTTATATTTCTACAATATCACATTTGCATGAATTAATTCAGAAACGATATTACAAATACATGTTAATTTTCATTGAAAAATTGTCATATATTCTGTTCATCAAAGGAAATACGGGAGATAATTCTAACTCAGTGCATTTAATATGAAAAATTCTGAGAGTTTCGAATGTCTGGAAAAAGATCTTTTACTGGTATATTGAACCTATGTAAACAAAAAGAGGACACGGGCCTTGTTTACATGATAAAGAATTGTGAGCTCTGTATCTTGCTTATAATTTTACGAATGACTCTAAAATTTTATTTGATCATTAGAAATGCATTTCTAAAGCGCTGTAAATAATAAAAACATAAAAATAGAAATTGACCAAAATCGTGACCATGCTCCTTAATATGAATTTAATTGTAAGATGAGATATTTTCAGCCTCAAAATGGTTTGTTATGAATAATTTAACTGTTATTTTCAACGCAGCTTCATTAATTTTTCTCCAAAATCGTTTCCGACAGCATCGGGAGCGATTCTGCAATTTTTTGCTAAGGGTCAATGGGAGGCATTTTAACTCTGGATATGGCCTGTCCCGAGACACAGTTAGATTATTCTAAGTAAGCAGAGTGAAGTAAAATTAATAGCATTATCATTATTGTAGGCTTAAAGCTTGGTTATGTAAATGTCAGCAATACGGTGTGTTGATGTATCTTTTTCGTAAATGTCCGATATCCTATGCAATGTCAATCCGTGCACACACGGGTCAAAGTCTAGTAGCATAAAATTTAAATAGAACAGCTTTGCAAAATATCAAAAAAACAGTCTGACGTGACCCGGAATTGGCGACTTCACTGTATTACATGTTTGGCTGGGAAAATTTATAGATTTTACCTTTAAAATTAAAGTGTTTACAACTCACCTGAGAAACCACGTGCCTCATGCGCAGACTCTGGTAATGCCTCAGTAGGACAAACCCGGCTATGACGTCAGAAGGTACAACATCTAAATCCCGGAAAAATTCCGTAAACAGCTTCGCAATCTCAGCAATGGTATTCTAAAAGAGCAATATATTACAACATATACGTATATATTGACATTTATTAATTACCCACGGTGTAATTGGCACATAGTTAATAAGGAAAAAATCAATTACTGAATTGCAGCTCTCTTTATTATAAAAACTGAATTCAAATGTTAGATTTCCAAGTTCTCAAGAAAAATACTCTCTTTTGTCGATTGACGAATAAAAACTTCATTTCAAAAAACATATCTAATAAGTATAATGATACTTTAGAACAACTATGTTAATCTTATTTCTTCAAATGCATACATTAATTATAGATCGTTACTTGTAAAATCACTTTTAGGGTACTTTGTTTAAGTTGAAGTCATATATTCAAAGGATATGCGCGGATTCCTGCGCGGAGGTACAAAATCTTGAATTATGACCGTCGTCCTTAAAGCAATTTTCATGGAACAACGCACAATTTTTAATACAAGTCATTATAAGTGCATTTTGCCAGGCCAAAAATAAAATACGTTGTTATTTGGAATAAACACATGTGTTCAAAAATAAGGGCAACAACACAATTCAAAACACTTCAATATGAAAATTCTATATAACGCGTGATCTGATTAGTCCTAGAAATCACGTGCCAGGGCCAAAAAAAATCTCGTGTCTCTCGGGATACAAATATTATATTCCACCTCTTTGAAAGCATCGGTATTGTTCAAATAACCAAGATGAACATACGATGTTAACAAATATTATTGCATCTAAAGCACCATATAATTTCAATTTTTTTCTTGAATCAGAAAAGCAATTGAACTATCTATGACTGGAATGAAAAGAAAGAAAACATAATAAAATAGCATAGAAAATTTAACATACGGGACATTTTATGGTTTTAAAAAGTGAAAAACTATTAAAACTAGACGTTTGTATAATCGTATGTTGTTCGGTATAATAGAAATTCATTCTATAAATGTTCAGGAAATATGAACTTATCCCCCCCCCCCCAAAAAAAAAACATATTCGAGCGATGCCCTCGGGAAATACGATTTTTCTTTGGGGAATAATCCTTCACCGTCATGCAATAAATGTATAATGACGATCCTAGAGTAGCTTTCGATGAAAAAACATTATTAGAAGAAAAATGATTAAATGACTCCTTGTATACCAATATAGCATTGAAACACTACCCTGTAAGAGGATTGTTATGGCAAGAAAGAGGAACGGTAATATACTAGATCAGATTCTTTAATAAAGTGGACTTGTTTTTAGGTTTCTTTGTTTAATCTGAATGACTGTTACCACCACTGAGAAAAGGATTCTGCATAAATCATGTACCTACGTTTTTCCCATGAAAATTTCACAATCACATTTGAAAAATCCCGTTTATTTATAATGTTTCTACATGTAATATAGGAAATTACTTTAGGGTTTTTTTTCCTTCAGTACAATATTGTATAATGTAACATAATTTTCATTTCTTTCAATCTATCTAATAGTGAATCTTTTTTTCTATTACACGTACAAGCACGTTATATACCAGGGAGACAACAGGGATACATTGCACGTTAACTCCTACCGCACTACAGTTGAAATTAACGCCAGGGAAATCTAATTTCATGGAATTTATTCCCGCAGAACATGCCTCTCTGTTAAGAAACCGCTGATGTGTGCTGGATTTTATCCTACCGCTCAATCTAAACAGTCCCCAAGTGTAAATGAATGGTTTTAGAGGGTGACAATTTGGAAGGGAGATGACAGACCCCGGTAATAAGATATTGCTGTCGTTTGACCAAACAAAAGTCGTACACGAGAGGTTTGGGTGATGATGCGACAAGTTGTAAGTTTAATACCGTGTATTGTGTTAATGACCCTTGAACAGCTTACAAATTGAAATGATGGGGTTTAAATAAAAGCAACGTCGGTTCTTTATGCATGGTTATATAGAAAATGATCAATGAAAACTGCATTACAAGGGAATCAAGCAACTTGACAAATTAAAGGAAAGTGGGAACAAAACGTTAGCTCCCTAAATGCCATCTCTGCCACCTATAAAATGTAATATGTGAGTTTCAAAATTATATCGCTAATGAATATTTCATTAAAAAGCCTCTTTAAGCATATTTTAAAATGAGAAACGCTCAGTTTCTTTATTTTATGATCGCTTTGCGTTTCTTTTGCTTCATTTTCATATCCCTCGACGAAGCCTCGCTGGAGAAATCGTAGAAATGAAGACTAATGATACAAACGACCCGCCATCATCAATTTTCAAGGGTTTCGAGCGACTCTCCGCTCCAATCAATCAAACGGCGATGGAATATCGTTAAGGTGACATCAACAACCGAACGATTACTTGTGGTGGCGTAGGATTTGTCAAAAACAGACCATGATAAATACCGACGTCAAAAACTTAACGCAGTACATGTACTTCGTTGACCAGTGAGCTATCGGAGAATCCAGTGCAGTCTAGGGATAATTTGAGAATATCTATCCGTGTTGAGAGGCTTCGTCTACCACGTTTGAGAACTGTGATGTCGAACAATTCAATAGCAGTCAGATCAATTTGGAATGATTTCTTTCATAAACCGTTATTGGATTGTACTGTTAACCTTTCTTCATATTTTTTTAACACATCATTCTTTTATTTGCTTTTTTCCAATTAATTATCTTGCTTTTGCTTTAAATGCAATAAATAGACAAAATTTATTTCCAACACTGTTCAGATCTATTAATGGCATAGCCAATGACAGAATGGTTCAACCGCCGCCGATTCGCTTAATTCCGCTGCTTACTGAGTTTTACAACATTAAATATTACCTGCTCTTTCCAGCATTATGATAAATTAGTTTAAAAAAAATTATAATGTGAAACAAAACTCCACATCCTAGAAAGCGTCTACAATGACTGATGCTATGACTATGCCCGTGCTATGACTAGATACCCTGTTGTTGTTTTTCCGCTCAACACAGCAGCATAGAATGTTAAACCTCCGATCCCAGCTCTCCTCGTACGCTCGTATTGTTTTCCTACAAAAAGAACATCGATATTAACTGTCATTTTCACGACCACTGGGGAAATACGAGACACGTATACTGGTGTGACTGTAGACAGGCGCCTTTGGTAGAGTGTAAGGACGCTCAACAAGACTGATGTTTAACTGGGAATTCACACCGATGGTTGATAAGAAGTTTCTTTACTGGCCATTATTTGATCATAAGTTCAATAGAAGACCATAACAACAGTCACGGATTGCTAGTAAAATTACTCTTTCGCCCCACCCATCCACTCTCATCCCTAAAACGCTGCTTGTAAATATGAACTGGGTTATATGTGTCACCTGAGATATGTGCAAAAAAAGTTAGAATGAATTTGTCCGAGCCCTGGAGTTCTAAATTCACAAAAATTTCAATATTTGGACTAACTAAACCCATTCCACCTTCTACCCAATCATTTCCTAACCAGTTTCTTAGCAAAGGGTTAACAAAAATTACGATATTCAAAACGCATATCCATTTCTGAACTTTAATAGTTTATAAAACGAATATTTTTTTAATAAAATACTTTATGAGCAAAATAAAGAGCTTTTTTATGTCATCAGCACTTAGCCATACTTCTGATAATATAGATTAAACATGTAAATACTAACTGCATATTTTTGTATACAGTCGATCGTTTTTTTACATGAATTATGATATTAAAGCTCAAATCGAGACTTTGTTCCCTGAAGATAGAAAAAAGATGGACTATGAGGATTCTACTGTTAAAGGTCATCAGGTATCAACATAAATACACCGATATATTTCACGGTCAAACAAAGATTATATATTTTAGGTTTCATGAGAAATTATTCAGTAACGTCTAAATGATAATGGCACTGTGAATATTTTTCACTTAAATTTGATATTTTGCTACTCCATCTTTTCAATATCTTTATTGCTTTTGATGCTGAATATTAACATATTTCATGAGCAATTGAAATAAATAGGCAAGATCTGGTCAAATGAAAACTGAAAAAAAAGATATTGAACATTAAACTTTGTATTAAATTGGTAAAGACGTATAATATAATGAAAATAAATAACCGTTACTTTTTAATAATAAAAGATATTGTTATGATTTGGATTTTTGTATTCACTCCATCCAGAAAATTCATGACAGAAATAAGTATGAGATTATAACTTTCAAACATGACTTATAAAACGACCAATATAATGACGGTATGACACCATGAACACCTACCCTGTTAGTAGAAGACTACAAGAATAGCTATGTGAGGTTAATTTACAGAGATCAGGGATAAAATACATATGTTTAACTGATTAGTATCGTAACCATCATCTTAAACTACGGAGGGTTTTTTTTTTGACATGATGCGTTAATCAAAGATTTACCGTATACATTTTCATTCAATATTGGATTTTTATCGCTGTAGAACTGTAACTTTCCATATATGTTTTGAGGGTTTTGGAAAACTGACCAGAGCTTTAAAACAGTTAACGTTTACGTATATATGTCGATAAAACGCCTGAAAGGAGGTGCATTTTCAGATATCTTTTTGGATTTTTTTTAACTTTTTTTAACTTTGTATTTTAAGGATAATTTGACACCCCCCCCCCTTTAAAAATAAAACAAACCCCCTGCTTACAGTAAGTTTATGGTCAGACTTCTAAATATTCTTAAATTATACGTTTTATTAAAAAAATTAGTTACAATTTACGCGATCACCGAATATTCGACGTTTGAATGCATTGATTTTTAACATATTAGCATACTGTATGCGGGGAATTATTCGCTAGAGTTTTATTTTCGCCCCTTTCGTCCTCGTTTTCAGCGAAGAATTTAAGAATGAAAAAATCATATATATGACACTGAAATTCTCCCATTCCTTAATTCGGCAAGTGACAACGAGGACGAAAGGGGGTGAAAATAGAAAAGTAGCAAATAATTCCCTGTATAGAGTATCGTCTGGGCGAGTTCAAGACGGACTGAAATCGCTTACAAGTGAAGAAGAGCGAAAAAAACAAGGGGCAAATATAACCCTGTATAAAGTGGGGTTTTTTTGTTGTTTTTTTTTTTTTGGTTAAAGATTCATTTGTGGACTGTACAATGTCAAGAATTCCTGATTAAAAACACAAGTTAGTTTTGTAAAGCGCTGTAGCAAGTCAAACAAACTAAACGTCAGATCACGCACAAAAAGTGATGTCCGTCTATAGCTACATATATACAAACATTGTCTTACTGCATTTAATACATTTTATAGCATGACGTCGACAATTAATATCACCATAAATTCATGTAGAAATGATAATTTGTCATTTGGCAAGATCATTTTAGATTCCGGAAGTCACGTTTGCGCATGATCTGTTAATGTAGGTTAATGGGTTATTACAATATTGCAAAAAGCCAGTGGATAGTAGTTTATAGTCCAGTTAATGTATGGTTTACGTAATAATCTATTGTAAGCAAATATAAGGCGAAAATAAAATACAAAATAAAACTTAAAACATAGTACCTGTGGGTATTGAGATAGGCTGAAAACAATCGAAGGAGACTACTCCTAAATAATGAAAGAAATAATGCATGGTCAGCTATGTTATTTGAAGAACAAATAAGAAAAGAATATCCGTTCAAACACTGAATCATTGCTGTAACAAAGTTTATTCATTTAATTACAAATATTTTTCTTAATATATTTCATGATTATATTAACAAAAGAAAAACGGGATCTCTCTTTTCTTATTGAGAAAACTAATCAATCATATTAATTGGAAAATTGAATCTAAAAACGAGAAGAACGAAAATAGAACCCATTCCTTTCCGTGATTGGAGTCGCCATGCACCTCAATGCAAGAACTGCCAAACATACTATTGACATAGGATGCAAAGCATTTCGTCTATGTACACAGCTGTTTTGCTTAGATTGGCAATTCTTTTGCTCAAACAAAAACATAGCTTAAGTACAGGCATTTTGGTGAGTGCTTCATTCCTCTTATTACACAATGGCGATCAAACATGTGTTTGAGGTGAGGCTGAGTGGGTGTCGGCCTCTAGTCATGCATGATAGTAGAATATACATATTGAAACAAAGCAAGTCTGCATTCAGCAAGCATATGCATATTGGGCCCAAAGTTGTAAATTTACAATTCAAACAAAATTGCACTGTTTCGTTACCTACTAGTACCCAAGCATCAGATAGTTTATTTGTTCCTTGACAGGAACTGATGTATATAAATAACCAATATATCTAAAACCATCAATAATGTACACAGTGTACATTTGACATAACCAAAATACTGACATAATTTCTTTGAAACTCTTGAAAATATTTATATTTTTCTTTATAAATAACCAAGTTAAAACATAAAACAAATGAAGGTCTTCTTAAATAAAAAAAAATGCTCTGTTCAATATTGCACTTTTCCAATTCCTCAAAGTTTATAGAGTTTTAATACAAATTCAAAAAGTCAATAAAAAATTGGTTCCTTCATTACTTCTTGATTAAATCCCTGATTCAGGTATCAAATTGTTCATTTTTTATGATTATCAAACTATAATATATAAATTGATTCATATATTTTGTAAGCTCATTATAAAATATTCTAGCATCATGTTTGTGTTGTTATTTCTCTAGTAGTTCATACACATCCCCTAAGTTTGGCTTCATAACTTAAGCTAAAGCAAGATTTTGAGGTTTGTGTTGTGGTTCCTAATCGTCAGAGTGAGATTCATCCGAGACATGAATGCTAATTATGCACAGAATTCTCCAGAGTACATTAAATTATCTAACATCATCAGAAATAATAATTAGATTATTAACAACTGTAGTTAATCTGTTAAGAAAACTGTGCATTCCAGTAATTATTACAAGCATACATATATTAAGATATATGCAATACTTGCATTAAATTCATTCTCTCTCTCTCTCCTCTCTCTCTCTCTCTCTCTCTCTCTCTCTCTCTCTCTCTCTCTCTCTGTATGTCTGTGTTATATGCATGCTACACGTGTGATCAGGCAAATCAATATTAATTTGTTCAGTGTATTAAGAACACATCCATCTACCTTCTTGGAGGAGAGGGTACCCATAAAAACAAAGGCAAGATTATCTCTAGAATGCCTGCATTGCTGAAAAGTAACACATCACTCAAATAAACAGGATTTCTCTGCTATACAGCTGTTTCTCCCCTAACATCGTAATTTAGATTCTAAATGATGTGACATCTTAGACTTATGGAATACAGCAACTTCTACTTCCACACTTTCATAATGGAAAAGGATTAAGGACAAGGGATTATTATTTTTCGCTAGAAAATGTGATGATCATTGATTCTATTATGCAAACAACTTTCACAATTTCCTATCAAAGATTTCCTATCAATTTCCTATGAAACGGGAATTTGCTACTGCAAACAAATCAAATAAATGATGTCCACTACAGCAGTTTCAATGCCTTTTTGATTCAGTTAAATAAATTACTTTGTTCATGTAAAAAAAAAAAAAACCAAACATTTTTGCCATGTCTCTTTCACACGTCTGAACATTACCTCAGCCTGTCATGGCATCAACAATACTTTGCTGAACGTGTCTCAGAATGCAAGATTGGTCCGTAAGAGGTAACCAGCTGTTTTCTGATTTCACAAATGAATAGCTTACAGCTACACAATATGGAATCTAATCATTGAAAGGTCCATCCCATTAATAGAAGTATTAGTAAAGATCAATAATAAGATCGTGTAGAGATCTCAAAGATGAATGTGTTTTAAAGAGGACATTTGCATGGATATGTTCTATCAAATATTACTGGAGGTTTTGTAAAGATACTCTTAATCTTAGAAGACTCGATGCATAGGACAGTTCTAACTATTCTTGAGATATACTCTCAGATTCTTTGTTTCATGTTGTTTAAAGTCATATTCAGAACATGCCCCACTATTCTGGCATCACCAAAACTTGAAAAGACTATAATTATTAATAGAGAACCTACACTGTAGAACACATAAAGCCATTTAACAATGGAGGAAAAATCATCATGCCATGTATCTTGATTTATCAATATGTTTAACAAGGTGACCACGATAGATGTGAAGAACTCCAGTGGATATAGAAGCAAGTTTATTAAAAATTTGTCACAATATATCTCCTTGTCATCCGTACACTACTGCTGTTATTCTACTTTCATGAGTCTTAATGGAAGCACCGTGATTTCATGGCTTTCAGGTTTATTAATCTCCAAAACTTAATTAACTCACATCTAAAGGACAGTTCACCAATAGGATTTGATGTTAGCATTAAGCTTTGGAAGATTCTGAAACATGCGGTTTTTACAGGGACGAGCTATATCAAAACCAAGAAAGATTTAACGACGCCACACCTGGATTTCAATGCAGATGGTGTAATTGATCATTTACCAAAACTTAGTATTTACTATAGAGTAAAAAAAAAATACAAAGACATGCGAAAATTTTAACACTACTGAAAAGTTGAATCAACACTTTCCAAAAGTTATGTCCCTTGGCTAACATCTATGAGAATAAAACCATAGGATTCTTACCATAACCAATGTAATTTTGGGTTTTGTAATTTTGTCATTTAACTTTGAGGGTCTATTTTCATCTTGAATTTTGGTTGTCCCCAGATACGGCTAAAATACAATGAATTCATTGCATAGAACTCAAATGTTTTGTAGCATAAAGAAGCAGAATATTGGATGGATCTGGTGTTCATTGAGTTTGGATTGACCCTACAAAGGAGACTTAACTATTCATTTTTTGAAAAGTGATGATTGTTTTAATATATAGATCAATTGAAAGAAAATATTTAAAAGTTTAGAAGTCTTACTGTACCAACTTAGTCATTAACCAAATGTAGTTGAAACATACATGTGAATTTTAAAACAAAAGCAAATGATAGATGAAGTTTCTTTAATAAATTTGAAAATAAAACCAATCCATACTGAGAGAGGATTCAAACAACGGAATTATACAGAATACCTCTGTAGCTGCTGAATCCTTGTGATTTGTTTACTATGCATAAATAATTCAACAGAATGTTTATAGTCATTAGTCAATAATAAATATGGTTCATAAAACTTTAAATAACCAGACAGTAATAGTTCTCGGTACATATTTCTAATTTTGAATAAGCTCTAAATAACACAGAATTTATCAGTGCCAAGTTCATGTAAGTTATTCATATATTATACCATGTATTTTTGAAATAGGGAAGTTACAAGTATATTGGAAAATTAGCATTTGCCCTTCATCTTAGTGCAGTATAGCCAAGTCTGAAGCAAGCACTAGCTGAACATCTTTTTATTGATTAATTTGGACACAGACCTACTTTATAACTCCAATCTTTTTGTCAAGTTTAGATCTAAAAATCAAATTAAGTATACTTTTTTTAGATATTCCTTAAATATAACCCAAGTTTCTGTGATTGGTTCAAGCCAAAAACTGTTATTGGTGTATAAATGATTACACTACATACAAATATGGTATACAACTGTAGTACTGTGATAGAATTTTTTCTTAGGTACCTAAATTACAGATTTCCTCCTTTCCCTAACTTCAAAATGAAATATTAATTAAAAATCAGATATTGAAAAATGGTCTATCTTGCCAGCTTTTGATCTCTTAATGAATTTATAACAACATTGTTCATGTTGTAAAAAACTGTATAATATATGATAAAATCAGTATTTTTAAAAAACTTTCAATCTTCTAATGGCTCTAGATGCCCAAACATTTTCAGACTGAGAAATGTTGCACAATCTCATGAGATTTCAGGTTTCGTGTCTATGTTTATTATCCATTATCAAGCTCTTTTACTAATTCTTAAACAATCTTCATTCTGTAATTGACAGTATAAAAATCCAATGTAATTGTGTACTGCATCGGTAAACATTACATATGGAATTTGGATATTACCATATTATATCTTTTTATCTGATTTTTTAATATTGTTTGTTCTGAATTTGTTTTGGATGTATCCAAACTTCGTGTGCATATGTGGTTTTTTTTGGGTTTTTTTACTTTTTTATTTTTATTATTATCTAGTATGGCTACTGATATAACATATTAATAATGATCATAAGGAGACTCATTGTCTCAATAACCATGATAATAAAATTGAATAATATATAAGCCAAATCTCTCCTATATAAGAAGCTCAAATAATATTCTCTATGATGATTACATTACTAATATATATAGGATAATATCTAATGACAATGACTGAATTCAAATGGTTCTCATAACACCCTTCTTTCCAAAAGGACTTGCACAAATGAAGACTATATATGTACAGACTGTAACAATTTCCCTCTCTGTGGTCTCACTCAATCACGTACCTCTGTCTCCAGTTCCGCCGGCCACTGGGTCGCTTGTTGCGTTTCTGCCTCTCTTTCAGACTTTCTTGGAATCGCTTCATCTTGACCCACTTACCCCCGGCGTGGTCGTAAGTACACCAGACCATGATTCCTATCACCAGCAGTATCAACCAGTTACAGATGTTCATTGCTGATCAAAAACAATATATTCACGTAAAATACAAATACTGTAAACTGGACTTTTTATCAATGTCAAATACAAATACTGTAAACTGGACTTTTTATCAATGTCAAATACAAATACTGTAAACTGGTCTTTTTATCAATGTCTAATACAAATACTGTAAACTGGACTTTTTATCAATGTTTAATACAAATACTGTAAACTGGACTTTTTATCAATATCTAATACAAATACTGTAAACTGGACTTTTTATCAATGTCTAATACAAATACGGTAAACTGGACTTTTTATCAATGTCTAATTCAAATACTGTAAACTTGACTTTTTATCAATGTCTAATACAAATACTGTAAACTGGTCTTTTTTCTATGTCTAATACAAATACTGTAAACTGGACTTTTTATCAATGTCTAATACAAATACAGTAAAAATTGAATTTCCTTTTATTTCTTAAAAAAAGACAATAGGTATTATTTGGTTATAATGCCAATGGGCAAGTCTATAATTTAATGGGAAGATTTGGTTAAAATACAAAAGCCATCTATAATGAATGTCCAAATATGGAGAAGTATCAAAGGTCAAATAAGTACTGGCTCCTCCATCGATTCTTTATTGATATGAAATCACAAAAAAAATGTAACGAAAACACTGATTAAAAAGATTGTTGTGTTTCAAGAGAACTGTTCATAAGATAACTTAGTTTTCAAATATTAACCCTATTTTGAATTTGCCTACTGTCAATGAAGGCAAATGGGTCATACATTAAAGCGGAACAAAAGTTCCCCTGTATATACTAATGGAAAACCATGTCATTTCCCCATGAAGTCCATAGAATTTTTCTGTTTTCATTACCCAGTGTGACTTTCTTCTGGACCTCTGCAGGACAACTGAGGTAGTGATTGGCCAGCCAGACCACACCCACTATCTGCCATGACAGTTCAAACAGGAGGACAGCTACAATACAAAGGTTTAATCCCACAATTAATCAAGTCATGTTTAATTTAAATTAATATAGAATACATTGTTACTGTCTTGAAATATAAGAAATATTTGTGTGAGGGTTAAGAAACATTTTGCTCTAATATTCACAATCTACATTCCCAATTTAAACCTGAAAGTCAACAAATGTTGATACATTTCTGCAGTTGAAACTACATGTATGATGCCATGATGTAAATGATGCAATATAGATGATGTCACAATGCATTTGAATAAAGATTTCAATGCACCAGGCAGTATATTCAGCTTTTGGTTGATTATAGATTTAGTTTATTGGGTTATCTTCATTCAGTAAATAAAAGGTATAGTTGCAGAATAAAATTCCTTCATTTTGATAAAATTACTTCTTATTTCCCTTAAATATTATAACAAAATGAAAATCTTTTGCCTGATACTACTGAAAAGAAGCATTGCACAGAGTGCATTTTAGCTAATATCAATTTCAAAAAAACTTTTTTGAAAAGTTTTTTTTGTCAATAATTAAGCATCTGTATACTGTGCATGTAACATATGTTTATCTTTATTTTTATTGATGATTACAAATGCTGATTTCAGTCCAAAAGGACTGACTTATTGTTCGGAAGTAAAAAGAAATATTGCATTAATATATCATATCTCCACCTTTAATATAAGCACAGCTAGAACATAGGTAAACGTGATACTGTAGGTATATATCATCCCCATCTCTTTTACAATCTCTCTCCCCAAAATCAATTTATTACTACAATAAAACCTTCACAGAATCTGAGGCATGCCTGCTAAAACAATAGGTTTATAATTCTCGATTGGAATTTATCAGAATAAAGCGGCTATAAAAACCCAGACTAATTGCTTTTTACCCCCTAAAATAATCAATTTCCTTCAGATATAAGATTTCATAATACAAAAAGACCAGAGACAAGGGCATTATCAACAGTGCAATCATATTGAGCATAAACCCGCACAAAATCCAATACACTAAAAAAAATTCCCCCCACACACAATACACAACTTCCTATAGTGGCCCAACACTCCAGTTTCATTGCTTTTGAGACAGTATTTTTTCTCTCCGAGTTCATACAGTTTCTGTCTATGTATGTACACCTAAATGACAGGCAAGAAATCAATTCCAGTCCTTTCCTGTTTCACACAGTAGCATTACCTCTGGTGGTTTTACAGAATTAATCTTACAAGGAAACAATTCTCTCTGTTTAATTAACCCACCCTAATTACAGCATAGTGTGTCAATGATATCAATTAGTGTTGTACTACATACTTCATTCATTCAAGGATTTCTTGTACAATTACATAATATGTTTACATCTGCATACATGAGATTTGATTAGTACAATTGTATTAATTCAAAGTACATGTAGTTTTTACTATGTACACTAAATTATTACAGGCATATATATGTACATTGCACACATATATTATGTGATACATCTTTAAGTTAAATAACTAATACTATTCAAAGATCTAGATCTAAGTTTACTGGTACAATGGGAATGTAATTATCTGTACAAGTATGATCACATATCAATAGACAAATACAGTTGAACTTAGATATCTCGAACACCGTTATCTCGTATACAATGGATGTGTCAAAGGGACTTTTAAGTCCAAACCACTTATTTTTAACGTATTTTATCCTCTTTATCTCAAACTCATGGATATATCTAGAAGTTTTTTAAATAGTTTCAACTAATTCGAGATAACGAATTTTGACTGTAAATGAGAATTATAAATAAACATATTCCCATCTAAAGGTCAATCTTCTTACATATATGTATATTTGATTCGATTCAGAGTTTTTTTCAAAAGTTTTCTAAATATTTCTACATGTACAATGTGATCAACATTAATTATTACCGTATTAAAGTGTCTATGCATTATTTATTAATATGATGTGTTACTTGAAATTAATGGTCATTCGTAAGGCTTTATGATCTATGCATGCACAATACCAGTATACACTATTTATGCAAAATACCATAAACACTATTACTGCAAAATACCATAAACACTATTACTGCAAAATACCATAAACACTATTACTGCAAAATACCATAAACACTATTACTGCAAAATACCATAAACACTATTACTGCAAAATACCATATACTCTATTACTGCATTGCTAGAATTTGCAAGGTTGAGCACATGGCTCAGTGGTCATGGGCGTTAGGCCACTAATCGAAAGGTCACTGGTTCAAACCTTGCAATGGTCACTTGATGTTGTGTGTTATGCATTTGGACAAGGCACCTTATCTACATTGTCTCAGTCCATCAAGCTGAAATTGGATACTGGCTTATGCTGGGGGTTAACCTGCGATGGGCTGGTGTCCCATCCATGGGGAGTCAATGACTCTCATCCGCTAAGCACCACGGAAACCGGGGATAAGTACCGACCTTATACGCCTTCATAGCACGGAGAAGGATTTAACGTAACGAGACCGAGTACAGTTAGAGTACGCACGCTTTCGCGCAGCGTTTTATTTGCATATTGACGTCATTTGTTTGCTTGGTTGACGCCATGGCATTATAATTTCAACTTCAGATATTCAGCGAAATTTGTTGAAGATAGCTCGTTTGAGGCATTAAATTTATATTATATTGTAGAATAAACATACATGTCTTGAAGTATAAGCTATATTTGGGCTCGGGTCAAAAACGTGAAGAGGATTCGGCAAGCCTAGCCCTCTGTCACTTTTTCTTGCCCCGACTAAATACTGTGGTTTCATTAATATTCAAGGGTATCAATTTTCGTGGATAAGGTGAAAATCACAGTTTCAAGGATATGTAAATTCGTGGCCAATGACCCCATCAAAACAAAATGTTAATAGAAATTGAATTCCAATGAACATTTAATTTCATGGATCAATTTAAAAACGAAATCCACGAAAATTGGTATTCTACGAATATTGATGAAACCACAGTTAATAGCTTAATACATGTATTTAAAGACAGTAACCATGTATTTTGTATACAAGACCCTAAATATGTGATTTTATATATATTTTTATTGCTTAAATATATTTGAATGTTTTAATAACACTATAAAGGTCACTATTTTTGCCTTTGTCAAATAAAAATTAGCCATTATCCGACAACTTCTGAGAAACTGGGCATACAAATAAAACTTTAAAAATACCCCTGGAACAAACCAGGAGGTAAAAGGTTTTTTTTTTATTTGATCATTTGATGTCTTCTAGCAATAACCTTCATATGTATAACAGGAAAAAAAAATCCCTAGGGCAGAAGTTTGAAAAAAATGTGCAAAATTGATACATTTCAAGCAAAATCCCATAGGGTCCTATGTTAAAAATTAACAAACTTTGAGATGACCCCCTAAACAAATGATGTGGTAAATGACTAAATGTCTCATTTTTTTTGTTTTAAAATATTATTTCAGTAGAAATTTGTGTAAGAAATTTCATTAAAAAATCTAGGGCAGAACAAATTAGACCCGGCCTCGTTAACTTAACTAGAATTTGCAAGACACTATATATAAGAGATAAACATGTAAGGCTGGGTACAGTACTGGTAATTTAAAATTCATTATGACTGTCTGAGACCTTGTTATATGACTCATAAATCAAACAACTCTCCTCATGTAAAGACCATAAATGTAACAAGATTATATATATTTAATGAACTATTTGTAAAAGTCAATGAATTTCAAACCCTGGAAGACAATGAACTTTGACTCTTGAATAATTAATAATTATAGAAATGGGCCTCTTCTTTGTCCATATGCAGTGACTTTAAACAGATGGGTGAATTATTTTCTATTTTCTGATTTGCCAACTGGGTTAAATCAATAAGAGAGCTGCAACAGTCGGCAGCTGTTGTATGCTGAGATATAAATCTGTACTGCTGGATACAGGGAGTGTAAGATAGTGTCACATGATGAGATCTCACACCTAGTCCTTACTGTGGTGTCTCACTATCCCATCACTGCAGACCCTGCAGCGCATGGCACAGATTGGAAAGATTATAAATCTCTCTCTCTCTCTCTCTCTCTCTCTCTCTCTCTCTCTCTCTCTCTCTCAGAAATTTCAGCAAGTCACAAAATAGTTCAATATCAACTTAACGAGGCCGGGTCTAATTTGTTCTGCCCTAGATTTTTTGATGAAACTTTTTACATGAATTTCTACCGATATAATTATCATTTTAAGATTAAAAAATAAGACATTTACCACACCGTTTGTTTAGGGGGGCATTTCAAAGTTTGAAAATCTTTAACATAGGACCCTATGGGATTTTGCTTGAAATGTATCAATTTTGCATATTTTTTACATTTTTTCAAAACTTCTGCCCTAGGGATTTCTTTTTCTGTTCTACATATTAAAGTTATTGCTAAAGGGCATCAAATGGTCAAATAAAAAAAACATTTTACCTCCTGGTTTGTTCCAGGAGTCTTATCAAAGTTGATTTTTTATGCCCAATTTCCCAGATTTGTCAGATAATGGCTAATTTTTTTATTTGACAAAGGCGAAAAAGGTGATCTATATAGTATTATTAAAACATTCAGACATATCTAAGTAATAATAAATATATAACATCACATTTTAAGGGTCATTAATATAAAATACATGGTTACAGTCTTGAAATGTATGAATTAAGCTATATTTAGGCGGGTTAAGAAAACGTGACAGAGGGCTAGGCTTGCTGAACCCTCTTCATGTTTTCGACCCGAGCCCAAATATGGCTTATACTTCGAGACATTTATGTTTATTCCACAATATAACATTATTTTTACGCATCAAACGAGATATTTTCAACAATTTTCGCTGAATATCTGCAGTTGAAACTATCACGCCATGGCTTCAACCAAGCAAAAAGATGACGTCACAATACAAATGAAACGCTGCGCGAAAGCGTGCGTACTCGTTCTGTACTCGGCCTCGTTAAATCACCATTTTGTTGAAAGCCATTGCATTCCTGAGGGGTAAAGCAATCAACAAGTGTGTACAATTTATGCAGTAGAGTATCAAAAGATCCACCCATTAATGTGCAATACTCTCATGGCATGCATATTTCTAATATCTGAACTATAAAAGTTTCATCCTATGGTCTCTGAATTTATTCTGCTCACTGCACATTACATTGTGCAAATCACTGTTTAAAACATGTGGAAATCTGTTAGAGTAAATATTTCCAAATGCTTAAGAAACAATCCTTTAAGTTATTAATTTACTCATTTTAAAACTGTTGGATTTAACTTTTGTTGGAACCTTACCGAGCCTGATGTACAATATGTACTGCACGCTAACTCTGGGCGCTGTCTCCAAGATGGTTCCTCTTAGGCTGACCCAGAAAAGGACCGTTTCTAAAATTAGCCCCACTGCCAGGGAGACCACATATCCAAGGTCGAAGGACCACAGAGACACTCTGGCAATGAAACACGTATCCCCGTAGTCCGTGGCCGTGACGCCCATCGTTATGGACAGGATGGTTAGCCTGAAAAACAACAGAGAAAACAGTTGGACTGGTGGCTCACTACAACCATTGACAATTAGTTCTCAGATGTCTTCATGTATAACAGTTGCTAAAAGGCCTATATACATATGTAAAGGGCAAAAGACAAGAAATTCAGTTCTTCTAAACTGTGAATAATAAAAGAGCTGGATATTCACTGTCATTTTTAGACTTTTGTAACCACCTTAAAGGGAAGACCTCTAGATAAAAATTTGGAAAAACATTTAAATTTCGAGGCCAAAGCATTTGGGATTTTTCTTCATTTAAAGTTGCTGTTAAAATCATATTTTTAAAAAATCAATTGGTGGATGTGTTGGATAGTTTGTTGCCCATCAGGCCTACTGAATGATACCGGTGTTTCATCAGAATACAAGGTCATTCACACTCATAACACTTCCAATCAAATAGCCATCAAATTACTGGCTACTGAACTTGCATGCTTTGATATTCAAATCAAATCTGTTAGAAATTATGTTGTGAATGTAGTTCCAATAGCAAGAAACTGTAGGTTCATGTTCTAGCATTTCATAATTTCGTTACACATAAACACTCTACTGTAGATTCCTAATTAAACGAGAAGGAACTAATATCCGCGTAAAATCGCGAGAAGCACCCTTCGCGGATTGAAAAATCTCACCATTATTTTTCTTAGAGTTGAGAACTATAAGAAATAAGGATAAAAGTTCCGCGTTCGCAATTTTATATTCTCGCGATTTGATACAAAACAGCGGGATCGCGGAATTAAGTACTCGCAAAATATAAGGAATTTACAGTATACCAATATATATCAGAAAAAATTAAAACAAGAGGTTAGGGGCCACATTACTCACATTAGTTAGCAACAACAGCTATAACTCTAATCAAATCACCTTTAGGGAATTAAATACTAGTAAACATTTGGACAATTCAGTAGAGTAGACAGTTAAAAAGAGTAGATTAAAAGATTTTCCAATTTTCCCCATAAATAAATAAATTTTCCAATTTTCTCCATAAATAAATCTGTAAAAAATTGAGCCCCTTTTGTCGTATCAGTTTTAAGAAGATTTTTTCTCTATTTTGATATCCTTACATAAAAATTTAACTTCCCTTTACAGCCTTTCCCATATCTGAGAATCATGATTTGAACAAAGTTGAATCTATAGACTACCTGAGGATGCTTTTACACAAGTTTCTGAGCTTTTCTGGCCAAATGATTTTTGTTAAGAGGATTTTAAGAAACACTCCAATAAATATTTGGAAAATCTAAATTATGAAATGAAGGGTGCTGCTCTTCATTTGAACAAACTTGAATCCCCTTCACCCATGGATGCCTTGATCCAAGTTTGGTTTAAATTGGCCCTGTAGTTCTAGAGAGATCTCGAAAATGTGAAAAGTTAACAACAATGACGATGATTACAATGCATGATGACAAAATACAAATTTTGATCAGAAAAATTTCCATGAGTCAGCTTAGGTATGTTAAAAAAGATGGATATAAGCTGATTTTGGTAAGATTATGAAAGATTCATATATATACATGTCATTGACTGTATAACAAAGAAAATTGCTAGTTTGAAATTCTGCATGATGCTATGTATAGAAACAATTTCAGGAAAAATCCAACACTTTGGAGTTGTGGTAGCTAACTGAAAACATCTTTTTAAATTAAAAAATGACATTCAATTTTTCTCTCCATAAATTGCATCATATCATACTATTATTGGATGCATGTGTATACGGTACAAAGTAGGAAAAGGAGTTCCTCATTGTAATTCTTCTATCTAAGCCTGCTTTTGGCTTCTATCTGGAGTCTAATTGAATGTACTTAACATGCAACAGTAAATGTCTTATTGCCATGCCCCTTAACCTCAATTACACGAACTGTCACTGTGCATTTAGAGGCTCTCACAAAAAAGTCATCATTCTGACAAACACACGCCAGTGCATCTGCCGTTAGCATCTATTGCACCACATTATCCAGGACATCTCTTTGGGGGAAAGTCTAGAAATCTGCCCATCGTACTCCCAAACGGTCAAGCGAGAAATGACAGTAGTGGGTTCATAATTGGTAACAGACCATATTGTTTTGAGACTTTCCCAGATTATTACTCTGCCAAATCGGATCAATATTTGAAGACAATGAAATTAACATGCGGGATCAGAGTCCCGAACATTTTCTGCCAGAATCGTTTTATCAGCTGAATAAACTTGGGATTTAAAGCGATCAATACAAATCCAGTACCCCAGGAAGCTGGAGAGAAATCGTGTGGTCTATGTGATGTAGACTGGAATCGTCAGCATCAGACGTCTGCAGTCTGACAATGGCTCATTGTTTGTTCTGGACCGCTGTATTAACTTGAGTGCAATAGTGCATCATACAAGCTTTCAGATTGCCGGAACAACTAAAGTGACATTGGTTCACATCCTACACACAATGATGAATGCATCAAAGCTCACTTAGAGCTTGCTCAATACCATTAACAATTATCATTTGTTTGCTGAAAGAGTTCAAAAACACATATTAAATAAAAGCCATATTTGAGCAATTATAAACCCAGTTCAAAAACCAATCTATCATATTAATAGATTATTACATTGAGTAATAGACTAAATTTACGACACCTTAATTAAATCAATATAATATGATTTAAAACCACTAAAAACAAGACAACCATAGACTTTTTTCCTCCATTAAGTTTATGAATACAAAATAAGACCATGAAGAGCACAGTTACATGTGTTGTATACTTGTATACCCTGTCTGAACTATCAGATTCAGACTCACAGAAATGATATTTCATGGCCTCAGGGATACAACAGCTTCACATGACAATGCTGGGGTAGGATTTCCATTCAGAACATGGGTGTGAAGCTGGGGACCTGAGCTCAACAGACCAGAGCCAGTCGCCTGAGCTGTAATATCTAAAACCTTGCTGCTTGTTACATGTCATTGCCACTGATTTCTTGTTCTTTCCTGTGAGCTTAGGTTATCTGGTTAAATTTCTGTAATAATCTGGAGTTTAAATTTTGAAAAGCTGGAAATGTTGGAATTGTTACCAATATGAAAAGAAAAAAAAGGCAATAATAAAATTTCCCATTATCGTTCAAAGAAAATCAAATATTCTATTCTCTTACAATCTCTGTGCGGTGACCTATTGATCTGCAGAAAATAATTATAATCATGACAAAAGTGCATTTTTTATTTTTAAAAGACCATGCTAATATTTGTCTTTTTTCTTCTGTAATCATGGAAGAACACGAAATGTTAGCTATAATCAAATGATATTAGCATATTTCTTCTGATCAATATTGTGTCTGATAGCAATTGTTATATAATATATTTCAACCAAGGCAGGATATACATTGAGAAGAGAGAGATCTGCTTGATCATTGAATAAGTGTGTCTTTCTACAATCATAATTTTAATCATTTTAAATGTTATCACAAAATAACATATATATTATGCGTTATACAAGGTTGTTGTCTATGAATTAAGAGGTGCAACAATTACATATACTAGCGTGAAGTTTAATCAGTTTACAAGTGAAGTATGCAAATCAATCATAAATTAGTTTCATATATCTTGGTATGTAAACCTGCATGTTAAATTACCGGTACATATTTATCTCATTTAATTAAATATCACATTTTTCAGCATTTCCCAATCAGTAAGGATTGATTTATCTAATGGGAACCATGATAATGATTTAATTGAATGATTTATGAAAAATACAGTGTTTCAAAATTTGTTGAGGATGTAATTAAAATTTATGGGCGCGAAGAGGATCCATTTAGAGTTCTTATGCAGTTCCATTGTAGAACAAACTTCTGTTTGCATGTAACAGTGGTTAAACTGCCTTAAATTTTTAGGTTTGCACTAGGGTAAAACTGCCAAAAACTTCAAGAACTATATAACATATAGCAGTGTGAGCCTCTTACAGACTCTTGAAACTACAAGAAAGAATAACAATGGATAAGCCTTGGTTGATGTAAGAAAGAATAAACTCTGATTGTTCTCAAAGTGGAGGCCTGGATTATAAGGCATCTGCTTTATGGTAAATGTAAATTACAACAAGAATCTGAGTGGAGCAGGGTTCCCAATAACTTTCAAGGAAGTCGGGGAAAGCAAAATATGTAGGTGGCAACTTGGCGAGTGTTAAAGAATGGGGGGGGGGGGTACTAATCCAAGGGTGTGCATGTTACCCAGAGAGTTTCCATTGGTTATACTTGTCCTGTCTTGATATCTGTGCTTGACAGTTGAATGTGATGTCTATTCACTGAACAAAACATAGGTCTTGAAGATTTTTTTCATCATTTAAGATTTACAATTAAAGTGGAATAACACCTGGAAAAAGTCACTCAACAGTAAATTATTTGATTATGAAAGATATAATGATAAATAAACTATATTTAAGTCAAATAAGCAAAAAATTTGCAGACTGGGGATAAAAAATGAATATCTAAAAAATTCAATTCAGTAAGTAACAATAAAAGCCCCTTCGGAATTCGAACTCGGGATGTACGGATCACAAGCCCGACACTTTATCCACTCGGCTATGGAGTAATTTATAGTTACGTTAATGTCGATGAAATCCTTTTAATAAAACAAAATAACGTTTTGATCAGAGGACAACCATTTTGTGACGATGTGTTATTCCACCTTAAAGTACTGGTCAATAAGGCCACAAATCTGCCAAAAGAAGTGCCAATGAAACCCATCTTAAACCATTCAATCAGACATACCGGTAAATACAACAACATGTTCACACCTAACCAGACAAAATAACTTTAAAATGAAAACAACCAACCAGACACCATACCTACAACATGTACAGAACTAACCTGACATCATAACTACAACATGTACACAACTAACCTGACATCATAACTACAACATCTATACACAACCAGACATCATAACTACAACATGTACACACAACCAGATTTCATAACTCCTGACAACTGCCCCTCCCAAACCCCTATCTGATGACCGTGTTTGACTCAACAGTACCAAGTCGAGGGGTGTAAACAAAATTTCAAAGCTGAACAAAAAAAATGTTCAGTAATACCGGTAATTCATTTAAACAAAAAAAGATGAATTTGCAAATAACTATTTTCCAAAAACAAAAAATTATGATGCTTTGAATGTTCATGAAAATATCTTTTTTTTCGGGTACTTTTTTATAATTTTATTAGGAGAAGGTCAACAAGCATTTCTTTAAAGGAGATTGATCCTAGCCAGTCCCCCAACATTATACCCAAACAATCAAGTCCACCAACATTTTACCCCAACCATCCAGTCCACCAACATTATACCCCAACCATCCAGTTCACCAACATTATACCCCAACCATCCAGTTCACCAACATTTTACCCCAACCATCCAGTCCACCAACATTATACCCCAACCATCCAGTCCACCAACATTATACCCCAACCATCCAGTCCACCAACATTATACCCCAACCATCCAGTCCACCAACATTTTACCCCAACCATCCAGTCCACCAACATTATACCCCAACCATCCAGTCCACCAACATTTTACCCCAACCATCCAGTTCACCAACATTATACCCCAACTATCCAGTCCACCAACATTATACCCCAACCATCCAGTCCACCAACATTATACCCCAACCATCCAGTCCACCAACATTATACCCCAACTATCCAGTCCACCAACATTTTACCCCAACCATCCAGTCCACCAACATTATACCCCGACCATCCAGACACCAACATTATACCCCAACCATCCAGTCCACCAACATTATACCCCAACCATCCAGACACCATATCTGTACCATCAACCAATTGTCCAATAACTGATCAGGAACTCATCGATTTGACAAAGTTAAAGACTCACAATGGACACATTTAACTGAAGAAAAAAAATTCAATTATAAAATTACTAGATATTATCATTTTCTTATCAAAGGGGAGATTTTTGGTTGACTGACTTGCTATTTCATCGTTGACTGGTTACTCGTAACAGAACACTTTCAATCAATACCAATAAAACATTTCATAAAGTCGCACTTAATCAAAATATCAATATTCATTGACATTTCTGAGCTGAGCTAACAAATTCATTCCAGCGAATCCTGTCTGCAGCAATGGCAGATAATATTATCATTAATATAACCCATAATGATCCAAAAAACTGTCATTTCCCCAAAATCATATTATTGGGATAATAAATAAGCAATCAAATCACAGGGCTAATTAATACACACTGCTTCAAGTGAGACATGTTATTACGGGCAATTAACAAAATCAGGACACTTTACATTCTTACTGTGCTAAACAGTAGGATATGTAATTAACAGTAATTGATAGCAGAAGGGAACATAATGGAATAAGTAATATATAGTTCTATCATTATCATTTCTATGTCACTGATGTAGTTTGCTTGTTTAGTGTCTTGTTTTTATATTTGGGAATGGGGGGGGGGGGGGGGAGCAGGGCAGTCATTAAGTGGGTCAGTCTAGTATTAAGATTTATTGAATGCATAACAAGAAAAATTACTCAGACACTGGGTAGAGCCTTTTAAAAAATAATGGCTGATATGTCTAAGCATCACTAGAGGTGAAATTCTTTGCATTGATACTGGATGGACAGAGCAAATTAGAATGAAATTTATTATCTTACATATTGATCTTGCTTTCTGGGCTTTATATTAATAATTTTGGGTGATCCCTTTTCATGTTGTAATTGACCGGTAAGGGCCAAAGCAATTGCGTCCCACGTTATAGGGGCATCCCTGCGGAAATTTCGGATGATCAGACCAGAAAACACAATTTCAGCTTGGGACCCGAGGTCCAATATTTACATAACTCACACTGCTGTCCGACACAGCGGCAATCCAGGCCGCATTAAGTCAATATATAATTTAATCATACTTTGGCAACGGGAATGAAAAGTAATTTCAACAGACAGCAAACTCCCCCTCCTCTCGGAATTTCCTGATTTTCAAGTAACGAGGAATATAAAGTATTTTGAATTGCTAAAGGACTCTGGCTAATGGATTCTTTGCCTTTTCATCTTAAATTCAGTAAAATCCCTGTCTATAACATGGTTTTCATTAGATTATGTTCACAAGGATAACCTTAAAGAAACATCTGAATAGAAAAGACTTGATCCATCAAAAGATTTCCTTTCAATCGTTTTAAACTATCTAATGTCTTAGAACTGAACATTACATTTTCAAAATGAACTGATTATTTATTCAACAGGCATAAAAATTATGCAGTTATCTGTTAGTTTGGGGAGAGGTGAGGGGTTGGTATATGAACATTCTGTTTTATGAATGTAATATAAATATAGTGACAAAGTGACAATGTATTTATACCTCCTGCAAAATGTTACATACATCTATATGTGTGTATATATATATATATATATATATATATATATATATATATATATATGTCATTGTATACACTTGTAAATTTTGCTAATTATAAAAATTAATTGATAGTGGTACAAAATTGATATTGGATGCGGAAAACTTAACAAAAATGGCATATTATATTTACTTTTGTAGGCATAATTTAAATGATACAGATATTGATACAACTAATATGGTAAACAACTTCCTTCATTTACTTTAACATGTATAATTCAATGATGCTGATATTAGCAGAACTAATTACATGTATAGACAACTTCCTACATTTAAATATATCTATATTGTAAATCATTGAGACATGATTCAGGTACTATGTAGATTATGTAGATTTGACACGCTGAACTTGATGCAGTTAGGCCTAAAAAAAGAAGTTGTGTGTTTCGGGTAACCCGACCTAACCTACAAAAATGGCCCGATCCTACCATTTTTATCTTACTTCCAATAAAAAAATACGTTTTTAAATATGAAACAAACAAACACTTTTAGGATTCATGCAAATAAATTATGATAAAATAAAAAAAATCCCTACCTAACTAACCTAATTTTTTTATCAGTGTTACCCTAAACACACAATTATTTTTTTTAGGCCTTACATAGCTTCCTGCATGGAGTAACAAATCAGTGTAAATGAAGCGTACAGTGAATGCCTTGCAGACTTGGGGCTGATCCAAATGAAATATATGCATCTTATAAAACAGTAGCACAAACTCAGTACTGCAGGTAATAGAAACAGCCCCCCCCCCCTCCAACAGCAGTCACAGAGAAAATGAATGTCATTTGAATATATATAAAATTTAAAATATATATTATAATTTTCTCACTGCCTGGGTCTTTGGTGATATCATATATATTTCTTTTACAAGGAATTCCATGTATATCATGTAAATCAATACATGTACATTGTGTACATCAATACATGTACATCATGTACATCAATACATGTACATTGTGTACATCAATATATGCACATCATGTACATCAATACATGTACATTTTGTACATCAATACATGTACATCATGTACATCAACACATGTACATCATGTACATCAACACATGTACATCATGTACATCAACACATGCACATTATGTACATCAACAACATATACATTGTGTACATCAATACATGAACATTGTGTACATCAATACATGTACATCATGTACATCAATACATGTACACTGTGTACATCAATACATGCACATCGTGTACATCAATACATGAACATTGTGTACATCAATACATGTACATTGTGTACATCAACTCATGTACATCAATACATGTACATTGTGTACATCAATACATGTACATCAACTCATGTACATCAATACATGTAAATTGTGTACATCAATACATGTACATCATGTAAATCAATACATGTACATCATGTAAATCAATACATGTACATTGTGTACATCAACTCATGTACATCAATACATGTACATCATGTAAATCAATACAGGTGCATCAATAGATGTACCTGTATTTTACCTGTACAGACTTTTAGGGAGTGCCTTTTCTTTGGTATTTTTTCAATTCATTTAATATATTTCTATTTTTACATTCTTCAAAAGCTGACCAGAAATAAAAAAAAAAAAAAATTTAAAATGGAATTTGAATAACGAAGAGGAAAATTGTCTTGCCTCATGAAATTAGCAGCCTTTACAATACACCTGTGTTTGTTCATCAGACATTCTACAACAAAGGAATAATTAGCTGCAGGAACCTTCACAGTAAATCTAATACCCAGGAGATAAAAGAAGGGAATGTTCTCTACACACAAAGGCTGGAATAAGAAAAGATTCCTGATTATCTGGAAATATCAGGCCATTGTTTAATTCCTATCGCTCCCTCTTGTTTACTCAAACAGATTTTTCTGGCACTAGCCTCCAAATACACTTATTAGCCAGGTTGCAGATGAGGTGTTAACACTATTCCATTCAACCTATGAGTAGATTTCTGACAACCACTAATTTGAGGAATTTTTGTAATTGGAGTACCGGTAAATTTTGGGTTTTTTTCAAACACTTCATTAATAAAATTAATTGAATACATTTTAGTGACTTCAAAAATTCAAAGTACCTGTCGTATTAAATTCCTTTATCATTTATAAAACTAATAAGGCTATACTTAAAAAGTGAAAACCAGTATCATTCTAGGACAGAATATATATCATATGAGGATCAAAGAGTAAGTTAAGGAATCTGGCAATCAAGGCAGCCAAAATTTTATTTAGTACCAAACGTTCATAGAGGGCAAAGATCTGACAGAGATTAAAGCCCCCCCCCCCCCCCCCCCCCCCCCCTGAAGAGCTCTACCATAATCCTAGTTCCTAGCAATCTTATCACAGAATAGTGTGAAAAAAAATATTAGTATTAATACTGGTCCTTTTTAAGTTTGCCTTTTTAAAACATAGCTTTTGTGTTCTTGGGCCAGTAAGTGTAATATTGATTAAACATGAGTTATGAGAATTTTAAAATCACAAGACTGATTAATATCTATTTGTGTTTACTAAGTTTTCAATGCTATTAATGGGACATCAGGAGGCAATGTATTATAATTCCTATGATCAGAATTCACTTCTCCAGTTGCAAAATGAAAACAATTAAAGCCTCTGCAAATGGATTAACTCCCTTCTCCATCCACTAATCATCACTGTGCAATATTTAAAATACCGGTATATACACGGTTTTTTTAATCAATTGATTTTAACAAGCATTTCCTTTTTGACAGGCTAAATAAATACACAACCTCTCTCTCTCTCTCTCTCTCTCTCTCTCTCTCTCTCTCTCTCTCTCTCTCTCTCTCTCTCAAATGTCAAATCCCCCAAAATAATAAAGTGGAATTCTCATGTTAACTAGATCTATAGTGTCAACTATCTCTTAAATGAAAGAAGAAAATTAAAATTGATATATAAACGCATGAATAAATATATGATTAGCTTGATTATGAGCATAAAACATACATGTACTAATTTAACCACATACACATTTAAATGGTTGTTGAAACTATACCAAAGTTTTATCACTATTTCTGATTCTGAAACTCAAAATTAAAGTGAAAGTGTTTACCGTAAATAACCTTACATCAGTGACAACAAGACAAATATTATTTTTTAATGTTTAAAACCAGCATCCTGTCAGAAGGATTTATAATGAATCATTGATCCCACACAATAATATAGGACAATATTGCTTTTTTCGCTTGCCGATATGGTAAGGCGGTTTGTTTAATTTATAATGAGTTACACACTAATGTATCATGGTTTGTCAGTTTCTGGCATTCAAGTGCATACAGAATTTATTTATTGTTGTCGGGTTGCTATTGTTACCTGTGCAATTTTTATTTGCCGTTCATGAATTTTTACAAAAAAAACTTTCCCCTTCAATACATTTTAATACAGGGACTGCAGAGCTTTCCCTTCATCCATCATTTTTCATTTATCGGTTAGAAATCTAGGATGTGTGTGCAAAGAAATTTATGGTACACAAAACACTAATGAATTTTACTTTTAAAAATTCAGTCAGGGAATTCTTTTTCAATATTTAATATTAAAGCTTGTAATATTTACTTTAAAAAACAGGTCCGAAATTGTAATAACAAATACATTTATATATAGTTTAAAAGGTAATTGAGAAGTTTATCCCATATTCCACCATTGAAAATCGGGATCAAGTAACTATATAACTTGCATCATCAGTAAGATCCGCCACTGTGATTAAATAAACATGAACATGTGTGTTGTATTAGTGATACTTAGAACCGAAAACTATAATCTGAAAACTACCCTACTGTGTCCATTGTTCAAATGCTTTAAAAATATTTTTTCATGTCTATTGCACACCACAAATACAAAATGAAAAGCAGAAAGCCTCACCATATCCCATGCAGTATCATCAACGTCAATGCTGGCAGAACGAAATCGTCTGACCCAGCCGACCATCTTCGTTTGAATACAACGATTCCCGGCATTTTAATTCCAGAGATAAAACACAAACCATTTGTACGTCCCAAAATTCCACGAACGAAATTCAATCCTCACACACCCGACAAAATAAAAGTAGATTCTCCGCGCTCCATCATTCGTGTGTTTTCCCGGCCAAGTCAACAGACGATGTTTGTTTACTGAAGCGAAACGCGTTTATACTAATGACCACAAAGGGTGGGAAAAGAAAGGATTTTTTTTTCATATTTCTTAGAGCGTGCATAAACATAAGTTTATCAAGAAATAATTATGATAAATTCATCAAAATGTAAAATTTGTAAAATGTAAAAAAACATTTCAGCGAATGTTAACAGCTGAATAAAATATATTGAAGGGGCGGGTTCAAACATCAGTCCGCGGACTGCCTGATAAAATAAAAACTACATGCATTATGAATGTATTTTCATCAACCAAGTATTTTCTCCTCTGTTAATTAGAAGAAACTATCAGTTTAAGTCCATTAAAAATCAAACAAAATTGGATATACATTCAAAGTGTATTAAACTAGCACTGGCGTCGGAAGTAAATTGAAAGTGGGGGGGGGGGCTAGACTAATCCTCAGAAATATTGAGAAAAAAGTAATTCCCAAAATCATGGAAATCCTAACCCGTGGGTGGGGGGGGATACCTATACTTCCAAAAGAAAAAAAAATTACTTACCAAATTTTTTCTCCCAAAATCATGAAATTCCTAATCCGTGGGGGAGGGGGGGGGGGGCTAGTATGCTTCTGAATCCAACTTCTCAATCTTTCAAGGTAAATTTAGGGACAATAATCTTTCCTGCGAGAAAAAAGTGGGGGGGGGGGGGGGGGGCTGAACCCTCTATCATGCTATGTTTCTAATGGTTAGATATAACTTTGCAAAAAAAGTGAACCCCCCCCCCCCCCCGGTTCCGACGCCTATGACTAGTCTAATTAATTGTGATTTGCCCGAGTATGAATTCATAGCAGACGGAATCACGAAAGTGTAAATAAATCTCCGCGAATATGAGAATCCCACATTTGTCAAACCCGTTTTCAACATATTGATATAAACATTTAATAAGTGGATTTAATTAATATATAGTGACCCTTAATTTATTGTCGACAAACTTAACAGGTCGTGATAAAAAAAAAATGTTTATATTTTGTCAGTGAAAAGACCCACTGTACACATGCAGTATCAATAAAAAATGCCTCTTCCTCATTATAGATCTATATAAATCTATTTTGGTGTAAATTCACGCAACAAATCGAAATTTCCGTGTATAATGTGTGCATGATATGAATGTTGCATTGTTTTGTTGTTAACCGCTGAAAATTAATGTGTCACAAGAAGTGACAAGAAAATTTGATCTGAAGTTTTCATTTTATGATCAAGATCTATACAGTGTCCATTATTTACTAGAGATTGACCATAAAGTAAAAAGTTTAGATCAAATAAAATATTTCATTGAAAATATCAGTTTTAAACACAATCTTTGATCACGTTTGTTTATGTACGTAACGTTCATGATTAAACCCTATTTAAGCAATCTATCGTTATCATTCACTTTTAATTTCAATAAAATGCATAACATTCAAGTCAAAATTAGAATTAGTAGAAAGTATATTAGATGTACAAATATTCACAAACAGTGTACAGTGACTTCTCTCATGAATATCCTTTATTTAATAACACGTGACCTGTGTGACTCGGGTGATTATTAAAAATGTTAAAAAGAAAAAAGGCTTGTTGGCCGAGGCCATTTTTATACTACATTGTATAATTCTCTTAAAACAGATGAGTTCTAAATAAGGGTATGGGAAAGCATTTAAATTTGAAAGTGAAAATAAAAATTGTTTAATTTTCATCTCAGTCTCTGTCACATCGTCCTATCACTGGCCGGAAATCGTTGAAGCGTCCATGCTATTGCATACACATCAAAAGCCCTTGACTTTGAAGTGCATCGTGAAGACAATATTTGAAGTGCATAGTGGAGACAATATTTCCCTACAACAACCGTACAAGTAACAAACAACTAAAAAGAGTGTTAGAGGAAGACGATACTTAGTTTTAGACCAAAACAGATAATACATATATTCATCAATCAATCAAATAAAACATTTTTCATGAATAAAGCAGATGGGAATTTTTAAAAACTCATTCAATTAGACAGATTTATTTTTTTAATAATATTTTATTCAATATAAATTATATTGAATGGGAGAAAGCAGCAGGCACAGCCTTCTCCCTAAATCAAAGAGGTCAAAATGAAAATAATTAATTAAAGAAATGATATAAATGAAGAAAAAAAATTCAACAAATTCATGACTCATTTTTTATGAGTTATGTACTGGGCATCGCCGGAAACGAGTGGTCATGCAGTCTTATATACACCCACTGATGCCATGATCGTCGGTCAGCTCGGTTCCTTATATATCGTTCTCCTGAATAATTAATGCCTTATTAATTCTGATTGGCTCCTTCAAACTTAGGTGAATGAAATCTCACAAATGGTGGAAATCAATGATTGTACTGATTGTACAGCATCCAAAATCCAAGAATTTTGCTTTGCTTTTGGTGGACTGAGAATAATTAGTATTCGTGGAAAAGAGCAAAGATCATTCCATGAGTGTGTCCAGTCAGTTAGCGTTCAAGAGCTAGACTATAGTGGGTTTCTAGCGAACTTAGTCAATTCTCCTTATATGGCAACCAAGCTCCTATCTATTCCTTAAGTTTGGAACAACAGCAGCGTGCCTTATAATTGTTATTCACGATCTTATACTTTTACATGATTATGATTTAATGTACAATTCTTAATTTAGTTAATTCGATGCCAACAAATTTTAACGGCCGGGAAATTCTCTAAAAACAATTTTGTAAATATTGAACGCCTACAATAAATAGATATGGCCAGATATTAGTCCTAACTTTTACACCATTTCATTTCTAACCAGTAACAACCTGGCACTGTTTCCTGGTGACAAAATTAACATAACCTATGACAAAGCTGTTTATTTTCTTTCCGCTGGATGGTTTAATTTCACCTTTTTCTGTTTCTGCTGGGGTTCTTATTTTATTTGGTTACAATGGTTACAGCTATATTATCTTTGTGACATAGGGTAATAGTGGTGACAGTCATTTTCATGATTTACATTGGTCTTTTTTTATTTGGTTACATTGGTTACAATGGTTACCCTAACCCTAAACTAACCCTAAACCCTAACCCTAAACTAACTCTAAACCCTAACCCTAAACTAACCCTATAACCCCTAACCCTAATTCTAAACTAACCCTAACCTCTAACCCTGAAGTATGACCCTAACCCAAACCTAACCCTATTTCGTAATCAATGTTATCAGTAGCCACGGTAACCTGTCACAAGTACATGTATATCAAAGTTTGAAAATCAATCATAATCAAACATTGTTACCGATGTAACCAGTGTTACTGGTTACAAATAGAAAGTGGTAAAAGTCAGGACTAATTTCTGGCCATATTAAACAATAAAGAATTGCTAATTTCAATATTCACTTTGCTCTTTTTGGATAAGAAATATCTAACTAGGTCCACGGGTATAAACTCGAGAAAATATATATTAAATGAAACATATATGCACATATGTATGTATGTATGGATATATCATATTGTTGTTATTGAATAACTGATACCTCTATACACAAAGGCACGTAGCATCGTTAGCCCAAAAAAAGCAACCTCTCAAAATCATAAAAATCCTAATCTGTTGGGTGTGGTGGTGGTGGGGGGGGGGGGAGGGTAGGGCATAGTGTAACCATAAAATCATATAACATCGATTTCACTGTTAATTTCCTTCCTTTCAATTGCTCCAAAAGAGGGGGCAACTCCATCTTTATTTATTTTTAATATGTAAATTCTAAGAAAAATTGTTTGGTGCGAGAAAAAGTGCGGGGGGGGGGGGGGCTACGCCCCTGTACAAAAAACCTTTCTTTTTTTTTAAATATAGAATGTAGATCGAGGTCGATATTTGGTTTAAAAAAACGTCGGGCACGTTATACTAAAATGAAAAACTGAAAACACCGCGAGCTCCGCGGATGATGGGAAAGAAAGACAAGAGAGATAGGGCCAGGGGTAACCTTATATGTTAAACTCTTTGAGTACTGTTAAGTAATTAGTTTGAATATTATCAGAAAGCATGGTGAATTTAATGTGAAACATCATTAGATCCTTATGGTCATTCACTTGTATTTGAATTAGAACAAGTTTAAGGGAACTGAATAATTATAGTAACCCATTTCATTGGTCTTTTATCGTGGTTTGTTTTAGAAGAAAGAAGGGCAGCAAAGAGAGTCAAAATTGAGGAAGATGAAGACGAAGAAACAACAGAGACAGAACCAACCACAGGTAAAACCTCTTGTCCACAGGTAATATATTACCATGTACAGCTGATCATACAGGTATTGTCTTGCAAGACACAGGTAATATCTCATTATCCACATATTTAACATCAACTGTCAACAAGTAATATAACACAAGAAATATAAAGGCTAATTATAAAGAATTGGAATTCTCATAAAGTAATAAATATAAACTGATTAGATATTACAAGTATTCCTTCTTCATCACTTTAAACTTCCCAGATATTAATAAAATATCAACTTTCAAATTGAATCAGGAAGATATTAACAATTTTTTAACTATCAGTTTTTCTGTTTTGTAGAGGAAATCCCGGATGCTGCGACTCGCTCTGTGGATGACACAGGGAAGGAGGATGAATTTGGTGCCAAAGATTACAGAACAGAACTAGCTCTGAAACCAGACCACAACTCCAGACCACTGTTTGTGGTAAGTCTAAAAAATATCCTTCATGTCGGTACAACTTGTAAGCTGTGTCAGACCTAATGTTTGATATGGTTAATATTCTTTATAAGTGTAATTGTTGTCATTATCATTATCATGAATTTGCACATTTAATTTGAATTGTAAATATGTGAAAAAAACAACAATGCATATTTAAGATATCATTTTTCATGATATTTAAGTTAGTAAGTGATGCCGACTGAGTATGTTTCATATACTGTAAACCGACTTTTATTCAGGTGTGAGAAATTTCTGCAAGGTTTGCGAGAGCCTCGTTATCGCAGATATTTCACATCAAAAACTAGTCCTTGTCATATAAATGTTATAACAACATGGTTCTAGATAAGGCTTGGGCCAAACATTAGTCATCACAAACCAGTTTATCAGATTTAAATCGTGAAATAAAGTCGTTGCGAATTAAAGTTGGTTTACAGTGTAAGGGATTTCAGTGCTGAATATTTATAAGATTGATTATTGTCAACAGGCTCCTAATGGTCACATATTTCTGGAGTCCTTTTCACCTGTCTACAAACATGCACATGATTTCTTAATTGCCATCTCAGAGGTAAGAGAATGTAACACAACCAATGTTAACTGTTGTTTTATAAAGCATGTGAAGCAACAATTGAGTAGCTCTTCTTGCTCTATTATGATTTATACATAATTAATAAACGATCAGAGATGTGCTTTAGTAAATTAACAACAAATTCTATTGTGTCTTCTCTACTACTCAATGGAAGCAAATGAAAAAAGTTGTCCTATCATTAATGACACATTACAGCCGGTGTGTCGCCCTGAATTTATCCATGAGTACAAGCTGACGGCCTACTCGCTGTATGCCGCCGTTTCTGTCGGCTTGGAGACCAATGACATTATTGAGTACCTGAGACGTCTGTGTAAAACATCACTACCCAAGGGTATCGAGGAGTTCATCAAGGTACATGTACTGTAATCTCTGGTACACCAGCAGTTAATCTGAATGTAATACTGGTAAAAAATTTCTGTATTTTACTCTACTGCAAAAAAGATTAGATTTTTTGGCTTCTTTCAGATAATGTTTTCAATCATCTAGGTTTAATATTCACAATTCAAACAAATTCTCTGAAATTATGTAACTTAGAAATGAGATTGGTCATTCCATTTAAACTTCCTGAGTAAAGTAAAGTATTTTCAGATAAACCATTATTTTAATAAACCAATCAATAGATTGACCCCCTCTTTTGACAGCTGTGTACATTGAGTTATGGGAAGGTGAAACTGGTTCTGAAGCACAACAAATACTACGTGGAGAGTCAGCACGCCGTAAGTATAAAGGTGGTAGTGGGCTGTCAGGGTGGTAGTGGTAAAATCAGGGTGATAGTGGTAAAGTCAGGATGAAACTGGTAAAGTAAGGGTGGTAGTGGTCAGTCATGGTAATAGTGGTAAAGTCAGGTGAAAGTGGTAAAGTCTAGGTGGTAATCAGGGTGAATGTGGTCAGTCAGAATGGTAATCAGAGTGGTAGTGGTAAAGTCAGGATGGTAATTAGGGTGAAAGTAGTCTGTCAAGGTGGTAATCAGGGTGGTAGGTGGCAGTCTTGGTGGTAGTGGTAAAGTCAGGGTGAAAGTGGTTAGTCAGGGTGGTAATCAGGGTGATGGGCAGGCAGGTGGGTAGTTGGCAGGTAGGGTTGTAAAAGTAGGTCAGAGTGGTAGCGTTAAGTCAGGGTGGTAGTGATAAGTTAAGGCAATATTGATAAGTCAGGGTGGAGTGTTAATTCCAAGTAGTAGTGGTAAATCAGATTGGTAAGTCAGGGTAGTAGTTGTAAGTCATTGTTTTATTATCTTATATGTTGTACAGATGAACATGTGCTGAAGATGTGTGGGTGATGTCAGACTTTAGATTTATGTTCTGTAGGATGTGATCCAGGTTCTGCTCAAGGACCCAGTCATACAGGAATGTAGATTCCGTCCCGAGGAAACAGAGCTCCTCACTGGACAGGTGTCCTCAAAGTCTGCATTACAGGTAAGTTATTATTTAGGTGTCCTCAAAGTCTGCATTACAGGTAAGTTATTATTTAGGTGTCCTCAAAGTCTGCATTACAGGTAAGTTATTATTTAGGTGTCCTCAAAGTCTGCATTACAGGTAAGTTATTACTCAGGTGTTCTCTTCTATCCTACGGGTAAGCTAGTAAAATAGTGTCCTTGTAATATTCCAGTGATTTGCAAATGGTTGTTATAGAAGACTGCTTTTGAGATTACTGTAAATGTAAGAGTTTATGATTTTGCTTCCTTTGACAGTTGTCAAAACCCGGCCCTAGTACCACCACAGAGGGTGAGCCCAAACAGGAGGGGGAGGCGACTGGGGAGGAAGTGCCGGACGATATCTATGCATACTACGACAAGATGGACAAAGAGGAAGACGAGGAGGAGGACACCAAAACCGTGTCATTCGAGGTCAAACAGGAGAAAATTGAGGTCATACAGAAAAGGTCAGGGGTCAAATTTTTCCTTTTTTCTTTAGATTAAAAAGTAAAATGCTTGTAATTGCAACAAGGTATGTAAGTCTTTCAATGGTAAATGCTGCAGTGAATTTAATACATTATCGTTATGAATGTTTAATTTTGTGGTTTTCTGGATTTTATTTTTTGGATTTTGTATTCTTCTAGATGTATAGAGTTGGAGTATCCATTGTTGGCCGAATATGACTTCAAAAATGACACAGTCAACCCTGACATCAAGTTAGTCTCCTTTTTTGCTGATAAAAATTAAGACAATTCTAAGGAATCATTTTTATTCTTGGGTGGCAATGTTCGTGGGTAGCAAAAATGTTCCTGGTTCATTGGAACGAAGATTGGGAAGGGTTACTCACAAAAGCCATAAACATTGGTTCCACACAAACAATGATGATTTCACTGTATTGTGGATATGTTAATAAAATTGTGTTTGATTGGATGTGAGAATATGATTTATCAGAAGAAATATACATGAATGGTGTCAGTCAGAAGGATAGGAAAAAAAGAGGAAATTTATATACATGTGTTGACCTTTCAGCATTGATCTGAAGCCGTCCACCGTACTGAGACCGTACCAGGAGAAGAGTCTGAGGAAGATGTTTGGGAACGGCAGAGCTCGCTCCGGGGTCATTGTCCTTCCCTGCGGTGAGTTCATGTAACACTATTGATTTACCGTATATCCAAATTTATTTGCTTGTCACAAATTTGCAAAAATGGGGGAAATCTGCAACATTTTTTTATCTGCGACCCTCATTTTTTGCGATTTAAAAAGTTTCTTATAGATAATGAAATAGGATATAAATTCAGCATATTCAATTACGGAGTATTTGCGATTTAATAGAGGTTGCGAAAAAAGCAAAAATTAGATCGTCGCAAAATTACTGGTACCTGATATACTGTATGAATATTTGAAGAATTCTTGTTTTCTATTGAAAAATATAAATTATTTTAAGTTCATTAATTTTAGTTTTGTCATCTCAATGATTGTGCTTTTAAAAGAAAAATATAAAAAAAATGTGAAAAAAATTGCTCTGAATTAAACATGATACACTGTTTTGCTTAGTATGGAGTCATGAAAATGATATAGTGATTGATGTTGATTAAAAAAATAAATAACAACTGTCTGTACACTGCAAAACCCATATACAGTAAAACATGATTATAGCGAACACGCCAATAATGAGTTGACGCTTACAGCAAAGTGATATTCATTCCCCGTGGCTTTATTATATGTTGTAAACTTGACTAACATAATGAGTTACGTTTATAACATAGCAAAATCGCCCGTCCCTGGCACTTAGTTATTAGCTTGTTTTACTACAGATGTATATTGGTTCTTTTAGAGGGCTTATCATTGATTCCTATTGTTGATACAGGTGCGGGTAAGACACTGGTGGGGGTAACTGCGGCCTGTACGGTCAGGAAACGGGCCATCTGTCTGGCCACCTCAGGTGTGGCCGTGGAGCAGTGGAAGCAACAGGTAAATCGCTCAGATGTGAATATCCTTAACAGCTCAGGTGCAATAGTGCCAAAGTATTAGAACCATTTCAACAAGACCTTAGACTTTAGGTAGGACGTAACCAGCTATTTTTTTAATCAGAAAAGATAAAAATGAAGCTAGTTCTAAGTAAAATGTGCATAGATTGTGTATAGTCTTAGTCCAAAAGGCTGACAAATCTTGTTTACTTCAAAGAGCCAAGGCTGATAGGCCAGCAATGAAGTAGACAGGTCTAAGTCACATTGCTGTTTGACACAACTACCCAAAGTCTAAGCTCCTGTTTAAATAGTTCTAAAGTGACTGTACAATAGTAATTAATGAGGTGAGATTTGAAAATTTTAGAGTGTTGGCTAAGTGGGAAGAAACTGTGCCTTACAATGTTAATTAATACAATGTTTTACAGAAAATAAGCTCATAGTAGAGAAAATGGAGCCAATTGTTTGTTTATAAAGCTAGTTTTGTAAAATTTTCAATTTTTTGTTTGTTTATAGTTTAAGATGTGGTCCACTGCGGATGACAGCATTATCTGCAGATTTACATCTGATGCTAAGGACAAACCTATAGGCAAGTACATGTACCTCTTTGTATCCAACCTCATATCAAATTATATAGTAAGATGAAATAATTTGCAGTTGTGTTGAAATGAATTACATCTGCAACCTTTTAAGGGGGATGTGCGGCCATCTTGTACATTTGAGAATAAAATTATGCATATTTTTTTAACTAGCTTGTTTCTGCCCAAAACTGACTTAACGAGGCCAGGTCTAATTTTTTCTGCCCTAGATTTTTTAATGAAATTTTTTACATGAATTTCTACTGATATAATTATTATTTTAAGGGAAAAAAATCAGACATTTACCACACCATTTGTTCAAGGGGTCATCTCAAAGTTTGTTAATCTTTAACATGGGACCCTATGGGATTTTGCCTGAAATGTATCAATTTTGCACGTTTTTTACATGTTTTTTAAACTTCTGCCCTAGGGATTTCTTTTTCTGTTCTACATATTAAAGTTATTGCTTAAAGACATCAAATGGTCAAATAAAAAAAACCTTTTACCTCCTGGTTTGATCCAGGGGTCTTATCAAAGTTGTTTTTTGTATGCCCAATTTCCCAGTTTGCCATATAATGGCTATTTTTTTATTTGACAAAGACGGAAATGGTGACCTTTAGAGTATTATTAAAACATTCAGACACATCTAAGTAATAAATAAATATATAACATTGCATATTAAGGGTCATTAATATAAAATACATGGTAACTGTTTTGAAACATAGAAATTAAGCTATATTTAGGCGGGTAAAGAAAACGTGACAGAGGGCTAGGCTTGCTGAACCCTCTTCACGTTTTCGAACCGAGCCCAAATATAGCTTATACTTAGAGACATTTATGTTTATTCCACAATATAATATTAATTTTACACATCAATCGAGCTATTTTCAACAAATTTTGCTGAATATTTGCAGTTGAAATTATTACGCCATGGCGTCAACAAAGCAAAACTATGACATCACAATACAAATGAAACGCTGCGCGAAAGCGTGCGTACTCGTTCTGTACTCGGCCTCGTTAAAATGTTGTCAACAGTTAAAAAAAGAAGCACTAAGTATAATGTTCAACATGTTTTTTGTATGCAAATTATGCATACAATAGCAGAACATTCCCTTTTCTTATCAATTAGAACTGAACAAGTACAGAATTAAATTCAAGATTTAAATATCCAACAAAATATGAAAGGAGGTCATTGATGTTCACTCTACAACCATTTGTTGAGAAAAAAGTCAAATCTTGCTTACTTAAGTTGTATCTTTGTCTCAAAAGAGGGTACCCTGTTCTTAAAATGTGTCTGTTCTGTTATCAGGGTCATCCATTCTGATCAGCACATACTCTATGTTGGCTCATTCAACCAAACGTTCATGGGAGGCAGAGAAAGTCATGGAGTGGATGCAGAGTCAGGAATGGGGGATCATGATTCTTGACGGTAAGAGTCTGGGCTGCGTTTTATAAAAGAACTTATGACTTACATGTACGACCAAATTAATGAGTGCTAATTAATCACAAACTAATCAATGTTTTATTCTCATGGCTGTAGAATATTATTATGGACATCAGGGCTACATTTTACAAAAGAACTTACGACAAAGTCGTTAATATTTACAGTCTTGTAAAATGACCTTTAAAGAAAAAAATGACATCAAATAATTTGTTTGCTAATATTTGAGTTTCCATAATTCCATTTTCCATTCATAACAATAATTTTTTGATTAGTTTGTGATTTATTAACATTCATTAATTTGGTCGTAAGTCGTAAGTTCTTTTGTAAAACGCAGCCCAGAGTAATTGTATAAATAGAGTTCTGTCTAAGTTTTGTTCTTTATATTTCATGAGACTGAAAATATTTATGTCGTAAGTTCTTTTGTAAAACGCAGCCCTGTACTGCATGTGTTCTTCTTTTGTATAGAAATCTTATTTCCTCAATTTTTTCGTATACATACTAAATTAATTTATCTTAATTTTCCTATAATCTTGTGATTATAATAGTAAGGAGAACTAATGTAACTGTAAAATTGTTGTGTGGATGAAATTTTTTGTAAATACACATGTACCACAAAAACGCTAAATTGGTTAATCTGATAAGTATTGCCTGACAAACAGACTATCAGATTAAGCTGAACCCTCTGTATTATCAATGCATTATTAATGCCATTAAGATTTTTTTCAAAAAGAGCTGCAATACAATATGAAAGCAGTCTCTATTTCTGCAATAACCCCTAGGATACGAAGTTGTTACATAGATGTTGCAAAATCATCTTGCAAAAAACACCCACATTTACAGTAATTTGATAATTTTAAACTTTACCATGTTCTGTGTAACACAGAGGTACAGACCATACCAGCCAAGATGTTTAGGCGGGTCCTGACCATTGTAAATGCCCACTGTAAGCTGGGACTGACCGCCACACTGGTGCGAGAGGACGACAAGATCGCTGACCTTAATTTCCTGATTGGTCCAAAGCTGTACGAGGCGAATTGGATGGAGCTACAGAACAACGGTTATATTGCCAGGGTGCAGTGTGCAGAGGTAGGAGGAATTGTTTTAGTTCTTTATAAAACATGCAAAATGAGATTTCATAGGAAAGAAAGCTATGATCATAACCTCAATTCCTATAAAGAAATATCATCAGATTATTTATTAGCCCCCTCCCCTCGTTTTTTTCAATACCAGTGTATAAAAGATGTGCAGTCATCTCAAACCAATTTTTAGATCAAATCTCAAGATAAAAACCTTTCTGTAGGAAATTCTTGTTAGAGAGTGTCATCATCAAATTGATGTCTGTTTATAAGTTTCTCTTCAAATAAACCATAGAGAATAAGTATTTAAGTATTATTTGTGATTGACAGGTATGGTGCCCCATGGCTCCAGAGTTTTACAGGGAGTACCTCAATACAAAGTCTCAGAAAAAACTGGTGAGAAATTCAAATTTTTGAATCAGTGTTGTATTTTAATTTGTTTCATTTCAATGTTTTCATTGAAACCAAAGAATTTTAAGTAAAGGACAATATCTATGTATATAAAGATTTGTGTATTTTTTAAGTTTGTACAACTTAAGTAACTCTTTTCTGTACTTACAGTTGTTGGCCGTTGTGAATCCCAACAAGTTCCGAGCTTGTCAGTTTCTGATAAGATATCACGAACGGCGCAACGATAAAATCATTGTGTTTTCTGACAATGTGTTCGCCTTGAAAAGCTATGCGATCAAACTAAACAAGTAAGTCATGTAGCTTTGTCCTAGCTGTTATCTGTGAAATCTTCTACAGGACAAATCAGAATGAGATTTATCTTTTCATGCAGGCCTTACTTGTATGGACCGACTTCTCAAGGGGAGAGAATGCAGATCTTGCAGAACTTTGTCCATAATCCTAAAGTCAACACCATCTTTGTCTCCAAGGTATCTCAAGCATGTAAACACAGAAATAAAACATTGTATTTTTTCACACTATCAGATTGTTAGAATTCACATAAGCATATAAATGCAATCAACTTAATTCTTTAAGCAAGCCTCTTTTTGTTTTTGCATATAAACTGAGAATGATTTCATCTTTACATATTTTTTTGAGTAAAATAGAGCTAAATAGATGTCTTAGAAAAAAATGTATGTGCACAATAACCAGTTCAAATAAGATATTTAGATCAAGGGGTCCAGTGTATGTTTGACTGCGCTGATTACAGGTGGCTGACACCTCCTTTGATCTCCCCGAGGCCAATGTCCTGATCCAGATATCCGCCCATGGAGGATCTCGCAGACAAGAGGCTCAAAGGATGGGCCGAATTCTCAGGGCCAAGAAAGGTACTGTATATGTGTAATTGAACAGACAGGACAGCATACTAGCAAGTAGTTGTGATGGAAATAGAAAATAGATTATGGCGTAAAAATGTGTATTTTAAAGCCATTTATAATTGCAGCTGACTTTTTAAAGAAAGCTGCTGCGGTAAAGAGGAAAATGCTTAAACTTGATATCTTTTCATAGTTTATAGAATATTGCCTGCTTTTGACAAGAGTGAGAAAATTTAATCAGAGTTGAAGAAATGTATGATACACAAAACATAAATTATCGGAAGATATTTGTGTAGTGAATCAAACCAGTGCTTGCTTTTGACAGGAGCTGTAGCTGAGGAATACAATGCCTTCTTTTACTCGCTGGTCTCACAGGACACGATGGAGATGCACTTCTCCCTAAAGAGACAGAGGTTTCTGGTGAATCAGGGCTATGCCTACAAAGTCATCACAAAGTTGGCGGGGATGGAGGAGGTAGGACACAGTGTCTACTGCAGATTCCTAATTAAATGGGAGGAATAAAGAGTACCCCTTGCGGATTTTAAAATCTCGCTTTTATTTTTTGAGGGTAGAGTTATAAGAGATAAGGATAAAATTCCACCTTCGCGATTTTTTATTCTCGCGTTTTGATACAAAATAAGGAGATTGCAAAATTAAGTACACTCGTAAAATAAGGAATCTACAGTATCAAAAGTAAAATCTGTGTTGAATGATGTCTATACATGTATGTGTGATAGTCTGCTTGTGTTGTCAATAAGTTTAGAAAACTATAGATAACTTAACAATTTTGAGATTAAATTAGCTGAAACTTTGAGAATCAATGGATATTTTTTTTTTAATTTGAAGAAGACAGATGGCATTATACAGAGAGTTATATACATGATTGTATCTATAATTTAGAAATCGTTAGGTACTTTTTACAGGGAGTAATTTTTAGGACTATTTCGCTTTATGCATGTAGAGTTCTGTTCTTGTTGTGTAGGAGACCCTGGGATACAGCACTAAGGAGGAGCAGGCCAAGCTGTTACAGGCAGTGTGTGCCGCCACTGAGCAGGACGCGGAGGAGGAGAGGGTCATAGGGGAGGGAGGATTTCTGGTAACAGCCAATCTAGGGGGTTAAAAGTAACAGCCAAACCAGGGGGGTAACTGTTAAAAGTAACAACCTAACCATGGGGTAATAGTAACAGCCAAAGCAGAGGTTTAACAGTAACAGCCAAGCAAGGGGGTTGTTAGTAACAGCTGATTCAGGCAGTTACAGTTTCTCTTTATAAGAAATTTACCTCAACATCTATAAAGACTTCAATGTAATCTCCATTTTTTGGGCTTTCTTCTTTCAGGTGAGCAGGAAGGTTGGCAGTATGAGTTCTATGTCTGGAGCAGACGACAACCTCTACATGGAATTCCGCGGGAAGAAAGGGATGGTGGCCAGTGGGCACGCTCATCCACTGTTTAAACGGTTCCGAAAAATCTGAAGAAACAGCCTCGAATTGAAAGGCTACATTCATAGACAATTCAGTGGATTTTGAAGACATTGGTGTGAACTTAAAGGATACAACTTTTAGGCTGAATCAGGTCCACAAAAGGATGAAAAATTCTGTTGTTGTAACAGGTAGTTCAATGAAAGAACAGATTCAATATCAGTGTTGCTGTCTCTGCCATTGGAATGAGGAATCATTGTTTGAATGATAATCTTTTATCATAAGTTGTGAATGTACATGTACATGAACTTTGTACTTGTTGAAAAAAAAATTCAATAAATTGGTGTCAAAATGTTCATGATTTGTCTCAAGAGTCTGCAAAATTAATGTACATTTTTAATTTGTTTTTTAAGGCTCACTGTATTTCGTTAGAGCTTATTGATGTAATTGACATTTGTATTCAAAATGAAATCTACAGAATCACCTGTTAACTGATATGGTTGTGTTATGTTAATCCTCTGTGGTCATTTGTTTTGGTCTGATATTTTGGAGGTTCATTATGAGAAGTATGGGATCTTTATATTAATTTTGATAATAATAATAATAATTGGTAACTTTTTTTCCTTGATCACAAAAAAAGTAATTATTCTTTATATAAAAAAAAAAACAACACATGGAATATTTTATTAAACTGTTTATTTTTAGATAACAGAAATTTGATAAACAATGGTTAAAAGTTTTTTGAAACATTCAGAAGATCACAGTTGTAGAAAAAATACAAAACAGGAAAAGATTATGTAAAGGAAAAATGTATAAAAATATGGCACCTGAACATTCATGTGAATGCGTAACAATATAGCTTAAACATATACTTAACAAGAATACAATCATCATTCAGACTAAAAAATTGTCTGACCAAGAACACCTCTAACTACGCTTTATGATCGCAACAAATCGCAATGGGAATCTATCACAATGATGGTAAATCTACTCTCTGGATAAAACACACTAAATACTATCATCATCATCATCATCATCATCACCATGATTATCATCAATATTGTTATCATCATCAGTATCAACCATTATCATCATCATTTTCATCATCATCTATAATCATCAATATCAACCAATATCATCATCAATCACCATCATCATCATCAATATCTTACTGTTTAAACAGCCTTCATCACCATCATCATCAATAAAATAGTCAACAACACAGGCCTCCTAACATCTACATCTAGATTACAACTCCACCACCATTATTTACCCTGATACTAGTGCCTAACACCCCACATATCCTCCACTCATCAAACTATGGCTCAAAGCCATTAACATTAATTTTTTTGGTACGTTTTTAAAATATTTTGTAAATTTTTTGGAGATTTTTGTGTATCTTGAAATTTTTTGGGTATTTTTTTTTTACATAACACATTCACTCTTTCATTATTACAAAGTTTAAAACACATTCATACTCTTAACATTTTTAAATTTTTTGGAGATTTTTGTATATCTTAAAATTTTTTTGGTATTTTTTTTTTTGAACGACACATGAAAAATGAGGTACAACAGTTCTCAAGCCCGAATGACATGCCCTCAGCAGCCGCTGAATAATTCTACATTCTATAAAAAAAAAAAAATCCCCGTGTTTCACACCTGTGTTTGCAGCAGCCGCTCACAAAACTCGTCAACCTTATCATTCATAATAACTCAACGAAACACGGGTGCATTTTCTCTGTACCTATGAAGCAGAGCAAAATAGTAATTAAAATAGTGTCGTTAGTTGAAAAAATAATAAACAACTAAACACACATTGATGAAAATTAACTTTCACACAAAAACTTTCCTCCCAGCAGCCGCTGAATATTTTTCTATTCCATGAAAAAAAAAATCCCCGTGTTTCACACCTGTGTTTGCAGCAGCCGCTCACAAAACACGTCAAACTTGTCTTTCATAAAAAAAACCTAACGAAACACGGGTAAATACCTTTGTACTAACTTAAAAAAAATAACACTAAAACACACAACATCAACAAACACACACACGAAAAGTAAAATTAGAAATTTTCTCCATCATATACAAAAAAATTTACAACTTTTTTTTTTGGAAATTTTTGTTTATCTTGTATATTTTTTTGGTATTTTTAAAAAGCAATTCACATATATTCTCACGTTTACGCATTAACTTTAAAGCCACATTCATTCATTACCTTTGATATTTTATAATTTTTTGGAGATTTTTGTGTATCTTGAAATTTTTTTGGTCTTTTTTTTTTTTACATAACACATTCACTCTTTCATTATTACAAAGTTTAAGCCACATTCATACACTTAATATTTTTAAATTTTTTGGAGATTTTTGTTTATCTTAAAATTTTTTTGGTTTTTTTTTTTTGAACGACACATGAAAAATGAGGTACAACAGTTCTCAAGCCCGAATGACATGCCCTCAGCAGCCGCTGAATAATTCTACATTCTATATAAAGAAATCCCCGTGTTTCACACCTGTGTTTGCAGCAGCCGCTCGCAAAACACGTCAACCTTATCATTCATAATAACTCAACGAAACACGGGTGCATTTTCCCTGTACCTATTAAGCAGAGCAAAATGGTAATTAAAAAAGCGTCGTTAGTTGAAAAAAATAAACAAACTAAGCACACATTGATGAAAATTAACTTTCACACAAAAACTTTCCTCTCAGCAGCCGCTGAATATTTCTCTGTTCTATGAAAAAAAAAATCCCCGTGTTTCACACCTGTGTTTGCAGCAGCCGCTCACAAAACACGTGAAATTTGTCTTTCATAAAAAACCTAACGAAACACGGGTACATACCTCTGTACTAACTAACAAAAAAACTTAAACACACAACATCAACAAACTCACACACACGAAAAGTAAAATAGAAATTTTCTCCATCATATACAAAAAAATGTACAACTTTTTTTTTTTTGCATTTTCACAAAAATTGGAAATTTTTGTTTATCTTGTATATTTTTTTGGTATTTAAAAAAAAAACCAATTCACATATATTCTCACGTTTACGCACACATTAACATTTAAGCCACATTCATTCATTACCTTTGATATTTTATAATTTTTTTGGAGATTTTTGTGTATCTTAAATTTTTTTTAGACTTTTTTTTTAACGACACATAACAAATTAAAATTTTTGGAACTCTCAATACATTCTCTCAGCAGCCGCTGAATAAATTTCCATTCTTAAAAAATCCCCGTGTTTCACACCTGTGTTTGCAGCAGCCGCTCACAAAACACGTCAAACTTGTCTTTCATAAAAAACCTAACGAAACACGGGACATCTATATCTCAAAAAAACCAACATTGAGAAAAAAGTGTCGTACGGTATAAAAAACAATAAACAAAAAGACATATGTAACATTTTCTTGAAAAATAGGGTACACCAAGTCTCACACTTAAAAATAAGACTTTCTCTCAGCAGCCGCTGAATAAATTTCCATTCTTAAAAAATTCCCGTGTTTCACACCTGTGTTTGCAGCAGCCGCTCACAAAACACGTCAAACTTGTCTTTCATAAAAAACATAACGAAACACGGGTAAATACCTCTGTACCCTTACTCCATATCAAAAAAAAAAATTATTCAAACAACAAAAACAAATGAACATAATAAGGGGGAGGGGTATTCATTTCAGCATCCGCTGAATAATTAAAACACATATCCAATGAAACAATCTTTTACAACCGCCTTTGTCTGCAGCAGCCGCTGACAAGACATCAAAGCTGATTGGTTTCAATACTTAAAACAAATTAAACATAAGCACACCCCTCCCCTTCTGTGACAATACAATCAGAACGGAAAATTTCTTATGTAAAAAATTTTGAATATCAAAAAGAGACGCTTTTACAATAAAGGTTAATATACAAATATATACCTGTATAAAATCTAAAATGTCCGAAAAATAATGGTTGCAAATGTACTCGTGAACAATAAAAATATAAACATTTTGAAAAATACAGAATTGCAAACATGCAACATCATATCACCATAAATATCAGGGTAGAAAAGGCATATCAAAAATTAAACGTTAAAAAAATCATATATAGCTCCAAAGTAAATACATATAGAGATAACTATCAAAAACACTATTTGTACGGATAAAAAGTTGTTGAGATGACATACAATTCTTGTTGAGTAGCTTGGCTGATGGACCGAATTTCGGAAAATGACTTCTTATTTTGAGACTGCTCTCTGAAATCTAAATTTAGTTGTGTTGGTGTTTGATGTTGATGATTCAATCCTGAAAATAAAGATTCGGTGAAAAAATTATGATAAACACATAACATAGTTGTTTCAAACAAACTTAAAATATATCAATGTTATCAACAGCGTTCTTTACATCCCAAATACTATAGTATACAATATACCGGGTATTTAATACTACCCTCAAGTACATCACAAATATAAACCTAATCGTTTTCGTAACAATTTTGTTCATTACTCCATAAGTCCTTAATAAACGAAAAAGAAAGTTATATATATATACGTAGTTAAGATAACTCTACCTGATCGTAATCCAATCGTAATCCAAGTCGTTATCCTAGTCGTAGCCCCTGTCCCGATCGCGGCGCTTCTTATCCCGGTCCCTGTCCAGGCGCTTCTGCTCGTACTCCATGGAGGGGCGATTGACCTCATTGTCACGGGAAGGACGCCTCGGTTCCTTGACCCTAGCGGGACGGGCCAGATATTCCACCCGCTTTATCCTCATGGCGATGGTGGCGGGTGAGTGCCTCTGACTCGGGACATCTGAGCGACCTGGTACACCGCCCCTCTCCGGGCGCCGCATGTCCCCGTCTTGGTGCCTCAGGTTCATTCCCCCGCTGAGGTGCCTCTGATCCATGCTGTCTGGGCGAGTTCCCCCTCTGTCCCTCTCTGGGCGCCAGCGACCGTCGCTCTCTCGGTTTCTTCGCTCCTCTTTTGCCTCCTGGTACTGAATGAACTTGTCCAGGGCATCTTGCTCGGGGAGTCTAAGCCTGGGCACGGTCAGCTGGGGGCGCAGGGTGTAGCTTCTCTGGGGAGGCTCAGCTGTGGCCTCGTTGCTATCACTGGTCCCGATGGATCGTACTCCGCGCGCAGCCTTGGGCCTCTTGCTGATGTTGTAGGGCTTCTCGCTTGGCTGACTCTGCTGAAGGTCAGTCTCCATCAGCTTGTCAACAGATTTGTTGAACTTCTTTACACGGGTTCGCAGTTGGCTGTAGGCCAGAGCGCCGGATGTGCTGGGATCGTCCTCGACGGCAGCGCGAGCCCCTCGGGCCGCGCTTGGGCGGACGTTCAAGTCGCGGGTGTCGATGACGTATGTAGGGCGGTACGCTGGCTTGTTTTCAGCCTCCAGGAGCACCTTCTCCATCTCTTTAGCGGTATCCTGTTTGGATCGGCCGTACATTTTTGGAGGAGGAGGAGGAGGGCTAGGGGAGGAGATGCCACCAACAGCTCCAAGAGCTTCTTTTGGAGTGTCAGCATAGCTGGTGGAAGGGTTGCCACTGCAGCTTGCCATTCCGGAATCGCACACATTGCCCTCAGAGGCGATGCCTGTGTTGCGCTTCTTTGCAGTCTCCTGGGAGCTCAGTGTTGCAGAGAAGTTGCTTGCGCTTTTCTTAGCCAACTCGATGACTTTGCTTCTTATTTCGGCCACACGTGCCTCTGCTTTTGGCGGCTCCTCGGGAATGTCTTCCTGAACACTTCCAGGCAGGCTCATCTCGATGCTCATGCCGGCGTATGAGGGCTTCAGCCTGTGTGGGGTAGCAACACGGTAGTAAATATTCTGGAAATCCTCTCTGGATTCAGCATACTGGGGAACTGGCGTGGCAATGTGGGGCCTGCATATGGAGCCATCTTCGAAGCTGCTGTTGACCGACGGCACGTTTCCCCTCGCTGTCCAGGTTGCGGTAGAAAAGCCAGAGTTTACCGAGACTGACTGCAGAGTATGGTCCGACTCGTCATCGCTGACACTGGTCAAGCTTGGCTGTTTCTGGGCTCTGGATCTGGACCGGTCCATCATGTCAATCATCTCTGTGACTGACACGTCTGAATAGCTGTCCATTGGGACCGGTGTCTCCTCGCAGCGGAGCGAATAGCTATACTCGTCATCGTCCCGGGTCCTCACCACAAATGTGAGCTCATCTACCTCCTCTCCCAGGGAATCAGTATCACATTCGGGGGGAATGGCAGATGGTGGGGGTGGCGGGGGTGGCGGTGGAATGGCAGATGCTGGTGGTGGCGGTGGTTCCACGAGTGCCTGTTCACTATTCTCCCTCACCCTGCGTCTTCTCTTGGATATGAACCCGGATATTCTCTCTCTAACTGATTTTCTTTTTCGACGAATCTCCACAATGGAGGCTGCCTCTCTAGACTGGATGCAGCCCATTGTGGACTGAATCAGTTTTTCCTCTAGATAATTGGTCTGATTCGGTTGAAACACAATGAAAAACTTCTAATCAGCAAGTTATCCCACTAGAAAATTGGGCTCAGTGGTTGAAACACAGTAAAACTTCGCTTTGTTTCAGCAATGATGCGACCGTTTCCCTTATCTTTTCTCTACTTGTGACGATTTACATTATGACGTCACTATGGAAATTACGCCATCCTAGTTACTTATGAATATTCATTATCAAGTAAAGCTATATTAAATATGTGTATTTTCGAATTCAAAAAATAAATCCTATATCAAGTCACCCTTTATTATTCACAGTCGTGTTTTGATTTCAGTTTCATGTAAGTTTGTTTGTTTTGGGGTTTTTTTTTACGTCTTTTACATGTATTCTCTGGTGTAACATTAACTTTAAAGCTTTTCATTTTTCAATATTTTCGTATCTTCAAAAAAGAATTTATATTAAAGACTTTTCAGCTAAACAGTAAACTAAAAATTCGTCTATAAATTTGATGTGTTTGTGTTTATTTAAAAGTCTTCATGATTTTCCGGCTCCACGACCACAAGTTCGGTTTTAAATTTTATGAAATTCATTTTCGCCTTCACGCAGAGAAGAGTTCCGCTGTATGATAAAGAGAAAAGACGGTTTAAAATTGTGATTTTTTCAATTTTATATTGTGTAGATTTCGCGATGTAGTTCCAACTAGGACTTCTGCTTTCACAAGGTAGTTGAGATTTAATGAATGGTGCACGTTGTTTGGTTCGATTGCTTTTAAGAGTGGTTTATTTTCTATGGAAGGTCAAGGACTCTGATAATGTAAAACCTAATGTTACGCATATTTTTGACAAATATTGAAATTAAAACCCGACATTTTAGACCAATGTGGGTTTTATACTTTATTGTTAATGAAATAGGAAAAATTAAAGATATATAGAGTTAATGCGTAGTTAGTTTATGATTTTATTTCTGCTAAGAGTTTAAATGTAGTCCAGAGAAATCAGCAACAATAATATTGTTGGTTTCCAGTTTATGTTTTGCCAGTGATTTTTCTACATTTTTCAAATGGGGCCTGGACCTTTACATTTGGGAAAAATCGTCGACATTTTCACCATTTTGGGAAAAATTAATAATATTGTTTTTAAACCTAATTGAGTGTAAAATACAATATATACAAGAAATGTACATAACCTTTTAATAAATTTGCTATAAAAATAACAATTTTTCATCACACACAATTTTAACTTTGTAATTTTCTTTTTCTTAATTATCTTTTGAAGTTGTTTACAATTTTCTCTAAATTTTTACTGCATAACTCTTTGTACCAGTGAGGCATCTCTGTTTTGTTCAGTGAGCCTATTTCTTTTTTTGGTGATAATATTTGACAAAAGCGAAATTCCCTTTATTACAAATGTATTTTTTTCGTAAGTCCAAATACAAGCACAGGTTAAGATGATATATCAGAGGAAAACAGTCTCTTAAGACAATATTCAGACAGAACTCCTTGTACATACGCTTTGAATAGTTATACCTGTGCTTGTATTTGGACTAAAAATTTCGATATTTTCATCAGACCAGTTGTGTCCTTTTTGCAAAGTCGTTTAATATAATATTTTGCATTATGTGACATGATTTCAGACGGATTAATTTATTGAATAAACAGGTCTTTTCCCCCTCAACCATGCGTGTTGTCTTGGTCTTTCATACGCATCATATAACACCTGTATTTTTAATATTGACGGAAGAGTCTGAATGACTGAGATTCATTGTGTTCAATTGTAGATAAGTCGTACGAGAAAAAATCAAGTTAATAAGAACAACGTAAATATTTTAATCATTTTTTTATTGGGGAAAAAACCCAGATAAAATTGGGAAAAATCTTAAATTTTTGCTAGGGGAAAGGGCCGATATTCGGACCCAAATTGGGTGTAGAAAAATCACTGTTTGCATTTGTAAACACTAAATGAAATAAGATATTTATGATGCTATTCTTTAAATATAATCTGCTCTTTCATAAGCTTTTTCATACAAGGCATAAACACCTTGTAAGTCGATAAAGGTTTCAATTAAAAATGTGTGTCATTTCAGTTGTACAAACTTCATCATATGTTAGAGAAATCACCAGCACTTCTTGGATAACGGCCATTAACGGTTATTAATGATACCAGACGAGCAGGCCATGGCTTTTCGTAATCCCCTGGAAAACTCGAACATGTCCTCCGGAATAGGACAGTAAGTAAACAGTTTTCATTGTTTTATTGTGGAATTTCTGATCCCTGGGCCTAACAAGAAGTACCAGGGTCTTATTCTATTTAAGGTGCAATCTCTCACTTGACAACAGAGATGACTCTCACTGAGAAAAAATTACTTCAGAATTTTTTGTCACGTTGAACACAGTTATTTGGAATTTAAAGCAAATGAATAATCTTTAGTTACCAGGTACTTTCTCGTGCCACAATGTAATGTGGCAATCATTTACATTTGGGATATTGCACTTTTTTTCTAAATCTCCTTCTGCATTTCAGTAATAATTATTTATTAGTACTCCACTCTTCTTTCTGTTTATGATTTTGCACAAGTCTGTCACAATATCAATTTTAAAAAAAACAAAGTTTGAACTAGTGTGTATTTATATATACATGTATAGATATTTTTTTCTTTATTAATTACATATTTTTTTTCATCCAATTCTCCAAAATTTATTATTGAATTTTTCAACTTTCATTTCAATGAACATGATGAATTTATCATACATTTATATATTAAATACCAGTTACTGTAGCAAAAAACAACACTTTGTCAAGCTTTTCTAGGAAACACTATTTCTGAAAGTCCATGCATTTACCAAGTATTTTAAATTTATGGACTTCTCAAACCTAAAAACAACAACATGAAATTGCAAAAAGAAAGTATTTCACCAAAAAAGAAACACACAAACTGGAAATAAACAAGCAAACCTATAAGCCAAATTCAAGCAATTCAAGTTTTAAAAACATTTTCGAATTTTATATATATAGATATAGAAATTGCATTCTCGTTTATATCCTGACAAATGTTCCAAATAACAATCTGATTCTAAAGTAATGGTTTATGAATTATGATTTGTCATTTAGAAGATTTATGACTGACCAGTTATCATGGAATACCCAGTAAGTATAGAGACCAACCCATTCTGTTTGAAACTGTCACAGTCACCATAGCTACCATGGTTACCAGAGCGACCTAATTTTCAAGTCCGTTTTCTTTTAAATTAACTGGTAGTTAATATTAAGATTGGACAAAAAAGTTCTCTTTGTCTAGTTTATATTTTTATAAATGCATGTTGTTTTAGCTTAAATTTCATTTCGTTTAAAATGTTTGTGGTACTTTAGATATATTCTTTGTGAATTCAGCAATGTCTTGTACAATTTAAAAGTACTTGAAATCTAAACAACAAAAGAGTAAATTTAGATTTAGCTTGATTATCAATTTCGAGAGAGAGAGAGAGAGAGAGAGAGAGAGAGATTCTTGTTTAGGAATGAGTCATAATATATCTACTCTTGCACGGTATTACATTTATGATAAAGATGCTTGAATAAAAATCTGTGACAACTTCAAACTCGGAATTAGGCAAGAAATTTCCAGCTTTTCCCGGTGGATTTTTGCAAACCAAGGCAGCATGTCTCTCCATCATGTTCATTGCATGCACATTGGTTTATGTTTCATTTTACATTATTGTATTATTATGCAAGGGGGCATTACCCAGAAAGTTAGAAATCATTTTGCACAGTACTCTCCCTTGTCTTTCCTATGTCATGACTTTTCACGTTGAGTTTCGTCTCTTGATTCCATATTTAAGCTGTTGTTATGCTCTAGATTTCTAATATGCAGGTATTAATTTGATTCTGTAGTATATTGTATGCAAATATATGTATGTACATGTATCATTGATTTTATTACTCTTTTTCAAATTCAGTATTCTATTTTACGAATGATGAGTGTATGTCTAGCGCATGTTTAGGCTAGGGTTTGGTCATGTAATACTAAGTATGTCTTGTTCCCTCTTTTCATTTCGTTATTGTCTTTGTTTGTTTATTAATTTTATGGGGGGGGGGGGGGTGTTGGTCTGTTGGAGGGTCTCAATCACGCTGCATGATTTTCAAAGTACAAGAATCATTAGCTTTTTTGGCGGAAAGCCATTTCTGCTAAATCAAGTACATTGCTAATTGCTGTTCATATATGTATAAGAATAGGCAAACTACGAAATATGCTTATCAAATCCATGCTAACTTGTTGAAAAATTATTTTCCACCAATTATCGTACATGCTAATTATAATACAGTGTTTACAGTATTTTGACGAGGCAGATCTTCTTTGATCTTTTTCCTATTATTTACTCTTAATTTGCCTCATGTAAGGAACCTAATTGAAGACCTGGTTTTGACTAGATTATATTAAGCTGTTACAATCTGTTGTCCCAAAAATAGTGCCCTGGCCATTGCAGAGTAAAATTGAGTTCCATGATTTATTTAACTAATGCTAAAACAGCTGTTTCAATCTTGCTTGAAACAACAAACTAAAAACTGAATGCAATCTTGAATTTACTTCAGATGTCTGACTTAAATCATTGAATATAAAATAAAATGCCTCCTGTAGATACTGTACTTAGTCTACTTAGTTTGCATGTGGTAGATTTTGTTAAGGTGGTATGGGACACTTCCAAAATAAACAATGAAATAAAGTATAATTTTATAGATTTTCTCTTTCCCAGAATGGTTACCTAACGACGTAGGGCAATAGGTTAGACAAATTTATAAGTCAAGAGCCGAATCCTGCTGGAACTCTTGTAATTTTTACCTTTCCAAAAAATGTTAAAACAATTTTTTTTTGGGGGGGGGGGGGGTCAAATTTTTTAAAAATTTGAAAATTCTCAAAGTATCTTGACTTTAATGTGTTTTTATCAACATTAATATCAACAGGTATCCCATACCACCTTGAACTAAGAAAATAATGATGGGTCTGGTACCAGGCATGCACAATGAAATGTATGTTTTAACCAATGTACAAGAATTTGTAATGGCTCAATTTTTGTGATATTCAAGGGTAGCCCTCCCCTACAAATGCACATCCTTGACGAAAAAAATTGTTGAAAGAGTTATTTTCACTGAAACTGAAAAGTGGTGCATTCATGAAATTACATCCCAACGAGAAAAAAACTGCAATCCACAAAATTTGGCTCCCATGAATTTAAATGATTCCATAGTATATGAAAGAAAATAAGTGTACCATCAACTGAATATTTGTTTCAGGATTTTATAGTAATTGAATATATGTGTATGTAATGGGGTAAGTTTACAATGTAAATGTTTGGGCTGGTACAGGTATATACAGGTAAAAGAAAATATTAAGTTTTTAATCAGCTAATTATAGATGTTTATTTCAGGAAGTTTTAGCAATTGAATTTACATGTACTTATAGATAGGGGTAACTGTTTTACTGTTAAACATATGTTTGTTTTCAGGTACGGCTTAGGCCGCAAGGGGACGGGAGAGCTTTCCCCAGGGTCCAGGAAAATCCTCGGACAACAAATGCCCCCGGGACAAGCCAAACAGAACGTGAGTACATGTGTACTGGGATTAAGAGATTTTGATTTATCCTTGATATTTTTATAAGCATGTAGAGATGCCAGTATTGAAGTATTAACATCTTGAAATATTGTCATCAGGAACTACTCTTCTTTTCTGACTTAAATTGTTGATATTTTTTGTTTCGTAATATTGATTATCTTGAATCCAAGAATGAGTACCAGTAAGCATAACTCTTTAGATTTTGATTATCAGATGAAACCATATATTATTAATAATGTTATCAAACATGCCACTGCCGTTAGCATGCATTATCGTGGTTGCAAAGGTGAGATTTCCTTCATTGAAGAATCAGCTCAGTAAGCATATATAAGAATGACTAAGGGTTATGAGGATGTGAAATATCTGCTTCTATATGCATTGAAAGTTTTTGTTGTGTTTCTATAATTGTATTTTGATTGTATGATATTATTTTCTGATGTTGCCGACGGCATTTTAAAGTAACTAAAAATAAATTCAGTATTATGAACTAGACATTATGCACCAATTTTAAAGTATAATAATATTTTCTGAATTTTTACAGATTCTGAATCTGAACTTGGATGACGACGGTGAACTAGATCTTGGACAGGGTGCCTTGTCCAACTCTGGCAAAGTTTTCCGCCCAGATAGAGACGTAATTACAGCTATAAATAGATAGGGTTTAAAAAGTCAATGTTCCATCAATTAAAAGGGATAAAAAAAATTGTTATACTTAATAGTTTAAAAATTATGATTTAATGTTTAATTAATCACGCCCAATCAATTTATTACCTACCTGGCCAGTGGGTAATTCAATTTGACATAAATTGATATGGAATTGGAAATTAACCCTAGCCCTGAAAAAACAATTTGATATGCGATCATGTTGTGAACTCGTGAAATTGAATTTGATGCATGTATTCCCCTCTTTATATCAGATGATGTCGCAATCTCCATCCCAGCTGTCAGGGTTCGGGGCATCTAACTTTTACACACAAGGTATTTTACCTACAAGTATATATATTGATGGTTTATAGCCAAATCATAACCATTTCAATTTATCAAGTCTGTGCATTTACATTACAAGGGAAATAACTCATCTATGACTACCTAAATGAATAATTTTTCACAGTTCTAACAAAACAATATACGGTATTTAATATTTATGAACACTTGCAAACGTTTTTAATTGGTAAATTTTATAGTAACTGAAATGAATAAGCAGGTAATTGTTATAAATCTCTCTATACAATCTGTGATTGTATTTCTGTGTATCGATGGTCTTGATCAATGTTTTATGTTTTGTAGGTTTCATGTCAGGAGGTAATACAGGACTAGGGACCAATGCCAGCTTGGCTGGGAACTTCGCTGCCCTACCCCAGAGAGGGGCTGTGTCAGGGCCCCAGTTCAGGGGCAATAACTCCACCCCCACCAGTATGAACCTCCCCTATAACCTACAGACACCTCAGCAGCAACCCTCACCCAGCAGGTAAGGGCACAGAATCAAAACCATGTAATGAAGGGGTTATTTATTGTTCCTGAATTACCTAGCAGGTAATTTGCTTTAAGCCAAGTACAGTTAAATTTTGGTATCTGGAACGCTGCTATCTTGTATTTTCATTAATTATTGTAATTTCATTAATTATGGTGGTGTGATACAAGGGTAAGGTTAAAAAAAAATAGAGAAGTATGACTTACATATGTAAAATGATGCCTTATTTGACTTTTCAGAAACATGATATCTGCGATAGGCGGGCAGAGGAATGTCATATCCCAGAATCAGACAAGTCAGTCCATGTCCAAGTTACCGAACAGGTACGCTTACTGATGATGCTACTGAAAAATGCAGCTAAAGTATCGATAGAATTGACATATCAGTACGCTTACTGCAGATGCTAATGACATACCGGCAGTCCAGCTAATGTATCAATAGAATTGACATATCAGTATGCTTAATGCAGATGCTAATGACATACCAGTTATCCAGCTATGGTATTGATAGAATTGACATATCAATACACATTGATGCGATTGACAAAATCCAGCTAAAGTATTGATAGCACTGACATATCAGTACACTTACTGACAAAATCCAGCTAAAGTATTGATAGCACTGACATATCAGTACACTTACTGACATAATCCAGCTAAAATATTGATAGCATTGACATATCGGTACGCTTACTGACATTTTCCATGGTACACATGAACAAATTGTAAATATATGTTTTTTAATTAAATGTTCTTGACTTATATTGCAGTGGTCCTATGTCCAGTATTAACAACAACTTTGTGTTTGGACAGAGTAGGCCGGGCAAGTACTCCACTGTCTACAACAACAACCCTGATCAAAAGTTCTATAATATGTGTAAGTAGCTTCCACACCTTGTACTCTCATTTTATAATGGAACAAACATTTAATATAAACATATGTAAGTGATTCTCACGTCTTTTTCAACTTATCATCAGCTCCTAAAAATTTTTGATAACTAATTATTCTGCATCTTTTGTTTGTGGATTGTTTCTACTTTCTGTTTGTAATGTAAGACTTGATACAAGTGTTATATAAGGACCGTTTGTACTTTCTTTTTCTACTTTCTGTTCGGCAGTATTTGGTCAAGATGCTGACCAGCCCGGTCTAGACTTGTCCGAGTTCCCCTCCCTGGGGAACAGAAATCTGCCCTCTACCCCCATCTCCTCTGTGAGGAACTATGGTCAGTATAACTTAGGTAGGGAGATCAATCAAAAGGCACACGTCAATGTAACTCTGGAGTCATTTGTATTCTGAGGGAACAGTTGGAGTGGATTTTACTGAATTTTACAGATTAAAAATGTAATTTGTGCACAAGTGATTTTTGTTCTATACTCAAATGAAAAAAGTGATGGATAAACTTATTGGGGCGTAAATTTGGGGAAAGCTGTTGGGTTTCCATAAATACTGGTTCCACTCAAAATGTTGTGACTCCACAAGTTTGCATTTCAATGAAATTTGAAAATTCACTTTCTTGTGATTGATATTTGTGAGGTATTTGGCTGTACATATTTCAGTTGGGATGGTGAGTAAACCTGTGGCAGAGACCGCCCCCGAGTTTCAGATTCAGCAGGAGGACTTCCCGGCTCTCCCTGGGGCTCAGAGTGAGTCAGAGAGAGAGAGAGAGAGAGAGAGAGAGAGAGAGAGAGAGAGAGAGAGAGAGAGAGAGAGAGACTGTATAATGGGGAGAGAAATGGGAGAGAAATATTGGAGAGAAAAAATTATCAAAGAAATACAGTCACATTAAGAGAGTGAATGAGTGACTGACTTGAGATATGAAGGAAAAGTCAGATTAATAAAGTCAGAAAAGTGGTTTTATATATAAAGATAATCAGACTGACAGAGGAAGGGTGTTTTTGAATAGAGAGAAAAATAAAGTGTGAATAGCTTGGAAGAGAGACTATTTGAAGGGGTAGAAGCTAAGAGTTTGAAATATTTGCCATCCATTGATGATATACCAATAGTGTAACTTAATAACATCAATGAGTGTGTTGACATTGAGTGAGTTGTTTATATTTATCTTCTATTTTGTAGATCCACCCTCAAGTATATCAAATGACGCAGCGAGAAAAACAGTAAGTGCTAAACACACTAAAAATCTTATTATTTCTTTTGTAAAAATACATTTATAAGCATCAATTGCCACCTAAAAATGGGTACTATATAGTATACAATTTTAATTTTAGCCAACAAGTGCTTCTTCGTCAACAACAAATGAACAAATTTTGAAAGATGGAAAGTTTCCTGGAGAAAAAGGGAATCAGGCAAAAAGGGGGATACAGACGCATGCTGATGGTCAGTGGGACATTGTGTTACATGACTGCCTCAACTCAGTCTCAATATTAAATTTTCAATTCAGTTCAGATTTTTAGGAACGGTGAAGTTATCTCTCTTGTTCTAAGCTATTGAGTCAATGGAATGAACATGATATTGTTTAAAAAATTTAAAAAATAGTGTCTTTAGAAAATTTTGAAGAGAAGAAAATTTGTGGGATCTCAAATGTTTTAATCAATTAAGAGTGTTAACTTTTTAAAATGTTAAATCAGTTTGCTATATCCGTAAATTTGTTATTTCCAAGTTCATTATTATAATAAAATTATTATGGTACTAGGACTTGAAGAGAATTTTTCTGGGGACTCCACAAAACTTTGCATTATCCCTTAATTTGTCCATTTCATACTTAACAAGTTTTACTGTAGCAATATCCATTTCATATTTTTACAGTAGCAGCTTTAATATTTCTTCCACCTATCATTTACAGGCATGGTATCCAATATTCCATCGGGAATGGTGACGGACCAGTTTGGAATAGCTGGCCTGTTGACATTCATTAGAGCAGCCAATGAAAACGACCATAATCTCATCGCATTAGCTCCGGGGATAGATCTCACAACGCTAGGCTTAAATCTCAACTCTCCTGAGTAAGTACACATAAGAACTTCCTGTATATTTCTCCTGATAGATTAAAAGTTTTAAATAAAGATATAAAATCCCTTTAAAAAATGCTTAATTAAGTTCATCAATGGTTCCTCTTCTATTTAATGGACACTGACAGAGTGGTACCAGAGACTAGGTTTAACACGTGTTAGTCTGAAGATATTGATACATGTTAAACATCTTTTCTTATTATTTGGTTTAAATTGATGATTAATTTATCTTAGTTTATAATTTATAAACATGTAAAGATTTTATATCTACATGTACTGGTATATTCTTTTTGAAAGAAGAGAAAGTCTCATTATAGAAATGTTTATGCACTATTTTTCACTTTCCTCGATTGTGTAGAGATTTAATTTATAAAATTTGTAGATCTGTGCTTAAGTAAAATGTTGCAATATTTCAGAAACTTGTACAGTACCTTTCAATCACCGTGGGTTGATTTACCGTGTCGACCTCAAGATATAGGTAAATATTTTATTCCATTCTACCCACCGAGAATAATGGACCCTCTCATTTTGTGCTATACATGTCTATATGTATGCTTGTACAAAGAATGGTCCATTATTTTAAGTGTGGGTGTATTACATCATTTACTTATGCAAAGAAGTCTCTTTCTATCATGCATTATAACCAAGCAACTACTAGTTTTTGAAATATAAATGGAAAAGTAGTTTGAAAATAAAATTTAATGCTTAATTATACAAATCATTTTAATTTAATTCAGGACAGAGAGAGACTACAACTTTCTGTGCCTTGTATAAAACATGTTTGTTGTGGGTTTGTTATTCACACTTATCTGTAACAACATGTCTCGGTCTCCTGTGGCAGATTAGCCCTGCTGGTCTCAAGACATAATTCTGCACTGACTCGCCTGTCTCCTAGGTTAGATAAAGCTCTATGATAAATTAAAAAACTATTTTTGGTAAGGGGGGGGGGGGGGGGGCGCTGTTGGTTTAGATCTGTTGGACTCCAGGTATACGTTACACACAGACTCACCTCCTTCTCCTCTGATGTCTCTTGCGTGAATGTATATTATGATGTACTATGCCTAGGAATCCACAAATTTCCCATGAGCCGTGGTGAACACATGCTTTAGTGTTCTTGGGAAATGTTTAATCTGAAATAATTTTAATGTTGCATGAAGTGCATTTGAACAAAGAAGACTAATACTACATGTACTAAATAGTATTAACATGTACTTGCCAGTTATTTCCTCATTTTACCGTACACAAAATTTGATTCAACGAAAGGGCAAGCCAGTGCACAACTATTTTTTGGATAAATGTTTCATTCAAAATTATTTCCTTATAAAAGAAATAAGTAGCATAGAATGATGTATAAACATGATTACCAGACGACAAATTGTATTAATTTTTGTGACAAAATATCTTGGTTTTTTAATCAATTCTAATATTAAACTTAAATTTGATATTCAGCCAATGATGAGGAACTTTTGAACTTTAAAGTTTTATATAATGTTTGCTGAGAGGTAATTGCAAAGTACTGAGGGATATGATGAGATTCGCTAAGACACTCTGTGCTATGCTCTTTCCCATGCTTTGTTAATTATTGAACACGGACATCATTATATAATGATGATTAATTCAATTTTTTAAGATGATTATAACATATGCAGATAAAGATTTTCAATAGACTTTTGAAATTTGCGAAATATAGACATAAGACTGAATTACTTCCTCTTAGTTTAATAATGATATTGATTCACAAAAATGTAGACTCTAAAACAGAATTGTTCCCCCTTGGAACAGAGCATTAAACTGCAAATAGTTAAAATGTACACATGCTCTAGTTTTGAGTAAAAAGGATGGAGCTGTGGGAAATGTTCCCTATAAGGCCTATAAATTTTTTTTGTGTGTTTAGGGTAACACTGATGAAAAAATTAGGTTAGGTAGGTAGGGATTTATTTTTATTTTATCATATTTTTTTTGCATGAATCCTAAGAATGTTTGTTTGTGTCATATTTAAAAACAGATTTTTTAATAGAAATAATATTAAATTCAAAATAAGATAAAAACAGACCTCTAAAAATGTTAGGATAGGGGCATTTTTGCAGGTTAGGTCGGGTTACCTTAAACACACAACTTTTTTTTTTAGGCCTAAGCGTTTTTGCTCCAGTTTTACAAGTTTCCTTCCTTGCTGTAGACTTCAATAAAAAAAAAAATAACAGCCTACATCAGATGTAGCCCATATTGAGATGTTTAATATAGATATGGTTTTGAGCATGTGTCACTACAAAAGATTCTGTTTTGATAACAGATTGGTCTTCTCAATGACACCGTCAAATAATTGCATTAGTGCACTGAAAGAAAATAATTATTGATTTCATCAAGGATGTTAAATTGGTTTAGATTACCAATGAGGAAGTTAGATTTTTTAATTATTGACTATGTGAATTTGGAAAATGTTTGATAAAATGAGTTCATTGATGAAAGATAGCTAATTATTTCCTTAATTACTTCATATACATGTATCGCATTTGTGATCAATGGATCATCTGTATATATCAGTCATGATGGGTTTTTTTAGTTCGATTTGTCTTTTATAGCTGTATATTCGTACACGAACTACCTGTAAATTAGAATAGTCACTTAATAATTTTTTTTTGGGGGGGTGGGGGGGGGGATTTCGGCAAAAGACCTAAAAGAGCATATGATACCTTAAAGATATTGAAAAAAAGAAATCATAACCTGCAGTGTATTTAATTATATACAATCAAATTTTCAATGCAAGTTAATATTTGAATTTTAATTATGTTAAAGTTTCAAAATAATAGTACAATTTTTCAATGTAATTCTACCTTTATTATATTTGTGTTCTAAAAATCTTGGGAATAGTTTCATCATAACTAATAGTACACTGAATGAAAGAAAATAAATACAAGGAAATGTATCTGACAGCTTGTAAGTTTCAGAAATTGCTTGCCTTTATTTTACAGACAAAGTCAGAGCCCCATATTGTTTAAAATTTGTGTGAGTTACTTTACTTTAATTATCATAAATCTACATGTATTCTTTCTAAGGTCTTTTTTCCAATGGAAGACCTTATAGTGATTGTAATGTTTCTTCTTATTTTTGTTTTCCTTTTTTTCCCCGATTTCTCAGAGATAGCTGGATAGATTTGAAATTTTCAGAGATGATGGAGAATGATTATATCTCGAGGCTTTTTTCAAGTCGATTGTTTCCTGTCCCGTGACAAAAAGCTAGTGACATCAAGATCTCAAAAACGATATAGATTTGAGCATCCAGACTGTGGATGATAGACCCATAGTTGTAGATGTGTTTATAAACTATTTTTTGTTTTATTGTTTACGTCATAACCTCCAGTCATCACCGGAATAACTTCAAAAAATTTTTTTTTTACGTATTTAATTTTTTTTTTACATCAAATGAATATACATGTATAAATCCTTACATATGTCATCTATGTGATGTTGATTACCATAAATAAAAACATTCTGCTATCAGTGAGATATCTCAATTATCTCAGGTAGCTTTTTTTAAAAGAAATTTTGTACCCACGAGATCTCAGAAACTGTAAGTGACCGAGACATGAAACTTACTTGGCTGATAGACATTGAAGAAGTATTTAACGGTTTCATTTTTGTTCATGAATGTTTTGGTCATTCATGACTGTCACTTCCAGTCCACACCGGAAGAGAACAAACAAATCGAGCTGTTTATAAGTTAAGATTTTTTCTTTGAGTATTTTATTTAGTCTGATGAGCAGTTATGTGTCTTAGGTAAATGTACTAAAATTACCTCTTGAAATGTCTTTCATCATATCTGTTTGTCCGTTTTGGTCCCGAGACCTTTTCACAAGGAGACCTCAAAACTGACGAAAACTGAACAAATAAACATTGAGGAAAGACAAAATAATATATGAAGATAAGTTTTCCATGTTCTGTTTGATCTGGTGTAACTTCCGGTCATCACATTAAGTAAAATTGTCTTTTTGTTTTGTTTTACATAAAAATAATTACTGGAAAATTCCTTCACAGTAAATATTATATCCAGGGAATGCAATTTTTTTTTTATAAGATTTAATTTAATACATGAGAAACAGAAGACCTTTTTTGGTGCTTTCAAGAAGAGTCTAGTTTTTATTATTATTATTTTTTTTTGGTCCACACGAACCAATTATATGTTGACATTAAGAACAAAAATTTCCTTGTGGGAAATATATTGATAGAAGTCAATGTGACCAGAAATCAGTTGTCATCCAAATAAAAACCAGGTCATCTATTTGAGTGGCGGTTCATGCATCACACTTCCTACCTAATACACATTCTGGGAAGACCTTGCTTTCTTCCTTGTTAAAATTTCACTCTTTAAGTGCATGCATACTTAAATTTTTATTTATTGATATTAGCTTTTAGAATAAGCAGAAAAGAAAGAAAAAAGTTTTTAATAACAGTTGTAAAAGGATATGTATTGAAATGCTTTGTAAAAGTGAGCTATTAAATATCCTTTATTTACCCAATGTAGTTAATGGCAATATTTCTATATAGTACATGTAATAAAAGTAATTTCGGTATAAAGGCATACATTCATTAAACTAAATAGGCTGCTGATGCTTTTAGATTCTGAACAGAAGTTGTTTTTCTTTATATTAAAAAAAAATATTTTGTTAACATTGTTTCTAAACTTGCAATAGAAAAATAGCTGAGTTTGAAACAAAGGTTATGGTATGCTTAATACACAGGTACTGTAGATTCCTTATTTTAAGCAAGTACTTAATTCCATGATTCAGCCATTTTCCATCAAATTGCAAGAACATAAAATCGCGTATGCCAAATTTTTATCAAAGTTTCATGTAATTTACATAAGTCCGAAAAATAAAAGAGAGATTTTAAAATTTGCAAGAAATTCCACTCGCAATTTCATGCAGATATTAATTTCTCGTGTTTTTAAAAATAGGAATCGACAGTACATCAAAAAATCTTAGCGTAAGATGGTTTTTAATCAAGGTCATTTTGAATCGGTAAAGGACAAATTTGAAATGTTTGAACCTACATGTAAAGTAATATGCTTCAGCACACAAATGTTTTACAAATACAAAAAGTAAACTTGAATTTGATGACATGTCTAAAGAATTTATATAATATTTAGCGAACTTAGCTCGCCCTTGGTATTTCGTTATACTGTGGAATCATTAAAATTCGTGGGAGCCAATTTTCGTTGATTGCTTCAATTTTACAGGTTCATGGGGACGTGATTTCGTGTATTCTCTGATAGTTACAAAAGGAAATATGACTTTACAGTCCTAATTTATTTATTTGTGGAGGATTTTAATTCGTGGGTGTGAGGTACCCATGAATTCCACGAAAATTGAGCTACTATGAAATCTGATGATTTCACAGTAATTGATGAAGTTTTAGGTTTACATTAAGTCGTCGTGAGAGACTGCCACACAAGTGTTGTACAGATGCTGTATGACAGCCATCCTCTTACTGTCTGTGTTGACCTTTGTTTGAAATTCATTTCTATATGCAGTGCCTATAATTTTTTTTTTCTATAGCAATTTTTCAAATAAAATTCTTAAGATTAATCATCTGTTAACAATTATTATGTACATGTATACATGTAACTAAAAACTATAATTATTTGCTGAACTAAGTAAATGAGCCAAATTGTAATTTATATTTAATATACAGCTTGGTGAGTAGTTAAATAACATTGTGTATCATTAATTTACCAGGGGTATTCATAATCTAATGCTGAAATGAATATTTAATTAAAGTTATTGGTGATAAATTTACAGAATATTTTTCAGCATGCACAATATTAAGCACATAGTCATATATTTTTCTCTTTTTCACAGATTACCATGTCCCAACAGAGTACCTTACTAATATATTCCTCAGAGACAAGGTTTGCCATTTGAATTTCTTTTCAGTGATGCATTTCATTAAACAGATACTGTAGAAGCATATATTTTCGTTGGGTCAAAATTTTGTTGTTTTTAAACCAATTAAGATTTCTTTGGCATTCAATTTCGTCATATCGTAATCACTTTGTATTCATTAATACTTGGTTTAAAAATTCGTCATGGATTTAATTTTGATGATTTATATTGCCAATGAAAATAACGAATCAAATTAAATCTTCAACGAATATTTCTGCTTCTACAGTAATTTACATGCAAGATTGAATTTTCCAACGTTTATTAGCAGTTATGTTTTACTGTTTAGAGGTAAATCCAACACTTTCAGAAAATAATCATGTATTGTAATTGTGATAAGCCATTTGATTTTAATTCAGATAATAGTGATGTGTTCAAAACTGGTTCCTATGACAATGAAGTATTAAACTCTTGTGTTTATTTTCACAGCTGGCGCCAATCAAACTGAATCGCTATGGAGAGGATGTACTCTTCTTTCTGTTTTACATGAATGGCAATGACTTCATTCAGCTAGCAGCCGCTGCGGAACTGTAAGTCCTATAAGTTAGTGTAAATCCGCAACGTCCATGATATCAATTGTTCACAGTGTGTTTACTGTTAACCGTCATGGTCGATACATGTATTTACCCATCATCACAAATCACAATGTTTTTTCAATTTGAGCTCCATTTGCTCCAGTTTATATCAACCCCCCCCCCCCCTTTTTTTTAATAGTGAATTTTTTCTCTAAATTCATTTTCTGGGGTGCTGTAACTGTGTTGATTTGCACTGAATCCTTTATCTTGCATTGTAAGGGGTGGGGAGTTGTGGCCTTTTCTAAACTAATACATCAATCTCCTTAAGGTGAAATTCTCTGTACAAGGAATCTAAATACTTATATAATTTTTTTAATTATCTTGATTATTTTATTGTGAAAAACATGATATTTTAAGGCACATGTGATAATTAATTTGTTAACAATTCAACATCTTTAAAAAGACAATAACGATTTATTTTGTTTTTGAATATAAGCTGTATCCCTTGTTTCCACACAGGTACACGCGAGACTGGCGTTACCACAAGGAAGAGCGGGTGTGGATCACGCGGGCCCCTGGGGTGGAGCCCACCCACAAGTCAGCCATGTACGAGCGCGGCATGTATTACTTCTTTGATGTACAGAACTGGAGGAGGGTGCCAAAGGAATTCCATCTGGAGTACGATAAGTTAGAGGAGCGACCAACCTTACCCAACACAATGCACCATAATGCCAGCCAACAGTAGGTCATGTGACAGGAAGTCAACCTTATCATGTGACAGGAAGTGAACTTTGACCCATGTGGACAACAGAACAGTAGAGTGATATGGAAACCAGACTTTGTTTCATAGGGGAGGGAGATTTAAATTTTTGACAGATTGAAAATGTTTGCAGCTTTATTGTTAAATTTTTTATTTTTGATTCAGACGAACAAATCAAATTCCTTTGAGCCCTTTTTTAAGGGCTTCACACAAGTTGAATTGTTTTCTTGTTATCATTTGGTGTCTAAGAACTGGTTTAACTGGAACATAATTATTCAATATACACATGTAATATGATTACAGGGTTACAAATGGGGTAGGGGTTATTTTTGTGCTTTACAGTATGAGCTGACTGTTGTGTCCATGGCTCAGTACTCTGCCACTGGTTAAGTGCAATCTGCATCATTGTAAATAAAGCATTGTCATTGTTAAGTAGCCACGTCTTCTGTCATCTTTCCGTTAAACCATGAGTTTAAATAAGCAAAATCACTTGAATTTTTAAAATTTTCAGATTTTTGGGGAGTTGATTTTAATCAACTCTCCTATGCAGTTACTCTGGCAAACCGAAAGTGAAACAGTGTTTAAACCTAAGCACAACTCATCATCGCTGACAAGACTTAGTTCTTGAAAATAATAGAAAAATTCGATATAATGTATGCTGAAGCATTGTTTTTCAAGGAAACTTATCTATAAACACTTTGAAAATAGTCAGATTTTATATAATACGAACAATTTAGATATTTTTGTAGTCTCATGTGTTCCTACGCCAGAGTGTAATAAAGTCTCGTTCAACCAGACGCTCGGCTGTCTCCGTAAATCTCCGACAAGCAGAGGGATTAACGGAGACAGCCGAGCGTCTGGTTGAACGAGAATAGAGTTCGATATCAATAGTGCTTGGATCCATACGATTTTTAGAATTGTTTCGATTGCTAATACATAGTTTGAAATCTATCTTTAAATATTACACAACATGATTCAAATGGGGTTTCTCGAAATTCTTGTCGGAAAAGCCTAAAAATTCATAAAATGAAAAAGTGCGTAATTCAAATACAGACTAGAAACTAATTGCCATGCAAGATTAGTTGATTTTAAAATAAATGATAATCGATAAAATCAACTCCCTTCAGTACTTTAGCAAATTGAATAATTTTTTATTAGAAGAAAAAGATTTTCAAAAGAATGAAGTAACACCATCCTGATTTTTAACCCCCATAACATTTACCACGAAACGATTACTGCTCTCGGAATACCAGGTTAAAATGCTTTCTAGCAATTCTATTTTTACATAAACTAATTATGTATATATATACATACAGTATATTATACATGTAGTTTGTAGGAAGTGCCAATTTTCTGCTTAACATTTCTGTATTTATAAACTCTTGTTTCCATACAAAATGCATTTATAAGAATGGAAAGTCAGAAATATATGTAATTCAGATGTATTAATTCTGTTTACGTTAGAAAAACACTCTTATTGGGTCTGGTTAAAAGACAGAGCAAAAAATAAAAAAAATATACGGGCTATTACATGACATACATGTACGACATGAGAGTACCAGGATGATAATGTTAAAAACTTGTGCGAGGTTTTCCGAGATAGATAAAAGATTTTTCACTATAAAACTCTAGAAATGTGTTTTTAATCTTGTTAATTAAAAAATGTAAAAAGACATTTCGGCCATGTCAAAGAGGATTTTTTTTTTTTTACCTTATAACGATTTCTAGTGTTTATCAGTGATGGATACATGTATTTACATATGAAAATCGACAAAAAGTGACGGAAACGAAAACTTGGAACAAACTATGATAAGATCAAAGGAATTTTAAATTGTCAATACTTATCGATGGACAAACACGTATTGCACCGTGTAAACCGTACCACATCTCGAGTGCAATTTGATTTCTAGATATGAGTGGGTCTTATATTTTCCAAAAGTCAATTGGAGAAATTTTCTACAAACATACTACATGTAAAATACACCGATGCAAAACAAAATCTAGCGTTTATTTAGTGCATGACTTTGGTTTTGCATCGGTGATCGTTTGTTTTGCATCAGTGTCTGTTGGTTTTGTTTTAAGCTGGTCTGTTTTTTATTTTATTATGTTTTTAAAAATTAGTTGTTCGTTTTGCATAAACGTCTTTTTTTTACTCTTTCCGCCGCCCATAAAGTAAGTACTTTCGTTAAAATAGAATTGGATGGTCCCCTGCCCTAAGATCCGATTTTATCAGAAATTATTTGGTTACTTGTAAACATGAAGGAATAAATGAATGAATGAAGGAAATCAATGAACTATTGATTCCTCCCTGAACGATTGTTTGGATCTGATTTATACATGTACTAATATAATCTTCAAGTTAAAGTGCATGTAGATATACAAATATATAATTCAAAATAAACAGCTGAGCACAAGTGTATATCACTAGACAAAAGTCGGATTTTCTGGTACAACCTATACTTAGTACATAGGTGTTGGCCGTATGGTACTTAGACGGTCAAATTGGATCTATACACACTAGTACAGTGCATATACTGTATACTTTTTAATTGTACTTCAACGAATGTCATGAGATACCGGGATAGGAAGTAGACTTTTTGTACTCTGAGCCACCAATTAACCACTGTTGATTCATTCAAAAATTATTTTTAACCTGATTTTCCATGGGAAAAATCTACTCATTGAAATGGTGAAAATGACAGGCAGGCGGGCGGCTGCCAAAATGGTACCCCTTTTGTACTGATAAATCCTCCTACAGTTTTCAGAATAGGAAGTTTTTTTTGTTTTTTTTTGTAGAGCAATTGTACATACATTAGAGATGTGCATATTAAATGCACTTGGATTTTGATTTTTGTTACTTTTTGCGAAAATAACCAGCTGTTGAATTTAGTCATTTTTCGCAGAATACATGCACAGTGTCATTGTTGTGAATTTTGAATTTACCGGGTGGCAGTAAAGTTGTCATGTTGTGAATTTTGTATTTACTGCCACCCGGTAAATTCAAAATTCACAACATGACAACAGTACCGATCAGACTCATCCTAACACAAGAGTAAACCCCAACTAAACCCTGGGTTTACTTTTGGGGATTACTTGGGGTTTACTCTGGGTTTACTTTTTGAAAATTTGGGCCCACTCGGGGTTAACTTTGGGTTTACTTGGAAATTGCTATTGAAGTCAAATTTATGCATTGAAGTGTGAAGCAGACCTGTTTTCTTCTATCTTACCACCCCACTAGCTGCCTGAAATTCCTGCCTCTTGTATATTCCTATTACACAGTTAGCGTCTGCTTTCAGGGGTATACTTCTGACCGGGTTCACTCTCTGTGTCCCCTCTGGGTTTACTTTGGGTTTACCCTGGGTCCACTCTAGTAAACCCAAAGTAAACCCCGAAAGTAAACCCAGTGTTTAGTTGGGGTTTACTTTCTGTTAGCTTGGTTCTGATCGGTACTGCATGTGCATATAATGTACATTTATTGTACGGATAAATCCTTATACAGCTTTCAATATAGGACAATTTTGTTCTGCATTGCAATTGGTCGTTTATCTGAAATGTGCAAATTACTTTGATTTTGATTTCTGATTATTTGTGCCAAAAATACCAGATTTTAAACTTAACCCCAACCCTAACCCAAACCCAGCCCTAACCCTAGTCTCCCAAGATAATTTTGCAGCACATTTGGACGATTTTAAATAAAATACACATACCCGTGAAAGAAGTGCAATTGAAATAGTTGAAAGGGATAATTTTCAAGATAATTTCATTGACACATTATCATCTTTCACTCGGAAAAATTCACAGGAACGAAATCAGATTCCTCACGGAGATTTATAATGGGGAATCTTTTCTCCATTGCGAATACACTCGGAATACATCGCACGATTTTTCAACGTGATCATCCGGGCTTGCTGAATACAAAATCCCCGTAGACATCACATATGTTAGCATTGTATCAAAGACATAAATAACATAAATGTTATTTATGTCTCTGATTGTATTGAAACCTGATAAGCTATCAGGGGCGTTTCGACTGAGAAATCTTGGAAATTTTTCATACTTTTGAATGAACATCGTTTGAACCCTGAGGTATTTATAAATATCAAACAATTAAGCACAATGTGATTCGAGGATATCTTGAATCAGAGTATAAGTCATTTTCTCGCAGAATATTGCATTTAGAGTACCCCATTTCTCTGGATAGGTTGTGTTTATTATTTTAGGATACAGTTCACACAAAAATTACGGGTTTCCTGTCACATTGACAGCTTTTTTGTTGTTGATTTCTCATGTGTCGGCCGTCTGGAATCTCGATTAGATTCACTGCCAGTTTCTTTCATGTCATGACATTTGAACCCCCCCCCCCCCCCCCCACACACACACATACACATTTTTTAAGAGATGCTCCATGTTTATGAGACAGTTACATTTAAATATTATCACATCAATCATACTGGTTTGTTTCCGCATTCATAACTTATTTAAAGTAGCACATGTACTTAAAAAATTTAAAATCCATCAACAACTTCATAGTTTGATAACTCTCAGGAAAACGTATTCACTATAAACTATAACAAATGTAAACCAAAATTTATATATTTAATTGCTTCTTTTAAAAAAGCCACCCAAATTAGGATCGAACACCCTTAAACATATTAAGTGGGCTGGATGGCTGTGGTCATTTTATAGACTATATTAATCTCCTTTAGAAGGAGAGCTGAAAGATAAAGTGTTTAAATTTAGTTTTTTAGTAGATCTGATGGGTAATTTGTGGACCATCCAGTCCCCTTAAAAGGGATTAGAGAATTAAAAAAAAATTGCCGGAGTCATACAAGTGTATACATACTTATATATAGCATACTTATAAATACATGTACATGTAGCTATACAGGCTCTATATGAACCATGGAGTTTTAATTAAAACACGATCAGATAGCGTGATCTTTGAAAGTCATTTTGCCATTATCATTCAAAATATGTATTCTTTCAACATTTTTATTTCATGGAGAGGTGACGCAGAGCTATATTTCAAAGCAGTTTTTAAATTATTATAATTCAAAATTTAATACAATGGTTATATCTCTAATCTCGATTTTTTTTGTATTCAAGGACCTTTCTTATGAAATGAATATTAACATTTTATTTAAAGCATCAATCAGATACCAAAAATTGATATTTATTTTGAGCATCAGTTGCATATAAAATTTAAATACAGTCTCCATGCAGATCATTGCAAATTGCCTAATGTAAATCAGTTCATTCTAGAATTTCGATGGGTCAGCTATACACTCAGTCATCCAGATAAAGCCAGTCCCTTGAAGATTTAAGAAATGAAGATAATAATTTTTCTATTGATCGCGTAGCGCATTGATGAAAAAGTTTTCCGGTCAATTTTTTCTTTGATACGTCGATCAATAGAAAAATTATTATCTTCATTTCTTATCATTTAATTAAACATTTTCAAATAAAAAAATGTGAAGTGTCATTGATCAGAAATGTAAATAATGTAAATGAAGCGGCGCGTATGAATACAAAACAACAACAGCAACAATATTCAAAATGGATGCGCCTTCAGCTGATGCAGAGCTATTGTGCTGAATTTAATGGATTTAACACAAATAGTGAGTTAAAATCTGAACTGGCTAAATTGAAAACGAAAGGAAAATACATGCGATGGCTTGTGATATTATTCACTGTGCAGAAAAACTCGTAATAAAACTAGTTTTCATGTGAGATCGCTGAAATATGCAACTGGACATAACCATCCAAGGAAAGGCGATCGTGGACGAAAATAGCTGATATATCGACAAAGAACAGTATGTATAAGCGACTTTTGTAAACGTTGTGGTAACTAGATAGCCAGTGATGTACTTAAATGGTATATCTGCCGCTTGGAATGCACCGAAGGAGTTGATGCATTAGTTACTGAGTACTCGTAGCTTTTCTTTACGACGCTTATAAAGTTATTCTGATGACCGATCATCTACGTGTGTAAATAAAAAAATTATCGTTACCAAATTTGAACAGCAGTGTTACCGTGAAAGTTTATAGGCCTATTTGTTCGTTATAATATTCCTGGAAAAGAAATAGCCAGCCTCGCTGTAAATGTTGATTGATCTCAAGCAGACGAAATCGTGAGAAGACGCTTAATTTTCTATTTCGTGAATCAAACAATGTGTTTTGTTTAATTTTGAAGGTTAAACTTTCAAGTTTTTATATTCACAAGTTTGCATTTTGTTTGCTGACAATAAAACAGACACAACTTTACATTTTGTTGACAGTGTTTATCTTGGAAATTCCCATTCTATAAATAGTGTTAAATCAGAACAGTTGAGAAAAGTAGATCCGGCAAAAATTTTATTGATGCAGGTATCAAAGAAATTTTTCAACCAATCAGAAGCGCCGATATCTCATCAAACGAATAAATATTAAATGATTTACTTGACAAGACAATGGATTCTTGTCAAGTAGACAATGGATTCTTTGTAATTTCAATTACTTGGATTAGAGGACACAGCGTTCCCGTTTAATAAAATCAACAGACTCGGTTTAAAAAAAAACCAGTCTTTAATTCATAGCCATTGCTACTATAGTAGATTCCTAACATACAAATCAACAATAAAATGAACTCATTCACAAAAAATAAATTGTATATATGTACTGTGCATGAATAAGTATATATTTTCATTCACCGAGATTTTTTCCCTATGTTTCTAAAAATCGATCTTTGCAACTCGGAAGAAAACATGTATCTCAAATGAAATTCATAAGAAATTTAGTTATAAGCTGTAGTATTAGATGAAACATGTATATGGTAAAATTGGTTTAAAATGGGAAAAATAACATCCAGTATATATACTGCACGGCATTACCAATGTAGGAAATGCATTAAATGCGAACACTTGCTCCCCATTATGTAACATACATATTGATACACTAGTCCTAGACATGTACATTCACCCACGTCATATCAGATATGAATATGTAAAAAAAAAAACAACAATGAAAGGCTTTCTCTTTGATTCATTGGTATCTATTTGAAGGTTGCAATAATTCCTGGAATAACTCGTGTCAAACTGCAGGAGGGGAGTATCGCGTATAGAGCTATAGTTACATCCACCAAGTATAATTCCTCTATTTTTTGCGGAAATTGATTGCAATTCATAACTCTGTGGAAACTTGCATGACAGGACTGAAATCAACACACAATTATCCCTTGAAACATTCAGCAACCTAAGAAAAATCACGGAATGCACGAAATAATCATGATGATGTAAGACTCAAATTCCCAAAGAAGACGATTTGGCTTTTCCTTTTAGCTAACCTACTGATGTACATTAACAGTACTAGTATTTTTCTTACTTTTTACGATTAATTTATCAATTTGTAAAAAGAAAGATGTAAATATAAACAATAAAATGCTTCCTTTGATTATATATTCGTGTGGGTCATGGAGCCGAGTTGGCGATCAATGAAGAAAAAAATACATAACCCACGTTAGCGGGTTATGTATTTTTTCATATCCCGCATGAATCACCAAAGAAAGCATTATATTGTTTAAATGAGCCAAGATTGAAAGCATCTAACCGTTTAAATAAAAGTTAAAATAACAGTGCCTCTCTATGTTTTTGTGTGTTGCTGAGGATATAATGTTCCTGTCTTACAATCTTTTGTCCATCATGCAGAGTATTCGGAAACTCAGAAACGGAAATTATTTTTTAAGAAGAGCAACCGTTGCATGAAACAGCAACTCACACACGTGAACACAGATACTGGTGTGTTTGGCTTCAGAACAATGTCACGTTTTACGTACATGATATGTTCATGTATATATGAATACAATTTTAGGAAAATTGAAACAAATGGACAGTCAGACAGACAGACAGACCGATTCTGTCATGCGCTTTACTAGAGACGTTGTTGTTACCTACACATCTACCAGGTACGGATCCAGATCCGGAGGGGGGAGGGGGTCCGAAAGATAATTGTGTTTGCCAGAGGGGGTCCGAGGCATATTTGCGATAAATATACTATATGTAAGTTTAATAAATTTTAATTTTCGGGGGGGGGGGGGGGGGGGCTCTGAACCACCCACGCACCCGACCCCCCTCTAGATCTGCACTTGCCTTCACATTACAATTCACTCATGATTATAAGATGATGAGGAAATAAATACTTGAAGAGTATCTCCGATATCAATGACCTTGGCTTTATGTTAATCTTAAGTGGTACGTGTAAATGCATTAAACTAAAAAATACATGCATGGGATATTTAGCTAGTTTGAAAAAGAGCTAAGATCACCGAGAACAGCATATTTGTTTTGGTTTAACAATGATGCTAGCACAAATGGCCTTGACCTCTTTTCTAAAGGTCAAATCGAAATATCCATAGATGAAAGGGTTTACAATGTTATTAATGAGATGTATTCGTGGTAGAGACAAAACTAAATTAAACACCTCAAAGCTCGAATCACTAATAAAATATCTCCGAAATCTATTGTTCTCAAAGTACGTGTACAGAAATACGAAAGTCGGGAGGTTGGTGATCGCGTACACTATCACGACAACCAAAAACATGATGGTAAACCGGTTTTTTGCATTATTCCATGCTTTGTGTTGTCGTCCACGATGTTTGCGAACCTGTGTTAGATCAGTCAAATTTCGGGAGGTAACCTCACTGGACTCCACGATGTCGGTACTGTGGACGCCGCTTTCGTCGTTAGATTCGTTGTTGGCTGTGTTCGTTCCTCGATCGTCCGACAGTCCCGCCGTTCGCGATATTGTGCGTGATAATTTGTTCTGTCTGTACTTCTCGTAGATTATCTTACCCATTGGCACGTACAGTACTATCATGGCCACCATGTTTCCAAACTGCACAACGAACAGAGCACTGTAATAAATCTTCCACCAAATAGTGTTATCTTTAGCAGTGGCACATTGGTGGTACGGTAGGACCTTGTTATGCAAATGTGGAGGAAGATCGATGACGTCAGCAAACTCTGTCGTGTTCGTTCGACCCTGACGAACACCAGAAAAGTACAAAAATGGCGCACATGAGATAATAGAAACAACGGTGATGATTATAAGTGCGGCTCGCTTCCAATATAGCGTCATCTGTGGATGGTGTGGACGACAGATCTTAAGGTACCTGTTGACTGATATGACGAGCAACATAAGTACCGACACAGAATTGGTGGACCAAGCCGCAAAAGTCGACAGTCGACACCCGACGTCAGATGTGAAAATCAGTCGATGAAAATCAAAGTAGAGAAAGACGAAGCTTCCGACAGCGCACGCAATGAGGTCGGCCACCGCCAGATGGGGCATGAAATAACGACCTTTGAGTTGCTTACTCTTGCGTTTGAATAATTTCCAATAAGCGGCCAGGACGAAAATGTTTCCGATCGTTCCAATAACTATAATGGCGATGGTCACGGCGGATGTCTGGGCGCTTCTTTTGGCAAATAAACTGTTAAGTTCCAACACAAGCTCATATGAATAGCTCGAACGGTTCCTAGCACTCATGTTGTCGAACAAAGTCGAATGTATAATAGAACTGATCAAACCTGAATTTTATTGCGGCTGCTTTTTCCCGTGAGTGAATTTGTAGTGAGTACATTTTATGTGTTTCATTTCCTCATAAACCTAGAATCATATACAGGGCCAGAATAATCTTCCGTGTCGCTGAGATACTGAAACAGATTGGTGCACGGGGTACTCGCGTGCATTGCACGTGTCATAGCGAACTACATCCGGGTTTATAAAGAAACTCGCACCATCTGTAACAACGATATCTTATATGGTTATCAATTCTTTATTGTGTATTGAATTTTTAAACGTACACGTATTGTTTTGGGCTTCGAATGAAAATAACAGAGTTCTTTTCTCGGCAATTTTGATCCGTAAGTAAGACTCTGTTCCTCAGGTGTTCAGTCGTTCTCTATTCCTCAGGTGTTCAGTCGTTCTCTGTTCCTCAGGTGTTCAGTCGGTGACCCTGGCTAACAGGTGATATCTCTTTGGATTTTGTAGATCAAATTATTGTTTTGAATAGAAGTACTAGTACTTGGAACACCATGTACTTGAGGAAACAAAGTCATGTTTCTTCTATAACTAATCCATTATTTATTATATGTAAAAAAAAAATGATTGTTTAATCAATAGTTAATAACCATCTCAGTAGGCGTTAGTTTTTATAATAATAAATCTTTAGTTGTTGACTAGGCACGGGACAATTAATGCCTTAATTTTGACCTTGATGTAGGGAGAGGGCTAAAATGGGCTGTGCCTGCTGCCTAATCCCATTCAATATATTATATTGAAGAAAATAATTTGTTTAAATCAAATCAATGCCTTAATTAACTTAAACATGGAGAAGGTCACATTTGATTTGCCTAAGATGATATGTAGCTCAATTATGTGAAAGCGTCACAAGGAAAAGGAAAAGCTAAGACATTTGCTAACGAATTTTTAGTTAGGCCTAATTTACTTTTCGATTTATTTTAAATCAAACACCGGAACATTTAGTAAACATCATCAGAAGTTTTTAAAATCTTTTTTTTTTTTGAGATTTAAGATAAGGTATTCAACAGTAGAATACAAAAGGACCCACAGTTTCTAATAAATTAACGAGTACTCGACTATCGCTCGACTAAAACCCACCGACTTCTCGACTAAACCCATCGACTTACGACTAAACCCACCGACTTATCGAATAAACCCACCGACTTATCGACTAAGCCAACCGACTACTCAACAAAGCCAACCGAGTGAAATTGAATTCCTTAGTTTACTATCCAACTATGATCTTACTTAATATTTTTCACACTGAATGCATATGGATTTGACTTATTTTTAAAAATAGAATTCGAAGAAAAAATGCGAGAACTCCTCGTTATACGTATTTGACACAAACAGGGATATTGCAGTGAATCGTGGTATGCATGCATGGACAGATTTTTGTATATAGATATATTTTTATTAATATATTAAGGAAATGCATACAAAACATTTAACCTACATGTAATAAGTTCTACGAAACAGATCTAAATAAGACAGTGACAACCAGTACAAAATAAATACCGGGATCAGTCATTACCATGACAGTTGGGTGGTCCACACATAACCCATTACATCCAATTAAAAAAATAGTGATGATATTCCTAGTCACCAGCTAATATTTAGTTAGGAAGAAATTAGCCGAATTCGATTGTTTTTATACGTATATATAATTATTTCTGTTCATAGCACATGCGACAAAATTATAATTGCCCATTAATACTGGGGTTAGGGGTTGGTGGGGGGAGGGGGAGGGGGGCATTTGCATTGCTTTGTGGTAGGTTATATGGATCATGCAATTAACGTGTGTTTATTTTTTCTTTCCATTAAAAAGGTGTTAATAAGCATAACAATTTATAGGAGGATAACATGAACGGGAAAAGCATATCCCCTCCCCCTCTCCCACACGCCTACATTACTCTAGATTACAACGTTATGTAATTTTTTCTGCAATGATCGTTACCTCATAACCCGCATGAATCATCAACCAATTTTCGACCAATCGCTAAACGGGGCGTGTGATTTCAGTCTTGTCAGTTTGTATTGAGCTATGAAAAAACAAGTTTCCGTAAGAAATAGAGGGAATCCTACTCAGTAGATATTAAAATATAAATACAAATCTCGTTTTCAGTTCTTTGTGAACCATTCATTCACAGTCCTGACCAAACAGATTCCAATGCACTGTACATGTATCTCTGCTCGATTGCAGCGCACTTGGAATCATGACTGTCTTTATTATCACCCAATTTGCGGTTTTTTTTTTTTTTCAAATGCGACATTGTCGAATTTTTCGTCAATTTTAGCTGCAGATATGTGGTTCTACGGAAAAATTCAAGCGGATATCACAGGTTGTCTATAAGACCTCATAAATCTAATATTTTAAGACCTTCATCTGTAATAATAGTTCCAAATTGATTGCTCTCCTAGTGACAGTTTTGTCAAGTGGAAATTCTTGCTTTGACGTTGTTCGTTATTGATCGATGTTGTGCTATTTAAGAAATGAACTCAATGTCTACCCAAGTTATACGAGTATAACCTGGGTTGGGGCAATTTACGCTTTTTAATCCGCGAAGCGGATTATAAAAAAGCGTAAATTGCTCCAACCCAGGTTATACGAGTATAACTTGGGTAGATATTGAGTTCATTCCTTATAATTTAATTTTTTGTAATTTGCTGTACAAATTAAGTCCGTTCTGCTTTTTAAAATGATATTAATCTGTTCAAAATTCAAACGTAACGTCAAGCGGATAAGTACGTTTTTGACGTTGGTTCATTAGGACGCGTCTTGTGACGTGCAAACCAGGTTATACCAATTTAATTAAATTTGTCTATCACATCAAATGCCGCGTTACAACCAGAATTAAATTATATTAGTATAAACACTAGCTTTACATGCCTATATCCAGGATTTGCTTTCAGCAATGCTTGAATTGAACAAAATCCACCGCCACGGCATATAACGTGCCCAAATATGGAGAAGTGACAAAGGTCAAATGTCTCCTGACTCTTTATTTTACAAGCTGATTGATAATGCGCATTTTACTTTTACAGACTTTATATGAATAATACTAATGAATTGTAATAAATAGGCCATATCAATATAATTTCTTGTTCGTCGGACATCAAATGAAAAAATGTATACGAGCGGAAAAGCGATTAAATAATAAAATTCAATTTTTACTTAGGCGAAATTTTTAGGCGGTAAATAAATCAATTTGTACGGACGGTTATTTTTTCTCTACTTGTTTTTGATTTATAAATCAACACTATTTAGAAATTTATTTCTTTACGTTTTTAACTTCGTTTATTTCCGTTAGTATTCGTATTATCTGGTTTACTTCAATACTGGTTATTTCATGCACGAGCGCTTTCGCTCTCAGTATAAATAGATTTCCCGGGGAGTATTCGATTAATGCGACGTTCGTTACAAAGCAGCATAGGCTGTCTTTGGTTTTCCCTACCCGCCCTGACCCAAATATGTTTTTTGAGATCAACTAATATTTTGTGTTGCCATTTATTTGTATGTCGAATGGATATTAAAAATGCGATTTGTAACGAACGCACCAATCCTAAAAAATCTGTTTTTGTTTTTCAACAAATTAGTCAAGAAAATATTTATTTTCGGAGTGAAACGAGGGAGAAAATAATACGAAAAATAGAGCGGAAATAGAACAGAAAAAAGCACAGAATTTCCTGGATGCGGGAAATTAATCATAATATTATTTGTATGGTTTTGTTTTTTTATTTAAATACGAGCGCGTGGGGTCCGACGAACAAGAAATTATATTGCATGCATGGTTTGGCCACACAGTTTATATTAATTCTATGCAGGAATCAAAGATTGGTAGAGGGCCGGGGCCACGCGCACATTCACTAATTTTCTGTACATTTTATAGTTAACATGAATAGACTTGTGAATAAAACGCAAAAAGACACTAAATTGGTTGCTTGGGTTAACTGTTGCCATGGTAACCAAGGCTATAGATGAAAAAGAAAATTGGAAATGAAATGAAAATGCAAATGATAAAATAGCGTGTGCAATTGCAATCTTAATAACTACTATGAAGCCGTATAACAAGATTTTGCTTATTAATCTCATCTATATAATAATTTTTATGTTATGTGGAAAAATCAGTTACCCCGAGTAAAGACAAATAAATGTGATCATATAGTTGATACATCATACTGGGTGAACACTTAAAACTTTGGTTCAGTGTATTCCACCTCAAATTGTTGCCATAACTCACAATTCATCTTAAATAAGCTTTAAAGCCATTTTGACATTTGTTACCAGTAAACAGGACCAGAGAGCAATAAATAAATGGCGTTATGTTTTTTCACTTATCAAAGCCCATCAAACTGTCAAATATGAAGAAATCTTGGTGACTATGCGTGGCCACCGAGTCTTCATTATCACACAGATCTGATCCAAAAAACACAATAAAATTCCTTTCTTCTATAAAAGAAATAAATGGCATAACCTGCTGACACCGGGAATTTTTATTATTAAATGTTTTTGCAATGCAGCAACTGTAATACTCGTACAAAACCTAAATCACATATTTGTATCATGTGGTCGTGTCTCATGGCAATCTTTAAACTTAACATCAGAGAGAGAGAGAGAGAGAGAGAGAGAGAGAGAGAGAGAGAGAGAGAGAGAGAGAGAGAGAGAGGGGGGGGGAGGCTTATATATCCAGAATAGGAGCTCTTTATAAAGATACGAAGACATTCAAATTTGTAAGTTAAATTATTGATTTTTTTCTTCCCTAAATAATAGTTTTAGCTTATCAAATTTGAAAAACTTGAAGGTAGATCTGATGGCTGACCTCTCAGTCTCCTTTAGTTAAAACATAAACATTTGCTTTAAGTAAAATGTAAGTCTCTGATAACACATATCTTTATTGTTGCATTCTATTTTATGTACACAAATGCCAGATTCAACACAGCACAAATATCATGAGCACAATTCTCACTTTATTTGTTTACAGTAAAACATTGCAGTAATCACTCAGACTCAACACAGTAACTATGCCGCTTCTGGTTTTAGCAGTCCCAATTCATCTGGTGGAATTCCCAGCTCTTCGTCTGTAAAGTCATACCATTTAGGTACTACAAAATGTCCGCCCTGTAAATCAAAAATGGAGAGAAATGATCAGTAATTTACCTGCTATAAATTGACTCAAAGCTCTGTCTTTGACATTATTCATAATTGGTCAATAATTCATGTCAAATTAGAAGAGAATGCACAGAAATGCAAACACATGAATTTAAAAAAAAAATAACAATAAGGCCTAAAGGTATAGTTTTTATACAGTTGCACTAACCGTCCAGTGGTCGTAATGGGCAATCATGAAATATGATATTCTGGTATATGCCAAGAGCATTCCTATGGTACCAAAAAAAAGCACTATATCATTTGGTGGGGACCTCCCACGGAAAACCTTGTATGTTCTTTCACTGAAAAAAAGAGATGCACAATAGCTTTTTAGTAAATTTAGTAAAGCATTTTGCAGTGTATGACTCTTCACTGCTGATAATAGTACACAAGTAATTCATCTTAAAAAAGAGAATTACTGTTTATTACCTAAATACACATCGTATACAACCCCTAACGCAGGGGAGTCAACAAAAAGTATGGGGGAGTCGATTCCAATGTATAGAGGAGTCGATTAACTCCTCTTCTGAAATGGACAAAATTTAGGTCTTGCCTTTTGTAGGTATTTGATACTATTTATAACAAGAGTTTCCAAAAAATATATTCAGCACAGAAGAAAGCAATAGTTGGACTTTATGTTGGTCATCAGTCCGAGTGCACTTTGAGTCTAGTACTCAGAAACACTTTGAAACTATTTGATAGATTTCAAATTCACCGTAATCAAGTGGTCAAAATATGCAAAAAATAGAAAAATCTTATTTATGGGAAAACTTGCTAAAGTCACGGGCCCTGGAAGTTATTGTAAATATATTGCATGTGCATGTATAAAAAAGTACTTTTTTATACATGCACATGCAATATATTTACAATAACTTCCAGGGCCCGTGGCTAAAGTCTTCCAAAAGTTGTTGCATTTGATATATATATTATATATAATAGTACATTTATCTAAAAATTCTAAATAATATCAAATTTTGCTGATCATGTTGATGGCATTAATAACACAAGCTGGAACAGTCTGAATTTAACAGTTAAATCCCAGTTAAAAGTTTCATCTTCATTAGGCTTAACTTGAATTTCCTCAGAATAGTGCAATAGTGAACACATTCACTAAAGCCAATATTTTCAAAGCGATAAAAACATGTAGCCTAAAATTATCTTTTGAAAGAGATAATGACAGCACATATTTTTCCCATCCAAATTTAAATGCTAACAGCTTGTTTACTGTAAAATTACGAGCAATATTCAAAAAGTGGATAAAAGTTATACCGTAATGTGTGTTATAAAATTCAATGGGACACATACCTTGCAGGGATTCCACGAGGATGACCACCGAATCGTGAGGCGGACGTGTGAATTTTTCTGTGGGTACATCGTGCTAGCTGGGCAGTGCCAGGCGCCAGCAGCCGCGATAAAATCATTGTATTTTTACCGTCTTTTTGATGTCCCCACAACCCAAAGTGAAGGACACCTTTCTCGAATGAGAACCAGTTTATTATGGACAAAATTTTTATTTTCGGATAAAATTGAAAAAAACATTCTTTAGTGTATGTTATGATCAAATTAATCAAGTGGGACGGGACCCTGTCCGATGAGGCCAATGTTCTGCTACTTTATATATATATATATCATGTGAAGTTAATAATTTTTCAACTTAACTGTCGAATCCACACCGCATCCAGTATGTGCATTGAATTGTTCACTGAACTATATGCTGCCATTATCCAACGATGTCGGCAAATGTCAGACTTTAAAAAAAAAAGGGGTATCTCAAACAATTCAATGGAATTAAACTTTTAAATTTGTCAAAAGATGTTTTGGATTACATGTCATTTTTGGTCTATACACTGATGTATATGTATATGATACTATATAAATAGTGCCTGTTTGGGAGGGTAACAGTTGAAATTGACACCCCGAGAAAACTATTGTCAACCGACGCGAAGCGGAGGTTGACAATGGTTTTCGAGGGGTGTCAATTTCAACTGTTACCCTCCCAAACAGGCACTATTTATTTTGTTATACTGAATGTCTTTTTTAAAATTTTTAAGAAAATTTTACTGCTTTTATATAGGAATAACGTGAATTCTACAGCGAACCGTACGCGCATAATTTTCGCGCATGTAACATTTTTTAATGTTACCCGTTGCCAAGTGCGTTGCTAACGCTGAGGGTAATAGTAAATATTATAAACTGCGTCTTAACCAATCAGATTTCAGTATTTAACATGAAAGTATTATATAAATAGTGCCTGTTTGGGAGGGTAACAGTTGAAATTGACACCCCGAGAAAACTATTGTCAACCGACGCGAAGCGGAGGTTGACAATGGTTTTCGAGGGGTGTCAATTTCAACTGTTACCCTCCCAAACAGGCACTATTTATTTTGTTATACTGAATGTCTTTTTTAAAATTTTTAAGAAAATTTTACTGCTTTTATATAGGAATAACGTGAATTCTACAGCGAACCGTACGCGCATAATTAATTTTCGCGCATGTAACATTTTTTAATGTTACCCGTTGCCAAGTGCGTTGCTAACGCTGAGGGTAATAGTAAATATTATAAACTGCGTCTTAACCAATCAGATTTCAGTATTTAACATGAAAGTATTATATAAATAGTGCCTGTTTGGGAGGGTAACAGTTGAAATTGACACCCCGAGAAAACTATTGTCAACCGACGCGAAGCGGAGGTTGACAATGGTTTTCGAGGGGTGTCAATTTCAACTGTTATCCTCCCAAACAGGCACTATTTATTTTGTTATACTGAATGTCTTTTTTAAAATTTTTAAGAAAATTTTACTGCTTTTATATAGGAATAACGTGAATTCTACAGCGAACCGTACGCGCATAATTTTCGCGCATGTAACATTTTTTAATGTTACCCGTTGCCAAGTGCGTTGCTAACGCTGAGGGTAATAGTAAATATTATTAACTGCGTCTTAACCAATCAGATTTCAGTATTTAACATGAAAGTATAACAAAACAATTTAGTAGAAAGCCGAGTGACATGCTTCTGGGCTAACAACTTCACGGAAAATTCGCGATAGGAACATTACACTTAAAATTCATTGGTGAAATATATCTCTTTTCCTATATGTGTAGGGTTTGTACTGGTGATTATCTATTGTATGCTCGAATGATTATAATTGTTCTTCAAATATGATTAAGAAAAATAAATTCCAACCACCATTAATATATTTTGCAACATGTGATACGAAAGGAGCTCTGGCACTGTCTTTTCATGGTAAATCGTAGCTTGTTATAAAATAGGAGTTTCTTCTCTTAATTAATTTTGCTTATGACAAAATGAAGTTAGACCCTAGAACTGCCATAACTCAACTATAATCATATCAATTATAGACTTACGTCAACCCAGTAGTAGACGTAAACTTACGACCTACTGTTTTTGGACGTAAAGTCACACGTACGACATTTTGTGAATAAGCAAAATCTTATGAAAAAATCTTACGTTAAACTTACGTCTACTATTGAACGTACGATTTTTTGTGAATAGATCCCCAAGATTATGAAGCAATCTTACACTTAATTCAAAATTTCAATCGTCATTTTACATGTATGATAAACAGTAATTTTATGACTGACTTAAATTTTGACTTATGTCTGAAATTGCTTCATGATCCTGTCTTCATTCGGTTTCTTTTTAGATAAGATGATTAGAGGAATACACACAATCAAAACAGATCGAATCAAACTCATAATTAATTAAGACGCTTCTGAGGAACTCGACTCACGCATACACATATACGCATGAACACATTAAGCTCAATGTGTGTCACAGTCTATTGCACTTCAGTTTCCGCACACTGGAAAGTAGAATTTGCCCTCTTATCTAAAATACATGTATCATTAATTATGGAACATATGGTCTTCTTCCCACGTACACTGTAACTACATGTACATAATGAGTATCTAATGACAGTTGTCGTGTTCGATTAAAAAATAAATCGCGTAACGTTTTGGTTCAAATATGTATTTTGCCTTTAACCAGGACCCAACCACAATGAAATGATATTGTGGTTGTCTACTTAGCTATCTATACAAAGACCCTTCATAGATTAAGTTACGGGCATCTAAGAAACACAAGAGATGCCTTAAATGTAAGATAGGTCAAATCTTTATTGAAAAGAACATTTTAAAAAAATCAATAATTTATCACCAATTGATTATATGAAAAGAAATGTTTAATCTTTTTAAAACTGAATTAAGATGTTAGAATTAATATAAACTGAAACATAATTACTGAGCGTGGCGGGAACGACAACTCTGGTTAGTCCGTTCCATTTCCAATTTTATCCGTCTAATTCTTTAAAAACAGTTTTTTTCTTTTTAAAAGAATATTTGTGGTTGCTTATAATTATATATTCCCAATTTGATGATGCAAAATGAATCTAAATATTTTATTAGCCCTACAAGCATATGATTAAATATGTTTCGTGACAAGTTCGAAACTTCGGTTTATTTACCAATTAATCAAAACATGGCTTCCTTGGCAACAGCAGGTGCTTTGTAAACTGAGATGTGATATCTTTTGGACTGAAATGGACCGATTCACTTTCTGAGGTAGAATATTCTTGTTTTTGGTGTCACATGTAATTTGTTGACTCTTCTTTCCGATGCCAAAGAATGTTGTATTCAGGAAAGTGAAATGTTAATTGTTGAGAAATGCCGACCATGCTCAAACACTTTGCACTATTTTCATGTTATCAAAAAGCACAGATTACAGTGTCTTTTTTAGGATCGAGATTGTAAATGTGTAAACAAAATATAAGGCATTAATTGTTAATGTTATACTATAATCAAATTAAAGGTTGCCTAGCTGAAGCTGCTTAATTTGATAACTTGATTAACGGGTTTATATTATATTCTTTGTACATGAGATTCCCCTTTTACAAAACTTTTAATGAATTTGAAATTGGATGAAAAGATTTGTCAATTGTTAGTTTAATGTCCCGATATTTAATTTATTTCTCTCTCAGATGGGAAATATATATACATGTATAACTTTAAATAAATGGTTTGTGTTATTATTCTGTAAATGACTTTTTTTATGTATTTCAGTGAGGGAAATATATCAACAGATTTGAATCTTTTACTTGTCAAAACAAAAATGGCAGTTCCTCTGATTCCAAAAATCAAGGGCATTCCCACCATATTTGGTGAGGTTTTGGAGAGAAATGTCACATTTTGTATTGACACATCAGGGAGCATGTACAAGGGACTGGATGTGGTAAAAGAGCATTTGGTAGAAACCTTGTTAAAGCAGGCCAATAAGCCCAACTGTATGTTCAACATCATAGAGTTTAACTCTGAAGTCACCCAGTGGGCTGATAAGATGGTGAAATGTACACCAGAAACTGTGGCAGTGGCAGCCACATGGGTGAAAAAACTTAGTGCTAAGACTGGAACTAACACACAAGGTGCTCTATTGACCGCGCTCTCTGACAGAAACTGTGAAGCCGTATATATAGTAACAGACGGTCTCCCAGATCAGCATCCTCAAGACATTTTAGATCAAGTCGGATTGGCTGGACACAACCGTCCGATCCATTGTATATACTTGTGTTCGGAGGATAACACGGATCAGGTGTCCATCGAGTTTCTGGAAGATTTAGCCGTGGAGTCGTTCGGATCTTTTCACATCGTTACTCTCACTGTTCACGGATGTGTGGAACGCATCACACCCATCTACCGCGCGGATCACGCTCACGAGAGAATCATTAGAACCATGAACGGAACTATCCATAACTCCACCAAAAACTGTGGAGTATCCACCACACTTTTAGTTGACCCAGAGGAGAGCCTTCGCCTCACCCCCAGGGTGTCCCTTCTTGGCCATCCCCACCCTGTACCTGATCCCCTGGGGTACCCATACTGGGACACGTGGAAAAACTGGTTTTTCCACCCCTATAGGTATTACTATCCACATGGGTGGAGTCGATACAGACCTGCTCGTGGATGGCTGAAGGCTCAGGACCAGATGATGAGTTCCATGGAGAATTCCTCGGTCTCTCCGGCTGCCGGAGCACTGCTGATTGGAAAGAAAGTTTTAGCCAGGAGGATTGATGATGGATACTTCTACATTGGAACTGTCCAAAGCCAGGTATTAATCTTGTTGTAGATTTATCCAAAGTTTGTGTTGTCTTGTTACAGTAGCATTTTATTTGTGTATGACTTACACAAGCGTTAAACAATTACTTTTTTTATCTACCCTTTACTATGATGAAAATATCTAACAAGATTATTTATCCATTAGATATCAGATATAATTTACAAGATTATTATAATTCCAAACAGATTCGTTTCTATTACCCTTTTTTTGAACTGATATGAAGTAAATAGAGAGAGCTGAAATTCAGATAAATGCATATATCCGCACTCTTCTGATAGGTAACTTCCAAGTACCAACACAGCTCTGGTTTCCCTGATCTCCTCGAGTCTCTTTATCTCAAGTATTCCCAGAGTTTTAAATATACTCTGTACATGAGAACCAGGCTTATTAAAGATTTATGTTTAAACCACTGTAGACGGTCATAAAATCAATTATTCAACTCTCTGTAGACCTGGATTTATCACAAATTACCTTGATAACATGCTAGGGATATATATCATACCAAACATCTGTCAAGTGCTATTAACTGATCTATTGTTTCAGTAATTTTGTGATTATTTTCCAAACAGATACATGTATCGTTGTATCGATTCATATTTAATTACCGGTACTTTTAAGTTTTGCTTGGGCTTGCTCTATAAAGATACATTACACACATTTCATTGTGTATCTATAGTTACTGTCACAAAATGTCTTTCTCTGGTGTAGTCATAGTCAACTGAATATAGAAAAAAATGTATAATATCATTTTTTTTACTTTTATGTAATCAGTATCAAACTCTTGCCTTTTTATATCATGTGAGAGAGAGAGAGAGAGAGAGAGAGAGAGAGAGAGAGAGAGAGAGAGAGAGAGAAAGAGAGAGAGAGAGAGAGATCAATTAATCTTATTCATGTATTTTCAGTCTGCTAATCTAAATTTTAGAATGTTTATAATTCTATTACTCAGTTTGATCATTTTTTAGCTTGCTTGTTAAATTAATATCTCTGTCTCTGTAAACAAGGTAAAAGAGTATAGTTCCCAGGCACAGATTTTGAGCCATTGATTTCCATTAATGTAATACAGTTATGCTGGAGAATGCCAATAGATTTCTGACAGGGTCACTGCAGGATCCGTCAAAATGTAATCAAGTTGATTACTTCAGTTAATTAAGCTTGTAATAAAGTAATTCTGAACTGAATTATATCTAATGACAGAATTGTAGCAACTGTCTCAGGAATCTGGGTGGAATTGATAAGCTTGAAGTCTGGAAATTTTGTGTTAAAAATATCCTTTATGGAGAATTATTCTTGAGAATGAAGCTTATTTCATCACTGGGTACTAATATTTTATGAATACAGATGCCAGAAGTTTGCATGGCTGTCATTGACATTCTCAGAACCTTTAACAAAAACTGATAAAAGTGGGGATATTGTACATTACCAATATACCACAGGTCTCTGAAAGATAATGTGGAAATGAGCTAGCTTAATGGTATGGTTATCCCTGCAGATACGCCTGCAAATGATTGAAATAAGGCCCATGCATATTGATATATATCCAATATTCTAACAATACCAGAAACAGAAATTAATGTTATGAAATATCACTTTGATGTATTTTTTTGCAGAAAGGAGACTATGTAAGTTTTAAACACTCAGGATTTGGGGTCTATTAACGCAGTAGTCTCCCTTTGTAAAACTTTCCCGTTCTATACATTGTGTACTGTCTATTATATTCCATCTCTCTTAGATGATTGACTGCCCTAAGGGGAGTGCATGATGCTCATAATTGTCAGTTTCTGGGTAATATACAAGTACTATGCTCTATTTATGAATCAATCATGTCGTAACATCTATACATGTATCCAAAATTGCACAAACATATATACAATGTATTTGATCATTAAGTTCTGACATTAATTATAATGAAAATTGGTCTTTAATAAACAGGATAACCCTAAATGACCAGAATAATAAGAATTTTTGAACTAATTAAAAGTTAAAGAACAGAAATATTTCATACAGAAAAATGGACACTGTTCATTCTTACATGTTATATCATAATTATACCATATCTTCCCATTTTTTGTATCACAAAGTTTGTGGACTGGGATAACTACCTTTTTTAAACTGGATATCATAATTTCTGGGTATTGTATTTTTTGCAAATTTAGATAATTGCAAAAATATTCAGATAATAAGCAACTATCACTTTACATTCAATATATAATCTGAGAAAATCAAACATTTGTCCCCATTACTATTCAATAACTTATATTTATAATAATTATCTAATTGAGCATTTTAGAAATGTAAAATAATCTGCAGTAACAAACATTTGCATTTTATGCATGCACTCTTAATATTTATAGTATACTGTAGGAACAATTTGTTCATAACTCTGTGAAAATAATTAAATTATATATTATGCTAGGAGTACTAAAGGTTTCAACTTGTATTTAAAACACATAGTTGTCACAGTAGCAGAGACTAAAAAGTAATTATACTGGATAAAAATATTTCAATTTTACAGATTTGAAATGAAAGATGTTTTACAGTAACATTAAACATTAAATATGATGATTTACATATATTGTGCAATAGAATACTGCATATGAACCAATTTTTATTTGTGAAAACTATATTTTCAATTGCCATTAATCAGTGTTAAACTGCTTTGCAGGGACTTATTTTTTTCAGCTGACCTAATAAACAAATCTCGAGCAAATACAATATTTACAATGTAGTCTAGGGAGAGTTAATGGATGCAAATTTTGTAAGAAGCAAAAATATTTACGACTACCTGATTAAAAATTCTCACAAAGCTTAGTAAGCAAACTTTTCTTGCATGAAAATAAAGGTTTGTGTGCTGAGTATGTAAGAACAACAGTTCTGGAATATGCCCGCCGGCCCTCAATATAAAATATATTGCAGCACATTTAGATGATTTCTAAAGAGATTTCTTACTGTTCTTTTTTTAGATTTTGTCGGACAAGTTTCTGGTGGCATTCGGTCCATGTAAACATGGGAAATATAATGAAACCAAGTACCAGGACACATTTATATTCGACATCATCGATTACGAGGATGCCAAGCGGCACACGATACAGACGGGGGACAGAGTCCTGGCCACCTGGGAGCCCGAGGGGGAGAGGTTCTGCCCCGGGGTAGTCATTGAGGGGCAGGAGAAAAGACAGGTGGATGGTAAGCAACTTTATGTTGGTCCTTGTTCATTAAAAATTTTATTAATACTCCTTGTCTCTCTTTCCCTCCGGGGGCCTCTTTACCTCCGGGGGCCTCTTTACCTCTGTCACTCTATAACCTGGCTTTAGATCTCTGTCCCTCTCTCTTTCTGTCTCTTTTTCTATGTCCATCTGTGTATCTGTTTTTCTCCTATTTGCTCACTCTCTCTCTCTCTCTTTTCTCTCTCTCTCTCTCTCTCTCTCTCTCTCTTGCTCTATCTCTCTCTCTTGCTCTTTTATCTCTCTCTCTTAATCTCTCTCTCTCTCTGAAGTAGTCTCCATTTTTTTTTTAGAACTCAGAACAATTAGAAATACTTGCCTTTAAACTGATTGTCAATGAAATTTTATGACCTTACCCTATTCTTTAAACAGAAAGAAAATTATCTTTAGAGCATCAAATTGCCTTCTCTACTTCAAAGTTGTTACAATGAATAAGTAGAGAGTAGAAGAGGCCAACAACAAGGCAAAATGAGTTTTTAACAAGTATTCAAGTGAAATTTCTTCCATTGAAACTTACAACTTCTGGAGGAGAAAAAAATCTCTTTTCTTTACCCATTTTTTAGAAGAAATAATGGACATTGATTTTGAGATGTTCTGTCGGGAAAGGAAAATCAAACTGAATATTTACTTATAGTGTTTTCATGTCAGCTTGTTCATAAGCCGTTTCATTGGTCAATATTTGCAGATATCTGGCATATATTTGTTTAGGAGGCTATGTGCTTACTTTCGACGGACTGTTTTTAGCGACATAATTCAAACATCCAGACCTAGTTACAGTCTAAGACTTTTTTTTACTGACAAGAGTACAAAAAATTCTTTGATCTTTATCTATTTTTTAGAAAATTTTAAAGTGGTTTTTATCTTTAATGTCTTTGTGTGCTTTTAAGCTATTGCAAACTTTTCTGAGATAACAAGCAATATATGTTGCTATTTATAATGTCTTCATGTGCATTATGCCGCAATTGCAGTTGACAACCATAATTGATTAAGATTTATAGTTGGGGGTGTATTAGTAACACAGATATTGCAATGAGATATCAATGTCCTGGTTCATAATGTTAATTAAGAACCGTTTAATTAAGATCTTTCAATATCTGTCAAAATTCCCCCGTCTCTATAGAAGTCCGTATAAAGACCACTTGTTATTTGTCTATCAACAAACTGGTTCCTTCGTGTGAAGATTTTTATCAATGTTTAAACTTCCAAAAAACATCTCAACATGGCTTGACAAGAGCCTATTCCAAAAAGAAAAAAATGATTTTTTTCTAGACTAACACAATTTAAATTCTCGGTAGGATATCAAAAAATATTTTAAAATCTTGTCTCTGCTAAGCTCTGGAAATATTTCATTTGTTCAGGTGCGCAAATGATTCTATGCTGCAAAATGGTGAAATCCATTAAAAGCAGGTTGTCAATAGATTCTATTTTTTTTTTTTTTTTTACCTTTTATCATCTTCTTTCCTTTCATGTTAGCTCAGTTAAACATTGAACCCGCCAAACCTGTTTGGCCACAGAGCTGAAAATTCTTCTATAAATGGATTATTGATTTTGATTTTGTTAACAATAATTCTCTTTTTCCTCTTAGTATATACGTGTGCACTGTCATTACAAGGCTTTTGCTAATATTTTAACTTCTGTATAGGCAGGTTAAATAAAGAAATATACAGTGAGAATGTTATATTTAATACTATGAGAAAGAGTAAATGGCCTTTAAATCAATGTTTTAGTTGTCAAACAACTTGCTTGTACAGAATTGTTTGTCAGTATCAACATTAATTTAGATTTATGAAAGGAACTGTTTATTTTGGCATTTAAAATAGGTGTAGATGGTGTATGCATTCTATTTGGCTTCCACTCATTGAATATTCTTAATATGAAATAAATTTTTTAATCAAATTATCTGTGAATAAGTGTATTCAGAATGTATATGAAGAAAAATAGCAGTCTCTGAAAAATTAACAATTACTGTAGTCTTCAACTTTGTGAAAAGACAGACATGTGACCATTGCATGTACTGCTATACCTAGCATAGGAGATAGCATTTTGTCAAGAACATTCTTCTTGATTTGAACCCAAAACACAGATGTCCCGTGAAATTCAGAAGTTGATCACCCAAACAAGATTGAGAAGATATAACACTTAGTCAAATGTCTCTTTTACAGGACCCGATGATAGGCAAATCACAGTCACATTCGCCAATGGCAAAACAGAAAAGGTTCCAATGGATGTTGCCATATGGACCCCTGAACAAGTTTATGAACGACTAACCCTTGAACTGAAGATGCCAAAGGAAGCTAGGCTCTCACTCCAAAACCAGGAACCACACTACCCTAAAGAAAACCTGGAGGGGTACCCCACATCAGGGCCCAATGCTGACCCCCCCGAATACCCCCCACCCAACCCATTCCATTTCCAGAATGACCCAGTTTTCATGGATTGTTTCCCTTGGGGAAATGGCTACGTTCAGGCCTATCCACAGATTCAGAGGTCGCCGAATGAATCCATGCTACAAACTAGGTCGTCGGTCAAGAGCGAAGAAATAAATAAACTTATCCCAGGTACTAAAATCAAGATTTATTTTTTTGTTTTCCATCACAACTAAATTTTTCAAAAAATTTGATAAATTTAGGACTAAATGCATGACTGAAAATTTAATTTCTATTAAAATTCACTTGCATCCCATTCATTTGCAGCAGCATGCTATAGAAGAAATGTTTATAAAAACAGATCTGATGTCTTAAAATGTTGAATTTTTGGATTTTTTCTCCCTGTCTTGTAGGCACCAACATTACGCAAAAAGAGCTGGATGACAGAGTCGTGTCACAGTTGGTTGAACACAAGCTTCTACTGGACGAGAGACAGACAGAAAAAGACAACAAGGAGGTAGAGAGGGAAGAGGAGCTGAGGAGCAGGGAGGAAAAGAGAAGGGAGGAGGAGCTGAGAAGAAGAGAGGAGGAGAGAAGGGAGAGACAGACACGAATGAGGATGATGGAGGAAGAAATGAGGCAAAGAGAAATAAACACGTGTCTCAGGCAGGAGGTGGATTTCCGAAGAGAAGAGGAGGAGAGGATGGCCCAGAAAGTTAAAGAAGAGTATGAAAAGCAGAAGGTGGAAGCCGAAGAGGAATACAGAAGGAAAAAAGAGGAGGAGGTCAGAAGGATGAAGGAAGCTGAGGAGGAATACAGAAGGAAGAAGGAAGAGGAGATTAGAAGGATGAAGGAAGCTGAGGAGTTTTTGAGGATAAGGCAGGAAGGAAGTGCAACAGTAGAACAAAAGAGGGAAGTAGAGATCTCAAATGACAGGGAAGTGGAAATCTTGTCACAGGAAAAGGAAGATTTGGAGAGATCTGCCCTGGAAGAAAGGCAAAGAACATTGGAGAGAGAAAGGGACAGACACCGAGCACGGCTGCATGAAATAGAAAAGGAGATTGAGATGGAGAGGATGAGGCTTTTGAGGAAGAGAGACAAGCAGGAAGAGAATCTGCTGAGAAAGTCAGTGACTTTTGAGGACCAACTTAATGAATACGACCTTGAAATAGATAACAGCAGGGTACAGTTCGGGTCACGACCTCTGTCTGATGATGAAGGTTAGTTGGATGAAGGTTGTTTTATTAATCTGAAACGTACCTGAAACATTGTACAGTTAGTTTTTGCTTGATTCTGATATATTGCAGAAAATTAATTCTAATAGTAAACAGTGGAACTTTTTGAGTAGCAGATGTAAAAAGTGTGGGAAAAGATATTAATAATATACATTGCGGTTTAATTTAGGTTTTGAAGATTAACCTTCATATAAAGCAACTGTATAGAATGCACACTCATAAGAACCTCTTTGATTGTTGTGTTATTGAATTTTTCAATCAATTTTTTTCTTCAGAAAAATATAGGGAGGAGTTTAACTTTGACAAATTTTACAAAGAAAATGGCTACAAATGCAATAGATCAGCCTTTGCCCCACCCAAAAAACTGGCCAACTTCATGAGACGAAGACCTAGATCAGCAGAGTCAAGAAAACCCGAGTGGAAGAAATACTGGTCAACGAACAGCATCCCTGACATCATAGAACCACCCAACCATGGAGCGTTCCGGGAGACTGCTCTCCAAGCTCCACTGGAGGCCAGGGATCTCCGAAGATATCCCTACGCTTGTGAGTGTTTCCAGGCATTTGAAAGTTCCTTTTTTTAACCTCCATATTTACCAGTCATTATTGGAAAGCTTAAATGTCAAACTACAGGATTTTGATGTAAAAATTTAATATACAACTTTAAAAATTTTACTATATCATATTTTGCTGCAATGCATGCTTCAATATCTTAATCAAATCTTTTGAGATTTTGAAGATCTGTAGCTAAATACAGTTACACATGCTCAACTTTTCAAATGAATTGTCTGTCATATTCATTACTAGTTTGCTTTAATTTTTCCAAATTTTCCTTAGGTGAGTGGACATCTCCTGCATATAAGTATGTAGATCCATTTGCCAAAAGTAAATGTACCTCCACAGTAGAACAGTTAATGAGGACACCTAAGCCCCCAGAGGGAGGATATCAGCCAGCCCCTCCCGTGGAAATCAGAGGGGCGCGACCAATGTCAGCTGACTCTAAAGAGGCCGCCAGGCGGGAATTTAGGTGAGTTGATTTTCCTCGACTTTTTGTCATTAGCACTGGTGGATGTTAATCTATATTTTATGACAATTTATAGTACATATGGAGACTTATTTATTTATAAAAGATGGGAGGGGGATAATATGCCTTTGGATTCGTAGTTAAAAAGTATTCATGTTAATATTCACCTGCGAACTAACAAACCAATTTCATTTTCTGAGAGAGGCTTAAAGTTTAATATGGATTTGTATAATTCATCATAACTTGTTGATTTGTACACTGTAGTTTACATTTTTATGAGAACCTACATTGACTCTTTTGTTTCACTACATACATACATTTATACTTACTGAAATCTACTGAGAAGAAAAGTTGTGATGAATCTTATCCAGTAATGCTTTTTTGTAATTACTTAATATCCCATTTTTTACATGTAACATTATGGTTACTTCAGCAGAAAATTGTGAAAAATGGCTTTTTCTCTCTTTGAATTAGGAGAGTGAAAGTAGCTCAAAGAAACACGAAATGGAACGAACGTCTCCGAAATGAACAGTTGATGAAAGAAGTCATGCAGGACAACCACAGGGAGAGGATCATAGCACAAATGGAGCGCGACCAACAGCGACTAATGAAAGAGCAGCAAACTGTGGAGCAAGCACAAAAAGCCAAGAAATATATCTCTGCGGAACTCCGTGCTAAAATGGAAAAACGAGAACTTGAGAACAAGAAAAAGGAACAGAACAGAATCGAGGCTATGCGCCAGAGGCGAGAACGGCGCGAGGCTGAGACAGCGAAGAAACAGGCGGAGGAGGAAAAGATCGCCGAGATGAGAAAGGTCAGTTTAAAAGGACAAATACCTGGTTTATTTTACAGAGATGAGAGAGAGTTTACAAAGTTAATGAATGTAAACTACATGTATGTACTTATCACACAGTGCAATACAGATGATTACATTAATTTAAGTTATAATATGTACATTATACATGTAAATATATCTGCAAAATTTAAAGGTCTTGGAGCTGAAATATTTGTTCATTATCATAAATTTTGAAATGAGAGTTGAAATCTGTAACTAAAATATATATACATTAACATTAATCCAAACAGGCAACCAGAGTTCATAGTGTTATTATGTGGGAGTTAAAACTTGTAACTCTATACATGTACTTATCTACACAGAAGGCTAGGCCTGAGGTCTAATTGGATTGAGAGTTGAAAAATGTAATTTTATTCATTTATCCATCTACACAGGAGGCCAGAGTTCAGAGGTCACAGCAGCGATGGGACGGGGTACACAGTCGTCTCCAGCAGGAGGAGGCCGAGAACCAGACCCAGGGGGAGAGGGTCCGCAATGCAAAGATCAACCGCATCCACCACTACCAGCAGCTCGAGGAGGAGGGGCAACAGCGCAAAGACGTCCGCATCAAAGTCAGCGACCAGCACCTGGCGTTATTAAGGTCACAAGTGTTACCTTGAGGGGGTGTGTCTGTGAAAACTAGGTCACCTGGATTTTTAATGATTATTAAAACTTTTTAGATAAACATTTAGGTACGGTAACTTATAGAATTTTTTTTATTTCTGAGTGTTTTGTTGAATTTGTATCAAAGAACAAGAGGAATTTGAAGCATTTGTGTCGAATATTAGATTTAGATTCGGTTCTTGTATTATGGAGGAGTTATGTTGTAATGATTTTAAAAATGCAATTTCATTTGATCTGTTTCTTTGCTCAATGCTTTTGGGATAATAACATGGTTATGGTATCTCAAAACATCAAAACATTCTCAATCAAAATTCCTAATATGAAAAATCTAAAACATTAGTTTGAAATAGCCATATTTTTTCAGCAATTCTGAGAAATCTTTACCTTCATGTTCAATATATTTTGATTGACTGTATTTCGTAATACTGGTTCTATTTAAAACATACATTCATTTAATTTTTATTCAATATTTAATTTAAAATTGTCCTGTTTAAATTATTCCCAAAATATTAACGTAGTTCAAAGAATATTGTGAATATTTTATGTAAATATTCATTTCTTAAAGCTGCTTTTAGAATGTGTGCGTTTATGAATTTCAAATTAACAAAAGAATTTTGTAATTAATATTTGGAACTAGATTAGAATGAGGATTTGGGGGTACATACATATACCAGTACCGATACATATGTACATGTTTTATATTGATTTGTAGAAGCTGTTTTTCTTGTGTATGCAATAAGCTAGTCTTTTAAACTAATGAATTGAAGACAGAAAACTTGGATTTATCATTGTGTTTTGTATGTATATAAACAGATAAATCAATTACTCCTGTTAGATTATCATGAAAGTCATAATTTGTTTATTTATTTTATATATTATTATGAGTAATGTTACTAAGAAAAAACTATACTTTATTGATTTGAAAGTAAGAAATTAATTGTAAAATTAATTAAAAAATCTCCATAAATGAATCAAAACTAATGTTGCATTTCAAGGGGCATAACTCAAGCTAGACACCACCATTATAATTTCTGCATAAGGTGGATTTTCAATGCTTCATCATTTTATTATAGGTGTATGCTAAAAAGTAGTGTTCTCAGTATTACTGTATTTGCTCAATCTTTAAAGAGAATGATATAAAAAAATCTTTTGAAAAATTAAATTAGCCCAGAATGCTAACAGTCTACAATAATCTTGATTCATATCTTTCAATGAACGCATTACATGTATTTTTATTTCACACACATGCATATTTGTAAAAGTTTTTACAATATTGTTAAATGAAATCTTTGATTTTTTCAAAATAATAATGTATATTGTGGTATAAAAGAGGAGAGTGGACATGGGTGTATATGTTTTTACAAATCAACGAATGAGGACGCCAGGTGCAGATAATTTGACCACCAAAAAACACGATTGTTCTGTTACTTGTTCAGTTAATGTCATGCTGTTAGTACCAAATATATGGGATATTACTGCATTCCTATTTCTGTGTTTTGCTACAGAATGGTTGTGATGCCCACCATTAAGACTTAAATTATCTAGCTCCTATTTTGAATTCAATCTCTTATTTTAACAGAAAAATTGTTGGATATATAGTTGTTTATAACATCGATCAAACCTGAGTGAACAATTCAACATCGTTGTAAAACTGCTTTAATTAGGATTAGATATACATGTATAATACTGTAAAAGGGGTTTCCTTTTCAGAAAGTTGAAAACAAATGATTTTATAAAACCTGGTCTTCTGTCCAAATCATCAAAGGACAGGGCTAAACTTGTTGATGCTCCAACACAGTTTCATTTTCCCTGTCTGTTTGTCTGTCTGTCTGTAGGCATTGTGTTCTGTTGAAGACTGTGATAACCCATATATTATTTTTGTTGTTGCTTTTTTCTTTGTATATTAAGTCGGGAGGTCGATCATCGTAGTTTGTTTGCAATGTGATGTATTAATACTTTGCTTATGATAGTTGTTACAGAGAAGAGGAATAAAGTCTAAGGTAGAAACAATGCCAGTGTTTGTGATTCTTTTGAAGTTTTCTATCAACGAAGGGGATACAGCCCTGTAATAAACAGATAACCAAAAAACTATAATCTTACAAGTTTTATTAGATTACATTTCCGATATTTTAGCGCCTAAAAATTTAAGAATAAATGCTCATTGTAAATTCCTACCGGTGGTGTCTACACAGCATTATCAATGAATGATGAAACCAAGTAATCAGTTAAAGGCCAATTTTTGTGAATTGTAAATTTATAATTAAGGTGTTTATAGGATGCAATATCATATTGTGCTGCACACAGTATAAAGACGACTTCATTGTTTGCTGGTAATCTTTATTTAAGTACATATAAAATCCATGAAAATTAAGCCCCAACAAATTATATTGACTCCACATGCAGTATTAAATGCATCCCTTGTTACTTAAAATCATTCATTACTACAGGAGTATATTACTGTGGAATCATTAAAATTCATGGGAGCAAATTTTCGTGGATTGCTTGAATTTTACATGTTCATGGGGACGTAATTTCGTGTATTATTTTATACCTACAAAAGAATTATAAGTTTATAACACTAATTTATTAATTCGTGGATGATTTTAATTCGTGGATAAGAAATACCCACAAATTCCACGAAAATTTAGACCACGATCTCTAACGGTTCCACAGTATGTATATTGCTTAACATAATAAAATATCAACTACTCAAAATATCAATAAATGTGATTTTATTTAGAATTTTATCAATAACAAAATAAAGTAATGGATAACAAATAATGCAGAGGAAAAAACAATGGAATGAAAATCTGCATCTCCACGGGAAATTCAGGTTGAGGGACCATCATTTATTGACCCAAATTTCCTGTGGAACTACAGCTATGAAGCTATGGAATCATTTAAGATATATATGTTATATCATGGGCATTCAACCCAAACTAAACCAAAAACTCAAACAACAAAACTTGACAATGTGTACATGTTATTTGTAACTGGGCATGAAAAAATATTAAATAAATGTTATTGGGCACCAAATAAAAATTCTTATGTAGGTAGCTGTCTTAATTATTTTCAAAAAGAAAATTTAATTAAAATAATTCTTTAGGTAGTACCAACTGTAGAATAAAACCATTATCAGCATTATTGGTGATACATCTTTCTTGTCATGCATTTTTAAAACCTCATGTACATTTTAAAAGAACGCAATGAAACCAAATGCCTCTTTTTTATACAATATACATGATACATGCATTACAGTTCATGTATATCCATACACATAAAATGCCCCAGTAAGAAATAACTACGGTATATACAATACACAATCACTTAATGTACAAACTCACTTTTTATCATGGCTGTAATAACTATTATGATATATAATAATATAATTATCCCCCTCTGTGGATTTCAAAAGAAATTTCAATACGATTGGGAAAAAATCGTTTAAAATCAATAAAAATCAAAAATAAAAACTTCATGAATGTTACAAAGATATCTTTTACAATACAGGAAATATTTTTCTTACTATATCTAGTAAAATAAACAAAATAGAAAAGAATTTTAAAAATGCATGCACATACATTTTACAGGCATATAAGGACCAGGAAATACGTATAGCTACCAGTTACTTCATCGTACAATATTATGAGAACCGATATATATCTTTTCATGCATACTAAAAGTTAATGATATTTTCTTTAGTTCTGATCGATATTTGATGTAAACCTTTTTCAGACGCTCCAATACAACTTAATTTTTAAATGTACAAAATCTGTTCCCTACTAGATATGTTCATATTATACATGTAATTTAATCATATTGACATAAATTATCATTCTAGAAGACTTCATGTCTTGTATACAATTCATCTATAACTTCACTGGTTAGATGAGACAGACCAAATACCCGGAAATGTTGAATGAAAAAATTGAACAATTAATTGAACAAGAAAATCTGTAAAACAAGCAAAACAAGTAATTACTGAAAATGATTTTTTTCTTCACAAATAAAATATTTCTGTCTCGATCATGATGATAAATGTAAAAAAAATGGACATAATAAATTGGCAATAAAACATGTGTAACTTACAATGAATTTACATACATGTTTACAATGTACATGTATACACACAACTTTATTACATTGGCATGGGAAACTGAACACAGATTAAGTGGCATTGTTTCTTCATTTACAAAACATGTTTCCTACATGTATCACCCCAAATTCATCATCACAGTTAAATTACAACATGATTATTGATTCATGTTTATCAAATCCTGCAAAATATCTATTTGAAAAAAAAAAAATAATCTCATTAAAATTAAATTGAGTGAGAAATTATTAATAATGTAATGTCAAAAACAACTTTTCAATATGCATGGAATTTATTTCTATAGCTTTTTATATAATAAATAGACTTACAAGATTCACCAAAATGGCTTATTTTTTTCTATATAATTATATATAAACTTAATTAAAACCTTTTGCCGCCCCCCTCCAACAACAAAAAAATTGAAAATTTTAACACGATTTCTGCCCACAGATATCCAAGTAAGTGACGTAAAAAAATACAAAAAAATCAAGCTGATTAAAAAAGTTAATGAATTCGAATAGTTAATAAAACTTACTATTTTAAAATTCTTGAAACTCACAAAGAAAACTTTTTTTTTGTGATGCAACATTTTATAAAATTAAAGCATAACAAATGAAAATTCAACTAAAATTTTTAAATTCAAAATTCAAAAAACTTTATTCTGAGCGATAATCAAGTATGAAATGAAAATAAAATATCTTAATTATATCTTTCCCATATCCTCTGGATAGAACACCTATACTGGTAATCAATTCAGAAAAAAAAATTGTCTATCTCTACTAGCACAAAACTTTCATTAAAAAATTGCATGTCATTTCATGCAAACAAAATCACTTTCTCAATAATCATCTGTACACTATATCACTCGTCGTCACTGTCGATGATGATAATGGCGTCAGTCTCAGTCTGATTACCAAGCCCCACCCACTGTCTCTCCTCCTTCACCTGAACGTTTGGAACACTAGGGTTCTCTCCCCTAACATCCCCATTAAAGCAGGGATTTCCTGTCCCTGAGTAGTTCCCCTGCTTTGAACTACCACAGTGACTGCTTGTTCCGTTGTTACTGTCGAGTATTTGAGGATTTCCTTGCAGATTTATTTGATCAACATTTGGCTTGATGTCCATACTTCTTTCTCTAACAGAACCCTTCCTTCCTTCCCCTATTGTTAGAACTTGATTAGAATTGGAGAAAATGATTTTACAGTCCAAGGAATCACTGGTCAGGCTAGTTAACTGGTTAATCAATGACCTTAACGTCTCCTGAGTGTTTGTAGTTGTGGAAGAAGAACTGGATGTGGACCCTGTTGGTTTGTCACTCTGAGTGGAGGCAGTAGCAATATCATTATGCTTCACATTTTGTACATCTGTGGAGTCTGGGGATGGCCCTTTTTCTTGCCCCCTAACTCCCTTGCCCTGAATCTGTCTTGAAGAATGGCTCCCACTCTTAGCATTTTCCCAATGGACAACTGAGGGTGATTCCTGACTGTTATTCCCTTTATTCCTGCTTGGTTCGACAACTCCCGAACTTTTGTCCATTCCAGCCTCTTTCAGAGAAGTTTCCATTCCATCTATCTCCCTCTCATTCACCTCAATATCTGGTAATTGTAGTTGTTCCTCCTCAAGAACTACATGTACCACTTTCTTACTGGCTGTGGTATTGTTTACTTCACTTGCACCTTTACTCACATTTCCAGTTTCAGCCTCATCACTTTTCTTCTCAGAGTTTCCCTGTCCTTCATTCATATTCTGTGTTTTGTCATCTGTCTCCATTTCCTTATTATCAAAAAGCCGTTCTTCTTGGTCTGTCAGAGATTTAACATCTGTGATCCGTATTCCTAACATATCATCTTGTGGAGATGGGGAACTGGATGCAGACTCCACATTCTCCAGATTTTTAGAGGATGAATCTATGGATCCACGAACTTCTGGCATTTCATGTTGCTTATCTTTTTTTGGTGAAGACAAGGACTTAACAACACTGTCAGATAGTCTACGAATGTCAATTCTTGGCAACCGAACAGTAGGGGATTTCACAACAGGAGGATTATCTTCTGCATCATCCTCTGAGGAGTTCACATCAGAATACAATACATATTTCTCACTTTTACAAGACAAGTTTGATTGTGAGATCGTTCTTGGAGATTTTCTTTTGGCATTTCTCCCTGCACTTGAACACACTTTTGTTTTTGAACCAGTTTGTTGAGGTTCCAAGGACCTTGAGGCTGTCATCCCACCATCCTGTGCAAGGCTAGAAGAGGTCGAGGAAGAATCACTCTCGGATTCACTATCACTACCACTCTGGAAGCTTTGATTTCTGTTGTAAAAGATTTTCTTTCCCGAAGAAAAAGTCCTTCCTTTGAACAAGACACTAAAACCTCTTGAAGACCCTGACTGCTCTTTATTACTTCCAGAAAACCTAGATTTTTGTGCATAACTTCCAGATTTTTGGACGTAATTTTTCATGGCCGCCGAATATGGAGTGTAGGAAGTTGTTCTTTTCTTCAGCAAACTTTGTGTTTTCCCATCAGTCTTAGAAGTTTTCTGATTTGGTCGAATAAAAGGCATGAATTTGGGTTTGCTCCTCAAACGCTTGTCAGGAATAATGGCACTTTCCTCCATTCCATACAGAATCATCTTGGAAGAATTGCTCAAATTTTTCTTTACTTCTTTCTTTTTTTCAACTTTTTTCTCTGTTTTCTTCTTGGCCTTTTGTTTTTCTAGAAACAAAATTGAATATTAAATAGCTTCACAGGAAAAACCTGTTTATGTACAATATAAAGCAATATTTATTTATTTATTCAGTCTTTGAATAATTCATTTACACTCATTCAGTTAAAAGGCTATAATGATATACAATCATACATATTTCACTTTCTAATCATATTTTTACTACCCTACCATTTCAATTTATATATAAGCCAGTTCGTTAAAAAACTTCATGAAAATGAATTACTACTGTAAAAGTGGTTATTTACGCTGGTGGTTAATTAATAAATAGTGACTATGCCTCCCCCTATAACATGTATCCATACCTCGTTTACGTGGTAACTGGGGATTTTCAAAGGAATTCATGTCCAATTTTTTCATCCACATAAACAAGTTGACATATAATGGTCGCTTTAAGGAGACTCGAGAGAGAATGTTCCTAATAGCAGACTTGGCATAACCAAGTTCTAAAGAAAGAACACAAAAATTACTCACCAGAGAGGCAAAGACTGCAGTTTGTAAAATATATCTATATAATAACCTTTGATACAAAAATATTCATTCAAAAGAATTATAAGTACATTGCATGTGTATTCATATAAATGCATGCACCTATTCTGAGATATAATATACTGTAAATGTACTACATTTGGCTGTGTATACTATTTAGCGCTTTTGATGGAATGCGGCTCCTGCTAAAATCAAGCGCAACGCTAAATGCCATGCATAAATGTATAAGAGTAGTCACATTCAGGAATACGCTAATTCAAATCCACGCCAACTAATTCAAAAACTAAATTCCACCAAGTATCTTAATACAAGCCAAATATAATATGTTTACACTGTATATCAGCTAGCTAAATATTGTTTCTCCTTTAGGGATAAAGAATCTGCTAATCTGTATTCTGCATTTATTTAAAAAATGACATGTGGACTAGAGAGCTTTAAATCAATTTTTAAGGAAACATTTAACCCAAATTCAAACAATTGTAAACTAGAACTGTCCTAATGGGACTAATACCCCCGCTAGGCTAATTTCAAATGGGACAAATAATTGAATTGAATAATAATTAAGGTTTGGAACACATACAAAAAAAAAATTCTAGAATTGTAAAAAAAAAAAATAGTTATCAAAGAAAAATTAAAATCAAAATTGTCAGAATTTCACTGTAAATACATATCTATAACAGCGTAATACATTTACAAATGTATGTATTTGATGATATATTTTTTTAATTTAATTGATTTAAAGAAAAACCAACAAAATGACAATAACCCCTCCCTTTGCAGTGAATAGAAATACCGGTAGCCAAGCAATGCTCTTCTGTTGATAAAACTTTCAATATCTTTCTAATAAGAGTCTTGACAGATGCAATTAGTTGTTTCAAATTTTCCTCACTTTCTCCTATGGCACAATTGAACTCCATATCAGAAAATTGATCCCATAGGACTATGATTTTCTTTGATGAGCTTGTTAAATTTAATAAACTCCCAAAACATTACCATAATTACCATACTATGTAAAAATATGTAAAAAAGAAAATTTAATATTACAAACAATTTTAAAATTGCCAAAACACTACAATCATATCAGTAATTTTGAATTTCATTTAAATTAATGCCCAATAGGGTCACTTCATCAAATTACTTGACAAATAAATTTAAACAACCTTTAAAAATAGTTTAACTTCTTTATTAATAATTATATTATTTATTTCCTTATAATGATAGACCTTTTGGTTTACATGAAACAGTTTTAAAATAGCCCCAAAACCATCACCCATTTTACAGATTATCAATTTCCCCTAAACACATGCTCCATCTGAGCCATGGCTCAGATAATGGCTCCCTTGGGACAAATGAATTCAGCCACACTTGTCTTTGATGTTCTCATTAGCTCCTAAGAATTTATCATTGACAAACAAAAACTTTGCATTGTCAGTTGATAGAATACTTATAAAAAATAATTTTTTTTTTTATTAATTAAGACATAAAGACAAAAAACTCCATCTGGATGTATTTATATAAATATATTTTAGAGTGTTTTCTATTAATTAATTAATAAAATCTGTAAGGATTACCTCCCTTACTTTTCAACATTAGTGTACAACATATAGAATAAGGAAAATGAATACTGTCATAAAATCATTAAATCTTGTCTGATCTTAAAAAAAATTGCAGGTGCACATCTTCAGATGGTGTTCAACATATGTACAAAATTTCAAACTGTTCCATGCAGTAATAAAAAATTCTATAGGGGGGACAAAGTTGCGTCTACAGACAGACGGACAGACGGACAGACAGACAGACAGACAGACGGACAGACGGACAGGGTGAAACCAATATACCCCCCTAAACTTCGTTTGCGGGGGTATAATAAAATTTTATTGGTGAGCAAGAAAATTTTCTGTGGTTACTCAGAAAATTGTTAGCACCATGAATTTGTCTCTAGCAAAATTGTTATGTCATTTTTTTCCCCCTGCTAGCCTTTCACTTTCTTAAACTTGAAAATTCTTGTTGTATACATTAAGTTTACAATTGTGAAAAACATTTGTTGCAAAAAAAATTGTTTTAGTATCAGTCTGCTTTGCTATGGAATGTGCTTTGTTGTTTGAGAAAAGTTAAGGAATTTGAAAGTCAAAATAACTTCAGAATAAAAGTTTATAACCTTTATCAATGTGTTGCTTCTGGGACCTAACTCATGATGGACAAATACAACTTAAACACACAGGTACCTATGTCAAAATACAAGATACAAAATGTATACCTGTAATTTTCTCGGTTCCTGAGATCTGGGATGCTTCACCAGACAGAATGGACTGAACTTTGGTGTTGTCCTTCAGAATCTCCGCGATTTTCCACTGTTTTTTCGGCAGCCATTTTCCCTCTGCGTCCCGGAAGTGATGGTGTGGAAGCTTTTTCAAAATTTCTGCCCGTGACACCGCGGGTTTACTGCTCGACACCGCATGTTTACTGCTCGACTCAGCAAGTTTACTGCTCGACACCACAGGTTTACTGCTCTCTGCTTTAGATTTCAGAGCCTGTATATTTGTTGATCTGTTATCCAAAAGCTTGGATTCCTTTTCGAATCTACAAAAAACACATTTAAATCAAAAGTTTTTTTAAAATTATTTTATTCATTTATTTTAAACAATCAGGAAATTTAATTTTGGAATTTTTTTTTTTTTTATTTGAAGGTGAGTTGATTTGTGTATCTAGGTACACTTAATTAAGTAATTTTAACTTCAGCTGGTACATTTCTCTTTTCAAAATGAAGAGCAAATCAGAAAAAAATCAAACTAAAAATATTCAACAGGGGTTAGATGTTTATTGTTAAAGGGAGGTAACTCTTCTATACCTGTCAGAGAGAATTTTGTACACTGGTTTAATGGCAGCTATAGCTTTGGCAATATTCTCTGGTTCTCCACGCGTCAGGTGAAAAAGCAAGGGAAAGAACTGTTGTTTGATGGAGCGAACTTCCTTAACACCTTCATACGTCACCTGAACCTGTCAAAACAAATAAAACTAGAGATGTTTGTCAAACATTTATGCATCCCTTCCTTAGACCTCTTTGAAGAAAACAAATGTAAAGTGTAAAAAATTGGAATTTTTTTAAGTCCAAGGGGCATAAATCTGTCAAAATTTGTTCAAACACGCTACAAATCAAACTTGACTTAGATATTCTTGTGATAAATAAATCCAATTTTCATTTCAGTATATTCAACCTCTGCGAGGAAAATGAATGGAAACTACAAATAAAATCCAAGGAACCTAAATCTGTCTAAAAATTGTTTGATTGTACCCTAAATCAAACTTGATGTAGATATTTTTATCTGTATGCCAAATTTCATTTCAGTATGTGCACTCTGCTTAAAAAATGAATGGAAACCATTGGTGGACCAACAGACAGACAGCATCAAAACATCAAAGCAATGTGCCCTCCCTTCTTCTTTGAAGGGGGGCATAAAAACTGAGTTGGAAAAAATGTTTGTGGAGTAGAAAGTAAAAGCAAGCAATGTTATTAAAAATAATACTAAAGCTACTAATTTTTAAAAATCAACAGAGTTAAGCTGAATAGTTCTTATCAAAGCATTTTATATTTCAGAGAAACTGATATTTAAAAACATCTTGGTTCATTAGGCTTCGCAATTTCACAAAACACTGATCAAGGCACGGTAAAAACGAAGGCACATCTATAAATTATATTCCTTGCTTCATTCAAATCTATTCATTGACAAACAGTTCACATTTATATGTATTTCTTGGTAAAGTCTCAGAGTCTTTTTATTATGTTGATTGCGAGAAAAAACCACACTGTTTTTTTTTGCATTTGATGTTACTGTCACATTATAATAAAATTTTCACCATTATGAGCTGACAGCAACGATTGTTTAGGATCTAAAATCTTATCAATTTTATCAACTTTAAGGTCATTGATTCTGTCTGTTCAATATGCTTACATGTACAACTTTCTAGATCATATTTAAAAATAGCAGAATAGATTAGACACCAATAGATTTTTTTCATATTTTATAAAAAAAAAAGAAAGAAAGGGTGCATTGATCATTTAAAAAAAAAATTACTGTCTGATATTGAATGCAAACCAATATAAGTAAAACAAACTGGTGTGTAAAAATAATGTTTATGTGTATGAATTATGTAAGTGATACTTCTGTTCATTTACAATAGCAATGTTAGTCATACCTGAACAAGTAATCAGAGTGTGAAAAGTTTTCTTTTTAAAATAAACAGCTACATCAAAATACTGGACAAAAAATTACGGAATAAAATTAGTTTTCTCACTCAATAGTGTACAAACAATTTATAACTGTATGTAGAAACACCAATACTTCTTTCCTGTTTCCCTTCAAGTTATTTTTCTAAAAATTTTGTGTGGATATAACTTAATCCTCTTATCCTAATAACATAATTAACAGCTTAAAGTGTTGTTACTACATGTAGATATATCACTTATCCTTAAGCTATCCTTTTTAAGATGGTTCATCAAATATTTACAGGTAAGCAAAGATATACACAAACTTCCTGATTTATTTATACATGTAGTACTTAATCAAGTACTTAAAAAATCTCTTTCAAATGCTGATACATACAGAAAATTAAAAAAAAAACAAAAAACAAAACCCAAATACACCATTTGTGCATCATATGTGCAACGTTTTCTGATAAGAGAAATTGCACTTTTATTAAAACAAACTGCTCATTCCTACACTCACCGAAAATTCTAAATACAAGTACATTATGATGACTTTTTCGGACTTACTTCTAAAGAGGCATCGAGTGGCCATGTAGTGCCATGGTGGAAATTCTGGTCCGGGATGAAGTCGTCGGACTCATCAGAATCACTGACCTCGATGGGCTCCTCCTAACAATTCAAATACAAGATATCATCACATAAAGATATATATTATAGTATTTAAAAATTATTTGAAGTAAAATAGAACCTAGAACTTTATCTTGCAGTCTAGTGCTGTCTGATAAATAAAACATCCTTCAATAATTTTTAATTCAAAATGAAATTATAGTCACCCAGTTTAAAAGAACCATGTATTAGAGGGAACAATATAATCATACCTGATTGAGTTTCTTCCTCTTGGGGGTATCAGGAGATGGGTCCCGATCTTTTCTCTTTTGTGACCGGGTATTTTTGGTGGGTGTGCTTCTGGAATGGCCCTGCTGTCTTGATCGAGCCACTGTTGTCTTCGTGCGGGCCATTTACATGAAGTGAGTGACATTAATCCATGAACTACAAAAAAATCTCATTAAGATCGATTGCAGCTTGAAATTAGTATCTAATGAGTTACATGTACATGATTTAAGTACATTATCTTAACTCTAAATAATACAACTTTTTCATCTAAAAAAGCGTCTGTTGTGTACATCAATTTCATTGAAATAGAAACTCCTTTTCACCCGAGATATAAACCTCTCACCTTAAAAATTTGAAATACAAATAAATGAGTTTGTCTAATATAATAGTGACCCACTTATCACTGTTTGAAATCTGAACAAGTTCTCTTCCCTTCCACGGGTGAATGATTTTTTTTTCTATCAGCTGTCATATTTTAAAGCCCATAGCGAAAGATTCCCTCTCTATATAGACAAGGGTTTTCCAGAGTGGGTTCTATGCACAATACGTGAAACGAATCGGATAAAGATCAAAGGGGGTGAGGTTTTATCAAAAACAAAGTAAAAACTACACCTTCTCCAACATGACCAAGGCAAGAACAAATCAAAGTACTGAAAGTACTGTTAGACGGTGGCGTCGTTTGAAAGTGGCATATTACATGTAACAATGAGTGATGTATGATAATTATTTTTGTAGAAAACCGCGGCCAGTATCGCATTCATGTACTAATACTTAACGCTTACTAGCACAACTAGTCGTGAGTTTCCTACATGGATAACTCTGTGGAAATCGTAGCTGTGATCTCACTCTACACTTTACAAATGCTGTGTCTCTTGGTCGTCATCTTTTGGGAAAGACCCAAAGATTTATCACAGTAGTCTTTGTCGTATAGGAGTTTGTATCTATATTTTGTATCAATATGTTTGTATATATATCAGTTGACATTAAAACCCCGTTTGAATGGTTGCCACCACAAATTGAATGAATAAATCAAATCCAAAGCGATTTCATCACAGTACGCCCAAATATTTGATTGTTTCAAGAAGGGGAATTTTGGTTTTTTCCTTTTTGACCTTTGGGTTGACCCCGCAAATGGGAACAACTTTTGAAAAGTGTGGATTGGACTATTGAGCTTTAAATATATTGTGGATTTCTCAAAGTAACGAGAACAAATAAAGCTTTGGTATGATAAAATACTTATTTTTACTAACTATTTGGGCATACATATAGTATGTTAATTGTCCCTCTCGACAGCATTTTCCCTCATTTTCTTCACGGGGAAAAAGTTGCAGTCTTGTGGATCATCACATTTGCTTTTTTCCCCTCATAGTCAGTTAATACATTAAGGTGTAAAGAAAATGGAATGGGTTTACAAGAACCTGTCTGATAAAACTGGTATTGCTTTTAGAGTGCACGTCATCATGAAACAGAAGAGTAAATCAATATTTTATCTTCGACTTTAGGGGATTATTTCCATTTGCTCACAACGAAAGTGAATGAAAATTTAAAAAAATACCATACAGCATTCGGTCGCGGCAGTTTCATTAATCAACGTTTTAAACATTTGTTCTATTGTATTTAGCTATAGATTTATTCAAACCATTTGCATGAATTCGGGAAAGTCACATGTATATTTTATCGCTTCTCAGTACACTTTAACACGCATAAATTACTTGCTACATTAAACTTTTCTATTAAACTTACAACAAATATTGATTAATTATACAAAATAAGTTTTTAAAAACACCAAACAAACAAAATTCAAGCTGAACGCACGTTTTTCTGACCGTATAGCTGTGTATATAAAGAAGATGGGGGGGGGGGGGGGTAAGATGGCGCAACTGCCCTTTTGGTTTAGTTGTAAAATACAATTTCAAATTTAGCATTTTTTCAATTAAATATATTTGATATGTTATTATACAAGTTTACAAAATGGTAATTTCTAACTATATTCAGTTTGAAATATTTCAAAAAGATAAGAAAAAAATAATAAATTTTTAAGTTTTGGTGGTATCGAACCCAAGTTCTATAAAGTTTCCTAATGGCTGGTGCTCTAACCACTGAGCCATTTCATTCACAACAAAGTGCGTTGTTTAAATGCTATATGAGACAATGACCACGAATTTTCGGACTTGTATTATATTTCTAAAACTTTCAATTGTTGAGCTACAAAATGACATTTTTGAACTGTAGTGGGTCATCTCTCCACATTTTTGTTGAGTCCAATGAATCGGTTTATTAAATTCCATTAAACCACATTTAGACTAAAAAAAAAATATTGAGCTCAGACCCACTCTATGAAAGAAAATGAATTGAAGTTAATCTGATCTATCTAATCAGTCCTCATATGGTCATTTTACACGCCTTATTCGCCCATCTTCTTTGATTTTATTCTTTGCATGTACTAAACAATAGATCTAGGGTTCGCAAATCCCGGCAATATTTTCGGAAAGCTTTATTTCTGTAGCTCAGCAGAATTCTACAGTCATCTATGAAGCACATTTTTTTGCCTTCATGTTTCATTATTTATCGCAAATATAGCATGAATGTATACGCTACGGCCGATGTAGCATTGTGTTAAGTGATGACACTTTCTAACCGGTGTGTATTTCAATTGCGAGTCGCAACAAACTGGCGCATTTATATAGGCCCGCCTATTTGTAAATGCATGTTGACAAAATGATGCTAACACTTGGAAACAAATGTCGAAGAAAGTTCATAATAGAGTTGTACTCGCGAATTAAGAATCATTTGAGAGCAAACGGGGCGATGTTTACGTACATATGTAAATAATGTTATCTGTTAGTGAAAAACTGCCCCCAAACCAAAGAAAAGATGCTCTCTTACATTACCGTTCATTATGTACCATAAATGTATATGGAATATCGCATGTTTTTTCTCACAAAAAATCTAGCGTTTGCTGCAAATTAGAGATACACGAGCTGACACGCCGTGAAATCCATAAGACGTTTTACAGCATATGTAAAAAAAAATCTGAACTAAAAATCTTTGAAACATCGTAAAATGTAGTTTATTAACATTTAAAATGGCGACTCGATTTGCACGTGAATTTTACAATCCGACGTCGATTAGCGTGTTTAAGAGAAAGTCAGCAGCAAGTAAAGCGTCAACATCTACAGTAAATATTGTCTGATGAATATCGAGGTGCCTGTAATAAAATTTATGTTTCTACAGACTGAGTAAGGTACAAAATAAGGTACATTGTAAATCACAGGTCAGTCGAAAATTTAACACATTTTTATCGTAAATTTAAAGTTTTTGTGTGTTTGAAAACACATGCACACTTGTAGAAGAAACTGTGCCATTGATCGGTTGAAGTTCAATAAAATGTAATTTATGTAATATTCATTGTCAGTATCTGTTGTGAATTCTTTGGAATAAGTTACAACAACAAAAAATATACTGCTCAACTAAAACTAATGCGTTGAAAATGGCTGAATTTATCGATGAAGCATAATTGCTGAAATATGAAATGGCAAACCAGTTTAAATAGTGTGTTTCTGACAATTATTTATATCATAAAAAACAAGAAGCAATTATTGTGAGATCTCTTGACCAATTATCGCAGTGATATAGTTTATATGCAGTCCTGATACAGAGTTAAACGTCAAAACTGGCAGTTTGAGCCTTATATTATTAATACCGCGTAAGCAGATAGGGTAACGGCTCATTTAAAATAAAATACAATTTCATACATTATTTAAATGTATGTACAAAATAATTAGCAGCTATAATGCTTAAAATATCTGATAAGATTAAAATGAGTTCTCATACTGAAATCGACACGTAGATAAAACACTGCATACATGTACCTAACAGAGTTATCGTTCGTTATCCGCTAGGGTCCCCGTGAGAAATACCCTTCCGGTCAGGACCGTAGCAATAGACAGTGGCTATAAATAGCCACCGTCTAAAAAATACATTTCTTGTATATTGCACATAAGAGTGTGAAGATCTACAGCCATTCGCTAATTTACTGGCAGTCATGAGAAACGATTCTCATTCGATATAAATATATTAAATTATACAGAAATATGTCATAAAGTGTAACAGCTACAGACAATATGTCAAACTTCTTTTTTTACCTTTTCGAATTCAGCACCTCGAAAGTGAAAGTACATCTGCGTCCTGGTCATACAAACGTTTATCGAAATATTGACATAAACAAAGCGTTTTTAAGACACTGCTAATTTACATCATGGCACTACGAAAAGTTCCTTCAGTATTTATCAAAAGGAGTTTGTTTTGTAGGGAAAATGTTTGGTCCAGGAGAATGACAACCAAACGACGCCACAGAGAGGTACACGCATAAACAAGGCTGTCAGCTTCCTATCCAGTTAATCTGCATCTGTTTGATTACTGTCGTTATTAAATTCCAAGGACAATATGTCATCTGTTGCATGTAAATAGTACACGTTAAACAGTGACTGGACGTAACGTATATTTCCCCTACCTCAGAAAGAATTTACCTAATAGATATCATCTAGATTTTGTTCATGCTCCTCTACTTTTGTTTGTGACAGGTGATTCCTGAGGATGAGGTGCGAGTGTTCTCAGGTATACAGCCTACAGGTATTCCTCACCTGGGTAACTACCTGGGCGTCATTAAGCTGTGGGTCAAGCTCCAGGAGCAGTACCAGGATGTGATGTACAGTGTGGTGGATCTGCATGCTATAACTGTCAAACAGGACCCAAGGGAGCTCAGGTAATTATACCTACAAGGGGTTAAGGTATTATAGACAGGGCCCAAAAGAGCTGAGGTAATTATAGTTATACCACGCCTATAAAGGGGTAAGGTACTTATAGACAGGGCCTGAAGGAGGTAATTAAGGTAATTCATGACTGGACTAAAGGGAGCTAATTAGGTACTTGTTGACAGAACCTAGAGGAGGGAGTAATTATAGACAGGAACTAACTTTAAGTACTTATCAAGAGAACCTAAAGGAGTTAAGGTACATGTATGGTACATTGTAAATAGAAGGAGTGATGCAATTGTAATGGGATGGGAGCAATAATGGAACAGACCAGGAAAATATTTGACCTGGACCCCCTGCAACTGTAGTCAGGTGCTCTACTATCTGAGCTATCTAGTGCCGGTGTCATTTACTATTTTGATTCCAGTGAAATATTGAACCCGGGTTCAAAATATCGCTGCAAAATATTGAATCCCCCATAAAATAATGACCCTCTGGTTTAATATATTATGGCCGCGATATATTGATCCCCCACTCTGATTTTCATTTGCCCTTAGATTAGGGTTTTAAAATATTATGGCCGCAATAAATACGTTATCAAATTCCTTTTAAAGAGGGGGTTCAACATATAATGGCCGCGATATGGAGGGGGGTATGAATATATCGAAGCCATGATGTATTGAACTGGGGTTCAATATGTTATAGGGGAATAATATCTCATAGCGAAATATCGAACAGCGGTTCATAACATTGCTTGATATTTTGAACCTTCAAAAAGATCAGGAAAATATGTTCTTTCATTTGGTGGCTATAAATTATTATACATGTAGTAAAAAAAAAGCAACACGTTCAGTTGCATTGACCTTACAGGTTGATATTAGGCCTATAAAAAAAAATTGTGTGTTTAGGGTAACACTGATGAAAAAATTAGGTTAGGTAGGTAGGGATTTTTTTTTATTTTATCATATTTTTTTTCTGCATGAATCCTATGAATGTTTGTTTGTGTCATATTTAAAAACAGATTTTCTAATAGAAATAAAATAAAATTCACAATCGGATGAAAACAGACAATTAAAAATGGTAGGATTGGGGCATTTTTGTAGGTTAGGTCGGGTTACCCTAAACACACAACGATGAAAATATCATATGCTGGTATAGAAATGTTCTCTGCTCACGAGCAAGATCCCAGAATGACTGTCCAATTGGTAATCTTATTAGCAGAAAAACAACAAAAAGCGGCTCTAGTGCACAGAAATACGCAAGAGATTGTTACACCCTACATATGTTTATTCAGGGTGACGGGACAGGTATAGAGCACGTGTTTGATAAACAGAAAGGCTGCGGTACTGATATGTCTAAAATTCCGATGATAGAACTAAGGGTTGTAGTACAATCCCTGCTGCAACGTGTGACAGATCTAGAGAAATCTCTGACCGAAAAAGAGAATACTATTCAATCGATGGTATCAAAAATCAAGTTACTTGAATCAGAACACAATAATCTTCAGTCTGATTACGATACTCTGGAAGCAGAGGCGCGCGGAAGGTTCACGAAGTATGACTCCTCCCAAAAACTTAACGCAGATCGAATCAAGCGTATAGAATCAGATCTTGAAAATGTTCACGGTAGTCAAGAAAAAACTCAATGTGAAATTAAAAAACTTGCTAAAATAAGTGGAAACAACAGTAGGCCAAAAAGTCCGGCGATATCATACGCAAGCGTTCTAGGATCTACCGCCTGTGACACTCCAACGCAAAACTCTTCCGTCTTTCACGATGCGGCGGAAAAGAAGTCGCCAAACGCGCTCAGTAAAAACATTGGAAATAATTTAAAATCAATACAAAAAGAATTAGATAAATCAGATACGGATTTAGATACACGGTATATCAAATCCCCACCATGTGCCCCAACAGACAAAACACAGGTAAATTCGCCACGGTCGAGTAACGATATACAAATCGAACGCTCGCCAGACAGGGGAATCAATTCATTCACGAAAACACAACAATTTCCTTCGGGTGCATCTGGAGAAAAAACTCAGGTAAATTCTTCACGGTCTGCGGACTCTATACAATCTGAACGTACACATGACAGGGACACCAGATCAAAAGACAACCCAAAAGAACTGTGTCGGTCAGTAAAATACAAAGGAGATTCGTGTGTCATCACTGTAGATGAGAAATCTAGCAATCAACCAGAAAAAGACATTTTCCTAGGGGGTTTCTTATAGAAAAACAGCGCGATATTACTTATCCGGAATAGACAAACTATCAACAAGTCTGGGTATTCAAAACTATATACAAAGCAAAGGCATCAAAATAACACACTTTGTGCTCTTTAAACCTAAGCCTAGGAGTCGTCTTCTCTCAGCAAAACTTAACGTCCTTCTCCAGCATGCAGAGTCCATTGAACACCATGACTTTTGGCCAAATGGTGTGAGGTGCAGAAAGTGGTTAAGCGAATGCCAATGGGAGGAAAAGTGCGCGACCCCCCTGGCACAAGAAAGTTGGGAGCATGATATTAACGCAAGCTAATACGGCTAAGAGCCTACAAAAAACAAACAATGGAAAGAATGATCACTTTATTGACTTTTTTACTTTTGTCAACCATGGTACGAATTTTAACATGGAATGTTAGAGGTGCAATGTCATCAACTTTGTGTCTCAATCCCTTCTAGACAATACACACTGTGATATTGCCGTTATATCTGAGCACAAGCTAAAAAACCAGCACAACGGCAAAATGTACTTAGATTCTATTCATAAAGACTACTTAAGTATAGTCAAGATAGACGAAAATGACACATACACAACACCAAATGTTTATTTCATAGGTAAAGGTGGAGTTGCTATCTTGATAAGAAAATCACTTGTATATACAATGAAAGAAATCAAAATTGATTCAAAGCGGGTTATTGGAGTAGAAGTTCAATGTAATAATGAGAGCATGTATATTTTTGGTGTATACTTACCGGCGGATAGTGACATAGATTGCTATACATACGAAGTTAATATTGTTGAAAGTTTATACAATTATTACAATGAGTATGGCCATGTTGTTATAGCAGGTGACATTAACAGCAGCTTAATCAGTTCACTGCACACAAATGTTTTCAAGCATGATATTTTTTCTGGCTTTGTAAATCGCTGTAATATTGCTATACCTACTGTTCATTTTAAGATACTTGGTGAAACCTTTTCTTTTTTACCAAAATGTACCATGTTAGACTATATTTTGTTCAACAAATGTTTAATTGACAAACTCGCAATGTACAAAATATTTACTGAAGGTTCACTTTCCATAACGTCAGACCACTTGCCTGTATTTGCAGAATTAGATCTCAAATGTACTCACCATTATTTAGTCCGCCCCAACTTACAGCTTCCAGCATGGCACAAGGCAACATCTGATAACATTGTACAATACAAAGAGCATTTCGAAACCCCCACAATAAAACTGATGGAGCGTGAAATCTATACTCCTGGTGATACCGAAGTATTCCTTAGTGATCTTGTCAATATTCTTTTAGACTCTGCAACCGTTGCTATACCTCACTCTGGTTTCAATCCATACACGCGTCCGGGCTGGACTAGAGATGTCAAAGAACTACACACTAAAGAAAGACAATTGCGCCAAATCTGGATCTCAGAGGGTAGGCCTAGGGGGATGATACACGAATCATACCGCAATTATAAACGCGCTAAGAGACACTTTCGGACTGTCCTAGACATGGAATTCGAGAACCATATGAAAGGCGTATATCGCGACTTGGACACAGCAGCCGAGTGCGATATACGCCTCTTCTGGAAACTGGTGAAAAAGCAGAAAAAGAGAACTTCACGCACGTATCCCGAAATTCACGGAGACGATGGTGCTATTCTCAAAGACCCTGAAGGTGTAGCTGAAGTCTTCGCAATGTACTACAAAAAAATATACACTCCCTCCGAAGATGACACCTTTGATGAACACTTCCGCCAGTTCATCGAAAGCAAGTACAGGCACATAGAGGAAGAGTGTACGAAAGTTTCTGGAAATATCCCCGGCGGACCAATAACTACAGATGATCTCTCGCCAGTTGTTAACAACCTGAAGAGAAGAAAATCCCCAGGCCCGGATAGGATAACATACGAACATATTATCTTTGGGGGGAAGAAAGTACTTAGATGCATTGTTAAACTTTTTAATGCAATTATTCTACATGGGAAAATACCCCCAATATGGAAACAAGGGCTCATAGTTCCTTTGTATAAGGGGGGTGACAAACAAAAGACTTCTACAAATAGCTACAGACCAGTTACACTGCTCTCTTGTTTTCTTAAATTTTTTGAAAATGTTCTTAATAGTAGAATATCAAAGTATGTTTTAGATAGTCAATGCTTTCCAAACAAACAACAACAAGGTTTCCAAGAAAAATTAGGTTGTTTAACCGCATCGTTCAACTTGCAAGAGACTGTTTACTATAATTTAGAGCAGGGAAGTAATGTTTTTGTAGGTTTTTTAGATAGCTCAAAGGCATTTGACACTGTCTGGAGACATGGTCTCCTCTTCAAGTTGTACAACTTAGGTGTTCCTGGCAAGCTTTGGACAATTATTAATGACTGTCACAGTAATACATCTAGTTCTATTGTTGTTAACCAAACTCAGTCAAGATGGTTTAATGTTTTGCAAGGCGTAAGACAAGGTGGGGTGTTATCCACATTTTTGTACTTAGTATTTATTAATGATTTAGTCAATAGCATAGAGCAACTTTACACATGTACAAAGTTACTAAACATAATATGTAACTGTCCTTCTCTGGCTGATGACATATCATTGATTGCTTTAACACCAAACTCTCTACAGAATATGTTGGATGTAGCAAATACTTATTCCAGAAGATGGCGATTTAAATTTAATGCCAACAAATCCAGTATTCTGCAGTTCCGTTCGAAAGGAAATCAGCTTAAAGAAGGTAGCATATGGACTCTAGGCGACACTCCTGTACCATGTTCAGACTCCTGCACCCATCTAGGCATAATCATCAACAGTAAATGTTCTCTGTCAGAACGGATAAAATCCGCCTGCAGGAAGGGTAGCAACTCATTCTATGCCCTCACAGATATTGGATCCCCGTACCTTAATCCTTTAACGTTAGCCAACTTATACAAATCCGTAGTCCTTCCATCTGTTTTGTACGGCTGCGAACTCTGGAACAATCCTACCGCCGCTGATTGCCAACGCCTTCAAGTTTTCCAGCACTCTATCTGTAAATCGGCGCAGAATCTCCCAAGTCGAACATTTATTTTAAGATCCGACATGTGTGAAAGCCTTCTCAATATCCTTCCTATTTCTACAGAAATAGACACACGTAAACTTCTGTTTTTTGGACGACTGTGCCGGATGTCCTACCAAACTCTTCCAAAGCAAATTTTTCTCGTAAGACTGTTTTCCTACTTTGAGGGATTGGGGAAGAGCCAACGCAGATTCATTCCAGATGTCATAAATTTAATGAACACTTACGATCTCCTGACTTACCTGTATCAGTGGGTTGAGAGCGGTTCCTTTCCATCCAAACTATCCTGGAAAAACATTGTAAGATCTACAACCATCAGAGTTCACAAAGACCTGCGACAGTACCGGATGTCTAATGACATAGACTTTTCTCGATTTCTGGCAGTCTTTAGTGGACAGGATCCTTCTAACTTCTGGCGAGCACCGAAGAACTGCTACGAGATCCGGTTGTGGAAACTTATCTGTAAACTTGTGACCGATCGTCCTCAGAGTTCTCTGAATGTTTGTCATCTGTGTGGTGCACCTTTCTTTAACCTAGCAGCACATGTTGCATGTTCTTGTGCAATAACCCTCGGCACTCGAAACAATTGGTGGACTAGATATTATAAATAACTTTACCATCCATCTGTCTGCAGAACTGTGTGCCCTCCCTGACGACGACTTGCTCCTCATCCTCTTGGGTCGGCAACCAAACACGGAACTGGACGCTTATGCCACCGAGACTTTCCGTATCAAGAACTTTAAGCTGATACAAGATACTTCAGCCCAGTATAATCAGCTCATGCGCCGTCATCATGATGTAACGAATAGGGTCAATTAGTAAACCCTGTGCCGTGACCTGATATACATGTATATAACATTCGTTAACTTTCATTTTGTGTGTTTGTCCTTGTTTCTTTTTTTTTCTCTGTCTTTCTTCACTTTCTCTGTAATTGCTGATTTGTATTGGTTAAATTAATTGTATTCATTTGAATTTATCTCAGTCATGAGGAAATAAAGTATGAATGAATGAATGAGGTCAATATGATTACAATTAGCTACCCTCGAAGAACAATATTCACCGAGCCGGTGATCGAAAAAACCAATTATTATTTCATCATATGATTAAGCGATGAATTGATACAGACATATATTAAATTGAGCGTTATCAAGTAATGTTTTAGTTTGAAGCCATTGCCAAACAAATTGAGAAACGCAATGTTTCATTGGACGATCTATTTTTAGTCCAATGTAGAGAAAATCAAATGTTATATTGACCTCCTAGGTCACATGCAGGTGAATATAACATTTTGTTTTTTCGAGATAGTTGGATTTGAGCCAATCAGAGAGCTAGAAATTAATCATTGAAATCATTATGATATAATAAACCATTTTATTTGATCTACCTTGGAAATAACCTGCTGATATTCAATGTCTTAGAATTTATTCATGCATACTTAAACAACAATCTGCTAGGCGGCTAGGTGGCCATATCTTTTTTTCACAATGGTATCAAAATATTATATGACAACAGTACATGTATTTGAATCAAACTGACCATCACACTCTTATAAAAATTGAGAGGACATTAAGGTACCGGTACTTATCATGCTAATAGACAATGTTCAAAGTACCTTATAAGGTAGGACTCAAAGAAGTTATGGTACAAATGTACATGATGTATGAATATGATTTATTATCCAACTATTACAAAACCACCTTTGTTTTATTCATGTTTAAATTATCTACAAGGTTAACTTGATACATGATTGTATATCAATTTGTCGTGCAAAATAAGCATCATCACAGATATCATGGTAGGGTTAATAGGAAAAATATGGTAATGTTTTAATATTACTCAAGAGTAAAACTCCACTTACCTTTTCAGAGAGAATATCTACAAGATGGTTGCATGTTTACTGGCCTGTGGAATCGACCCAGAGAAATCAGTTCTGTTTTTACAATCTCAGGTAAGCTTTTTGTGAATAAACAGTCAGAATACATCTGGACAAGAAACCAAGAACCTGACAATTTTCTAGTAAATCATAATTGGTTTATTGTTGGCTTAGGCCATAGATTGCTGTAAGTTTTAAACTTCTTTTGACAAGGTGTTACAGAGCAGTGAATGAGGTTTAATGGCCGTCTTCTTTGACTGTAGGTGAGGCAGCATGCAGAGCTGTGTTGGATTCTGAGCTGTATCACAACTAACGCGAGGCTTGGGCTACTTCCCCAATGGAAGGTCAGTCATAGTTATTCTAAATGTACAATTTAATTAGGGGTGAATAGATATCACCTAATGGTACAAAGTGATACAAAGTGAATGGAATTTCTCTGCTTGAAGCTGTTACAGGTGAAAACCAGGCCCCCTCCTTTAATTAGCTTTCTGTCTACATTTGTATATATGTGTCACCTTATTCTTTTGATATACCTATTGAATTCAAACCCTACTTTTAATAAAATTCCTTTTGTACAAGCTTGTTTTTAAAAAAAGATAGATGATCCAGCTGTGATTGTGCGATGAGTTTAAGTGAACGTATATTAAACAATAAATTAAATCTTAATACATAGGTGTTGGAAGCAAATTTCCCCCGTGAATGTCTTTTCTTTGCTCAGATTTTTCTGTATGATAGACTAAAGCCAAATTGACCACTGAGATATTTTCTTTGTGCTTCGAAGCAAAATTTTCCTGCTTTAATGTTGTTTCTCTGTAATAGGGCTTTTCCGTCAAAGAAAGGAAATATTCGACCCCATTTTGATTTCACCCCTTTGGCCCTCGTTTTCAGCAGGCAAATTTAAGATTGGCAAATTCTAATATCTCAAATTTACTGTACCTCTCCTCAAACGCAACTGTGTTTAAGCAAATTCAAGACGGGGCGAAACTGTTTGCAAGGGTAAAAGGGTGAAAATTACTTGGGGCAAAAATAACCCTGTATACAGTGTATGTTGTTGTTTCAGGAGAAGTCTAACACTAAATCCCCCAGTGTGGGTCTGTACACCTACCCCATCCTCCAGTGTATAACCCTGTATACAGTATATGTTGTTGTTTCAGGAGAAGTCCAGCACTAAATCCCCCAGTGTGGGTCTGTACACCTACCCCATCCTCCAGTGTATAACCCTGTATACAGTGTGGGTCTGTACACCTACCCCATCCTACAGTGTATAACCCTGTATACAGTGTATGTTGTTGTTTCAGGAGAAGTCTAACACTAAATCCCCCAGTGTGGGTCTGTACACCTACCCCATCCTCCAGGCAGCAGACATCCTCCTGTACAAGTCAGTGATTCTGTTACATGTACATCTATTAATCATAGCATGTGTAATTCAGTCTTTTCTTGTTCTTTACTGATTTATAGTATCTTATATGGTTATTATTATGCTCCCTTTATATGGGCTTTGAATTGTTCGCAATTTCTTTTTGAGAGAGACCTTAATTTTAGGTTCACTTGTTATTTATAATCTTTAATAAAGGATTATGTTTTTGGTTTCCTTTCATCAACAACATCACTATGGGAGAATAGTGGGTTTTTTTTTTTATCAAGATAAGAAATTGAGTGTTTTAATTAGATGAAACATTATTAAATGAAACTTTCAGTTATAACATTTTACCTTCTACTGTTACAGATCGACCCACATTCCGATTGGAGAGGACCAAAGGCAGCACTTGGACCTGTGTGAAGATCTAGCCATCTCGTTCAATAATAAATTCGGGAAAGTTTTCAGAGTACCACAAGTTTTATTCAGTAAGTTTTTCAGAGCCCTGCGCTAATACATGGTCAGTCTGTAAATGCTAACTTTTGCGATTTTAATTATCTCAAAGTTTAATGAATAAAATAAATTAAATCTTATGCTCCTATATTCATTAATGCAATGTATATGAAATCATCATTTTATAATAAATTGTCTTTAAGTGTGATTCAGTTTTAATGTAAAAGTCATGCACTTGTATAATTATATATATTTTTTAATAGGCAATACAGCCCGAATTAAAAGTCTACGCTTTCCTGAAAACAAGATGAGTAAATCTGACCAGAGTTCTAAAGGACGCATAGACTTAACAGACTCTAACGATGACATTGTGTCCAAAATTAAATCGGCAGTCACCGATTTCACTTCCCACATTTCTCACGACAAGGAAAATCGACCAGGCGTAACCAATTTGATTGACATTCACGCTGCTTGCACAGGGGAAACTCCCCAGGACATCTGTGAAACTTATTCCTCATTAACAACAGCAGAGTATAAGATGCTTCTTGCTGACATTGTGATAAGTGAAATTCAACCAATCAGAGAGAGGATTCTTTGGTTGCTTAGTGACAAGTCACATCTTCAGAATGTTTTATATCAAGGTCAAGAAGTTGCTTCAGTGATAGCTGAGGACACACTAAAAGATGTCAAAAAGCTGATTGGGTTTATATGATAAGGTTGTAGGTATTAGTTTTCAATTTTCATTTTTTACACCAGTATGTCAAATAAATTCTTCGGTTTTATTGCAAAGCGAGTTTTATTTGTACAGTACAGAGGTTTGCTCCAGCACTCCCACAATGAATTACCATCAACATAATTAGCATGAACGGCTGATAAAAGTTTGACGAAAAAGTTTTGATAATTAACTAGTAAGTTATGTAGTATCTTGGATTAAAAAAAATAAGTTGGTGATTTGTTCACAAACTCCTCTAGACTGAACACTTAATTATTCCTGGTTAGCTTCCTGTTATTCTGTAGTATAAATCATATTGTAAGTTGGGGGAGGGGAAATTTTTATTCTCTCTGTGTCCTTTAATCCGTGTGGCTATGAACACTTCTTTTTAGGCATGCACTTTAAGGAATTGATTTTTACCTGTATGTAGATGTAGATCAAACTTAAATTTAAAAGAACATTTTTAAAAGTACATTAGGCTAATATGATCAGGTGTAAATAATACATAACATGTATTATTTAATTCATTTACCTGTTTCTAAAAGTTCTGAAACCGCTTGTACAATTTTTTTTTTGGTCATGAACCTCGTAACCCCTTTTCATGGAATTTATGCAGGTTAACCAAATGAAAACAACTTCAAACCATTGATGTGTTTTGTGTGACGCTTTTTAGGTAGTTTTAAGCATATTGTCTGTTAAAGATCTTAACATGTATGATAAATTGCTGAAATGACAACAGAACAAAGTTTTAGAGGATTAAAATTAAGGTTTATTTAACTGTGACTAAAACGCCACAGTTTAGACAGTTTAGTGACTAAAACGCCACAAAATGTTTGCACAGTTTGGTGACTAAAACGCCACTATAGTATCGATAGTCTGGTGACTAAAACGCCACAATTTGATACTGTAAGCGGTGACTAAAACGCCAAAAAGTCTTGGTTGGAGACCAGTCTTTATTGGCCGTCCGAGAACTTCAACATGAAGAAATCCTTCGGTTCGCCTGACCCAAACACATTCCTCAGCGCCATCGCGATTCTCTCGTACATCCTTGGTCTCCTAAACGAGAAGGGGGTGACTGCTACTGGTGTCACGTGGTTAAACTTCATCTGGTTCCCTGTCCTTGTTTCACTGACTTTCTGGAGATTGCGTTGAAATCGTTTGATCTACAAGATGGAGATAAATATGATACCAATTTTGTTGAGTGGTATAGGCATACTGTATACAGTCAAGAAAATATTCGGCCCAAGCGATTTTAAGGCCGTGGGTGATTAACTCCTTATTAAGATTATATATCACCTAATTGGGGCGATTTATATTTATTGACAAAAACCAATATTGACACTTTAGCTGTCAATGAGTTATAACTTTGATAGGAAAATTTGTAAGAACATAGAAATTAGGCATTTATCTTATGATGATCTCAAACTAAGTCTAGTAAGTCACTCGAGTTAGCACATGTGAAAAACAAAATATTTTAACTAAAGCTAGATACTATTTTACTTTATATTAGTCTAACAAAAATAATACTCGGACCACAAAAAGATAAATGTTCGACAGAATGATGAAAGAATATGATTTCATGAATTTTTTTCAATCTCGATATAAATAAAATCGTCTGAAGTTTACAAATAGTTTTGAAATCACAATGGTAAATTTTGAGAGAAAGACTAAATATATGATGAATTGATAATTTAATGGGGTAAATAGATAGAGAAGCATTGTAATTAAGGAATACTTTACACACGTTGAATATTGTCTCCTCGCTGTCATGGAGAATCCTCTCGTATTTCTCAGCGGCCTTTTCCATTCCTAATAACAGCAATTTAAAAAAAACCCCATATTTTTATAAATCCATTCCCAATATAACCGTTTATAATGTAGACAGTTTAGCTAGGATAGAGACTTAGCGACTAGTCTTTAAGAATGTTTGTACGTAGTCGTACCATTGTTGCCCAGGGACAGGAGGTGCTGCCCCCACATTCTCTGGAGGGTGGTCAAGTCCGTCTCTGTCACTGTGTTTTTCTTCAACGCCTCCATGAAGAGAAACGCAAAAAGGATGTACTTCCTTTGTTGATCTGGAATCAATCAATCGAACAATCAAACAATCGATCAATCAATCAATCAATCGATAACGACGTGAATGATGATTTTGATTTACCGAGGTATCAGATTATTAGAGATGTAATAGATATACGAACCAGCAACTTCTTTATTCTTGGAATAAGAAAATCCACCAAGCTGACCGATGTTCTCTTTTCCGTAATGAAAGATTAAAATCTGCAGGATGTGTTTTCTCTGCAAATAAGATGACAATAGCAACGTTATATTTAATTTACGTTATATAAAAAGACATCACTCTTTTATTGGTTGTCTATAGAACAATGTCTAGTGATTGCTGAGACATAATCTGTATTTGTAATGTTGAATGTTCTACTAACCACGGGCGTCATTGTCCATGTGTTTGTGGAGGACAAGTAGTCCACCAACAGTTCGCGCAAACGAGCCTCGAACCCTGCTTTCTCCATCTTGATCAGCAATTGAATCCTTGCAATTGATTTTGCCGATAAGAGCGTGTGTTTAACGATAATAGTTCGCAACGTTTGTGACGTCATGATATTATGATGCGTTACATGACGATGTCACGAGAAAAATAAAACAAAAAAATCTCGGTATGTTTCCGAAATTAGTTCAGTACGCAGTTTCTAACTTTCAGTTAGTTATTTCAACCCTTTGAATTTTAGATCGTAGTAGAGACGCGTGTTCATGGGTTACACTATTTACAAATATTCAAGAGAATATACTAGTATTAAACCGACGTATTTAAAAAAAGAGTCGTTACATGTAAACACAAAAAACTGAGTTAAAAGAAAGTCCCTACAAACAAAATTCAAGCAGAATATAATATTGGTCAAACATTAACAGCATTCTAAAATTATATCCAGGCGATTTATGAAGTTAAGCCCGTTTGCCCAACTGATCATGACTTGTGAAGTAAAAAATTTAAAATTAGACATAATTATAGGTAAAACCTTTAAACTCTAGACTGATCTCAGTCTGTATAATTATTTCATTTACTTATAAGTCTCTATGTTGTTTTTATTTTCTTGCAAAGCTCACTGTGTTTCAAAAATTTCAATATTTGATCTCTATAAACATACTTAAATCTGATCAAACATACATGTAGATGATTGGCATCATTAAAAGTTATTAATGAGAGATATCCTTGGATACTGCATTCTGGGACTTAAGCAGCTAGCTGTACATAATCATATGAATTATCTATTGTTCATATCCATGGTACTATTAAACCAAAGTTATTGATGGTTATCATCTGTAATACATAAAATCTCAATTTATAGTAAGAAAAATTACTGATTATCTCAGAAATATGAGACGTCGATGTGGATCGATCGTGCATCTTTAAATTTGCCAATTTTGCTTTAAAGCCGACGTATGGAGAGGTAATTGAAGAGTTACATATGTAAGGACAGACGCGACGTTCCTCAGCTTTAAATATTTTTTCTTGATAGATGAATTCTTTTTGATTTGCAATTAAACCTGTTTATACTCAAAATTTCAGGAGATATTGTTTGTGTAGGGGCTACACAATATTAACGAAACATATACATGTACTGTAAGTCAAATTTTATTCGCGGGGACTTAATTTAGCGATCTACAGATGGTAAACTGTTTCCCGGCGAGATAATTTGGCGACCGACCGAACTTGCAGACGATCAAAAAGAATTGTACATAAAAAGTATTAGACGCAAGATCTGAGAAAAACTGAGAATAATGAATAATAAAAAAAAATCTCGTTATACGTCGAACATAACAAAAATTCACAAAAATACAGAGAAACTGGAAAAGATAATATTCTGTTTTCAGCCTACATATTTTATCCTTAAGTGGTTATGATAATATTCATTTTTTAAACTCTAATTTTTTTTTTATCTGCAACCATATTTTACAAGAAGATTTCTACTTCTTGCAACACCGAACTCTTCCGATTTTATGATAATCGTACAAACTCACGGTTTTCTCGTCTTGTTATTTGTACTAATTGTCTTGTGGATTTGACCGTACTCCCTATTGTTTATGCTTATTTCATTTTTCTATTCAAAGATATATTCTTGTTAACTTTATTACTGTTTTACAATGTATTTTCTACAAATATTCATATACATATACACATACGCTTAACTGATCTTGGCCTTATTGGTTACCTACTGGACAGAACTAGTTAATTGAAATTAAGTAGAGCATCGTAATAATGGTTCATGGCCGTCCTCTGTCTTACACGATGGGAGCTGGTTTTCGGTTTCCACAAGAAGCCATTAATTGCGAATATGAAATTTGAGAGTAAAAAATATTTAATGATATGTTGTACACGACTTGGTTGCATTCACGAGCGTATGAACGACAATAAGAGAAATTTCTATCTAGGAACAAAAATTAAGGTTAAATCCCAGTCTTCAATGTGTGGATAATAATCTTATAATTACTACGTCTTGTTGCTTTTCCGGGTTTTTTTATTGGAAGAATGGGGGTTGGTGCCTCATAGTAACGTTCCTTACGTCAGGCCGATTGACTGAAGGTAAATTTAATGTATATTTGTACTTTGTTTATTTGAAAACGATATCTCTTCATTTACACTCAAATAACACGTACTGTACCTTACAGTCTCAAATCTTCATTGAACAGAGACACAACAAAATCCCCCCTCCCCCCTCCGGAAAATGAAATTCGAAAACTGCACGGAACAGCTTTCTTTTTTTTTTATCCTCGTGACGTTGTCTTTTAACGCATCATAATATCATGACGTCACAAACGTTGCGAACTATTATCGTTGTCAATCGACAGATAAACACACGCTCTTATCGGCAAAATCAATTGCAAGAATTCAATTACTGATCAAGATGGAGAAAGCAGGGTTCGAGTCTCGATTGCGTTCACTGTTGGTGGACTACTTTTCCTCCACAAACACACGGACAATGACGCCTGTGGTTAGTAGACCATTCAACATTACAAATACAGTTTATGTCTCAGCAAACACTAGACATTGTTCTAAAGACAATCAACAAAAGAGTATTGTCTTTTTAAATAACGTAAAATATAACTTTGCTATTGTCATTTTATTTTGCAGAGAAATCACATCCTGCAGATTTTAATCTTTCTGTACGGAAAAGAGAACATCGGTCAGCTAGGTGGCTTTTCTTATTCCAAGAATAAAGAAGTTGCTGGTTCGTATCTATTACAATTCTTATTATCTTATACCTTGGTAGATCAAAATCATCATTCATGTCGTTATCGATTGATTGATTGATTGACTGATTGTTCGATTGATTGATTGGTTTCAGATCAACAAAGGAAGTACATCCTTTTTGCGTTTCTCTTCATGGAGGCGTTGAAGAAAAACACAGTGACAGAGACGGACTTGACCACCCTCCAGAGAATGTGGGGGCAGCATCTCCTGTCCCTGGTCAACAATGGTACGATTGTTACGTACAAACATTGTTCAAGATTAGTCGACAAATCTCTACCCTAGCTAAACTGTCTGTATGATAAACGGGTATATGAATTATGGATTTGTAAAAATATGTTTTTTTAAATTGATATTTAGGAATGGAAAAGGCCGCTGAGAAATACGAGAGGATTCTCCATGACAGCGAGGAGACAATATTCAACGTATGTAATGTATAAATTCACACCGCTTCTTCATCTATTCACTCCATTAAATGGTCATTTCTCACGTTAAATTTATCTTTTTCTAATATTGTGCTCTGTCGATTTGAATGTTTACTATTCTGTATGGTTTGGGAGAACAAATACATAAAAATAAATTTCAAGATTGCTAGATGAAGTCCTTAGTTTTCTTGATAATACATGTAGTATGCAAGGAAAGATAATGTTTATGTAAATATTATTTCATCACATAATTATGTACATTTTTAAACATTCAGATTTTATAAATGTATTTGATTGATGTATCTTTTTCTAATGCCCTAGAAAGGATTTGAAGCATGTTGTTTAAGTATATTTTTTCTTTGTATTTCAGATCAAACGATTTCAGCGCAGTCTCCAGAAAATCAGAAGTAATGACACCGGAACAAGGACCGGGAAACAGACAAATCCTGATCACGTGACACCAAAGGCAGTTACCCCCTTCTCGTTCAGGAGACCAAGGATGTACGAGAGAATCGCGATGGCGCTGAGGAATGTGTTTGGGTCAGGCGATCCGAAGGATTTTTTCATGTTGAAGTTTTCGGACAGCCAATGAAGACTTAGATTTTGTGTGGCGTTTTAGTCTCTGCGGCTTCAGGACATTGTCAATTGTGGCGTTTAAGTCACCAGACTATTGAAACTTTAGTGGTGTTTTAGTCACTTTTGGTGGCATTTTAGTCACCAAACTTTTTGTGGCGTTTTAGTCACCAAACTGTCTATACTATGGCGTTTTAGTCACTGTTAAATAAACCTTAAGTTATTATTCCTCAAAAAATTTGTTCTGTTGTAATTTCAGCAAATTATCATATAGATCTCTGACAATTTGCTTGAATCTGTCTCAAAAGCGTCATTTAGACACACAAACACATCAAGGAATCCTGTCTGATGTGGCGTTTAGTCTCTCGCTATAGGACACTTTACTGTCGGGTATTAGTCACTAGACTGCCAAAAATTTATGTGGCGTTGTATTCACAAATAAATATTTTTTAATTAATTACACTTAAACATTCGTTCGGCTGTAATTAATTTTAAGCTTATCCCATACCGGCTTCGACTGTTACAATTGTCTACATTGCTTGTGCAACAAACAACAGACATCGTATTTAATTAAAAAAATCAAACCCAGTATTGATTTAATTTATATCTCAAACCAAATTGTATGTATAATTAAGCAAATTTCCTAATTCATGTAGGCTGTTATGACTAAATGATATACATCCATGTTACAAACAAATCATTAAGATAACTTGGATTTATGAGACACCGATATAATACATGTATGTCCTACCTCTTTATCATATTAAGAAAATAGTTGAAGTTAAAGAAGTGAAGAGAAATTATTGCATGTACGCGCGGCTCTGGGGGAGGGGGTCCGGACCCCCTGGAAATTACAAATTTACACAGGAAAATTAGAAAAAATAAGCTTTGGACCCTTCTCCGACAAACATATATCCCTAGCCCCCCCCCCCCCCCAAAAAAAAAGGTCTGGATCCGCGCATGAATTGATGCCGGTAAGTTTTCTTTAAAGAATATATATATAGTCTAAAGGTCTTGTAATAATACGCCTACTGACACCTCTCTACCCCACAACGCTTTTGTTTTCGCCGTTCGGATTTCATTGTGCATTCATGAATTTATGAATAAAGCGGTAGAGTGGCGCGGGGCGAACATCTTCAAAGATAACTGTATTATATATGAAGCTCCTCCTGGATTTTACATTCTTCATTGTTTACCAGTTAAAATATCATCACGTTAAAAAAATGAACTATTTGTAACGAGCAACACCATTTTAACAGTTCTCTGTTTATTGAACAAAACTAATCCACGAGTTTCAGTATGTAAACATTGGGTTCCTTTCAATAGTCATATGTCTCAATTAAATTTCTGTTTCCTAATGAGCCAAAGTCAAACAACTTTCATATTGAAAATACAATTCAATCGCTAACAATGTACCTATATCGATATCATAACCTTGTTATGGTTACATTGTTAACAGTATTTAAAAGCTTAACTCAATTAAGAGGCACAATTCAATACAGAACGTTCATTTTAAGATGCTAGTAAAGAAATCGATATTGATTTTGTATGCTTGCCATCCCTGAGGTCAAAATTCCCTCATAAAAAAGTAAGTTGTTGCAGTGCCAAATAAATCAAACAAATATCAAACACACAAATTTAAATAAAACGGTGGCAATGCATACAGTACATGGCCTCTCGAATCTATCTATGATGACTTTTTATTTGACTAGTATATATACATTGTATACCCGAAGAAAATTTTGACCCCCTTGGCAAGAAGTAAATATTGAATTGACTTAAATGTTCTTGGCTCTCTTTTGTTCTACAAAAATATAAACAATTTTATTTTTCAAAGGAAATAAGTAAAATGTGAACACTTGATCAGGAGGTTTCAATCTAATTTTCGATTTTAAAGCTCCTCGAAATGAAATTATTATAAAGAGATGTCTGTAAAGGCAGAGAAAGAGGGGGGTCTTTGTTTTTGGACACCTTTTTTTTCCTAATGCTTTATTGGGAAACTTGGATATAACTCAACCACACACACTATATGTTAATGTCTAATGGTACAGAAAAAGGTATTAGGAAATATTAAAGCATTTCTGCAAAAGGTACAAAATATTAAGTTCTATTTTAAGGTACAAAGTATTTCGGTCTTTATTTCAAAAGTAATGCTAAAAGAAATTGTGTTTGGAAACAACCAAAACACATTAACAATTATTGATACAACGTTTTAATATGATTATCGAATGAGATAATATTATCGGTGATTGTAGAATTTTAAATGAATTAAAATTGCTAATCATGACCATAACTGTGCCTAAATGATAAATTTTAGAGTTGTTCTTCTCTACTTGTAAAATATTATTCAAATGCAAGGAAATATTTGAAGTTCAATTGCAACTCCAGTACATTTCAATATTCAATTCGAATTTATCGACCTATATTTACAATACAGACAACCGTACAAATGAAATATCTTTATACCTTCTGACTTTTAGAAAAATATTTCTGAACTATACAATTTTGAAATGTCAACATAAATATATAAGTTCAAATAAATACTGTATTTGTCTAAATCACTCAAATAAGAAACCCTAAAAATCGTACTATTTTCGAGTTCAAACTTTTCAGTGAAGAAGTTAAAAAAAATAATCCATCTAATGTCGAATAAGCATCCTCGCAACCTTCAGAGGTTTGTACGATTCCCAGCCATGCCAGCCTATGACGTTATATCCGCTAGATGCGTACGTCGCAGTTAATTTGATGCGCAGACAGCTCAAGTTCCACCAGGCCGTTAAATAGTCCACTGCGCAGTTTCCGGCATTGGTGTCATGATCAACGTCCTTTGCCGAAAATGGGGCGTTGTTATGATAAGACATACTGTCTCCTAATGGAAAAAAAAATACAACAGTTGTTTAATTTCAAAAACATGAACACTTCAACCGAAGATTGTTAAAGTACTTAAAGTTATCTATTATGAGGGCTGGATAATGTGGCTATTTTAAAACTGTATTGATAAGAGAGAAAAGCTCTGTTTAAAATACCAAAATTTAAAAGTTAAAATACATGTAATTTTTCTTTACTTAATTAATGACTGTTTATAGCTAAACAAAATTATATCTAAACTTTTAATGGGTAGTTTGTTATAATCATCCTGCCTCAATTAACTGATATTAAGCGCTTTTGAAGCTCTGTACTTTCTTGATTAGTTTGAATAAAAAAGTTGACAAGGATGCCTATAAACTGTGTTTATTGACGTAAAAAAAATATTGATGAAAATGAAAGACGGTAACACACACACATTTTATCCAGCACAATATTCTTCACGTGTAGAAGACCCACCTGCGGTGCCGGTGTAGCCAGACACCGTCATGAGGTAGTTAGTTGAGGCAGAGTCCACATTAAAACTGCTGTACTGTGCATAGCGAGTGTTCGAAAGGTAATCCTCGAATTCAAACCTCAGAACGTTGTTACCCGCCGCCGTCAGCAAGTGGATATACTTATTTCCTGTAATAGGAAATAATAATGAAAACAAAAATGGATAAAAATTGTCTTTCAATTTCCGTTAAATGGCATAACATACAATTTACTTCATTGTATATAATTGTAAAATTGCTCTCTGCTAATTTCTCTCTCTCTCTCTCTCTCTCTCTCTCTCTCTCTCTCTCTCTCTCTCTCTCTCTCTCTCTCTCTCTCTCACCGATCCAGGTTTCAGTATATGGACTACCAAATCCGTTCTCGTACTCGCTGTAGGTTTTATAGAAGTCCACACTCCCATCGTTTCTATCCATGATCACCTACAGAACGAGAAATAATTCATACGTTTATGATAGTATATGATACTGACATTCTTTAATGGTAAAATGCTAAAAATGATTTCTTTTTCTATATTTCTTGTTAGATATTTTAAATTATTTAATGTTTCACTTAAATTGAAATTTCCCTCATCTATTGAACACTACGTTAACCTGTTTATTTAAGAAAAAGGAACTCTGATATTGAAGGCCCCGCAATGATTAAATGTCATTCTCACATTTTGTCATTAGGTGGGCATACGCACCGATGTGTAAAACTAAATATTTATTGGTATTTTTCTTCCAATTGAATCGTTCTAATTAAGAAGTATTTAAAGAGCTCTTGATCGAAGTCGATTTTCATCAGAAGTCATTCTAAGGGAACGATAATTAGGAAATAATAAAAGTAAGTTAAGTGTCTAAAAATCATTTAAACGTCTTGGGACAATATTATTTGCATTACATTTAAAGAAAGCATTAATTATTAATGTTAAATACATATCGTTCTAGAAATTGTTTTCTGTGACCAACCTGGATACTGAAAAAAACCAAAGGTATCTTAAAAATTGCACACAAATATGTTTTCCATGGGACAATGGTCCTGTGTATGTTTAACTAATGAATGATTCTACTGTCTTGGCAAACATCGTGTATTACCACATGTCATATTTACATTAAAAGTTTCAGGTGATGAAGTGAAACCAGGCTAATACCTACATATATGTAACAAAGTTTATCATTGGTATCAGAATATCGGCTCTTAATTTGGAGTGCAGCTCGCACTAATGGTACATGGAACAATTTTAACAAAACCTCAGACTTCCGGTAGGACGTAACTATATTTCTTGTGTCAAAACCATTCTCAAGTTTAAAATGACGCTGGTTTCAAGCAAAATTTGCACCGATTGCGTAGTCTTAACTCAAAAGCCAGACAAATCCTGATTTAAATGACACGAAATGCTGGCCACTCAGGCAGAGTGGCCAGCATTAAAATGGACAGACCTACGTCACATTGCTATATGACACAACTACCCAAAGTCCAAGCTCTTGTTAAAATGGTTCTAAACATACCGTGTATCCAAAACCGTCCTTCATGACGCACTGAACATCCAGTGGAGCGCCATCTAGTGTGATTGTATACACCCCGCTTACAGTAGTTGACATGGCAACGCAAGCGCAATCAGAACATCCTTAAAAAAATATATATATCGTTATTGAGAGGCGCAAAAGGCTTTCCTGACTTAGAAACTAAAACGTCTCCCTATTTCACATTTCATACGCGAATATATTCCATTAATAACTGATGAAACAATGAAATACCCCCCCCCCCCCAAAAAAAAAAAAAAAAGATCCCAAAAATTTATATTAAAAATCATAACCAAAACCCCCATCCAGAAATCACAACCAAAACGAAATTACAGAACCAAACAAATGAAAAAAAATTCAAGGACAGTTATATAGTTATATATGGGTTTTACATGTATATGTATGTATGTATGTATGTATGTATGTATGTATGTATGTATGTATGTATGTATGTATGTATGTATGTATGTATGTATGTATGTATGTATGTATGTATGGGGAGTTGGTTGGGTGTGTTACATTATTTACCTCCGTACGTCCCTGCCGACTGTCCGGGGACAGGGTTACACGCCCCTGTCACTCTGTCAAACACCCCCACATCACAGTTAGTGATCTGAATACAAAAACATTGTAAGAAAAAAATCTGACACAAAGTATCAAAAGAACGGCCGCATGTTAATTGACCTCCTGCAATAAAAAGTAAGTCTGAAAGACGCGGATAAGAAACTTTTTGTGTCATTAATTGCATCAAATGGAAGATACTGTGACTGACATATTAACAAAGGGGTTGTACGCCTTTAATCTAATTAAATGTTTATGTACTTATTAAGTAAAGGCGAAAAATCCTTATGAATTCTAACTGCCTTAAAAATCTGTTTAAAGACGCATAAGAAACATCAAAAATATTTATTCACTCAAATAGATAGGAATTTATTGATTAATAATATATTTATCGTGAAATTAATTGTTTTCATGTATAGTCTCGTTCAGTCATACGCTCTCTATATGCGCCAAACGTCGAAGCTCAGAGAATTGGTAAAACTTATATCATCGTTATATTGTGTAAACAATATACTCTTATTCGCGTAGATTTATTTTCGCGATTCACTCGGTATATACAGACTCATGACAATATATTTTCGCGACAAATGACTCTTTCACAGTCTTGTTGGTATAAAAACCATACGTCAAAAACCGGTTCATGGCGAGAAATATTCGCAATGATCAGGCTCGCGCACAAATAAAAGGTTTGCCGTGTAGAACAGTAAGATTCTTTTGAAGATTTCCATAAACTTCTGTTATCTGCGTACATGTAAGGCTGTTGCAGTGAAAAGGTATTTCATTAAAAATAGACATGATTCAGATGTCAATTTTTTTTAGGAGTTTTCAATTCGCGGAAAGGACAAAAGTCTCGAGAGAAAGTTGTTAAGTTAAAGAAGTAAGTAAAGTTACATATACATGTTTTGAGAAGTCGTAGAGATATGAATTCTGTTCTTTCTCTCAATCTAGATCTTTTACGCATGTAGCCGTGAAAGTTTATAAGTGGAATTCGCGATTACCTCTCATCCACGAATTAATATCCACCACGTTTTAGGGTTATACATTCATATTACCTTTTGCATATATAAGGGCACACACGAAAATACGTCCAAACAAACATGTTTAATTTAATATCATATCAAAATTAAATATCTCACCAAATCGTAGTAATGGCAGATTTCATCGGCTTGAAATTCCAGAGAACCTTTGGAGGCCCCATTGGCCAAGCGGCAGGACTGACTTCCCCCTGATAGGGTGCAGACTTCGAATCCGTTACACTGCAGATCATACATACATTGTTTGGAACAAAATCCAGTCACGTCACCCAGCGTCGGCGCGGGGAGCTCCCTCAAAACATGGCTGGTGTTACCGTAAAAATGGTTGCCTGTATGGGTAAAGGTCTCCTTCAGAACAATCGGGGCAGCGAATGTTGGAGATAACGTTGCAATACTTGCAAGGACTGTAAATATTACTCTTTGGTTGAAAAACGCAGACATCTTATACTACTCTTTGCTCATAAGTTCGTTTGCCATGTGGGGTGAGCTTTCAATGTTTCCGATCAACTGAATCAATCGCAGAATCCAAACGGTAAACACTAAATTTAAATATTAACAACAACCCCTAGGAACTGTCAATGCTTATACCAAATATAGTTAGGTACACAGTATCCGAATCAATTAAAGAAACTCTTTTGTTTATATATAATTGTTCGAAGTGTACCGAAAATAACGGTGATATTTCTTTCAATTCAATTCAATTTATTTCACTCAAACCGTCAACATGACGGTACATATATTTATAAATATTTACAAATGTAGGTATAGAGTCAGAGGTACAGTACAAATTAGACAAACAAATATGAGAAAAAAGTACAAATGTTCAAGGAGGACAGACTGATTCAAAAATTTCATTTATAAATAGAGTTTTTTGAGTTTTTAAAGTTTAAAAGTAGATAATAATTCACAAAATTTAAAAGTGTTTGGTCTTTCACAAAATCTAGGTTCCAAGTAGTTTTGTCTAATACATAAAAGAGCATTACATTCTAATATAAAGTGCATTTCATCAGCTATTTGATTGTTATTACATAATGTGCAACATCTTTCATTTAGAGGAATGCCTAACCATCTACCAGTTTCTACAGGAAGTCGGTGATTCGACGTACGGAATTTAACAAATATTTTTCGAAGTTTTTATGGTAGAATACTCAAATATTTTTCATATCCAAAAGTAAATTTGAAAGTTTTATAAATGACCTTTTGAAGAATTTGCAATATCAGCCGACCATTTCTGCACAAACTGGTCTTTAAGCCTTTGCTTTACAGCATTTGTAATCCAATTAACATTTACAGTACATTGTTCATTCCAAATGTTTGAAAAACCACACTTATCAAAAATAGAATGTATACAATCAATCCATGGGTTTTTAGAAAAGTCATTATTACATTGACTCAATAAGTATTTGTAAAGTATATGAACAATTTTATTTTTATTTTGCCCAGTATTAAACCATTCTAGTATATATATTAACAGATAACGGAAACCTTCCGGTTTCTTAATAAACCATGTATGATGGGGTACAGCTTTTTAAATTCAGTATATGTTTCAAAAATTTCAAATGAATACGTTCTATAATTTCTATGTTTTCAAAGTCCCATACTTCACATCCGTATAGTAATACCAGCATTACTACTTTATCGAAAAGGTCTAACTGACAATCGACAGGTAAATTAAATTGCCTTATTTTCCTAATGACCCCATACATAGCCTTCTGTGCCTGTTCACATAGATGTGTTTTTGCTTTTCTGAAAGACCCTGAACGTGAAAAAACAATTCCAAGGTATTTAAACTCTTTCACATTTTCAATTATTTCATTTCTAAAGTAAAATTCCCTTTTTATCATTGGACCTTTAGAAAATACCAATATTTTTGTCTTATTTATATTAACCGTTTACTTCCATTGCTCACAGTATTAATGAAACTCGTTCAGAGCATTTTGTAAATCATTAGGTGACTTTCAGTAAGAATTAAAGTGTCGTCAGCATAAAAAAGAATACATAGTTTAAAATACATAAACAGTTCATCCTCTAAAGGTTTCAAAATGCAAACAAATAATTGCAGCAACTCCTGGGACTCCTAAACGTATTGAAGCCTATTTCTAATTAACGCTAATGACTAATTAATACATGTATAAGGTACTTGGCATAAAGACATACAATGCTTGCTGAAAGATCATTACGTTTAGGGAACCATTTCGAAGATAACCCCGCGTTATATATAAATGTCGTCTATTTCTGCTCTGCCGAGTTCGGACGAAAAATAATTAGCTGTGACGTAGCGGTCAACCAATTTCGATGTTTGGACCTGCAGACGTTTATAATATAACATCGAAATTGTCAGAAATAATATTTGCTTTATTGGACTTTTTATCAGCAAGAATTATATAGAAGAATATTTATAGGATATAACAATCAATGATATATTGACTGGGGTTGGGGGCATGATTGATTCAGGGACGAAATATTGCCCGACGCGAATCGGAGGGCAATATGTTCGTCCCATGGGGGCTGAGTTAATCAATGCTTCCTGAAAATAAAGACATGTGTTTTGTTATATACGAACGATAAAAGATGTCAAGTTATTCCATATTAAATCTCCTTTTAATTAAGATACCTCACCACACCTACACTTATATTTTTTAAGACAATACGTCACAAGATGGCGATTTAAATGTTTTGTTAAACTGTAACAGTTTATATTGTTGATTTGATTTGAACATATTTTATCGCATTATATATTACAATGGGATTGTGCACAAGTTATAGAAACTTAATTCGCCCTCTCCCTACATGTTAAAAAACAAATACAATATAATTGCAAATACGTCTCAGTTTGTACTTATACAATAATAAATTACACAAGTACGTAGATATTTGATAAATGTAGTAATTTTAAGAAAGTTAATGATATCTATAATATCAGTAGTACATAAATAAAAATGAGAAAAATGTTATCAACGAAAATACATTTACTCAGATTTGTGATTATTCAAATTTGCCAGTACTTTAAATATAAATTTGAACAATTGAAATAACGATATTTATTTTCATCCACACTGAGTGAGTCGTCTCCTCAAAGTAAGAAACGAGAGTCAAGAATACGAATTTAGCCAAATCTAAGAAATTTATTTAAAAATTCTTCCCTAACCATAGCATATATACTTAGGACAAGAGAAAAAGAAGCGATGTGCGTCTTCAATTGATATTGATATAACATTTCATGAATATCATTCCCTTATCTAAGCCATAAAAATAAAAACTTATCAGCTGAGGGATAAGCCAAGATGATGTCATACATAAATTTTCTTCTGCTTGTTTTTGTTTCTTGACAAGGTACGAAGTAATGGAGGCATGTAATAGGTTCTTGTTTTTATCTGCAACACTCATTTTTCTTGAGATACATGTATCTGTAGCTTAAGCTCGTTCTTTTTCCATGAACTGGTTTTAGAAGGTCCCTGTGCCTGCTATGAACCTACAGGTCTGTACCTTGATAATTGAATACCCCTTTCGTAGAAATTGTCATTGCAGTTTTAGAGATTTGAGTCATGCATTATATATTCAAGTATTTTTTGTAAGTTGCAATGCAAAAGTAAACTGATATAAAGACTATGGTTGATACAATCAATCTCCACAATTCTTTTTATTTATCTTAATCTAAAGACTAATTTAAAGTTATCCAAAATATTCTACTACATATATGACCGAGTGATTTCATGTAATTTCCTGTATTTACTTCTAACACTGTAGGCCAAAGTGTTTACATACACTAAACATAATTATCCAAGTACATGTAACATAGAAAACAATACACTTGCTTCACACTGCTGTGACCTGAGGTCCATCCTTCATTCCTCGTGATTGGCAGTGGTTGTATGTTAATTAAAGGCCATGATCATCACCTGTTCAGACGTGGATTCTCTCAGGGCACTTCTTGCCAACTAGAGATGTTGATATAAGTTGTAGAACTTGTTTGCAATCGTTGTAAAATAAAGTTCAGTTAACTGAAGATCAGCTTAAAAATATCTCTTCCTGGCTTTAAAATGAACTCACTGTTTTAAAATATGTGCTGAAAATGAACTAAAAACTTACTCTGCTAAATTTGCACAAATATTTTTGTATCAATTTTGACTTATGAAAAGCTGTTAGTGTCAGAGTCATTGCAGTTGACCATTGTTGCTCAGATGAATAGTTTGGCCCATCATCATATAATCAGAATATAATTTGATATTTCTAAAGGCTTATTAAACTGCAGACCTTTCAAATGCACGTATGCATCTACCTGTTATTCAAAGTATACATAAGCGATGCCTTGTCGAGTTGAGCTGATCTCATAATCATAAGTTTATTTTTTGACTTAGAGTTATGGCATCTTATGTGGAAATGATTGGTAGCAAGAAAATAAACATGAAAAAGAAGAAGAAAGTGAATCTTTGCCTCAATGAGGAAAGTCTTTAAAGGTATTATGTTTCATTCATATTTTATCTTGAAAGAACCCTGTTGTGATCCGTCAGTTTATCCAACTATGATTGTGTCCATTAATCAGTTTTTCTTGACAGTGTGGCATCTACCTACCCTAGTTTGGAAAAATGTTAGATATTCATAGATCTATTAAAATTCTTATTTCAAAATCAAAATTAGTATAATCATGTCATTTTCGGAATATACTTTTACAGTAGAACTTCAAACTTGAAACAATGATATTGTTATGAAAAGTACTGTTGATAAATTTTTGACCCTGACTGTTTTCTTATCTTAACATGCTCAAGGTGAAGTAAAGAAAAAAATAACTTAAGTATCTTTTGGCCGAGTAAATTTTTGACCTTGACTTTTTTGTATCTTATGGTCAGTCATCTGTAGAATGCTAATTAATGCCCACGAATGTGCACAGTGTTGAACATTACTGATTAGTGATTGGGCCATTGGGGAAAAATTTGAAAAAAATTGTTTTATCAAGATTTATGTATTTCGCATAAAGCTGCTTTGGTTCATTGCAAGTGAGCCAGTGGTGCCTAGGAAGCAATGTGGCCTATGGGCCTAATGTTTCTTCAGTGCTTGCATGCTAACCAAGCAGTTTAGATTATGTTTATTAAAACATTTTTGTTAATGATTAAAGGTTGAAGAAAGTCGAACAACATCCAAGCAAACCAGTAAGGTCTCTACTAAAAGGAAATCATTTTTGCGGTCATCTTTCTCAAAAGAATGGTTAACCGAAAGCATTGAAGAGGGAGAAGATGATAAAACAGACAAAAGTTATTCAGAAGGAAGTTCATCAGATAGTAAAGAAGGACTTTTGCCAGCCAGTAAATGGCAGTACTTAAATTTGAAGGACACCAACATATTTTACAATGATAAACCTGAGCCTCTCAAAGAATATATGCAGAATGTTAAAACTGACTTTACGATGGAGTTTCCAAATTTTGAAAAAAAAACTGTTGAAAAGTTTTGGCGTCTTACCACAGAGAATTTGCTGTTTACTTTCGACGTTGATGCCGTCTGCAAGGACTTTGATACCATCTCCAAGCGGTTTTCTGGTCATAAACAAATTAAGATCATGGTAGAACAGTCTTTTATGGCAGATGTAAAAACTAACATAGAAAGGGCAGGAAGAGTTGACAAAGATTTGGATCACACCAGTCTGTAAATAAATTTAAATTATGTTGTCAAATAGGATTTACATAACCGATGTAAAAAATATTAAGTAACTGTAGAAGATTACAGAAATATGGTTTGTTGATTAACCCTTAAAAGCATTTCAAATATTGAGTTTTCTTTTTTGCAGCTCTGTTAAACTATTACAACTTAGAAACAAACTTACGATGAACAATTTAAGTGGGTTCTTAGTCGGGGTTAAAATAATGTTGTTGTTTTTTTTTTAGCTGATCAAAATTTGTCATTTTTCTGTCAACATTTGTTTTGTTATATGAAGAAACAAACCAAAATTTAAGATAGTAATTGAAAACAGATCGCCCTAATTTTTTCAGCTGAACATAGAATTCACAAATTCAATTTTGCGCAAAGTTCATTTCCAAAATATCCTCAGCATCAAACGGTCAGTGGTGATATTCCACCGCCCGTAAGAATTAAGTTACAGATGTTCTACCTGATTTTACTTCAAAGTAACTCGCAAATCCTTCTATCCGTTATGATAGCAAACCGTCGTATTGCCAACCGTTGTTAACCTGCCTTGACTGATTGCCTACTATGACATCACCCTGTTTTTGGAGTCGCGAATAGTTATTAACGTCATCGTTTACAAATCAACAACTCAGAAGCGATTAATATAAATAGAGGGAATATTCTCCAGATATATATCGTCTCGGTGAACTTTGTTATCTGTGATTACCTTTCTGCTTTTTCTGTAAAGGTTTGGCAGAAAATGGTTCTAAGCTGTTGAGAGATTTTTGTTCACATCAGTGTCATTATTCAAAAGGATTGCCTATCCTGAACTGGAAGTAGATGATAATGTTAGGCGAGCAAAGAAGATCATCGCATTGAAAGCGAGAAAAAAGAAAATGTGCAAATAACGGTAGTATATATATACAGACGCATTCATTCTAACAAGCTTATATTCTTCAGAAATTTCACATGAGAAGTACTCGATAAGAAAATCATGTTTATATTTTATTTTGGTACCAATATATTTTACATATAAATACAACATATTATAATTATTATTTACATGTATATATATATATATATAGAAAACTTAAATGAATAAAAACACAAAGTCCGAGTAAAACATAAGCGCTTTCATTTTCATCTTCAGATGTTTTACAACTAACCAAGGTAACGTCGTTATTGTGACGTCATAATAACGTTAGCAAAGTCTCTGGTGTTGACGTCACAATTTTGGCGTATTTTTAAGCATAACACATATCAATGAAATAAAAACAATGTAATTTAACACAAACATTGAAATGGTACACGGATGTTATAATAAACTGTTCAATTTAGGTTTATATATTCTTATAAAATGTTTTTCTTTTTCTCGTCTTTCAGAAGTATTACACTCGCACATTTTATAAAAAGGGAAAACAGTAAAAGATTTCTTTCCACATACGTCCAGATGTTCACTGAGTTTTATTTTACGATATTCCGGTGAATTAATATGTTGTTTATGTATCCGGATTCGTTCCCGTAATGTATTTCCTGTTTCACCAATATAAAGTTCTCCACAACCAGAACATGTGATAACATAAATTAAATTTCTGGTTTGGCATGACATGTTATTGTTGATAGTGAACTCTTTTTCACTAAAGTTAAATTTTTGTCCTGTTTTGATATACGGGCAGGTACCACACCGCGGATCTTGGCATTTGGTTACTTTGTAATCTGTTTTTTCTGTGAAATTTGAATATATATATATATATATATATATATATATATATATATATATATATATATATATATATATATATATATATATATATATATATATTATATATATATATAAAGAAAATTTAATTCAATAAAAAATATAACAAATAAAGCGTCACTGTTTGGTGCGATTATAATTATTATGGCGGGAAAATTGTTCTTCCGTATAAAAGTTAATATTGTCTGTATTTATGACAAAGACGATGTCGATCAACAGACATATTTACGAATGTTGGATGAACATTCAAGATGTTATAGGACCTGCATCCCAATGGCCTATTTTAATTAGGAGATTGTTTTGGTCTAGACATTTAAACCACTGGGAGTGGATTTTAATTAGTACTTAATAAGTACTTTCGTCTTCGTTAATGGACTGAATCCAGTGATATTTTTTGAATGGATTTCATTAAAGAACCTGGCGAGATTTCGGGCCATCTTCAGGTTATAGCAATATACTTAAAATGATTTTTTTTTAAAATTAATATTTATTAACACAGTATATAAAGTATTTAAATTTCTATATATTAGACTGTTCAATGCAGGTAGAAATTATAACCTATATGCCTGGAACGTAAGCCAAAGAGAATACCAATACCTTGATGGGAGAAGGAGGCGGTTTATTCCGCATGATCAAAGAAAATAAATAAAAAGGGGAGATAAATGAGATAAATTACTTATAACTGCATGCTTTTCATTTACATATTAGTTAGTTGTTTATTTAAGGGTTGGATAGTAAGTAAATTATTACAATTATATGCTTGGAATGTAAAGCAGGTGGAAAATAAATACATTTATGGGATAATGCGGCACCTTCCGCGAGACAAAATATGAAAAATACGGGAAATAAGAAGTATATATACAATTGCATGTTTTTCATTGAAATATTGGCGTCTTTTTTTAACAATGGGTGGATTTCAAGTAAAAAAGTTCAGCTCAGTGTGTTGTAATCGATATAAATTTTACAGAACTGAATAGTTTTCAAAATGCTTGTTTATATATAATTATATGTTTCACCATGGTATTTAACTCGTTCAAGACGCCCCATCCATTATATTTTTATATGAGCACGTATTCATGTAATTTAGATTTATTTAGATTAGTCCCACCCTGTCCCCTTCTGAAAGGCCATATTTTTAATAGTTCAAATTATAAATCTGGTTGTTTTCCAGTTTACATACCCTGTAATAAAAGTTATTTTTGACAAGTCCCACCCCTTACCATTATAAATACCCGCAATATTTGCCATGGTCAGTTACCCATACTGACGCCATGTCGTCCAGGAGAAGTGGTGGCAGCTTTAGAAAAAGACTGATGACATTTAAGAAATTGGGCCGAAAGATTTCGCGAACCCCTGGAATTTTTTCATACTCTTCACAAGACCAGAAGGAGAAGAACAAGAATGGTGCAGAAGTAATGGTCTATTAGCTACAGTCTTCCCCTGCCCTTACGATGGTTTTGACGGACAGATGTCTCCAAAGACGATGGTTAGGGCTCCTGGAGGCAGCATATACCGATGTTCTAAGAACAGAGACCACACAAGTTCTTCTCGGACATATTCCTTTTTTAAGAAAAACAATTTGCTTATTCAAGACATTATGCTATTCATTAAAAATTATTTAGCGAATGTAGTCTTTCCCAATGTGCCAGATTTTCTGGAATGTCGTACGACAGCTCATCTGTTAATTGGGCAAGTTTTATTAGAGAAATTTTTAAAGAATATTTCTACAGAAATTTGAGATTCAAGAAACTGCACGGAGTAATAGAGATAGACGAGTCTCTCTTCGGGAGGAGAGTCAAATTTCACAGCGGAAATCCCAATAGAGGATTAAAGGTAAAATAACATGCAATAATATTAACAATATATATTAGTATTTAACAATAAATAATAAGTAATAACAAATAAAATAGTTCACCTCACTACATATGAAAAATGGGATTAAATAATAAACAAATGTAATATGCATGCAAATTTAAAGTGCACAATCAAATAATGTGCATTATATACATGTGAAAAGCAACTTTGTATTTAAAAGCTATATAATAAAAAAAGAATTATAACAATTTAAATATTTTCAGATATGGATCTTTGGCATGGTGGAGCGTGACAGCAACACTCTTATTATCTATCCAGTTTGTGACCGTACTGAAGAAACCCTGCTTCCGATCATAGAACGTCATGTAGAGAAGGGTGCCACTATATACAGTGACGGATGGTCAGCATACTGTAAGTTGAACGAAGCGGGTTACGAGCACTTTACGGTTATTCACAAGTATTCCTTCAAGAAGACCTATGTAAACACAAAGACACAGGATATTGTGGAAGTTCATACAAATCGTATTGAAGGTGCTTGGAAACATGCCAAAGACCATTTTAGAAAATTGTCTGGAACCAAGATAACCCAATTCGAAGGGCATCTGGCAGAAATTATGTGGCGTTCGGCAGAAAAGGGAAATGTGTACCAGGCATTCTTCGACTTCCTCCGTTCATTTTACACATTGACTGGACCTGCAGAATACAGTTATTCAACGCCCCTTTTCAACACTTGGGATGGCGTCCCACTCCCAGCAACCAATTCTCAATTCGATGAGTTGGAAATTCGCCCAGGTATTATTTATATGATATTCTTATAATTGTTTCCCCATTGTTTTGCATAATAACTGCATTTTTATTGCTATTTGTGTGTTCTTCTAAAGCATTTTTATCTGTGTATTTTTATTCATGCATTTTCAATCCCGCTTTAGTTTTTCACTACATTTTACATGTAACTCAAATAAGTCTGCCTGTTTCAATGCCCTGTTTAACTGTTCTGTTAATTCTGTTGTTTGACACTGTTACTTTCAAAATCACACATCACAAACCATTTACCTTTGATCAAACAAAAGAATTTAATATTTAAGTTTAGCAAATGGTGGTGCACTAGTGAAATATTTGAATATGTATTAATGATATTCTAGTAACATAAGATTTTAGACTTTTCATTTTTCGGAGATTTTTTTTATATTTGCAGATATATTTGTCTACCTGAAAATGACAAAAGAGCATTTTTACAGCATCAATCTAAACAAACCACACAGAGATAAAGGAAAGATTCACTACACAAAACCTTTTGACATGTTGAAAGCAGAAGATAGAGCAGAGGTCTGTGAGTTTATGTATTGGCTTGGTTGCATCCAAAACCATGGCACTCCTTTGATGAAGGATATAGAACCAGATTCAAAAGTCAAAGAAGATGTAAGTTTACTTATTCATTACAAAACTTCCTACCCAAAAAGTTACTTGACCTACAACATGTACCAGAGGGTCAACGGCAACATAGGTGAACAATACTTATAGGCGAGTATATACGGTGCTTGTAGTTTGTGTTCCCTACAATGAAATGTGTTGGCCCTATACTTCCAACTTCACATGAAAATTTCTTTAAAACAATGAAGGACACTTTGGCTTAGATTTTGTTTGTTTTTATAGAAATGCTTTTTAGGTCACTTGAGTCACTCAGGTGATGCACTATATATTAATCGTCCGTCATCGTGTGTTACATAAATGCGACGTTTCTTAACAATTTTACATTTTTAACTTCTTCTTGAAAACTAAAAGGCAAATTTTTTGGTGTTAAGCATTTTTATGGTAAGAAGAATCTAAATTGTAAAATTCATGGCTCTATCAGCCCCAGGGCACTATAGGTGGGGCCAGGGTAGATAGAGGCAATATGGCCATATAGTGAAAATGTGTTTTAAATCTTAAAAAATCTTTTCTCTACTCCCATATATATTTAAGAAAACTAAATGCATGGTTATGATGTCCATGAAATCTACTACTGAAATTGTGAAATTAATGACCACTGGGTCAGGGGTACAGACCCTAGGATGGGGCTTATTTTATTGTGAAAATGTATTAGATCTCAAAGGATCTTCTTCTTTACTCTCATACATGTTTGTATACATATTGCATGGTTATGATGTCCACAAAGTCCTCTACCTAAATGTGTAGGGTGTAGCCAATATGGACGAATAGTGAAAATGTATGGATTTAATAGTAGCTAAGTATATAGTCATGGGAGATGAAGTGGTGCATTGTTGTGATGTTCATAGTGTTAACATTCTGATGTTATATCTAAATGATTCACTGCCCAGGCCATGGGGAAGAAGTTAAGGCTTTTTATTGGGGGGGGGGGGGGGGGGGGGGGTGGGGGTTAAATATTGCCATTTGGCCATTAGCCCATATATTTTACATGTATTTTAACTTAGGGCAATTGCTGTGTGTCATACAATTTGAACTTCAGCTTGAAAACTGTATGGTAAATTGTTTACTTTGATATCCTGTACATTGTAAACTTGAAGAAAAAAGCTGTAATATGCATTTGGTGTGCATAATGAATGAAACTGTGAATATAATAACAGATTGACCATTAAAGGCAGGTCTCTTATTACTAAATATTTTGGCCCCAGGAGCTTAAGTTTACATAATCTGAGATTCCTCTGACTCGTGAACACTCACCCCTTTTTAATGAATGGATATTTTTCAAACATCAAACAATAATAGCAGGGTCTCAGATTAGTGTTAAAACTTCAAAATGAAACTTTAAATACAAACATGAGACTTTCTGACAAGTCAATCTGAGGGATATGGGACTTGGGTGAATGTCAAGGCCCTAGGGCCTCTTATTATTTCTACTTTTTGATAGTTTTCAGTGATGTTCTTAATTTGTGACAATGACACATCAATGCTTAGGTAGCTTTCATTTTTTGTTTTTATGATATGTGTGCAGATATTGGATTAAAAGCTTTAAACAGAAAAAAATATAGAGTTAAAGTCATCATTTCAATCTCCATTGTGGCCCAATTCAGACCTTTGGGACATTGCTCAAAACAATTTTGATTTATACACATTACATTCACAAAAAGTATCCTGCATTCAGCCATTGTTATTTGAAGATTCTTAAAAGAGATAAAAATGATCATTATATTAGTTATTTAGCTTATGAATCTCATGTAAGCATTTAGACTTGGAGTTTTTTTTTTCTTTATCGTTTTTTAGGGATTTCAAGTCAAAATTCCTGGAGTTGCATGTATGACAGCTGACACCAGTATCAACATCTTGACAGCTGACACCAGTATCAACATCTTGACTACCATCAGTTGGACACCTTTTGTTACCTTTGGTAAACAGATTGAATTGTTAAAGTTGTCTGAGCTGTTCTGTTGACATGTATGTCTGTCGACTTTGACAGATCTCTTCCAGTCTATAAACATACCAAAGGGAAACTAAAGTTCTTGTCATCTTTTGAATTTTACAAGACTTGTGTAATTAGCTACAATATTCAATCTTTAAAGTCCAAAAGTCTTTGATTTACCTAGAATCTAAGCTTTGGCCACTGATATTAAGGTCAGAGTCCAATTTCAAGTTTCAAACTAAATCTTTTTTGTCTTCTTTACTGGGAATTAATTTGACTAGATGAAACACTATACTAATTTTGTGTTTTGTGATTCATGTGGGATGTGAAGGTAACTACATTGTAAAATTATACTTACCCGCTATATATTTTTTTTTTCTCCAATGATCATTTCCTTCATAACCAGCATAAATTATCAAGCATTTTGTTGTTTGTATTTACATCTTTTTAAAGCAAATTAAGAAAATGATTGTGAAAAGTAAGTAAAATTCAGAAATTATTGTTAAAGTACATCAGTGTTTTAGCTAAAAGAAACAGCCTAATTGTCTCCTATGGGAGTTTAAGTCTGACATCATCAAGATCATTTCGTGCAGTTCGTGATTGTTCTTAGGTCGCTGTAGGTTTCGACCAATCGATTAATGGGACGTGTAGATTTCAGTCTTGTTGTTTCAGTCGCTGTAGGTTTCGATCAATCGATAACCGGGACGTGTAGATTTTAGTCCTGTCAGTTTCATTTTTTACCCATTCTACGTCCAACAGAAACCAAAAAACCGGTTGCGATTCGAAAAATGTGCAAAATTAATCTATACAATTTTCACTCTCCTAGGAATATCATGAGATAATTGAATATAGAATTACAAATTGTATTCAATAAGTATCTTCAAACAAAGTTGAATGAATCTCTTTTAGGTTCCTATCTTAGGATTAATTGTGCTTGATACGCTCGCACAAATCAACAAGTTACTGAAATACTCCCGATTACACAGTCGATTATAATTTCCAAAGAGTTATATCATGAATCGTCTTTGCCTAAAATTATCAGATTCTCACAATACTGCGAAAAGCTCCATCCTTTTTACGCATGGTAAACACAACTTAAATATTGTGCATACTAAGCCTATATAGCGCTGTACCCTTAATTATGATTTATTAAAAAATAATTATAGAGAACGGAAACATTATTTAAATGCCACAGTAGAAATAATTTTTTTCTTTTATTTCTACAACTACGCCACTTTCATGTTATACGTACATATTTTTTTTATTGTAAGGTGGTGAGTTTTTGTGTACTGATATTAACAAACAACTATTTTCAATTGTTCAGTCGTTCATACAAGGAACTGGTATATTCATTTGAGAATTTGCTTGCAATTGCATCTTACGTTCTTATATTTGTTATTTTAATCATACATTTTTTCTGTCGGACAGTTTTAAGTCTTTATACATTTTTTTCGAAGACTATTAATTTGACTTGACAGGCGCGCAATAAAATAAACTACTGAATGAATCCCGATTACACAATCAAAGAGTTATAAAAATTGAATGATTCTTAGAAACAGACCAACTGAACACTGAGAAAAAAGGAAACAGTCGAAAAAAATCAATAATTTTGAATTAAAATGCATGAGCAGTTATTAGATAAAAATGGTAATTATATGGCACTAGATATTACCATAGAAGATAAAATGGTATATATGCCGTTTGAAATGAAAATTTTAAAGGAAAGACAAGATTGCTTTTTTCAATTAAGCTACAAAGTTATAAATGTTCTGCAAACGCATCTAAAAATATTCAAGATAATTTCTAATTAATTTATTTACTGACCGGGTCGGTCAGTTAACGCCCAATTCTGAAATATTCATAAGCACGTGATGTGACAAGCTAATTTTGGAACGTATACAAGATGTCGATGCAAATACGTATTCGGTCCGTTAGCAGTGAAATAACGCGCTCGATTAGAAAAGAGGAAAAAACACTTTGAAAGAGAACGTTGTAAAATGAAAATATATATTGGAGACCAGGAGTGTATGGTAGCCTCACAGGCCCCAGTGATGGAAAGTACGAGGACTACAGATGACTCCATGATAAGTGTACAGTCAGTGTATGAATATGACTACAACCTATTCTTAAATGTGATGCAAATAAAAACACCATGCATGTACTTTATTGTATTATTATTAGATAAAACTGATCAAATAATGTAATGCTTAGTATACCTGGTGAAAATATTTTTTGTATCCGCACACTTTTTAAAAACCCTGCATACAATAAATATAGGTTATCCTACGAAGCCGTCCTATATAATATCACCCCACAAAAACCACAACATTATTAAAACATTGCGGAGATATCATTTCATCCATCGTTCCAGATCAACACATCCTATGTGATGTATCGACATTATCAGATATACATTAAACATGTATGAGACAGTTATAATATTTGGTTGAAATAATTAAGCGAATGACGAAGCAACGTCAGTCAATGTAATAAATGATATAATTAATAATCCAAAACATGTTTTTAACAGAAATAAATTCAAGTGAAAATTGATAACCATTAAGAAACCCATGGAACATACATATTCTTTCTGGAGGTAGCGTGCCTACAGCAGGTTGCATTTTGATGAATATTTTATACTTGTGTAAGAACTTTCCGTGATTTATTATTGATAGTCTAATAAACTGTTGACGGTGGACTGTCTATAGCTTAAAATGGTTATTTTAATGAGTCTTCATTAAAAAAAATATAGATGCTAGTTTATTATTTTTTGCTTCGCAAATCAAAGCATTGTGCCAAAAATTAAGATGTCCGTAGCCGAGGTAGATGAATACAGGTATAGGTAGATACTACCATAAACTAGATTGACACTGCCTTAAACTTTCCTGTGTTGTTATTCACTTTTTGGGAGTTGATTTTAATCAACTCTCCTATGCAGTTACTCAGACAAAACGAAAGTGAAACAGTGTTTGGACCTCAGCACAAATCATCGCTGCTGACAAGACTTAGTTCTTGAAAGTGATTGATAAATTCAATGTAATGTATGCTAAAGCATTGTTTTTCAAGGAAACTTATTTATAAATACCTTGAAAATAGTCAGATTTCAAATGGTACGAATAATTTAGATATTTTGTGTAGTCTTATGTATTCCTACGCCAGAGTTCAATATAGTCTCGTTCAACTCGACGCTCGGCTGTCTCCGTAAATCTTCGACAAGCAGAGAGTCTCTCTTGCTTGTCGGAGATTTACGGTGTTAGCCGAGCGTTTGGTTGAACGAGACTAGAGTTCAATATTGCTCGGATCCATACAATTTTCGAGAAATATTTCTATTACTGATACATAGTCTGATTGAATTAATTTTATCTTTAAATATTATTTAACATGATTCATATAGGGGTTTCTCGACATTTTTGTCGAAAAAGTCCAAAAATTCATATTATAAAAATGTGCGTAATTCAAATACAAATTAGAAACTTGTCATGTTATTGATATTAAAATAAACAAGCATCGACAAAATCAACTACCGTCAGTTCTTCAGTACTTTGATTGATATTACATTCGATTGCATATCTAAGACAAAAGATGAGAGTTGATTTTTATCAATGACAGGAGTAATGCACCGCATTGGACAAATCGGTTGTAAACTTAGATGTTGATGAACCAATCTTTAGCGGTGAAAATAAGCAAATATATATTCTGATTATTATTCTGTTTGTGTTAATTAATAAATTTAAAGAATGTATTACTTTTTTGATTGTTGAAAACAGAAATTGCTAAAAAAGTCATAATCCAAGAATAAGGGGTAGGGATGATTCCTGTTATAGTATCTCGCTTGAATGCCAAGAAAGTGGCTAAATGTTATAAATTATAAAGTAGATAATAAGGTTGTTATATGAATTTTATCAAGGACTTTTTTTTTAAATCTGCCATTACATTTTTTTCAAATTTAGAATAAAAAACTACAAAATTTGTCCTGATCTTAGCAAAATTTGGATAAAATTATGACTTTGCTGTGTAAATTGCCAATGATGTAAATAATTTTGAAATTTGTTTCCGTTCTTAATCATTATTTGCAAATAAATTCCATTAAATAAATTAAATATTGCAGAAAATTAAAATTGTTAAAAAAAAATCATAATGCCAGAAAAGGGGGACAATTCCAATCATAATATATGTATCTCCCTTGCAAGGTAAAAGGGATGAGTTAGGAACTTTATTTTTTGAAGTATAGCATTTATACTTTCAGATAGTTTTATTTTTTGATAACCTAAGTTTAACATATTACATGCAACTTACAATATTTACGAAACGTATGAGCATGTGTTTGAAGATTGCTCTTAAAAATAGTCTTTTGTCGTAGAATGCATCTAAAGAATACTTGGTGATACCAAACAGTGTTCAAAATCAAAAAAGTACAAAGGAAAAATACAAAATAGAGGCAGCACAGAAACGGTCCTCTACAAAAAAAAGAGGTAGAAGAATGTGTCATAGAGAAGTGCGCAATCTCTGATGACCAGTCACACCCGTCGTGTGCACTGTGATGTAATCGGAAAAACAAAGAAATCTGTAGATAATTAAGTGATTAATAGCGACCTTAATTACAATAAGTATGAAAAAACTTCAGTCTGCATTCAACCCAGCGATATAGATTGTTTTTGCTGACACGGTCGTTTCATTGACCATAGAATTTACAAAAAGATGGTTTCAATCGAAATTGTTGATAGTCATGTTTTATCAACTTGTTTTTCAGTAGCTTGCTTCGTTTTAGAAATTGTCAATGCGCATAGCATGCCCTTGCGTATCGAATCAACCGAGATACAAAACTTCATCTGAAAGTGATGAAAGTATATTGCTATATAAGTACGTTGCCAATAGAAAAATCAGTCATCACATAAAGTTTGGTTGTTCGGTTACCATACATGTCTTTTTCTAGTCAAATATCTAAATATGAAACAGATAATTCGGACTATATGGAATCTTTTATTTAAAGTTCACTGGGATATATGGAGTCGATGTAAGAATGGAAGTAAAATTTGTTACTTGATAACACGTCGTCAATATATAAATATCGAGTAGAAGGCCACAACGAGTGATTTTTTTTTCATGTACAATTCTTTGAAAAAAATCCTGCTTCATATAAAAATAGAAATAGATTGGCTAACAATGGAGCGCAATTGTTTCCTATGGGAATTCGAACAGAGTGTTAGAAGACTGGATTTCCATAAACCTGATAGGTGTGACAATCAGAATCGCAAGCTTCTTTTTCATCTTCAGAGTACTCATGAACGTAATCCGAATGGTTTTAACAAAATGTGTGTGTTTTTCTGGACGCCTGAATATCCAGAGTGTATATCATGTACATATGTTCTTAAACCACATAGCAATTGATTAAATTACAGGAAAGTCAAGATAATCTCCATTTTATACCTAATATAATTAATTTCATTGCCTTTTGAAATTTTTTGAAATTTTTCGAATCACATTTTCATGGTAAAAGTGCTATAAACCATTAAGTATTATTTTTGAGTCTTTTCTTTCAAATTGCCGATGCGAAAACTGTTCAACTTCCGTTGATGCGCGATTCTCAAGGCCTATCATTATAGATTTTTATATTGATCACATTACAATAACCCAGTGTGCCTTGTTTTTATCCCAAAAGGTACGTGCGTAGCTTTACAAGATGAATAGTATGGTTCTAGTTTACCTGCTTTGGGCAATTTTTGGCTTGTTTCTGGCGAATCACGCTAATAAAAGAGAAATGTTCTACCGTAGGAACGAACATCACGAAAACACGCTGCCTGAAAACGCAGACGTAAATCTGATTGGATTTTCGAACGCGAGCCTTGCTGAATGTTCCAAGCAATGTCTTATCTTTGGTGCAAATTGTCTAGGAGTTTTTAATAACAAAGAAACTCAATCCTGTAAACTTTTGTATGATAACTTGGTAGAAGGATTAGTCTTTCAGACGCGGACTGACTGGAATTTTTTTTCAGTTAATCGTAAGTACCTTTTTTTTGGCCAATATTGGTCATAATTTCCTATTTATTTAAAATATGTTTGATAAGCTGCACAGAATTTAAATTTTTAAAGGCATTTTGAAGGTTGTTTTCCTCTCAATAATATTCCGAATTGACATTTTATTGGCTCTGGCTGGAGACTCATTAAAATTAATTTACAAAAATTGGTTCTTATATTTGATTGAAAATTGTTGATTTTAAACAACGGAAGTTTTAAAGAAATATGAATAACAGTTTTAAAAATGTCGGTTACAGAGGTACAGAGGTTACAGAGGTATTAAAACATGTCCCTTTAATATCACTCGAGAAGTATGACAAAGCGCATGCAAAGCAGCAGGATAAGAAGCATAGTAAATATTTGACAGATACACCATGTCTTTTAATGTTATGACTTTTAACCACCAAATGTTAATATGTCCATCATTTCGGACCTCAATCTGTCTTATTCCGAATTGTCTATCAAAATTGGTGGAGGCTACTTAACTTTAATTTCAAACGCGTGTGAAAATACTTCTTTAAAAAAAGTTTCTATCTATGCTTCTAAAAATTGCGGGCTTTGAGATATCATAATTTATTTACAAAAATCTGACTTTGATACTACATCTATGATTTCTGAAGAGGTGGTCTGCTCTTTTACTTATAAACACAGTTTTTGCCTTTCAGCTTGTCAAATTGGATGGACTTACTATATGGAGAATTGCTATTACTTGAATCAAACAGGGACAACGTGGGAAAGTGCAAGGGTAGGAAATGTTTTATTAATTACATCACCAATAATATATAATGTATAATCGTTGATATGTAGGGCACATATCAAAACACTGTTGTGTAATTTGATATGTATTTTTGTTAATTATTTTTCTACAAATTTTGTCACAGAAACCGTTCATTCTGTATATGTGGATCATGTTATGCACATCACTTTAGAACATTTCAAATTTTTTCTGTAACATATATACATGTAATATACACTTTAACATATACTGAACAAATACTGTATTATCATTATATTTTATAAGTATTTAAGTTTTATAAGTTTTTTATTTTTTTTCCCTCTAATATACAGTCTCAATGCCTTACCTCTTCGTCCCATCTTGCTGAAATTGAATCTATTGAAGAGAATTCTTGGATTGTCGGAACTCTTGCACCAGGTAGGAAAATCTGATAATCAATAAGATAAAAAACAAATTTTAAAATTACTATTCATATGACGTTTTTATAATAATCTCTTTATTTAATTTATCCTTTTTAGTGCGATTTTTAGGTTTAAATCTAGACGTATAAATATCTCAACAAAAATGTTAATTTTTAATTGATTTCTGGCCACTTGACGTGAATACAATTATCATACTGAGATTTACAGGGTTTGAAGTTTTTTAAACATAATATTATCGATTACGGTCAAGATCTAGAGGATGAAAAGTGCCTACAGGTTTATAAAATTCAATACAGGAATTCCTTCAGTGATGCGTCATATCAAAATTGTTTTTGATAGGGTGAATACAGTCTCAATTTCTCAGAAAACACAATGTAAACTGTGATTTGCTATGAAATATAAAGGAAATTAGTAAACAATCTTTTTTTTTACTAATAAGATGTATCTAGAAAGCCTACAATCGCTAAAAAATCCTGTTTAGCTTTTTCTTCATCTTCAAAATAATGTCAAACTGAAAATAGGTATCAGGATTACTTATCAATTGATTTAGAATGTCAAACATTTGTTTCAGTCTCTACATAATTCCTTTCAAGCCGTAAAATACGGTAAAAAGTATCAATTGAAATCGATTATGGCGTCGTTATAGTTTTCGCATAAAAAATATCTTGGAATCATTTAGCTGATCTTGATTTTTAAGCTTTAAGAAGTTTACAATGTATACAATGAATTTTAAGAATAGTACTTGCATATGTATTGATTTTCTATCAACATCAGATTTCAATTTTATGTGTAAAAAACTTGTTTTAGAGATAGTATGCCACAGGTTTTACTGAGACTTAGTGAATATTAGTTATGCTTTCTGGTATACCAGTTACATGAAACATAGTCATGAAACGTCAACAATGATTATTCTTTTTCTTAAAGCTCAGTGTTTTGATAGTTGGTTCCAGTGTGTGTTTTGGATTGGTGGCAATGATCTGGATAACGAAGGGTCCTTTGTGTGGAGTAGCGACAACACAGCCCCGGATTTCTACAACTGGGCTCCAGTGGAGCCCAATAGTTACACTGACTATGATGATTGTATTGTGGTCATATACCCATGGGGAGCATGGGCCGATTTTGGCTGTACTGCCAAAGTTCCATTTCTCTGCAAAAAAGCTCAATCCAGTCTGTAACTAGAGTTATACCACGTGTAAACACTAGAACATTTGTTTAGGTTCGATTTTTTAACATTGAATTTGAAGTATGTAAAATTTATACTGTTATTGAATCAATTAACTTTAAAAAACTTAAATAATTAACAATTAATTTACTTCATCTACATTAAATGGAAAACTTATTAGTTTCAAAATTTGATATTTGTTTTAAAATGTTTTGCATTTTGTACATACATTATTAAAAGGAAACTAAAAAAAAATACATCTAATTTTTTAAAGATTATAATTGTTCGATTAACAGGCTCGGCGACCTCACTCCGTTTTCACTGCGCGTTTACCAGAACGCAGATCCATGGTGCGAACTTTGTGCATGGTCAAAGTGCGCATCGTCGTATGGCGTTCTATAATCTTCTAGGCGATCCCACCGCGACAAATGAAGATGTCGTTGCGTTGTTAGCGATGTGGGATTCTCAAACTTGATGTGGATGAAAATGTAAAAAGTAGCATTTGTGAATATTCCAGGACCTATTAAAGAAAGAAGATTGAATTCATGCCATTGTTCTGACGTTTTTACATGTGTTCTATGTTTTCAAACAACTTATAACGGTTCTTTTTTGTAGATATGTCTTCTAATTTTTGTCTTTCACAAATCATTTAAAAATAAGTAATGTTCCAACCACAATTTACCTTATTTCATCAAAACAAAAAACATTTTTTTATCATTCATTTACTATTTGTAAAGTTAAAATTTTTGTTTGTTTCCCATATGTTTGTACAAAAAAAAACTAACCTACAAATACTTAAAGAACGTTTTGTGCATATGCATGCAGTCATCGCTCAGAGCACGCCGTGGACGCAAAGTAAAAACTCTCGCAAGTCATGTGCGCTTTGCGGATACTCAGCGAGAGTACAGTGATGGGGGAACTGGATGTTAACTGTGAACACCAACTGAAAATTTGGTTATTTATATTGCATATAATCTTGCTTTTCATCATTTTAATTACATCTTCAGTCTTTAATCTGTGCTGAAAATTTTTTATGAATATTTTAAAAACTGTTTAGCCTATTTTCTATATGTAAACCTCTTTTTATAGATTTATATGCCTATAATAACTCAATCAATTTTATTTGTGTATGCTCATTTTGTAGTTTTAACTTATTATGTAAAGCGCTTTAGAGTAATTGTATCATATTTAGCGCTATATAAATGTTATAATAATAATAATAATAATAAGGATAATAATTTTCGTTTTTATTTGTGCTCTAAAAACTATCAAAAATTTGTGTAGATGTTATGCAATTCATCGTTTAGAAAGGGACACCAGAAAGTAGTTACAGCATATCATCCTTTTAGCATGACATTTCTTTTGATCAACCAAAATTTCAGCATCAATCATAGAATTATAAGCAAGATACATAGCTTGGTTTGAGTCATGTTTTTGTTCATATGAATTTATTACATTCAACTTAAGATTTATAAACTTGGTACATGTGTTTCCTATTCAGCAAAGCTGAGTTTAAAATATAAACGAACTCAGCATGCCTCTCACACCCATTTTCGGTACTGGGGCCGGGACCGATGGATTGGAAAAATTGCGACGTTTTGATAAAAATTGGGAATTTTTTTCTTAATTTATACGTACAGTCCCCTGAACAAAAAACTAGCTTTAGGGTACTGGTATACTGGTAGGATTTTTAAAACATTGATATATTTTTTAAAATTATTTTTAAAACTGGGAACATGTGAGTATAACAATGAGAATGAAAGAAGGTTTATTCATAGAGTTTAAGACAAGTTTCTTAATGAAGATGTTAAATTTTCCAAAAGGGTTTTGTGTAAATACTATATATATGTCAAATGGCAAAGAAAAAAATGAAACAGTTTATCAGAATTTTAAAAAAAAGTTATGATAATCTTATTTGTATTAATGTAATATTTAATTTATTTTTGTATTTATACCTTTTACAAATAATAAGGTTTTTGATTGTGTAAGCTGAATGACAATATTTATAAAATCAGTCTCTGTACTTCTGTGTATTTGGGGTCCAACCCTCTGACCCACTTCCTACCGTTTTGTAGAGGATTTGTTTAGACAAACATTATAATAATAACATCAACATTTATTCCAGAATTATAAACTATTAACAGCTTATCAACTGATTGTTATATCAGGATAAAAAGTATTAAATATCGTTTTTCAATTACACTGTCTCTGTCTGAGGAAGTTCTGGCTAAGTTACCGATCACAAGAAACAGTTTACAATGAGGTAGTGTTGCACATCTTCACAGTGTTTTTATGACTGCTGAATATACATGATATATATTTAGAATAAGTATGGTTTTCTTTTAGTTGCATTATTTACAATGTATTTTAGTCAATGTGAAATTGGGGAAGACACACTCAATTTTGGAAAAAAGATGCCCTTTTTACGTTGGGAATTGGGCCAAATATCGGCCCCAATTAAAGAGAACCTAGAGGCCTGGTTGAACTAAAGCATAACCTCAGCTTTCTGTACAAACATACAATTATAACTTGAAGCTTGACTCTCAAATTATAGTAAATAGAAATTTGTAAACAATTAAAACAAGGGAAAAATGCACTAAAACAAAGAAAAAACCCACATTTTTTTCACATTATATATATACTTATGTATTTATAGCAGCGAGAATAATCTCCGTTTAGATCGAAATTGCTGAGCATCTTAATTAAAACATTTTGCATTAATCAACCATTACGTAGAGATCGTACCGAATAACATGTACCAACATAATGAATATTATTTTATATGTTGTTAGTGCATCAGATTTCGCGAAAATCAAAACAAGCTAAACCACCGTCACAAATGAAAATGTCAACGCATTGAAATATTTAACCTTAATTTACTTCACATAAACGGCACAAATATATTTTGGATGTTTCAAATATTCCCTTCGAATGTAAACTGTGGCATAACAATCAAATTCATTTCAGTTCAAGATGGCTGCTTTTAATATAGACTGGTTTTCGATATATGAAATATCGAGCCCGAAGTAAAACTGATTGACCTAATTCCCTTTGTCTTATTATTATTTTCGTAAATTACTCAAGTTTGAAACAGAATTTCCCTTAATTTTTGCAATTTATATTCTCCTTCCCCTAAGGACGGTTTATGCTAAATTACGTTGAATTGGACTCATTAGTTCTTGAGAAGAAGATTTTTAAAAATGCACTCACCTTTTTCTACAGTTTCGAAATTTTCTCCGCTTTGAATAAAGATCAGTCTTACATTTCTGCAATTTATATTTGCCTTTCCATAAGGATGCTTTGTGCCAAATTTGGTTGAAATCAAGTAAGTTTGCTTGAAAACTTTCTTGAATATGTTTTATACATGAACTTAAACGATCATTGTTTACCGCTGATTTTACATCTTTGCACTTTCAGCAGTGGGGAAAATGACGTAATAAGTTAAAAATAGAATATTACTTCTTTGTCATACGTTCTTATATCCCTTCTTTGATTTGACATATAATATCAATACATATAACATGTATAAACAAAAGGAATTCATATTAATTTCCGAGAGATTCGTAGCGCAGTTGAACGCCTGATTGCACAATTATGTATTGAATAGTCTACGATTTGGTGAATTACCGAATGATAATAAACGAATAATTTTATGAGTTTTGTTTATAATGTATCACAACCCCGACTACTTTAGTCTGACCCTACAAGGGGCATAATTCAAATTACATTTTGCAGAGTATATAATCATCATGAACAGGGATTTTATACTATGTTATTATTATGAAGCCGATAACTGGTACAGTACATCGTAAAAACTCGACAAATTCGGGGCCTGCTAAAAAGCACAAAACAAGATGTTTGCGGTTCTAAAAAATGATATAAACTAACAAATTGATAGATAAGGAGTTAATTATTTAAAGTATGGCAAGTCTTATCCAAAAATATCAAGAAATAAGAAAATACGAAAAAAAAAAAACCATTAACTGGTACAGTGCCAGTAAACTGTCTTAATAATGATAGTAAAAAACTATCAAACTTTATTTCAATTCAGAGTTTTTAATTGTTTATTTCTTTTTTCTATCTAAAAAAATAAAAAGGAAGGTGTTGACTGCATTTGAGTTCAGCATCAAATTCTGATAATCACTTTTATTGAAATTTTACTCGTCTTTCACATTATATTTCTATACATATTGTATATGAATAACTCAGAAGTTACTCCTTTTAAATTTCAACATAATTCATGAATATCTTATCTCATTCCAACGTTTAGCTTTATAACCTTATCAAGCAGTGTTTAAGAAAGTTTTTCAGGCTTATTTTTGGTAAATGGTGATTTTTGATAAAATTGTTATTAATTATTTTGTCCGTTAAATCCACTCATTGCATCCAAATGAAAGCTAAAAACTATTAGGTAAGTAAATAACGAAACACTTTGTGGGATTTGCAACGACAAGGTGAAGCTATTTAATATTTGGCATTTTAAATGTACAAATACATAATTATGACATAAAGTAGGACATGACAAGAATAAAACATCACATGATTTAATAAAACATTTCTTAAACTCTAACGTTGCGCTATACATATCGTCCTAAACTGGTAGTTAACACCTAAGCAATTCTTTATAAGACCTGAACCGGCTCTTAAAAACCACGTGACACAAACAGGTATTCGAATGAAAACCTGATATTTTCGGACAATTAATCCATTATTACACCAAGCAGAGATTGATTTCTGTCTAATTTGTCCCTCAAACGAAAGAATCCATATTTTTTCTAATGTTTTTATTTATGTTTTGAATGAAAACCAAAATGCATGTAAGTAAATGCTGATGTTCACTTTTAGCTCCTCTAGACGAGGTCATGGGGAGCTTATGTATACCTTAAGCATTCGAGCTTTGCATAAATGGTGCACCTGGGCATACTTATAATTAACAGACTTGGATATTGTCGGTCGGTCTTTGATGCTGAATCCGAGCCAAAGGCTTTTTATTTTGAATTTTGGTTTTGTAGTATGAACAAGTTTTTGAAGAATGCACCCTTTGATGATCGTATCTAAATTGAAATTTGATTTATTTTCATTCAACGAGGCCGGATGATGCGTTTTGTTATAATGATGAACTACCGGGGTTGGATACTTTTGAGTCGTAGATTGTGGATACTAAAAGAAGTTACAGTTATTTGAGAAGGTCAAATGTTAAGATAAATTAAAAAAAAAATGGTTTTTACAGAATTCAATCATGCAAGGTTCATTAAAATATGTAAATGGGTTATAGATGTAGCTTCAGATACTGAGAGAAAATGGTCCGGATTATCTGTTAGAACAACACAAATATGTAAGGATCTTTAAACTGGTTCCATAATTAAGTAAATTCTGTTCATACCCAATCGGCGTCCGTTAGGAAACACCAGTACCATCGAGGTTTCTAATCGACAAGAAGGTACAATACATATTTTAAAGTATGTAACGTTTTAATTTCAACCACTCGGTGATCTGGCGTCATTGTTTAGTGCTTATGTTTTTCTTTTAACGCTGAGTTCCGTATAAACACATCCGTACTCCCGATCTAAATGAAAACCCACTGACACACTTTCTAGTTTGGGGCTATGAACCCCATTAAAATCCATTGTCACCAAATATGCATAATTAACAATAGTGATCCACTAAGTGCCCTGGGTCACTTTCAATTTGACTTCGCCTTCTGTCATCCGATTGGGCGGGGTCAAATTATAGAAGGTTTCATATGTTGAATATCAATAACACATTTTGATTAAAGATTCCAAATAAGGGTATCTCTATCTAATGTTATGAACAAAAAAACAAAACAAAAAAACAAAAAAGCATACTCTAAGGTCTAATATACTAATGCTGTCTGACACAATTTGATATCCATTCGGGACAAAATATAATCAATTTATCTATTTATATATATACATGAACTAATATATTTTTAGTAATTACTCATCAATTAATTGTGAAGTAGATTGATATTTAATAAAAACAAACACATCATTGTTTTGAACGATGTTCATTTGTGTAACAAAATGTTGATGGTTATAAATCTATAAACTTTAGACTTGTTTATCTAAAAACCAGTCTTATCTGCCCTATATCAAATTAAAGCTCTGGGGGCTTCATAACTAAAAATCGGTTGGATATTTTGGCGGAAAGTGTAGACCAAAGAATGTATCATTCATTGGGCAGATACCTTGGATCGAACATCTTTGGTTTGAAGTATGCAAAGATATTCATGCACTAGCGTCATTAAATAACAGATATGTTTTGACCACTGACAGATTGGTATTGGTTTTTCCGTCCTCAGCGGAAGACCCTGCTATTATTCTATTGTTTCTTTTCCACTTTTCTTCTTATTATCATTTTTCTTTTTTTGTCTTACAAATTTTGTGCTGGCGATTCCTCAAAGATGGCTCATTCGATTTTCTTCAAATTTTAAGGGTTGATGTGTCGGCATCTGGAGTTGGTACCACCGTTTCAATTTTTTGATAATTACTTCCGGTCGGAAGTTATCGTCCGTTTACGATTTTTAAAAGTCAATTTTGTCGGCTAGAGATCCAAAAAAAAAACCCGAATAAAAATAGGGGCTGAAATTTTTAGTGAAGATAGACATCAATTTTACCTATTGCTACACGGTCATAAAAACGTCCGCCGTTCATTCCGTTCGTCACCGGAAGGAAAGATAAAAAAACGATTGTTTCAACTTTTCGCTTTTTATATATTTTTCTAACGGGTTGATAGAAACTCTTTCACTGATTCAGAAGATGTAATTTGTTTTAAAATCGATTGATGCGTTTCAGAGATATTAAGCATCAAAATCCTGAAGCGAGAGTCCGAGTAGCTCAGTCGTAAGAGTCGTGGACATGTGCTCAGGCAACCCAGGTTCAAGCCCCCGGTGCTGACATTTTTTTTTCCAAATTTTTTGCGTTGATTGACAATGAAGTCTTAAAAGTGAAGGATTTTATCTTATTTACTCAAAAATCGGACGGAAGACCCACTCGTTGCTCGCAACGAGAACGATCTAGTTATTATATATTATTGTTTTAGGAATACATATGTATAATAGTATGTTTGATTGTTAAGAAGTCAATTTCCTGGATTGCATATATAATCTATATTTGAAATACAATCAATTTCATTTTCAAAATGAAGAGAATGAACTGTAAGTGTTTATGGACATTGCATGTAATGAAAATAATTAATAACAAATGAAAAAGAATATACGAAACTACAGTGCTGCTATCATAAGAGTTGACAAAATAATTCTATCCTATCCTGCAAATCAGCAAATCGACTAATGTAACACGTAAACACGCCGGTTGTTTTGTCATGTATATATGTTTAATTATGATGATAAAAGCGATACAGAATTTATTTATAGCTTAAACAAACATTTTAATCTAATTCATTTCCTAGTAATCTAATGTGCAAGGATACGGAAATCTACGAAAGCCGAGAAGGATCATTCGAGATTCGAGATTCGAAATACGAGATTCGAAATACGAGATTCGAGATTCGAAATTCGAGATTCAATATCTAAATTAACCAATCAAATCAAGGATCTGATAATATGTATCCTAGCGACATCAAACTGTTCTAAATAAAGATCATACGTACATGCTCTTATATACAAATAAATGCTATGTTCACTTCTCCCTACCTAACTAAATAATTATTTGTATTTACTTTTACACAGAATATCTAAGTAGACTAGTAATAATGCAGTGTGCTTCGCGGATCTAAGTGATTTTGTTTGCCCTGGTCCATTTCCACCTGATGCGTTTGAACCTTAAGGTATTTCACCACCAGTAATAGTTTAAAACCCGGGTTTATTCACCCCTTTTGTGTCAAAATGCGGGTATGGTAGAGAACTTCATAAGCGTAGCTAATTTTTTCTGTAGGGGGTCCTAGGCCAATTTAAAAAAATTTTACTATGTAAATTTAATAAGCTCCAATTTTCCCGAGGAGGGGGTCCAGATCCCCTGACCCCCTCCTTTCTAGATCCCTGCATGAAGATTAGTACATGTATCTAAATAATCTAAATATAAATAATCTGTCCTGTTTCACTAATAAATATAAGCATTACTTATCGTTTTTATGTATGCATACAGTGATACACTAGTACTATGATTATAAACAAATCATTGAAATATTATCACATCATACGGAATTATTAATAAATACAATTTTTTCCCTTTTCCTCAGTAAACAACTTATTATGAGTCTTACTTTTGGAATTGTTTTCAATATAGAAGGATACCTACTCTTTACAATTAAAGGTGGGGATGATGGGGTGCCAATTTGTTCACATTGCCGATTTCTTCTGCAGAGAACAGTAAAACCCTTTATTTGATTGTGCATGAATATTTCAAAATTAATTGTTGTACATATATTTTGTTATAATTCATTCATTGATATATCAACAAGAAAGAATAAAAGCATATGTTTCACAGCCAAGTTAAGTTTCTCTGTAGTTTCCTACCCCCCTACCCACCACCGCACCAAAATTGACAATAATTACATATAAGTCATACAAATGTTTACTTTTTTTGTAAGTATCGATCTAACGATGTAAATAAGCACTGCAAACAAAGACGTGTGTATTTAATATACTACTACATTACACTTAGCCAGATAAAATGTAATCAGGATGAAGCTACAAGGGGTGAGTGGTGCAAATTTACCAATTTGTCGCCATACACACAGAACACCAAATAAAGAAACTGTGAGTGGTGTGTGGAATGCATAAAAGATGGCGGCAAATTATCTCAAATAATCAGTGCAAAAACCCACAAATAGGCAGTTATTTGTTACATATCCTGCAAAAACATTGATAAAAAATGTTATCGTCCCATAACATAGCCGATTAATTTAATGTGTACATATGGTCAACGTACATGTAATTCTAATATACAAGAAGGCGGACGTATCAGGCGGGGATCCAGAAAATTAAATTTCAAAAATGATCGGTTGAATTGCATTAAATGCTTTTAAAATTTTTTTAAACTACCGCACGGGTCAAATTGCGTGATAGAAGCTATGTACAGTGTAATTGGAAACTTTCATTTTATATCAATATGTAGTATTACCTATTATAACAAATGAGAGTATAGCACAACTGCCACAATCAATACATGTCCTTTACCGGCACCACTTCCCTCCCCATAAAAAAATGAAACAATTGTAGTTTTATTTAAGGACATACCCGATTAAAATTGAAAAAAAGAGTCGTACGTTTAAAACTAATTTTGTCAAAACTTTTAGATTCATTTGGTTATATTTTGGTCCATTTGGGTAAATATATGCACCAGCACAGCTCTAATTTATATATAATCAGGCCATAAATTCAAAATATTTTTAAAAATTAATAGCTTTAAATCCAGTGGATGAAAGAAAAGGAAAGCAAGTCGAACTCGATGAGTGCTAATACCTGTGTTGAATGAATGGTACAGTAGGATATGCGCAAAAAAGTCCCGTCTACTCTTTCCTATCCCTATCCTATAATTATTGGAATTTTAAATCCGATTATAAAAGTCAAATTAAAAATCAAGTACGGATATGTACCTGTTTATCAAAAGTAAAACTACTCATAATTTATCTACAGTGCATCGTTATGGAGCTACATAACCAAATAAAAAAACCTGGAAAACGAAGAGAAAACAAAGTGGGGACAGACTAACTGACAAATTAATTAGGACTATATAGCCCCCCCCCCCCTCTTGAAATGTATATACTGAAAACAGATTATTGGCGTATAACATCCGCACACAATTTAAAGAAAATTTCATGTTTTTTTTTATCATTTTCGCTAGCTAATGTAAGACATCACGGAAAAGGAAATGCTAGGTGATGAGAGAGAGAGAGAGAGAGAGAGAGAGAGAGAGAGAGAGAGAGAGAGAGAGAGAGAGAGAGAGAGAGAGAGAGAGAGTCGATGTAAATCACAGGTGCGCTAACACCGTTAAAATTAAAGCTTGCTAGTTGGTCTGTCCTACCCTAGCTACCTCCTCTCTTTTCTCGTTTTAGAGGCTTAATTATTGTCTATATATGCTTGTAACAAATAAAATCAATTTCAAATTCTAAATCAAACTGAATTTGACCCTACAAAACTCTCTCTGTGTCTGTCTGTCTGTCTGTCTGTCTATGTCTCTCTCTCTCTCTCATATCGACAATGGCATTGCCATACCCTACAATACACTATTGTTATCTGGATTTTTGTCTTTGAGGTTGTAAATCATTATATCTTCTATGGTTTAAAACTTTATCATAACCTATATTTTGACATGTCGATTATTTTTTTGAGTTTCGTTTCATAGCTAAAACATTTAGATTAAACAGATCTTTCTTCGCGAGCCAATTTTTACACAGTTGGGGCGAATACACTTCGGGTTAAAATTGTTCGGGGGGAAATACATACAGAGCAAACAAAACCACTTAGATTCGCAAAGCCAACAGTGTTATTTCTATTTTAATTGTTTATACTGTGTGGGGTTAATTCATCAATGTTAATTTAACCATTTTATAACCACTATTTAAGAGCTATTAAGACATTTATTTGTAGGAAAGAGCATGTACGAATGATCTTTATTTAGAACAATTTGATGTTGCTAGGATACAAGTTTCAGATCCATGATTTGATTGGTTAATTTAGATATTGAATTTCGAATTTCGAATCTCGTATTTCGAATCTCGAATCTCGAATGATCCTTCTCGGCTTTCGTAGAAATCGGCTCATTCGGTCGCCGATAAATGTAAACACGATTCGGTAAAGCATTACATTATGATTGAATTAAAATAGTGTATTCTTTTTTTATGATTTTAATTCATTGACAAAATATAAAAGCTTGCGCATTTATAGTTACTTTTCTTCGACATTTCTTAATTTGATCTGTTTAGTATATTATCGGGCCTTATCAGTACTTGTGATTGGATATCAATGAAATTAAATTAAACGTGATGGTACCAAGAAACAACGCTAGTTTCTTGTGAAGAGACTTGTCTACTTATATGTCAAATTGTTTGTAGAATTATTATTTCTGTTTTATACTGTTGAAGTCTTTAACGTACAGATCGAGTACGCACGCTTTTGCGGAGCGTTTCATTTGTATTGTGACGTCATCTTTTTGCTTGCTTGACGCCATGGCGTGATAGTTTAAACTGCAGATAATCAGCGAAATTTGTTGAAAATAGCTCGTTTGATGCGTAAAATTAATTGATATTATATTGTGGAATAAACATAAATGTCTCGAAGTATAAGCTATATTTGGGCTCGGTTCGAAAACGTGTAGAAGGTTCAGCAAGCCGAGCCCTCTGTCGCTTTTTCTAACCCGCCTAAATATAGCCTAATTCATATATTTCAAGACAGTTACCATGTATTTTATATCAATGACCCTTAATATGTGATGTTATATATTTATTTAGTACTTAAATATGTCTGAATGTTTTAATAATACTATAAAGATCACCCTTTTTGCCTTTGTCAAATAAAAAATAGATATTATCTGACAAATCCGGGAAATTGGGCATACAAAAAACAACTTTGATAAAACCCCTGAAACAAACCAGGAGGTAAAAGGTTTTTTTATTTGACCATTTGATGCCTTTTAACAATAAATTTATTATGAAGAACAGAATAGAAATCCCTAGAGCAGAAGTTTAAAAAAATGTATTAAAATGTGCAAAATTGATACATTTCTAGCTAAATCTCATAGGGTCCTATGTTATAAATTAACAAACTTTGAGATGACTCCTTAAACAAACGGTGTGGTAAATGTCTTGTTTTTTTATATTAAAAATAATAATTATATCATTGAAAATTCGTGTAAAAAATTTCATTCAAAAATCTAGGACAGAACAAATTAGATCCGGCCTCGTTAAAGAAATAGATAAATAAATAAAACATCATTTATGTAGTGATTTTACGCTGCATTGTGCATTCTATATATATACAGTACATTAACTCTATCCTTACTTTGTTCCTTAATTGACTGTAGTGCGCATTTTCTTTACCGCTTTGTAAATATCTAAACTTAATAGTATTTTTTTAATGTTTTACTTTGTATAACAAACAAAATTAATATTGTTGTTGTCAATGTATTATGAAATTAATTTTCGTTTCGCAAAAGCACTCTAAAATTCATATTCGAATCTGATTAGCTACATTGTGCAGGATAGGATAAGATAGGATAGAGTTTGACTTCAGTATTTCTATCATGTGTCCTGCATCCTGTATCCTATCATATCCTTGTCAACTTTCAGAATAGCAGCATCGTAACAACTGAAAAAGGCGCAGTTGACAGATTTGGTAAAAATACTGTATGGGTATCAGGTTCCTCTGAATTGAACATATTTTGGCCCTTAAGTTTTTATTTTGAATTAAATTCATTTATTATGACTCAAAAACAAAACAACAGCTTCAAATGTCTGAAAAAAATGTATCAAAACCAAACGGAGAGTATCAAATTTAGAAGCGTCCATCAACTGTGACATTATACCAAAAGGTTTCCTGATAAATGTCATCAATAACATGGATCTGTTTCTAAGAGCTTACAAATAACCCTGAAAATTCATATTAAGAGGATGCTCTTAAGAATGAACAGCTCTCTGTCTGTTCACGGATAACCACAGTCACCAACAATAGGAGAAAAATATAGTTTCACTGGAGTCTTCTTGTGATACAATGTAAATCCACATTCCATGCAGATTGAAGCCAAAAAAATCATAACAACATCCAATACGACCTTATCAAATGACCTAAACAAAACTTCTTCCGGATGTTGTTCCAATAGCATAAAGAACTAGACTTATGTTATTACTCTAACCTTCTGCTTTAGACACCTAAAAACCTCCTTCTTTAGACGCCTAAAACGTAAAAGAGCCAACAAGTGAAGACGAGTCCTTGACCGACACTGCCACCTACCCAGTACTGAATAGATCTAAGGTTTTTAAAAGACGTTAAGACGTCGCTATTATTTAAAAGTCTCAATTTCTGCCCAACTCCGCATAAGGTCGATTACAAAAAGTCCAGAGAGTATACTATTTTTCCGAAGTCTGAGATTAAAAGAACACTTCTTGCGAAAAGACCCCAGTAAAGATCACGCAGATGACCCTCTTCTGTCCTTGCACACAATAGAGGAACAAACGTTGTACCGACCCGAATGTACTTGGGAACCAGCACCGGGCAAATGTGGAACATTTTAGTCTTACATTGATGCTGTTGAGTCAGACATTTAGAAGCTCCTTATAAACTAACAATTCATCACTGACAATCTGACGAAAGAAAAAAAATCTGCTTTACAGAGTTTTGAAAAACAGGGATCGACGACAAAGGAATTAAAAAATTAAAAAAGCTGACAAAGGATCCGCAGCAGTTGTCCTAGACAAACTAGCGTACTTAGCTGAAGCCAACAGATAACTTACAGATGAATGTTTCTACAAGACTGGACTATGATCCAACCGAAGAGTTTCCAGCTCTCTCACCGATAACCTGGACGAAATGTATAAAAATGACGAAATTGGTGTCAATATTTACGAGAAGTTTCGCCCAACCAACTTTATACGGGGTCAATATATCTGTGTCCAAAAATCTACAAGGAAGGATTGCCTTGACGCCCAATAGTTAGTACCATTAGTCACCCAGGGAGAAAATATCTGACTTTTTAGATCTACACCCCGTCCACATGTAGATTTACCATCATACATGTACTTCCAAAACAACATAAATTACCTTAAAAAAACACCTTCTTCTGGCCTTTCAGAGAATACTCTACTTCTCGCTATTGATGTCACGTTGTTGGAACGAATATCCCAAATGATGAAGATATCAAGGCCTGCAGGGAGGTCTGGGACAGTAGAACGATTCAGCATCTATTAACCGAATCTCTTTCTCAAGTTCATTGAAAATATTTTCATGTTCATTTTCATGTTTAGAGGTAAACATTACATACAAATAAGTGAAACAGATATAGGCAACAAAATAACTACCTCTTACGCCAAACATTTATTGAGAAATTAGAATGCGATGTGCTCCTTAAAGCTCTCGTCATTTCTTTGAACTGTTAGCGGATCATAGGCATTATTGAGATGAAATGGGTTAAAATCCGATACTTCCAAAATGACTTCATAACATTTACCAACTCTCTTCATAATTCAATTAAATTCACAGTTTGCATATCTAGTTCCGAAAACTTATTGATGGAGACTACATCGATTCTGGAAGATGGTAAAATAAAATTAAGTCTCCATACTAATGATTCCTATCTCTACTTTAAGCTGTCTAGCTGCCAACCTTCCCCTACTTTAAGAGGAATTCCTAAAAGATTAACAACCCGAATCAGGCAAATCTGTTTCTCTGTTAATATCGTTGAAGAACAAAGCAAGAAATTGAAATCTCATTTGTGAAATCGAGGCTGTAAAGCCCACACAGTGCAATCTGCAATCGATGAGATTGTTACAAAAGACAAGAAAACCCTATAGCATTTCGAAGAGAAAACAGACAAAAGCAGGGTTCCAAAAAAAAGTTTGTTACATGTACTACCTATTACCAGCCTTTAAGAGCTTTAACACTGTCCTTAGAAATAATATCTCTTTTCTTTACACCAACGAAAGAATGGCTGACCTTCTTAAGTATCCACCAGTTACTGCGTTTAACCGCCCGAGGAACTTAAATGACGTGGTAGTGAGCGCGAGAATAGACAACCCGGTGCCCAGTGGTGGTTTTAAAACTGGTTCAGACCCAAGATGCCTTTTGTGCAAACACAACATTAACAGGGAGTTTTAAATGCCCCATTACGGGTAGCACCTATGAAATATCGGGCAATACAATACGTCTTGTCGCACGGCCAAATGCATATATGTTACCCGTTGCAAAGTTTGTTCTAAGCAATGCAATGGGGAAACAGGTGACCTCTGCAGAAGAATCAACAACCGCTGCCCCACATTTTTTTTCTTTACACCAAACTCAATTCCATTGTAAAATCAATTCCTTAGTTTAGTTTAATACTTTGTATCTAAACCTAACCGCCGTTTATTTTAACATTAGGAGTTTAAATTTTCTGTTTTTAACTCGGACGTTAATTTTAATCTTAATTGACTGGCAGTCGATTGATTACTTTAGAGCGATCGGACGCATTTTCAAAACCTACTTTAAGAATGTTAATTAAACTGTTTATAATATAGTTTTTCTTTTTTATAGTTTCTTAAGTAGTTTTAGTAGTAGCGCTAGATTTTGTTTTTTTCGTTTTTTCCTTGTAGTTTATATCTTTTGTCCTAATGAACATTTGACAATAACAACTGTTCGTGTCATTAGCCATTTTTAGTGCTTTATATATACTCAGTTAACTGGCTTAGTATCTATATATATTAGATCTGACACTTAAAAGATACCTATCGTTGCTGATTATATTCAGTACTTATATATTATACTGTGTTTATAAACTGCAATAGTTTGTGTAAACAGAACTTTACACTATTGAACAAATGTTATTTGAGATAGGTCTATTTGTATCAATCAACTAACATTACATTTCTCAAAACCTGATACTGATTTCAGCGAATTAATTTTATTCAAAAATTACTTTGACGCCTTTGTGATACGAATAAATTAACCATTTCATACATTTTTTCTCGGTAATTTTGTAAATAATTTGCTTTTTATTAAATCAAATGATTGAACAGATTCATTTAAAGGCGGTAAATAGAAGTACGATCAATGTGATCAAATACATTGATCAATATGAATTTCAGCATTTTTTTAAAACAAAAGATAACAATTTCATGATACCCAAAAATACTGCTGACTTAAACAAAAGGCAACAAAAGATACAAAAATATCTACTGGTACTGTACCAGTTATCGGCTAAGACCAGTTATCGGCTAAACTGAGGGTTCGGGTCTATAGCACACGAATATCCGAGATTTTTTAATTCAGTCGTCTGTTTCTAATAAAGAAAAGTCAGTTTGCTTGAAAACTTTCTTCAATATGTCATTGTTTACCGCTGATTTACATCTTTGCACTTTCAGCTGTGGGGGAAGTGACGTAATAAGTTAAAAATAGAATATGACCGCTTTGTGATACGTAATAATTTATTATATCCCTTCTTTGATTTGACATATAATATCAATACATATAACATTTATAAACAAAAGGAAATCAATAAATTCCGAGAGATTCCGAGAGATTCATGGCGCAGTTGAACGCCTGATTGTATAATTATGCACTGATTAGCGTACGATTGTGTGTATTACCGTATGATGATAAAAGAATAATTTTATGAGTTTAATTTATGTATAATAACCCCTACGACCTATAGGCTGACCCTGCAAGGGACATAATTCAATCAACACTTTGCAGAATATAAAATCAACATGTACAAGGATTTTACTATGTTATTATCACGAAGCCGATAACTGGTACAGTAAATCATAAAACCTAGGCAAATTCGGGGCTTGCTAAAAAGCACAGAAACAATATGTTTTGGGTTTAATGATGTAATCTAACCGATGGATAAATAAGGAGTTCACCATTTAAAGTATGAAAAGTTTTATTCCAATATATCAAGAAGTAAGGAAACAGGAAAAGAAAACGTAAAATTATAGCCGATAACTGGTACAGTGCCAGTAAACGTTTTTATGTGAAATTTTAAATATTAAGCTTGGTTAACAGATATTAGCATATTATTTTAATTAAAAAAACCCAGTTATTTTCGTTAAAATTTAACGTATATATAAACTATTATGCAATGTATTAGTCAAACTGCACGTGTGGATCTTGAGGGGGTCCGGACCCAATAAAACATTCAATTAAAAAAAATAATATTGTTAAAATACCTAACTATTCTCGGTTCCCCCAGAACCCAAAATATCCTTGCAACCCCCCCCCCCCCCCCCCCCCACACACAAAAAAAGTGTTCTTGATCCGAGCATGCTATGCACTGGTTAACCATCTGTTATTTGTGAAGTTGATTTAGTAATATTTGTGAACCTAGCCATCATGTAACTTATTATTATTTTATTCATTTTTGTTAATGAAAAAAATTAAACCGAACGAGCTTTGTGTGGATAAGGCACAGCCAATGAGCTGTAAATTATACTTATCTTAATAATATACAGTAAAAACTGTCTTAGCGGACACTTGAAATCAGCGGCCACCTCCGATTGGCGGCCAATTTTTGTTTAGTCCGACGTGTTTCCTCATATATTTGCCCTGAAATAAGTGGCCACTCGCGTAACGCAGCCAGCGGCCACCCAATTTACTAACCAACCACCTAATTTCACTGTATTTAGCGCCTATGTCGACGAATCTTTTGTCACGTAATATATCACCCGCGTTAGTTGATTACAGATCCCGTCCCGATCATTTTGATCGTTATGAAAACAAGGGGTCGCTTGGGTAATTAAATAATTATTGTTTAGTCGCTTGGGTAATTTAAATAATTTTTGTTTAGTCGCTTGGGTAATTAAATAATTTTTGTGTACCTTTCATGTGTTTAAATCAAATACGATGAAATATGTGTATCTTCTTTGTATTTTATTTATTTCATAACATGGCTTCTTGTTCTCCCTACGTAAAGAGGATAGTATTAAATCTAACGTTAAGTGAAAAAAAGTTCATGAGTTTGATAAAAAGTGTATGTCATATCGAAGACAATGGAAAGGTTTCAAGTTTGAAAAACTATAATTAACAACATTTGAAAAACAAGGACACATATAAAAAAAATATGAATCAATGTAGACCCTGAAAGTCCTGAAGCACCGTTGTCTACTGTAACGGCCCGGTAACGAGGATATAAGCGAATTTTGTTGGGGTAGTTCAACAGTTCAATTACGTGATATCTCGTAGAAAAACTGTTAAAGGACCATTATTACAAGGAAAGCCCTAATTTTTTTTATTTATGCAAAGATGTAAAATAAATAATGTACATTAAGTATGTGAAAATACATTCGTGAATAAATCTGTAATTATTATAAAATATGTCTATTAATGCATTTTATGTTTATACATTGATTTACATGATTCTGCGTGCAAACTGGAATTTATTTTAAAGGCCTGTCTTACGCGGCCACTTTTCAAATTTCCCCGAGGTTACCTTTTAACTGTTTGACTGTACCGTCATACTAAATCACTTAACTTTTAAACCACTCCTAAAGGAATCTAACAGTAAGAAAATTACAAATGTTGAGTACTGAAATGTTCCGCTTTGTCTTTTCATAAATTTTCAGGAATTTTAACTCCTTTGAATAAATGGCATAGGATAACGAGTTAAGGATTACGTTTACTCAGGAGCGAAAAAAAATCCACTAATAGGAACGAAAAACTACTTATTGTTCATTGTAGCCCCACTTTTGTGGTGCTATTTTTCACTTTCAAATAACTAGGTCAATGACCTACTTTTTCTGCTAGTGACCTCTAAATGTTTTTTGAAAAAATTGTCAAAATTTGTCAAAATTGTCCACCATTTTCAAGGTTTTCTTTATTTTTTAATTATTGAAAATAATAAAACAATTTGTAGATTGGGAAATGATGAAATACGAATAGCTTTACTAATTTTATATTTGAATGAATCGTTTTAATCTGATATCTTAAGTTTAATTTAGTCCGAATTTCCTCTATCAATTTCTAAAATTGTACCCATTTTTGATCGAGTTTTACAAAAAATTGACTAATAGGAGCTCCAAACCATTGATTGCCTAAGACTGTTTTTATTGTCTGTATTATGTTGTCATTAACATTATATAAGGTCAATGATCAAAATTCCGAGATATTTTATTTTGAATTGATTTTATGTATTTTAAAGATTTTTCCAATCGCGTGCCAGCCAGTGATATAAATTAATAGACGAGTAAATACAACCATAAAATATGTAAAATGATATGAAAAAACACATAAAAACTTAACTTTTGCAATTACACTGCAACAAAAAGATTTTAAGTGAAAATAAGAAAATAAAAAAATTAGTCCGAATTTCCTCTGTTTCAATTTTAATCTACCTTTGTCGGAGCGTATCTTCCTCAAATTAACTAATCATGGATATCAATATTGATATTTGTTGATAACGTTGTTATTTTGTGTTTTTAAAACAACTGGAGTTCAGATTTTGAACTTTGTAAAAATATTTTTTAAAATCTCAAACCCTGCGTAAACGTAATCCTTAAGCCAAATACTAATGCTTTTGTGTAGCAGTTCGTGAAGGAACATTTTTGGATGTTATTTTTCGGGCTGAGTTTTATTTTTATCAAAACTTCATTGACTAGGTATATGTAGGTATTAAACGTTTTCCGAGTACATTGAAATTTAATGCCGATTGAAGAAAGGGACAAATAAAATGGGGAGGGGAGGAAATGAACATGCTTTACACGAGAAATGATATATGAATGTCTACCATTCTCTTTTATAAGTAAGCATTAGTTTAAGGTTAAGATACGTTATTTAATTCATTTGTTTTTTGCATTCGGGATTGAAAGTTTATTTCCTTTGACAAATCTGCATGTGTCCAAAACAGTTGACTTAAGCAATTAGAATTCAATTTGAAAGTAGAATGTTTTAAATTAGTTTATAGGTTTTTGCCAATTTTTAGTTAACGTGTCTATTGGGACAAAGGGCAGGAAAAATAAACCATTTATTCATTATCTGTCCATGATCTTAAAGAAAAGAATGAAAACAAACCTCTCATTATCATTGAAAAGAATCAGAAGAGGCAGTTCATATCTTTGGTGTAGTTATATGACTTGTCCTTGAAGTAAATATTATTCTCTGTATGTTTAAATGGTTAATAATGACGGTTTTTTTTGGAGCAGCTTTTGTCATCCGGTGCTGTTTTTTGTTGCTCGGTTTTAGTTATCCTTATAGATATATGCTCCGGTAAAAACTACATATCTTGTTAAAATAAATAATTTCCTTAGCAGCAGCATTTTTATATCTTACATATTTGTTTATCTTTAGTCATTTCTTAAAAAAATTTAAATAATATATTTATTCAACTACCGGTTTGTATCAGTCTGTAAACTTTTATTTCTTCAATCCAAGATGCTTCAATGATGAGTCAATTACCAATTTGCCAATTATGAACGAAAAGATTAAGATTGCTATTTATTTTACAATATTGTTAAAACGCATTGTAACTAAGCCGCGAAGCTTTTACTTGGTGTGTACCAAGTCATTTGGTATCAGCACTGAACCACTGTTTAAGGTATGAAAAATGATTGAATATTTTGATAAAATCATGTATATTTACCTTTCACTAGAATACAGAACAACATCGTCACGCTTCATAAAATATATTTAACAACATGTCTAACTGAACACATTGAATTAATATTATCTAATCTTTTATCTATAATCATCAGATTACGAATGCTATATAAGTAAGATATACACTAGTTTTGTTTACATGCCATATGTGATTTACAAGCAACGAGATAAAACTGCCTAGTACGTAATTTATTTGGTAAGATTTTGATTTCAGTTTGAAGGGGATTAATGAAATCGTGAAATGATGTTTGGCGAATTAGATATCGTTTATTTCTGGTTATATTTATTTATTTTAAACATTTTGTTTTATTTTGTAATGTATGTGTGTATATAGTTTTAAGATAGAAGATAGTTAATATATATTTTTTATTGGCTCTGAATTTTGTGTTCTCTCCTATCTAGCTCCGGATCCATAGATAAAATTTACCCAACCCAGTTCATTTTCCGTCGTGGTTTTTAATAATCATTGGAACGTTAAATGTGACTTCCTCTTCCGTCCAACTATCTCCTTGCTTTGTTTTTATTACAATGCATTATCAGCTTAAAGTTAGAAGTGTTAATTCAACTTTTGTAGTTTAGTCGATTAATCGAGCATTTGAGTCAAAAGATAGGCAAGAACGCGTTTAAATTTTGAATGTATAAGTAAAAATTCCAGTGTTTTACCTAAATGATTGTGTCAAACAAAAGGAACAACTTATTATTGCCTTAAATGAATTAGAACATAGACAAGTCAGCTTAAAAACAGATTTTTTACTTTAATATATACCGATAACCGATGTAAACAAAAAACAGGGTACGGACCTTGTTTACATGACAAAAAAATGTGTAACCTGTATCTTGCTTATAACTCTACGACTGACACGCAAATTTCATTTGATAATTAGATATGCAATCCGAGCGCATTGTTAATAATAAACAAAGAAATAAAAAATTTGACCAAAATCGTGACTAAGACCCTTTCAAGGGTATGGTCACAATTTTGGTCAAATATTTTTCCATTTTTAATGTGCACAATGTTTTAGTAAGGCATTTCCAATAGTCAACCACAATTTAAGTGTCAGTCGTAGTGTTACATTTGAGGTATAGACCTCACGATTCCTTGTTATGAAAATAAAATTCACGTCATGATTTTGTTTACATTTTAAATGGTGAAGTAAAAAGACCAATTTAGACACAGGCGCTTGGGACTGCTTATTTATGCTTTAAAAAAATAAGCAGATACTAGGAAATTCAGTTTGAAAAAGAAATTTTAATTGGTATGTTGAACCAACTTAAACAAGTACAGGGCCTAAGCTTTGTTTACATTACACAAATTGTGACCTCTTTATCCTGCTGATAACTGATATACTGCTCCCACTCAAACTTTAGATATTCATTGGAAATTTATTAGTTTCAACTACGTATACAGTCTTTTGGGGTTATTCCGCATCACTTTTGACATCTTGGTTGCACAAAATGTAAAATGTTAAATATGTATGTTAAAATTGGTTGTTCTATACCAACAGAAAAGACCAGAATGATATTAAGTAAGGAAACATATCTTTGTCGCAAAATATTTCCATCTTTGAAGTAGCTACATGTATTTTGACAGGGGTTCTTTAGACACAATCACTTTAGTGTATTGTGGGTTACTTTCGGGTTCGCTGTATTTCGAATCAGTAACTTAACTCCCAAAAAATAGTCCGACAAGAATTATACATTTTTAGCGAATAAAGTATCTTACTTCCCTACATTTAATTCTAATAATTGTAAAGAAATAATTATTTTTGACTTTGCTTTATACTACTTTATTTCTAATAGTACCCCGACACATCATTTGTATACACTTTCCGGAGAAACAAAGAAAAAAACGTAAAGAAACCAGAATTAATACGTCACCATATACAATGTCCGTTGTTTATAGCCCTAACCTGGATAGTATTAATGACTTCCTTAACATAAACATGTGAACGGAAAATATTTCATACACGTATTTGAATGCAGTCATTGTGTACAAACCTGATTTACAACTGAAAGGGTGAGAACATAATAAGTTAATTGCTAGAAATGTATTTCTAAATGTACCACATTTTCTGCTTATATTTTGTAAATCAATGGATTATTTAGCAGTATTGATTACGATGACCGCATGGTTGTTTTATTCGTTTTGTAAATTGAAGATAATTCGAAATATCCATAGTGACTATGTCACCTCAGACCAACATATTCATTGACCTGTACTTGAATATCACCTCAGACCAACATAAGTATTGACCTGTACTTGAATAAGAGTTAAAGATTTATCAGGAAAACAAAGAGTTTTAGGTATTTAATGAATAGACATGATAACTATTGTAAAGGTATCTTATTCACTAAAGATTGAATTTTAAAGACTATTCGCTAGAAATACCTTGTTGTACTTGTGCCGATACGATAGTGATTGATTGTTTTTTTATATTATAAAGTATATGATACTTTCACTTTTTAAATAGTTTTTTTGGTAGATAAATTCGTTTACATCCTCTTTTAGAGTCTTTTAAGCACTGTTTAATCATTTCATGAAATTAAACACGTCCAGTTCTAGATGATGTAGCAAATGACATACTTCAGCATTTATAGACGTCTCCAGCGCCAATTTTTAAGGTTACAATGAGGCCAGTTGGATTTCATTTGAAAATTGTAATTCAGATACAGCACTTTTTTACTTTGTCTTGCAGGACACAGACTATGACAGAGTGGACTTTTACAGTATGCATCTCATCAATCTTAAAGTCATATTAACATATATGATACTTATAATTTTGAAGGTTGAGGTATGTTTCAGTTTTTGCCTAAAGAAGTTAACGACTCGGTTATTACATTGTGACTGTATTTTTTATCATTGCAAACAAACAACAAACCAATATATAGCACAATTGGTTTAATACCATTTAATGCAACCAGTCATTTTAGCTAACAGTAACAATATCCTTAGCAAAATACAACCAAATATGCAAGTAACTGCATCGCTTACAAGCTGTAAAGAAAACACTATCGTTATCATTATTCAATATTTTACTTGAAGATATCGAAGGCCAATGACGAATCATGTCCGATATCGAGAAAAACAGTACAGATTGTTGATGAATGCCCAGACAGTTTAGAAAAGTGGATAAAAGCTGCTATGAGGAAAAACTGCGCATCGTTTGCCAACCAGTGCAGCAAACCTAGTAAACTACAATATCATTGTGTTATAAATTCATTCGTCAACGAAACAATAGAAGTATGCGCATATCCAAAAAATATTGTGTTAGGTAGATATTTTTACTGTTTTATTATTTTTTAATATTTAAAAATAATAAATGGAATGTTTAATGATAAATAATGCATCCATTTGAAAAAAAAACCCTCTTGTATCACTATATCTTCTGATACATATTGTTAATTTCCTCGATCTTTTTAATAAAAATATTATTTCTCAGTTTGGTGATATCTTTATTAGTAGTTAGACCGACCTTGCATTGACACCAAACCCCCCTGCATAAAGATTTTAAAGGATTGTGGCGCGGTCATCTTTTAATAGTATTATTCATTTGTTTTAAAACTAATAAAATAATACATGTAATTTGCAAAATCATTTTGCAATTAATAACAACGTACAATTGAATCGAATTTTAATGAAGATTAAACTTCAGGAAAAGATTTTCCCTTCTAGTTTAAGCAGATAAGAATTCGTCTATCAAGGATTTGGTATACAAGGAATGTTCAACATGTAGGGTCTGACAAGTAGTTCAAAGCTACGTACATGCACACATGTGATTGAGGCAATGTTGTATACGACTTATCTAATAAAATCTGCTAAAATTGACTTTTTACAGTTTGCTAAACACAGTTAATTTTCTTTAACTACTGAATCGAAAAGTCATTTGGTTGTTGGGTTCCAAATTCTCATACATTATTACCCCTCAAAATTAAGCACAGTACAGTTCCCATGATTCTAATATTAGAATCCAACATGGCAGCTATCTGACTATGTATAATAATGTTTTTGTTCTTTTTCTTCATTTATTAATAAAATACTTTACAGGATTTTGCACCGAATATAGTTTCAGTGGAAATATGATTCAACAGAACATAAGAACAAGGTGTCCAATTTTTCAAAACAACCGATGCCCAATGTATTATCGCTCAACAGATGCTTATAAGTGTGAGTTATGATTTATGGTTTTTTTTTTGCATACGTACACACGAACACAAAGTTAACATAAATCTTATTATTCCTTTTCCTAATGATACAATCCAGGCATCATTTTAAACAGGGGAGAGGCATGCGAAATCTTAATAGATCGCAAAAATTTCTCTCATTCTGTCATCTACAGGGATTGGGTTGCGTTTGCAAAGTACCTCGTAAACAGTCTTTCTAATTCGATGTTGATATTGTTAATTTACTTATAATCCTATTTTGTTTGTGTATAGAGGTTGGGGGGGGGGGAGCAATTCCTCAAAATACAATTTCTTACGCGTTGAACAAAAGGAAAACATTTGCTCCAAGAAGAAATTGGGAGTCTACCTCCCCCTTCCAAACCGCTACATACCTGCAAAGTTTTATGATTATAACAATGGAGTTAAGCTGTTAATTTTTCTGTTTCTTGTTTTATTTTTGTTATCGTATTTAAAGGTAAAAAACTCTCCACAAATCATCATAATATTTTGGTTTTTCAGATCCAGGTTGTTATAAACTTACAAAAGAGTCAGCAAATGTTTCAGGGGACAGAATGACTGTGACTGTGCCTTTCAGTTTAAAAATGCAAGTATTATTGTTTTGTTTTTTTCTTTTATTTCACCTAAAGCAAATACAACTTATATTATTCATATAATATTATTTATTTAATAACTTCATGTTTTTCTTGACAGTATAAAATTATTTTTAATTAAACTTAACAGCCAAACTATATTATTGTGGATAGGGCTTGCTAATATTTAAGCTTTATTATGATCTCCGCTACCTATTAAAACAATTTTGAACGCTTTCTTTGTATAACAAACGCAAGCATGTGTTTCAATATATCATCTTAATAGTCTATAGAATATAGAACTACTAAGTTTTTAGAAATACACATCACAAACACTAAACCGATGATTTATAATTGATGTTTTCAAAAAAGCATATACAGTAAAACTCGTTTATAACGAAGTCCTATAATGAAGACCAATGGATTTACTTCGTTATATTCGTAATTTGTTATACCCGTAAAACGAATTCGTAATAATATCTATAGCAAATTCTCTTTATACATGTTTTCTTTCACCAGACGACAATTCTTGCTAATTTAGGCTCTGAATGAAAATTCATTTTTTTGATATCTTTAATAATCGGATTGAAATTTGAAGAATCTATGTGAAAATAAATTCATTCATACCATTATGTTATATGGTAAAGCAAACTTTTTCAACTGTTAAGAAAGAGCTGATGAATACCGCCTAGATATATACCTCATGTACAACAAAGAAAAATTGGCTTTAATTTATGCTATTTTCAAGTGCAGAAATTGGAAATAATATAAATATAAGTAATTAGGAGTCATTCTTTGAATGCAATGAGGCGATAATTTTAAATTATAACCTTATAATACTCAAAGAATGATTCCTTATTCCTTTAATATTTTGGCTATGGTTTAAAAAAAGAATTATATGATTTTTCATGTAAATGCACCCTTGGTAGATGCAACAATGCCAAACTGGTTTTGGTATGAATACAAGGCACATCTTTATATTTGTTAAAAAGAAGCTTTTTGATAGAAAAATGCTACAAGCTTGTCAGTCTGCAAGAGCTTTAATCAGTAACAAACAACATTTAAACATTATTTGGTTTAATGAATATAATGTGTTGAATGTCAAATAGAATTGACTTAAAGTGCCATACGATATAATTGTTTTGTATTTTTAGGGATGTAAATAATAAGAATCAACTTTTTGGACTTTTTGTTGCATGTTTTGCGATATTGGATATTTTGATATATTATCGACATTATAGTGTACCAAAAGAACAGAAGAGAGGTGATCATGTGGTGCATGACGTGGTTCTTATATTATGCTTTACAATAAATGCTGTAAATATGCTGGCACTAATTGGATGGTACTGCCATAAGAGAAGACGACAAATTTCAAAGGAAAACACACCTACAATGGTAAATTTAAAGCTATCTACTAAAATTTCGAATATATTCTATAAGACAATTAGACTTTAAAACAGTACACAACGATATCAACACAAAACATAAATAAATACTAGGAAATGAATTGTAAATAAATCTCTAAATAATAGTGTCTTTAATAATAAATATTGATTATAAACCAAATATATTATATACAGACAAGCTTTAAGGGTTATGTAATGATTGTAGTTTAGAACTTCATTTGACCGATGGCTTTGTTGGGCAGGTTTTATGTGAATTTTGGCTTTGTGAGTCTGCAATCAAAAGACGAACCATTTCTTATGTTCATATAACAAACACTGGAATCCAAGTCAACCTATTAAACACAGAAAACAAAATAATTCAACATTTTTAAAACGAAATGCCGCCTTATTTTTGGTTATTTGTACTAATCTTAATATTTGTGACAACATTTTAAACTCTGTGTCTAACGTTTCAGTGATACAGCTGTTTTATCCTTTTTTCTGTAGTATAGCTGAATTAAAAAACTGCTTCATCAACTATCAGGTTTCAAAAGTATACTGTATATACCGTTAGGTATAAACTACACGTATTCACTACAAAGAAAACATTAATATACAGCATGATGTTTTAAAGTACATTGCGGTGATTCATGCCTTCATCACAGTCAGGATATCACCGTACCCAATTTATAATATTAGTAAATTGGAAATATTCTCTTAAAAGTAATTTTAGATAATACCACTACTATAACAACTGATTAGATTTGTTATTAGGGCAATTAAATACCGTATAACAGGTTTTTTCCGCTTGTATCCAATTTCCGCTTTTTCGCGACGATTTCTGAATCGCGGAAAATATATTCAGCGCAAATCTGATACCAATTTTTTTTTTTATAATTTAGTTCTCTTTCCTTATAAAGAAAACAAGTATGTAAAGTACAATGAACTGTGTTCAGTAAGTTTAGAGGTAGAAATTGCGGGATCGGAGGACAAGCGCCAGATAACAGGTTCGTAAGCCTCGTGGTTTATCTAATAATCCATTGATAAGCTAATTAAGACGGCCGCTTTTCTTGCGTAGACCGATGTCTAATTATACCTGAGCTACTGGTATATGTAACGGTGCATGATCTATTTATTTATGACTGTTTGCGTCTCTGAAAATAATTATCGGTAATTATTTAACATAAAGGAAATCGTGATTGTGACAAAGTTTCATTGTCCAAATTTTTCATTATAAAGAGCGGCAATTTAGATATTTTTACCCTCTTACTTCATAGGTTTAAACAATCTTGAATATTATTATATTTTCTCTTTGACATTGAAATAGTGGAAAATTAATTCGCGTAAATTTTATATACCGTTCAAGGTTCAAAATCGCGGAAAAAAACTTGACGCGGAAAAAACCTGATAAACGGTATTGAAAATATAACATCATGGCTATTATCATATTGACAATCCTTTTTCAACATAATGCTGTGATGGAAGACCTCGTTGGTTTGCAACGAAGTTGCCTCTAGTTCCTTTTTACATTTTATTATTAAAAAACAACCTGGTGTCGATAAATAACGTATTTCAATAACTAACAAAAATGGATAATTGGTTTAAATTGAAAATCATTTTGAAATAAAATGCACAAACTTTATTTTAATTAACTCTCATATAAATCAGACGTAGAACCATCATACATTACATGGTATCTGTACATTGTTTTTGAAAGATCACTGTACAGAATTTGTTGTTTAAAAACTAGTGTTAATGTGTAAAACGTGTGTTTCGATTCATTCTTTAACTATGAGTTTATTTTATTATTTTATTTTATTAATACCCATTGATAAAATGCGTAAATTTAAGATTTAAAATTTAGAAGTCATTTGATGCATCCAAGTTTGCCATGCTGGGGAATCCTGACACTGCTTAGAGCAAAAGTCTGGCTCGATTTAAACTCTCACTGTATATCTAAAACTCGCGACTAGATAAAGAACTAGAGTTCCAGAAGAAAACACTCACGTGTGTCCTGTTGTTGCCGATCGCTCTTTAATCAATACAAAGATGTGCTTCAAACATAATTTTCAATTAAATTGGCTTTAAGTCTAGAACTATGCGTTCCAATTTTCATCCAGTTAAATCGCAATGTAAAATCGATAATGATAAATCCAGGCTTCTGGAAAACGAATAGGTACCTAATAGTGTAAAATTCGTCAAATAGACTTTTAAATACTTTATTTATACAACGTTGACGCCAGAATATTTCCTTGCTGTTCATGGTGAATACTCACTGACTCTATTCACCAACAGCATTTAATCTCCATAGCAATTAATTCTCTTGGTTTATACGCATCGGAGAAATAATTGTAACGGAATACAATAAACCTGTTATTTTCTTAGTAGTCATAAAATAGGGTTAGAAGATCAATTATATTTGCAGGCAAAACAGAAGGTAAAAGAATGTGAATACAACTAATGAATCATTATGTCTTAATGGGACATGGCCACGATTTTGATCAAATTTTTCTGTTGTTATTGTTTACAATGCTTTGATAAGGCATTTTTAATGATCAACCAAAATTTGATTGTCATGCAGTTGTAGAGTTTTGAATAAAATACAGAGTTCACAATTCTTTGTTATGTAAACAAGGCTCGTGCCATGTTCTTTTTTACAATGATTTAATTTACCATTTAAATAATCTTTTTAAACTGATTTGTCTATCTACTGATTAGTTTTACATATGAACAAACATTTTCTAGCATTTGTCGCAATAATTTTTGGATTTATACCTGCAAAAATCAAAATGTAAACAAAAACATGACTTCAGCTTTGTTTCCATAACGAAGAATTTAGAGCTTTGTATATCACTTAAAACTGGACGACCAATGCTGAAATTGTGGTTGACGAAAAAAATGCCTTTATGAAGCAAAATAAACAATAACAAGAGGCTCATGGATCCACATCGCTCACCTGATCAACAATGGCTTTATATGGGCGTTCAAAAGAGTTTGTGCCATATGACCTATAGGTAGAATAACAAAAAATAAATATTGTAAAGTTTTCGAATTGTACACGTATTTTGGCATACACGTAATCTTTGACATCGTAACGTTATGGAATACCATTTTTTACCGAGAATAAGAAAGTCTAACGCAGGATATAAAATTAAAAATTTGTGAGGGGTACATTGTTAGCTTCTAATTCCCTACATTTTCGTTATACCCCCTCCCTTTCACCCACTTTATAAAGCGGGCTAAATATATGAGAGCATATAGGTACATTTTTTTCCTTAAAAAATTTAATTTGTCTTACCCATTATAATTTAACAACTGTTGTTCACCTGGCGTAAACTCGTGTGACTTTCATAACTTTACTCACACTTGATTGATGAATACACTGGAATGAAAAATGTTGTCACGTTACATGTTTAAGAGCTATAAAAATCAATATATTGACAGAAACATCACTCTATTTTACTAAGGCCCACCCATTATTTTTATCTCTATTCATCTTTTTTTCAGAAATAACAAGTGGCTACAAACCCAAATAACATTCCGCTGTAATATTTAACTAGGAATAGCAATATTGCCTTTATCTCCGTAACAGAAATGTGTCAGAACTATGGAAACTGTTTTAACTGGTGTGTTTTTATTTACGTGTGTCTGAAAAAACTATCAAAATAGATGTAGATTTCATATCAATCATTGAATAAAGAGGGGCCCCAGAGAGTAGTTACAGCATATCTTCCTTCAATTTTTTGTACAAGTATTTAACGTTTAGCGAGACATTTCTAATGATCAACCAAAATTTCAGCGTCAATCGTAGAATTATAAGCAAGATACAGAGCTCACAATTCTCCTAGGTTTGAGTCATATTTTGATCCCATGAGCTTTTTACATTCAGCTTAAGATTTTTAACTTGGTATTTCCTATTCAGCATTTCAAATAGAAACAAAAAAAGAAAAGAAAAGAAAGAAGAATGGCCTCAGATCTGTGTACAAATATAGAATTGTGAGCAAAACTCTGCATCTTGCTTATAATTTGAAGCTTAACACTCAACTATGGTTAGTAAATAGAAATTGTAAATAATTAAACATAAGAAACATGCAATATAACAAATAAAGAGCACAATTATATTTCAAAATGAATCATGTATATACTTACATATTTCCGTCAGCGATATTTAACTCTATTTAAAATGAATAAACTCGAAAAAAAGGTGAGCATCTCAACAAAACACATTGCATTAATCAACCATTACGCAAAAAATCATACCGAATTACTGATAGAATGAGTTGTATTTTGGTACTTTGTTAATACATCAGATATTGCTTAATTTGCGCAGGTAAACAGTTAACTGTCTGATTTACCGAAGTATGTGACTGTTTGATTTGATACGTAAAATTACAAAATACAGGCGATAGTTCCCAATTTACAAAGCATAAATAATGAAAATGAAACGAAAATCAGAACAAGCTAAAACCATTGTCATTTGTGAAAACGCATTAAAATATTACCTTCACAAAATCAGAACCAATGTATTTTGCATGTTTCATATCTTCCCTTCGCATGCGAACTGTTGCCCAACAAACAAATTCATCTTTCTCAGATTTGCAATTCATATTTTCCTTTCCATAAGGATTATTTATGCTAAATTACGTTGAATTTAACTCAGTAGTTCTTGATAAGAAGAGTTTTAAAAGCCACTCCCTTTTTCTACAGTTCCGAGGTTTTCTCCGCTTTGAATAAAAATCGGTCTTTTATGTCTGCAATTTATATTCGCTTTTTGATCAGGATGCTTTGTGCCAAATTTGGTTGAAATTGGCAAAGCGGTTTTAGAGAAGAAGTTCAAAATGTAAAAAAGTTTACAGACGGACAGACGGACGACAGACAAAATGCGATCAGAATAGCTCACTTGAGCTTTCAGCTCAGGTGAGCTAAAAACAATAAAATAAATGTTGATCAAAATTGTGACCATGTCCCTTTAATTAAAGAAACAAATTGTCGTAACCCACTTACACGCAATACCCAATTGTTTGGCACTTTCCGTTGTAGTGATGATACTACATTTTTAAAACACAGTAGTTCTTTCAATTAATTGTTAATAAATTCTAGATAAAAACTTTTATTCAGTTTAATTTTTTTCAAAGCTGAATTCAATTTTATTTGGAAAAATCCCATTATGTTTCAATGCTGAGTACAGTAAATCAATCAAATGTGCATCTAACCTTACTTTTGTATTTGTGCAGGAGAAGCCGTGATTCAGGAGGGTAAAATATTGCTGCTTTCGAACAAATAGTGATGACAAATGACTATTTTAATAACTTCGCAATGAAAGACACTTGAAATTCTTCAATACAGATAACCAGTTGTCATAGTTGCGTTTTGAGAAAAAATAAAATTCCGTCCATCAATTACATTAACAGCGATTATGTTCACTTAAATAAAAAATTTAAAGTGTGCTTATTGTCTATTGGTTTTTAGGCAAATACTTAATATATCAATGAGTGTCTATTGTGAAATTGGAATTGATTGATTTGTAAAGGTATAAGCTGTTAAAAATTGGCATACATCCCTAAAAAACTTTGATGTTACTATATATATATATTATTACTTATTAGGTTAGTTACTGACTCACTACGGAAATATATTGGGTTGATCAATCTCATAGATGGCGAGGCGAACCTTATAAGTGTTTTGTTTTCCCGAGGACTATCAAGCGACATATTCATTAATAAATAGCGGTGATCTACGCAAAGCCATGTACAAGATGCATTACATCTGATCTCGTCCAATTAACCTCATTTAAACAAAATTATCAATACCACCTTTCAAATACGCTTTACAAATCTTCGCTTCACCCATATTACTTACAATGTTTTGTTGCTAGTCAATTATAGGCCTAAACCTCTGCAGAGATTTGAGCAAATTTAGACGCTGCCATTTTGTTCTGATCCAGACACAACAATGTGACGTCAATATTCAAAGGGCAACTACTCTAATTTAAAAATAATTCAAAAGGGCCACTACTCTAAATATTTTAAGGACTTACTGAACACGATTTCTGTGTTAAATAATATGAATAATCGAGATGAGTAGGTGAGGCGGCGGCCAATGACGGCCATATTGCCTAATATTAATTCTCAACGAACCTACATCGAGATATATGAGGCAATCACGTGCCATGTTTAATCCAATGAAAATGTGACATTTCAGTCCGAGGGAAAACAAATATATATATATATATATATATATATATATATATATATATATATATATATATATATATATATATATATATATATATATATCAGAATGCGACAGTCCAAAATAAATAAATTGTTTACTGTATAAATAAAAGCTTTAACTTCTAATCAAGCTACTGCAATCGTATACTATTCTTTTATAAAAGAAATTTAACAAATCTCGTCTTGTAATCAATTTGTACAATAAACAAAACTTATTTATAAGAATTTTTTAACGGCTAATATCAAGCATTATCTTAGCTTATACATGTAAATTATTAGTTCGTTTATACAGAGTGCGTAACGTCTGCATCTTATTGTAAACCACGAACGCACATTATCAAACACAGCAGATAAGTGATAGTAAATCTAAGAATGTATAACAACGTAACATCGCTTTTATTAGTTTTTACTAAAACGCTCAGTTTCCTGCACGGCCTGCTACTGTCGGTGGTTTGCGCATGTGAGATATTATAAAGGTACGACAAATGATATGGCGCTAATGGGAGATAAAAAGGAAAATAATGCGTATTTATGAATTCATGTACGCTTTAAACCAATGTTTTAAGATCCAAAGTATCAATCCGATGGTTTTCTCGTCCTACACTTTCCTCCATGATGTCAATAAGCCAACCTGCGTTCCTGAGCGACCAGTTCTGGAGAGTTCTCAAATTAAATCAAAACTAAAAATCTCATCAAATTGTCACATTTTTTTTATTATCGTGTTTGTATTAACAAACAATGTTCGATCAAAGGTTTCTGCCTATATACATGTATGATGAACTCGTCCTACGTCTTTCGCCATGACGTCAATTAGTAAACCGGCGTTCTTCGTTTCCCTGTTCAAAAAGCTCTACCTCATTCCTTAACCAGAGTTCAAAACTAAAATTGCGCATTCAAAAAGGATTTGCCTTATTTTATCTATTCAACATTTGTCAAATCTTAACTTGCATTAAGGATGACGTTTACTCAGAATGAAAAAAAAATCCACTGATGATAATGAAAAACCATCTATTGTGTGTTATAGACCTTTGCTTGTATTGTTATTTTTCACTTTCAGAAAAGTAGGTCAATGACCTACTTTTTGAGTTAATGGCCATTGAATATTTATTGAAAATTCAAGAAAAATCCCATAAAATTTTACACTACGATTGAGATTTTCTTAATTTTAAAAATATTACAAATAATTAAACACTTTAAAAACTAAGATACAGTTTACGAATGGTAGTGGCACTAAAAAAATACACAACATTAAGATTTCAGCATCAATTTTTAAAAATAATTCAGTCCGAATTTCCTGTATCAGTTTTCAAATCCCTACCCATTTTTGATTCAATTTTACAAAAAATTGAATGATGATAATACAAAAACATTTATGATATTGAACTACTTATATTGACCTTATTCTGTTGGCATAAAATTTATATGAGGTCAATGATCAAAATTTTGAGATATGATGTCTTTTATCGTTTTTAAGCATTTTTCAATATTATTATTATTCGTGCCATAAGATTAATTTAATGAATAAGTGAGGTAAAACCAACGGAAAATATGCAAAATTACTTAGATTTAAATATAAAATCCTAACTTTTAATATTACACTACTGCCAAAAAACTTTTAGCAGAAAACAAAATCTGCAAAATTTAGTCCGAATTTCCTCTGTTTGGCTAAAAGTCAATTTTTGTTTGAGCATAATTCCATAATAAAGTAAAATTATTGAATGTTTTGTCAATAATAATTCATTTCCTAAATACTTTTTGTGTTTAGAACAAATTTTACTCATTACATTGAACGTTTTAACAATCGGAATTTGAGAACTCAAACCCTGAGTAAATAACACCCTTAAGTTCATTTTTGATTTTGCACTGACAAAAGTGGATGAAAAAATTTAATTATCTTTATTAATAAAACACTTTTATACTAGTCAAAATTTCTCAGACTACATACAAGTGTTTGTATTACTCTTTTCATATATTTAATCATTTTTACATTACAATGATAAAATATAAAAAATAAAGAATAACAAAGCATTTTTTAAAACATCCAATAAAATTTTATTCAAAGGCTTTATAAAGTAAAAAAAAGTAAAGGTACCCAACGATATAAAATTCATAACTGTTACATTATAATCTCGTGCATCCCCCATTTGCAATAGTACATTAACATAAACTCCTTTGTGGAAAACTAATTTCATTTGTTTACTTGGTTTAGTTTCTTATCTCTGATGTTGAGAACCGTCTCACTTTCTGGGTTATCTCGTTTCATTTATACAGGCCATTAAATAAATGTATTTCAAAAGCATGCCGTGCAGTTGCGTGATCTATGCGGTGTCCCTCAGAAGAGCGAATAATCCTTATTTAAAAGTGATTGGTAAATAAAGCACATATTGTAAAAGGAAGCAAATCTATCGTGAACTGCGCTCTGTTTGGACCACGCCAACTGATCTTAAGGTTTCTTTAATAGATATTAGCTGCGTTTTACTCAACTGGTTTTACGCTTTCTTATAAGCAGCTAAAGGCAAGGAACCGATAGAAACGCGTCGTTTTAAAACAACACATCCGAAAAACAATTTTAACACTCGCTTTAATCATTTTAATGAATACAGCCGTGATCGATAATTACTAACTCGACATTATTTCTTTTATAGACATTAACAGTTGAGCATTTAAACGACAATAGTAGTGAATTAAATCCTGACGTTTTTGTCAAATTCAAGAATAATAGAAAAGAGGCGTTAAAAAATTAACCAGTAGATATGCTAGCGATGTCATTGATATATGCTAAAATGGGTCATCAAACGAACAGACGGTTCTGAATAATGTCAAGAGATCAGAAATGCAACTGTTGAGAAGATGGAATAAATTCAAATAGCAAGATGGTTATGATTTTAAAACAGCTGTATTTATTTTGACGCCTTTTTTTCTTTTGAGAAGCGAGACCAATTTAGAAGGAAAGCTGTGAATTTATAATTAGTGAGAAACAATAATTTTACTTCGATTAATATTTGACAGAAATGCAGCTTATAAAATTGAATCAATGCTGTCAAATCGAATACCTTTAATTCAATATGGTTCATTGTCAGTATATAAATCTTTACCAATTGTGCCTTCAAGAGCATCATCACCTCTAAGAGATTTATATACAGTAGCATAATTGCAAGTCAAATATGAATATCGGCGCTTGTAAACTAAAATTGGAAGAAATAAAATACATGTATTTCTGTAATCCAATAGTTGAGAGAGTGACGTAGCATTACAAATGGTGTCTTAAATCAATGAAGTTTTTCGATCAATTGCATAAATTAACAAAGTTAAATTGAAATTTTAAATTCTAACTGATTTTTAGACGCCTTTGAAAGAGCATAACAAAATATAAATTGAACTAAAATAGAATAAACCGGTATCAGTTTTCTTTTCCCCAAACTATAAAGAAATAAGAAAACCATTGTTTGTAGTTACAGAATGTTTATGTTTACATTGGAAGACATCGCTTAAGTTATTGGATTTCCAAAGCAGGGGAGCCGAAATTTTCAATGTTTTCATAAACAAAGCCGTGTTCCGGAATAATTTGAACTGTATTTGGAGCATTCCCCGGCCCTCGTCGTCGCCCATCGTGAAACCAAACAACAATTTTGGCAAATATTATACAGGCGCATATAAAACAAATAATTGTAAGAATGATGAGAACAGTCTGATTTCTCTTTTGAAATAAAATAATGTGGTTTGATGAAAAATCTGGCTTAGTATTTCTTATTGTAAAAGACTCACTAAAAGGACTGTCAAATTTGGTTGTGGATAAGTAAAACGTTTGCTTCTCTGAAAAAAAAATTGTACCATTAACAAATGCTCACTGTATAAAAATTCAGCAATATATGTAAAATTCATCATATAAAGGCATACATTACCAGATGTTAGACTATTACAACCCGAAGAATAATCACACTCGTCCTTGCTACAGTCACAAATGTGTTGGCAGTTATCTCCGTAAGTAGGGTAAGGGCATATTGATGTACAGTTTGGTCCTGTATACCCAGATATACATTCTGTAACAACATTTTAACACAATCTGTGAATAGGCTATGTTAATCCGCACGTTTGTTACTGTTACATCGATTTCAAATAAAAACATTTTTCAATAGGGCACTTTGTAATATTATGGTTTGCTTTTAAATGATCAATTATAAACAGATAGAATTTGAAAACTTACTATCGCACATATTGATTGTAGAGTTCCAGATATAACCTAAACAACAACCTTTGAAGTTCCTATAAATGGGAAAAAAAATTGATAAATAAAATTATATATAGAACAAAAAATTTGATCGGTATGATTACAACCGTTTACATTATCATTTTTTTGTGAATGATGCAGTATATTTTTCATTTCTGTTGCGAGTAAAACAATATACTTACTCTGAACAAATTGGAATGACCGCATGATTTCTACCGAGACAGAAAAACAAACACAAAAGTGTCCAGTTAACATTCCGATAGTCATCTCTGTTGCAAAGAAGTATCATATTTGTTCGAAACATGAACAAATTAGATAGAGCCAGTTTTGATCTGCTAGATATACTGATCGGCAAAGGAGTCAGAGCTTCCTTCCTTGTTTTTAGGTTATCGGAATTACTGACATATCATGATTAACGCTTTGGAGTTGTCAGAAATAAAAATATGTTTTGAAAACAATAGAGTTCCTCAATCAATAAAGATTTTCATATTTATCTTACAGAATCTGAAAAATAAGCAAAAAAGCCATACCTTCAAAATAGCTTAAACAAAACATTTTGAATAGTACAATAATATTCGACTACTACTGTTTTTGATAATTATGCTTTTTAATTATAAATTATAGATAGCCTTTATACTTTTTTGAATCCCAAAAAATAATATTTTCATGTCCAAGATGTTTTTATTAAATGTTTTACTCACAACCTATAAAAATAGAATTATTGATGATAGTGTATTAAGTTGTTAGGTATAATGTGTATCTAGTATAAATTTACATGTACAAATTATATCCCTCGTTTGAAATTAAAGAACTTTAATATTGAATGTACATATATGAGTAAATATACCGTATATCCAGTAATTTTCCCTTTTTTTGCGACTTCTTTAAATCGCAAATAATTAAATACGCAGAAAATATATCCTGTATCATTTTCCATAAGAAACTTTTCAAATCGCAGAAAATGACATATTATAAATGATACAGATTTCCCCCATTTTTGCAAAGTATGTGAAACGCAACCCCCCCCCCCCCCCGATATAAGGTATTAAAGTCCTATTTACACTACAATCACAGGATCCACAGCTTGGCATCTATGATTGCCAAATATCAATAAATGGCCGGTTATTTACGAATTCTAAGGTGTGGGTGTTTTACTGTTTCAAAATTAAAAATATTTGGGAAAATATGTTATACTTGTTTTGAAAGTAGACATGTGAAAATACAATTTTGAAAAAAACTGTGTTATAGTGAAGGATGAGAACCTCGTTAGTTGCTAGAACTTGTGTTCAAACCCACTGTATATTATAAATACATTAAAACATGTTCAAACCAAAAATTGTGTAACTTACAAAAGTGAATTAAGTACACTTGCAATTTATTTTTCTGGAGCAATATCAATGTTAAACTTTGATCAAAATCGTGTTGTATAAGGTTCAGCAAGCTTCCTCAAAAATTGAGTATTTCAAGAGGGTTTTCCACAAAGTTCCGGATTAAAAGTCAACAACATTTTGAAATCGATCTTTTAAAGATTAGTTCCCATACAAAACTAGATACACTATAAATCTATTTGATATACAACTTGTTGTTATGCATTTGCTTATCATAACATATGTGCTTGAAAAGTAAAGAGTATGATTGTATCCTCTGAAAAAAAAAATGTTTAATTTATAAAATCTTTTGTAATGTGTATTGTTCAACGTTAATAAGCAAAATTTTTTAACATCATAAATGCTTTTAATAGTTATATCTGGATAAAAAAAAGAAAACCAAAATAATTGTATATATTTGCAGACTTTATTTAAAATGGACAGAAAAAAATACGTAACAAATAAACTAAATAGTTTATTTGTATTTATTTTTAGAAGCAACCCTTCTTAGCTCACCATTGTAATAATAGATACCATTGTATATTTTATTACAATGGTGAGCTAAGAAGGTTTGCACAATATTTTATTGTGGGTTTTTTTTCACTTTAAATTATTATGAGTGCATTTTAGATGCTTGATATTTGCATACATAAATTCTTATTTCCCTCTATAAGAAAATATACTTTAATATCAGTGTTTTTTCATAATTTGATTTACTGTACAAGCTAATCAAGTTGTGGGATACCGCCTGGTTCAGTGTAATTTGTGCAAATTTCACTATTTTGATATGCATATAATAATTACGGTGTCTGGTTTTGATTGTTGTCATGTTTATCCCATGAGAGTGTTAAAAATGTTTTTGATGCACTACATGGTATCAACATTATTCATAAGCATGAACGAAGACAATTTGTGTTTCTAAACAAAACAAAATGTGAAAAATGAGGATTTAATATTAACAAGATAGAGTTATTGTTTTACATAGAAAATAATCAAAAATATAAAAACACAAACATAAAGACGAAGTGGTTACAGACTAAAATTCATCTAGTATATACTTAAAGAGACAGTACGGCGAATCTTATTAAAAACCGACTTGAAAAAAAAAATTCTAATTCGTTATAGTATTTTTGTACTACTCATGAATGTATAAACTTCAGAAAATTACAAAGTTCTCCATGAAATAAATCTAATTATTTCATTAGAATTAATAATTGCGTATAACCTATATTTAGGTTACATATATACACATATTTACATCGCAACGTGTTACGGTGTAAGCCTTCTATACTAGTACGCATGCGTATCTACTGTAAACAGAACAAATGCAGGGCTTGCGAAGATTCTCCTGTACATGTTTGTTGATGCAAATATGCCTTTTCTACTTTTCCCGGGTAATAATTGTTCAAAGTTTTTAAAATAACCACAATAATTTTTTTGTAAGCATGTTTTTACGTGTTTATCATAGGAGTTGCTACAACCTAAATTCATTTTTCTAAATGAGGCCCATTCAGGGGTTATTTGACGTATTGATGTCTGTTCGTTTTAAGATGAACTTAAAATTGGTAAACCATTTATAAATTATCGAGTAAGTGAGGATGTGTTCCGTTTAGAGAGCCCTTTAACCTCGTATACCTTTATGACCGTAGTCTGACGAAGATCGTGTAGTTTTCAGCACGTGTGAATTACTGTCAATCAAAGTCCACGTGGTACAAATAAACGATTTAAGATTATTCCGGTTTGTACGCCCCTTAAATTTCCGGAATCTCATAATAACGTTAATTAAGTATGTGAAAGGGATTTTTATGTATTTCAACTACTACAATCAACGTCATTTCTTATTTCCTAACGATACAATAGGTAAACCTGAAGTCATTCACTCATGTTTTCAGCTGTACTGTCTCTTAAGATTCCTATGTCATTTATAGATATAAAAAATATTGAAGAATATAAAATTCCTAAACATAACAATAGCCTATTCACAAACATGTTCAAGAAATAACTTCATATGTAGTCTTTATTCGTAAGTTGCCTTTGTAAACCTCAAAGTTATTGAATAAAATCATGAGTTCACATCACGATAAATCAAACAGTGCAAAGGCATGCTTTCGACCCAGTTATGGTTCTTAAAAAATACAAATTATAAAACACATTGAATTAAAATCTGTGTGTATCCAATATATAAAGGGAAAATTAATTTCATCCTCAATTGCTTCGTAAGTTGAATGAGATGTTTTGAACGATGGCAATGCTTAAAAAATATTTTATGGTGAACTCTAACCATAACTTGATTATTTTGTAGTCGAAACTATTCTGTTTCGTTGTTAAATTTCCTTTTTAGGCGGAAGCGCTTATTGCAATTGCTTTCATGACCTACTACGGCACAGGTCAAATTTCTCCCCTCTTTATGGTACCTCCAACGGATGTTACTTAAACAAAGGGCATACAACTCGCCAAACAACACCGCCCTTTACATTGGTCGACTTCCGTTAGACATGTAAGTCGTTTCGGTTTTTAACAATTAAACTTTAAATGATATTAACCAATACTTTATCCGTTTATAAAATCAATATCAATTTGTTTTTAGTGAAAAATGCCCAAGAGTAAAGATATATAATAAATGTTAGATGAATTTACCTTTATTTGTAGAGGAACGAACGATAACTCTTGATTTAATATGCGATGTAAACAAAGGCAACGTGGTCAGACGCTGGAGAGATAGGTCATTGTTTTTGCAAGATTAATCAAAAGATGCGCAGGTAATGAATGATTTTTTTAACTACAACGATTTGTAAAGTTCTATTTGAAAACGGAAGATTAGAATGATTGAATTATTTGCTCCGCGCAATAATCGAACACATTTCAGATAGTTAAAACAACAGGTGGTGATAGGTGGGGGCCCCAGCAACAGTTTCTGGGCAGGCTCAAAATAATTTTTTTTTAGGTCAATTCGATGTTTCTAAAGAGAACGTTATAGGACACGATTATCAAATACCTACATATGTACATTTTGTTATTTTTATGAAGTGAAACAGATATTTTTTCTTGTAATACACAAAACTAAAATCTTATTTCTGACGTCTTGAACATCAACATGATCAATTGGGTTGCATTCACTCTTGCAAAGCTTTCGAAGCACGACTCCTGGTGAGAGAATGGGTTGCATAATGAAGTATATCGCGTCCTTTAAAGAAATTACTTTACTCGCCCGGATATATAATATATTTCATCTGTATCTCAGATTCTTATAGTTTGATCAATGCGATGGAAATATTAAATGTTACCGCATAGTATTGCATAGATCTTAAATGACATAAAAAGTAAGCAACCCGTTAAACCGGTTGCTTAGCTGCTGTGCATAAAAAGTATCTTCTGTGTGAATGCATGCACGAGCTATGATTTGAAAATGTTTACAAATTAACAGACGATTCATCTATTAGTGCTATTAATATTTTTTAAATACATGTATATCAAAACTTTTTAAAAAAAATATCAAAATTATTAATGAACATGTATGCAGTTATATGTTCATCTATATATATTTTTAAAAAGTAAGTATAATTATGCATTGTAGTACGTACAAGTATATAAAACATAATGAAACATGTTTAATTATTTTCTCGGATAACATGTTTTTTTCGTGTACAAATTATTCACACCTTCTCATATACTTAATTTACAGTGCTTACACATCACATATTCACTTCATTTAAGATAAAGATATAAACACAGTCACATACCGTAGATAAACATTCAGATGTACAGACAAGTGTCTACACCGACAAACAGACATATATATGCACAAACAATCTGGAATACTTTTTTTTATCAACCATGGAAGTTTGAGTATTTTTAGTTAAATAGTGCAGGAAAGGGGGGGGGGGGGGGGTAAAAGAGGGTGGAGAAAGAGAAGGGAACACTTGCTATCAAAAAGTCATACCTATGCAGGAGGATACATAATAGTAAACTTATAATTTCTTTTGCCATAATTTGCTTACAATTTCCTTGCGACTATTATAAGCACATTTTATAACAAATCACAAGTAGTTTATAAATACTTTTCATACTCAGCAAATCTACGAATCTTAAGCAACAGTGGTTTCTCAATATGTATCCCATGAGCGTTGAAAGTTTACGGACATTCTTATATTTACTAGCAAAAATAAATTGTTATACTGTAAGAATCAATACGTTTTGAAGTCTTAAACATATTTTTATTTTTCAATTTATCAAAAAGTAAAGTTTTTTTAATCAAATGTCATTAAAAAATTAAACTTGCTTCTTAACTATTCTTCAAAGCAGAGCTACTTTTCTTAGACATGAAAACAGACCACAAATAAATGTTCTATAGTATCTTTATCTTGATTAAAGAAAGAGCAGGCCGGCGAATTAATTATATTGAGTTTAAAAGGTACTCAATTGTTGGCAAAATTCTATGTAAAATCTGGAATTGCAACCACTCAAATTTGGATTCTTTTGAGTTTTAAATGGAAGTTCAAAATATTATTCCATTCTATTTCTGTATAATCAAATCCAGTTTCTGTCCACTTCTTTACTGAACGAATTGATTTTTTGTTTTGGATGAGTACATAATACATATCCTTACATCCTTTGCTTTGTTTGTAAAAAATAATGAGGGATAGCATGTCCTTCATTGTGTTGTTCAGTCTGACGCACTACAAATTGTATCAGAGCATAGCTTCAAAGCGTTACTTACATAAATCTATCTAGCAGAATGAGTCCAGTTCATAATAGTTCCGCAGAAATACACAGGTTATAGAATATTTCTACGCGGACAAAAACCTAGCACAAAAATAAGGCATGTAAGTAATCTTATAAGTCATCTTATAAGGCATCCCATGCTGATGATGTTCATAACTCCTGTCTGGCACCTATCTTCTGAAACAGGTCTTTCAGACAGTGCTCAATTGCGCCAGCTCTGCCTTTCGTAACGGATGTGGTGGTTGTTCCTGTGGCTTGGTCCACGCATATACCGATGTATTTCCATTTAAAGCCCATGAGTTTTCCTTTAAACGACCAACTCACGATTTTCCCATTGCCGCGGTCAAACTGAAAAATATGAAAATCATTGAAGATGCTTCAAGTGAGGGCCTTGATATCGATTAACAAGGTTGTCGAAAAACAATGCTACAATTTCCATATTCATTACTTTTAAAAACGGTTTATGATGATGTGAATAATAACATATGGCTTTACTTGCATAGAATGCAAGTCCCGCTTTTGATTTTCCAGGATTAATTGGTTGTAGCTTACTTAAATATGCTTACGTTTTGTAATTTATGTGTTTTAGATAAATATTCCATCATAAGATTATTCCAACTGGTATTGTATTATATTGCTTTAAAGTATGTGTAAAGATTAAATGATCTGTAATGATATCTGGTGATATTGTATTTAAATATACAAAATATGTTTAAATATTGATTGATTTCATAAGTGTATTTATGTACATGTATATAAAGGAATTTATGTGATCTAAATGCTTATAGTTTTATGTATTATATTTTTACTACGTTACAATTAATTAGTCATATTTGTATAGTATGAGGATTAAAGGGTCTTTTGGGGTTTTTATACTCATACCGCTAAGAGCATTTTCAGGCTATTAGCCGGGTCCTAAATATTTCAATTTTGGCTCCAAATTGGCTTGCATCGGAAGTTTTGCCCACCTCCACCCCTTCTATCCTTCTTACTAAAAATTATTATTTGTTTTTTTGTTTTATTGGTGTGGATAACTTCTTTTTGTAAAAGTTGTGGGGTTTTTTGGGGCCCCATCTTCTGCTGCATTGTTGATAATTTACTAAATGTATGCAGTCTCACATTTTCATTTTTATATTCAGTATAACTTCATCTGGCATTTTTAATAAATGCTCTTCACACAAGCCATAGTTTTTTTTTATCAAGGTAGCTGCAGAACAGAGCGGCAAATGTGCTTCAGGTCATATTCAACAGTAATAGTAATGTAGGGTTTACCAGGATTTAAGAGCACATAACTGTGTTTATTAATGATGCGATACATTAATATACGGTGTAGATTTTAACTTGTAAGTGTATCTTATTATATGATTGTGTATTCTTGCATTATCAATAATAGTTACACTGTATTTATGTATGTAAAATAACAAACTGTCAACCATCAACCATCTCAAATATCTCAATGTATCATTGCAGTTCGATTTATAAGAATGAACCGATGTCACATAAGAAATAACAAATAAAATGATATGTGATTTTATTACCCATATGTTGACAAATGACATATGATATAAATTTGGTTCGACTATGATCATTTTATAGGGGAAATTATTTTCTTTTCTTTTTAGTTTCTTTCTTTACTTAATAATATGTTAAAGCTAAACAAGTCCTTTGTAAAAATTTGAGGTAGATCTAATGGTCCATTTTGTTACCCCCCCCCCCACCCCCAGCCACCTTAAGGGAAAGAAGAATTAAGATATTGCGATGAGAGAGAGAGAGAGACAGAGACAGAGACAGAGACAGAGAGATGTTTTTAACCTGTCCTGATCCAGATGTTCCTCCAATTGCATTTGCAAGGGATTCTGCAGATGAAATGAACGATCCTAAGTTCTTCAGAGCATTTCCTGATGACACCTTAAAAGGTGCAAATATATCAAAAACCAATAAAATTTAATTTTACAGAAATGTGTTACTTACTTGTATATTCTTATCTAAAATTCAAATGTTGGGTAAAATCTAAAATTGAAAATAATATTTATCTGCGTACCACTATATTAATACGTCTGTCTGACTGCAAGCTATTTGTTTTTCAATAATTGATATCTATGGTATAAAAAGCAAGTTCCTGACACAAAGGTTGTCGGGGACTTGAAGGTACCAGTTTTTTAATTGTTTTTTTTTTTTTGTCTCAGATAGCTCTAGGCTCTCGGTCAGTTATGTAAATCATTAGTTTTTCGTTTATTTTAAAAGACGATTTTTAAATAACGAAAGATGACTTACAACTTACTGCTACATGTACTCATCACATGTAACACAGAACACATCTTTCACAACTTACCATGACCAATCCGTTTAATAGCACAATGCACAGCAGAATATGGGATTTACGCAATCTTGCATCGCTAGTTTTTAACATGGCGAACACGGTTATTTTCTTTGTATTCTCTGGAATTTATATAAAATGTGTTACACAAAACCTAGTTTCGTTTTAATGTTTACTATATATTACAATTCACCGACCAGTAAATGAGAGAGGAAAAAAGGGAACCTTGGCTTTGTTGCATGGATGACTTGATTCTCGGTCGTATTTCCACAAATATTTTGTAAGCTGATACTTTAATCGACTGCTCGCCGAAAACTATATTGATCAAAAGGGTTATGGTCAAGCATAATTATGAACTGAATTTAAAAAAAAAATTGTAAAGTCATTGCAAAAGGGTACCTGCACTATGTTTGCTTACGTTATGACTTTAAAGAAAAATAAAACAGAAAATAGCCGTAAATGTTTATACATGTCTTTAGTGGGTGTGCTGTGTTGATCAGATGTGTAATGTTTCGATAACCTTATTTCTACCATTTTTTATCTATAGATAGACCAAAGAGAATTATTAGTAATAAAAATCAATATTACATTTCATGAAAATGTTACTCAAATTAATCAAACGTTTGAGACGATATGCCCCAGCTTGTCAACCAAATTTGTCACAAAGAGACCTGATCTACCATTTTGTTTTAACCCGACGCACAGAAACACAAATGTTTTTGTCAATATTAAAGCAAAACAAACCAATATTTTTAAACTTAGTAACAAAATATCTATACAGCACCGACATTTTCATAAATTATTTGATATTCATAAATACCTCAAGTTTCTAACGATGTTTATAGTTCTATTGCACAATAAGCTCCGCCATAATAATTTGCCTTATTAAAAATGCGTGTCAAAGGTCATAGAGAAAAACCAACGTACATGTAAACAATATGGACGCTGATTGCTGACATATATAGAATTGTGTTATTTCAATATTTTTTTACTCATATTTTGATATACCGTATTTACATTATGAATATAGAAGACCAAATATTAACTTTAAAAGAATTTACACATTGGAAAGTTCCAGCTTTAAGAGATTATTTGTCATGTCGTGGATTGTCGTCTGCACGAAATAAACAAGAGATTGTTGCACTAGCATAACCTGCGCACGTTATGAAAACTCCTCCTAAGAAAACAGCAAGTGACATTCACATTTTAGAAAACAAGTGTTATAGTGATATGTTAAAGTTTGAAAATTATTTCATTGTCATAAAAATTGATGGGGAAAACAATTCTTAATTAATTTTTGCTTTAAACATATATTTTGTACATATATACAATTGAGATTGCGCTTTAGTTTTAAACCCTAGACCGCCCTCTTTCAAGATTTTTTAAATTGTGATTTTAGTGTATTTCCGCAATACGGTGACCAAATTGAAACTGTATCAATTGCAAAAGAGTATTTACTGAGGTGTTCGAAATGGTATTCATAAATGTAGATTATAAAGGAAGTGCATTAAGATATTGTATTGTCATCGAGGGTGCATGAAACCTAGGGATATTGGTTTTAGTTTTCCATAAATCGAAGCTTTTTGTGAAAAAAGTATAAATACGGGAAAATGTATCATGTTAAATAGAAGGAAACAACTCACTATGGTTGGGGTAGTGTACATAATAAACTGCATTAAAGGAGTACAGAAAATGAGAACAAGTAAGTTAATTATGTATTTTTTATTTTATTTTTTTCGATTACGCATTTAGACCTTATTGATCGCAATATTTGTGATATAGATTTATCAATGGAAAACAGAAAGGTGTATGGATATTTCTGTTGAGAAATTCTTTTTTGGAATTCCATGAAATCTTATTCGCGATCATGTTACGGATATTCCTTCAAAATGAAGAAAACTTTTCCACAAAAAACAGCTGTACAGTTTTATAAAACACCTTTGTCAACATTTAAACAAAATAATACAGAAAATATGGACGATTTCAAAATTAGCTGGTTGAAGTATTCTGCTGTACAAATTCCATATGGCCAGTTTGGGGGCCCCACACCAACCCCCTTTTTCATCCTATTTCGATTAATGTCGATCAATCAATAGTGCAGCTATTAAGATAAAAAATATCTTATATATGCATCTAGGAAAGTAAAAATAAAGATAGAAATCCCACAATAAATGTTCTGTGTGTTGTCAACGATTTATGAAACAAATATGATGTATATCACTTAAACAAATATGAGATAGGATTGGTAATTTGGAAGTATTTAACTAATGTTGTACTAGGTTTTAAATAATTCTATTTTAAAACTATTTTCTTATGTTCTGAATTGTTGATTGTCTAAAACGAATTTACGGGGCTAAAAAAACTTACCTAATCCACAGTATTTCAATGATTAAATAAAAGCAGGCACCCTATATTAATTAATCAAAATTAATGATATGGTAGAATAATTTCCTTGTTTAGCTATAAACATCTATGCAAATAAGATAAAATGTTTTTTTAGAAAGTTCTGCATGCAAAATGGGAGTACATGAAGCTCCAGGTGTGATATATCTAAGTGCCTTGAATGCGACATTGTCCTCTGTAAGGTGTGTTACGAGCAGGGGGTCCAGTTTGGGGAGCACACTCTAGCTCAAGATATAAAAATGCGTAAGCTATATATTTATGACCAAATAACTCTATAAAGTCTGTCTTATTTTTTTTTTGTCGTCTGATTTGAATAACTCACTTTTAAGTGCACATTTATTTATGTCTACGACTTTCCGTCAACTACATGATATTTTTAATACATCATGTACACAAAACTTGAACTCTAAAAAAAAATCATAGATGTTTAATATCATGCTACTAATACTCATTTCTAAGTAATCTAAAGATAATATAACGTATCTTTCATATTTGTGATTGTATATTAGGGTATTAGTATATTGTTCATCCAACTCAATGTAAGTTTATTCTGCCTGATAACCACATTTTTTCATCCCAATTTTATGTGTAAATCCATATTCTATATTGTTTTTTGCAAAAGATCGTAACGTCATTTCAATAAAAATACCTAAAACCCATAGAGTCTCAGAGCACATTTAAACAATTTTTGGGTAAAAAATGCCATCTATTTAGACAAACATGTTATACATTTTATAAATCCATATACTAGATATAAACAGAGAAGAAGAAGAATATAAATGATTAGGAGGTTGATGATGACGAAGAGGTCGATGATGATGAGGATGTGGAGGAGGAGGAGGAGGAGTAATTTGATAATGAGGCGATTGAAAATTTAATTTCGTTCAAATGAAGGGTCACACCCTCTTCAAAATGGAAATGATTTTAAAGAATTATTAAAATTTGGTATTTTTCAAAAATCTTCTCCGCAAATCTTATTAGTTACTTGTATGGAAGCATCCTGAGGTAGTGTAGATTCAAGTGTGTACAAATAATGGTCCCCAGGGTTAGGATGGGGCCACAACGGGGGATGGATTTTTACATAGGAATATATAGAGGAAATCTTTAAAAATCTTTTTCTTAAAAACTTTTAGGCCGGAAAAACTTAAACTTGCTTAAACTTAGGTGAAGGTGTCCTTAAGTAGTGTAGATTAAAGTTTGTGGTCATTGTCCCTGGGGGTAAAGTGGGGCCACAATGGGGTGGTCAAGTTTTACATATGAATATACGGAGACAATCTTTAAAAATCTTCTTGATAAAAACTTTTTTTGGCAGAAAAACATAAGCTGTGTCGAACCATTCTCAAGTAGGGTGTAGATTCAATTTTTTTGGAATCATTGACTCAGGGGGGTAGGGTGAGGTCACATTCGGGGGAAGGATTTTAACATAGGAATATATAGAGAAAATCTTTAAAAATTTTCTCAAAGCCTGTTAGGCCAGAAAAGCTCAAATTTGAGTGGAAGCTTCCTCAGGTAGTGTAGATTCAAATTTGTTTAAACCGTGTTCCCCAGGGATAGGGAGGGACCACAATGGGAAGTCGAATTTTTTTTATGGGAATATTAAATCTTTAAAAAATATTCTTCTCCAAAACTATTTGGCCAGAAAAACCTAAACTTGTGTGGGAGCATCCTCAGATATTGTAGATTCAAGTTTCTTCAAATCATGAATCCCGGGGGTATGATGGGCTCACATTGGGATGGGGGTCAATTTTTTTTTTTTACATAGAAACATATAGAGAAAAATCTTCCAGAAAAGTATTCAGTCCAAAAAGCAGTAAGTTGTATGAAAGCACAAGATGTGCGTAGTTAAGTTTGATCAAATCATGATTCCCTAGGAAAACGTGTCAGTACCTCTGGCATTATATGAGCCAGATTGGACTAAGGGGACTAAGGGAATAAAACACCTGGGGTCCGTTTTACTAAGATTTCCTAAGATGTCTCCTAAGAGAGAACTCAAGATATAGTTATAACTTAGGAAGTTTCTAAGATTTGGCATAGCTGTTTCACAATACGTTCTAAGCGTAACGCAGTAGACTAAATCTTATTATAAGATACATTGTACGCCACTTTTAAATCATTTCGTTAATTCCTAACTTATATCGATCATGTAAATTCTTTTCAATATGGCATGAATGTAAACTTTCTAAGTAAACGTAAAAACACATTACCTTTTTCACCTAGAAACAAATTAGAAAAAAAAAGTTAAAATGTCTAAATAGAGTGCAAATAGTGTAGTGCCTATGTGTATGTCCAGAAATTTTGTATAATATTTTACCTTCACGTGCATACACGAGTCGATATAAATGTTTTTTATTTGAGAGATCGCAGTTTCTTGTTTTTGCTACATGTACATATAATTATTGACAGCATGAATCATTTGAAAACATTGGTCACTGCTTGAATTTCTGATATTCTTCATAAATGACCGAGTGAATTTTTTTGTCTAGTTGGTCCATTGTAAATAGTCCGTGTAAACATACTCATATACAGATGTGCTTAATCCTAAAGTAAAAAATACCCGTTGAAATATCCAAATATAATGACTTTACTAAATCTTATGGTATATTTAAAAAATTACTCACATGCAGTGACAAATAGGATTTAGAATGTAAAGATGTGGAACTTTTAAACTAAGTTAAATGCAACGCGTGTTTTCCTTGTAATGGTTGATATAAAAAAGTTTTTTTTAACAAAAGGAAACATTGCAACTATAAGAGTTCGGACAATATTCTCAAAATACGTAAGAACTGGTCGTTTTCAAATTATATCCTACTTTGATTTATGTTTAAACATGAAAATCTATTAAGATATATGTTTTATTTCATCATATATATAGCTAGAGATTATTTGAATTAAACGACGATATTCAGAAAAGAGTTTCCGTTCGTGTTCAACCACTCTACACGTGGTTGAAAAAATAAACATTGGGTTGCTTAATAAAATCATAGCCATGTTAAAAAAAAAAAACCAGGTGCTTGTTTTGTATTAAAACTTACTTAGTATATTGATCCATTTTCAAGGAACATTCTGCATAAAATAGTATAGTCTATTTCAGTTTTGATGCTTTTACTAGGTCAGGCGCGGATTGAAAAATAATTCTTTAGGGGATCGTTACTAAGCATGTTAATTGTTGCAACAGCAAAACAAGAGGCCCATGGAGCCATTACGCTCACCTGAGCAACAATGGGCGTTCAAAAGATATTGTGCTATATGGCCCTCGGTAGAATAACAAAAAAAAATAAATATTGTAAAGTATTCGAATTTTACACTTATTCTTTGACATTGGACCTTCATGAAATACTGTTTTACACAGAATAAGAAAATCCTACGCAAGATATAGAACTAAATATTTGGTAAGGGTACACTGTTATATAACTTCTAATTCACTGTATTTTCGTTCTGCCCCCCCCCCTCCCCCACTTAATAAAGCGATCAAAAAAATTTATATGAGAGCATATAGGTGTAATAATTCCGGATATTTTAGGTTCGGCCCATACCGGGTTTTTCTTTTAGTTCCTTTGTTTATGTCACGTGATACAAGGGTATAAATACGACAGTGAATCAGCTGTCGGCTGCTTAGTTGGAAATCAGCCGCAGAGAGAGGAAGTTGGTGAAGTTTAATAAAAAGTATTGTGTCAATACAGAGCTTGCCCGTTCGTAACGGTGTTAAGTGTTTTTGATAGGCCATAGAGAGGTTGTCCTCATGGTACTGTAGGCATTGCAGTCATTTTGGCTTGTCAGTCTTTCACAGAAGACTTTCCTCGGAGAGGCTAGCCTTGGTTCCTTCTCTGATCAGACTGTCGTCCAGGCCGTTGTGCTCACTGTCCGTCCTGAATTAGGCAGCCTACAGTGTGCACAGTGGTTGAAGGGCTACCACATATATTGTCTGTCCTGAATAAGGCAGCCTACAGTATATGCGGTAATCTGAGGACGGTCAGTCATTTTAGCTAAGTGGTTGACCTCAGTGGATTGTCACTGTGGGTGTGTACTGTCCGACCTGAACAAGGCAGCACCAGTACATCGCACACAGTGTCAATTATATATATTTATTATACCCTTGTTGTGTTTGTAAATATTCTAGATTCCCTGAAATTACTTGTTGATTATTAACCTAAGTAAGGTTAGGCTATACCAATCATTTTTGACAATCAATAGAAAATCATTATATTATAAGACTTTGTTAGTGTACACCCAAAACCCTGGAAAAGACCAGGTATGAACCCTTCCCCTGGCAGTATAAGTAGCTCGGTACGTTATATAGGTGCATTTTCTTCCTCAACTACTTACTAGTTATTGTATTTTTAAAAAATATAATAGTTATTGTATTTTATCAAAAACATCCTACATGAATATATGTGAAGAGGAAAATTGCACCTCAATGCGCTCAATTTCTCAAATTAAAAATATTCAACATTTTAATTTGTCTTCTCCATTATAATTAAATGACTGTTGTTTACCTCGCGTAAACTCGTGACTTTTATTACTTTACTCACACTTGATTGATGAATACACTGGAATGAAAAATGTTGTCACGTGACATGTTAAAGAGCTATAAAAATCAATGTTACCGTATTGACAGACACATCACTCTAATTTACTATGGCCCACCCATTATTTTTATTTTTATTCAAAAATAACAAATGGCTACAAACCAGGATAATTTTCCGCTGTAATATTTTCTTAGGAATAGCGATAATTCTTTTATCCCCGCAACAGAAATGTGTCAGAACTATGGAAACTGTTTTAACGATGTCGTTTTTATTTACTCGCATTTCACATAATTCATTGTATAGAAAGGGGGGCCCAGAGAGTAGTTATATACAGCATATCATTCTTTAATTTTTTGTGTACAAGTATTTAACATACTCTAATTCATATAGAATTTCTAATGATCAACCAAAATTTCAGCGTCAATCGTAGAATTATAAGCAAGATGAGCTAATAAAAGAACACTTTGGAATAAATACTGAATTCAGCAACATCCACAGGTATGGTTGGAGCAAACAAGACAAACCGCGCTCTATCACAGGCAAACTCGTTAACTTTTCTGATAAAGAGAAAATTTTGAGCGCACAACGAGAGAGGAAAGACAGAACCCCCAAACTGCCATTTTTCATAACCCCACAACAACCCATTCAAATAACTGAAAACCGCAAAAAGTTGATCGAGGTGAGTAACAAGTACAAAGAAGATAACGTCCGCACACGTATCCTGGGAAATAAACTTGTTTTCCATAACGGAACAGTCTATCGAGACAAAGTCATGAAACCAAGAGCAGAAGACATCCTCCTGATAGACGAGGACGAGAAACAGAAGACCGAATCCCTAGAAGTCGTGAGTAGTGATCCAGTTACTGAAGCAGGTAACAAATTCACCGCAACAGCTGCCGCAGTCAATACTTACGCGAACATCCGAGCCTTCTACAAGAAAGTAGTGAGCGTCCCAGACTGCGCCAGAGCGGATCACAACATTCTTGTGTACCGATTTCGAGATAAATCTGGCATAATCCACGAGGACTACCAGGATGATGGCGAATACGGCGCTGGTCGCAAAATACTCGGTGCCTTGCGCGACAACAACATAGAGAACGCGGCCGTCGTTGTCACCAGACTCTTTGCAAAACACGTTGGATTGCGGCGTTTCTCCATTATGGAAAATGTAGCGATTGATGCACTGCGCAAACTGAGTGATTAATTGGTATACTTTACTTGGGTGAGATACCGACAAAACTACTACATTATTTTTGTCTACTTAATTGTATTCACATGCACTTCTACTGCACAAACCAATCTTCGAATGCCTTGTGCTGATATCTAAATCTTATTTATTCATTATTTATTTATTTATTTATATTATTTATATGTATATATACATATATATATATGCATAATTTTGTACTCTGAAATTCTTTAGTACTGATATATGTATCATTTAATTAATCGGTACGATCACTAATCCGGGATTTTTAGTTCCCCATCTATAGCAACTCGGTCTACCTTTTCGGATATCCGAGCCTCTCTACTTTTTGGTTTTATTTTTATAGTCATGTTGATGTTTCCGATATTAAGAATACACGTTTTGTTTTCTGTAACGGCATACAAATTTATTAGGAATATTGAATTGGTAAAGCTCAAATAAATATTCAACACGACATTATCAAGTAAGTCGCAGAGCTACATTTAAAATGTGTCATATACATTTTGTTGTAAATATTTTCTTCTTGTTATTTTTTCTTTCCATCTTTTTTTGCACCCCCTTTCTGTTTTTGTTTGTATTGGTTCAATGTTTGGTATGTAGACATATTATCCTCAACATTTATGCTTTTATTCAATATTTTTTCGTAAAGAAAACACACAATAATATCTATGAATCAGAATCTTAATTTTTCTCTACTTTCCTTAAATGTCAATGGTCTAGGAGCTACCTTAAAAAGAAACTGTGTCTTCAATTGGTTAAAGTTAAACTACAAAAATCATTTTGTTTTTTTACAAGAAACCCATACCATACCAAGTGTTGTTCCTACGTGGGAAAAAGAGTGGGGTTCCACGATATTTTTCTCACATGGTTTATCAAATAAATGTGGTGTAGCAATCTTAACACCTCAAAATTTAGATTTTAAAGTTACGGATATATTCACTGATGAGGAAGGACGATTTTTAAAATTAACTATAAACATCAATGAGACCCGCTTTTATTTTATCAATATATATGCACCAACTAAAGATCATAAAACTAAACAAAATCAGTTTCTTGATTTCATGTTGAATCATTTGTCTGAAATTTGTGATGAAAATATTTTAATAGGAGGAGACTTTAATATTACTTTAAACCCAGAATTTGACAAAAAAGGAGGTACTAGTGAACCACATTCTACTTATAGAGAAAATCTAAAAGGTTTTATGGACACGCATGATTTAGTAGATATCTGGAGAAGCCAGCATCATGATGCTAAGTTATTTACCTATTTTCAAAAGAAACCAATTATTTTATCAAGAATAGATTTTTGGCTAGTTCCAGCTTTCTTATCCCCTTTTATAAAAGCAGACATTAAACACTCAATTAGATCAGATCATAGTCTTATCTTATTGCAAATTAATAGTGCTTCAAATTCTAAGAGAGGGCCAGGCTTTTGGAAATTTAATGCCTCCTTACTGGAAGATAATGTTTTTGTAAATCACATGCATGAAAATATAAATACTCTAAAGCAAAAATATAAAGACATGGAAGATAAACATCTTAAATGGGATTCTATAAAATGTGAACTCCGAGGAATTATAATTAAATACTCAAAAATAAAAGCTGGGAAAGAAAGAGAAAGGGAAAAAGAACTAAATAAAAAACTTGAATCACAAACGCAGTTGATTGTTTTACAACCCTCACCTAAAAATCTCAATCAGTACCAAGAATGGAAAAATGAATTAGAAGAGATATATAACAGTAAAACTAAAGGTATCATGTTAAGATCTCATGCAAAATGGTGTGAAGAAGGAGAAAAATCTACAAAATATTTTCTATCCCTTGAGAAAAGAAATTACAAAAATAAGCGTATAGATAAACTTGTAGTAAACAACACAATTCTGACCGACATAAAAGTTATACTAGAAGAAGAAAAAACTTATTATCAGAATTTATATAAATCATCTGAAATAAATGCTACTAAAAATGAATTAAATTTTTTCAATAATTTAAATATTCCTAGAATATCTGAACAAGAAACAAAGAAATGTGAAGGTGAAATTAAGGAATCAGAATGTTTTAAAATTCTCTCCGACTTCAAACTTAATAAAACCCCAGGAACAGATGGCTTTCAGGTAGAGTTTTATAAATATTTTTGGTGTGATATCAAAGACTTAGTTCTTGAAAGTATAAATTTCTCCATTAAAAAAAAGTGTATGTCATATGATCAAAGAAAGGGTGTCATCACTCTAGTACCCAAAAAGGATAAAGACAGAACTAATTTAAAAAACTGGAGGCCTATATCCCTTCTAAATTTTGACTATAAATTAGTGGCAAAGGTGTTAGCTAACCGAATCATTGACAGTTTACCAAAATTAATTGATCCTGATCAAACAGGTTATATAAAAGAAAGGTTTATTGGTGAAAATATCAGAACTATTTCAGACCTTATCGCATATACAAATTTGAAAAATATCCCAGGCTTGATTTTACTAGTAGACTTTGAAAAAGCTTTTGATACAGTTGAGTGGTATTACTTAGAAAAAGTTCTTAGTTTATTTGGGTTTGGAAATAGTTTTAAGTCATGGGTCAAAATTTTATATACTGATATTTCTAGCTGTATAATTAATGATGGATACACCTCAAACTTTTTCAATATAAGTAGAGGAGTAAGACAAGGCTGCCCTCTATCACCATACTTATTCGTATTATGTGTAGAAATTCTAGCAATAGCAATAAGACAAAATAAAAACATAAGAGGTATCAAAATAGGTGAAACTGAATTTAAAATCAGTCAACTTGCTGATGATACAACTTGTTTTCTTAGTGATGAAGAGTCAGGTTATGAAGTTCTCAACATTATGCAAAAGTTTTATAAATTATCTGGACTAAAAATAAATTTGAATAAAACAGAAGCGATCTGGATAGGATCAAAAAGAAATTATAAACCAGGCACTCTGCCAGTAAAATGGTCCAGAGGGGAATTTTTCTCTTTAGGTGTTTGGTTCAATAGTGAAAATGAAAATAACGCTGTCGACAAAAATTTAAAAACCAAATTAGAGGATTTAAAAGTAACCCTTAATCTCTGGAAAATGCGTAATCTATCACTTTTAGGGAAAATTTTAATCGTGAAAACATTAGCGTTGTCAAAACTTGTATTCCTAGCCTCTGTCATTCCAATACCAGAAAACATAATTAATGTAGTACAAAAAGAAATAAATAAATTTATATGGAACTCAGAGATCCCTAAAATAAAATATACTATTAGCTGTCAAAAGTTAGCTGATGGTGGACTAAAAGTTCCAAATTTTGAAATTCAAGTTAAATCACTTCAAATAAATTGGATCAAAAGATTTTTTAGTGAGAGTGATGCAAAATGGAAAAAATTAATAAATGCTTTTATTAGTAAAATAGAAATTACTGATCTTCTCTTAACAAGATGTAGCCTGCCAAGTTTTCCAGCAAAGTTACCTACCTTTTATTATAATATAATTACTTCATGGAAAATATTTAGAAATTGTATGAATGAAATCAGCATAAACCCACCCATTTTTACAGAATGCTTGTGGTTTAACAATTTTATATGCATCGACAATAAATCAATCTTTTTTTTCTGAATGGTATAAAAATGGAATAATGTTTTTAAAAGATATTATTAACAATGATGGTTCTTTCTTCACTTTGGATGAGTTTTACGAAAAATTTAAATTTAAACCCTCTTTTCTTCAATACAACAGTCTCCTTTCCTCTATCCCAAATAATTGGAAAAAACATGTCAAAGATAAAACACATCCTCCTCATAGCGAAAGGAATATAATGCACTCCTTGTCTGTTCAAGGAAAATTTCTACCATTAAGTGAATTAAAATGTAAAGATGCATATTGGATTTTAATTAACAGTTGCAAGGAAATTACTCCCTGTATCCAAAAATGGTCAGAAATATTTGAAGTAGAAATTCCAGTCTCTGATTATAAAAAGATATTTAATTTACCCTTTCAGTGTTGCACACAAACTAACGCACAATCTCTTCAGCTCAAAATATTACACAGAATCATAGTACATAACAAGTCACTTTTTAATATGAAATTGATTCCAAGTCAGAACTGTAACACAGACAACTGTAATGAAATTGACACTATACATCATAGATATTTCCAATGTAGAAGCATACAAATTTTCTGGAAAGATCTAATATATTGGTGGCAACAACATATAGAAAATGTCAATCACTTAACAATGCAAGATGTCATATTTGGTATCTACAAAGTAAAAAATGTTCCACTAAATTATTGTATTTTACTTGGAAAATGCTTTATACATCTAATTCATTCAAAATCTCCTGGCAAACAAGTTGAGTTCATAGCTTTTAAAAATTTTCTAAGAAACAAACTTCATGCGAAAGAAAATTATCTTTGTTCGAAGAATCAAATGCTCATTTTTTATGAATTATGGCAGCCAATATTAGTTAACTTATAAACTGTGGTCTTTTAGTATTATATGGATTGTCTTCATTGTTTGAAGTTTGCTGATTAATGCTTCATACCATGTTAAAACTATGATACATGTATATTTTAGATCCATGTTAATATTTTAGCTCCATGTCCAAGGTACTCATATATTGATCTGTTTCAATGCCATTTATCATTTATTTTATTGTGAAACGTTTTGAATTGTGTTCTAAAAATATATGTACCATAATTGTTGAGCCAATAAAATATTCACCACAAAAAAAAAAAAAAAAAAAAAAAAAAAAAAAAAAAAAAAAAAAAAAAAAAAAAAGCAAGATGAGCTCAAAATTTTTGCTAGGTTTGAGTCATATGTTGTTCACATGAGTTTATTACATTCAGCTTAAGATTTTTAAATCAGTATTTCCTATTCGGCATTTAAAATGGAAAAAATGAATGGCTTCAGATCTGTGTACAAACATAGAATTGTGAGCAAACCTCTGTATCTTGCTTATAATCCGAAGCTTAACATTCAATTATGGTAAGTAAATAGAAATTGTAAACAATTAACACAAGAAACATGCACTATAACAAATAAAGAATACAATTTATTTTTCAAAATGAATCATATACATGTATTTACCTACATATTTCCGTCAGCGATATTAAACTCTATTTAAACTGAATAAACTCGAGTAAATGCCGAACATCTCAACAAAACATATTGCATTACGCAAAAGATGATACAGAATTACCGATAGCCTGATTGAATTGCATTTTAGTTCTTTCTTAATACATCAGATGCTGCTTAATTTGAGCAGGTAAACAGTAAACTGTTTGATTTACTTAAGTCTCTGTTTGATTTGATACGTAAAAATCAGGAAATACAAGCGACAGTTTCCAGGTTAACGCGAAGCATAAATGAAAACGAAACGAAAATCACAAGCGTACACCACCGTCATATGTGAAATATTGAAATATTTAGCCTCTGAGTCAATTTACTTCACAAAGTCGGCACCAATGTATTTTGCATGTTTCAAAGATTCCTTTCGTACACGAACTGTTGCACAACAAACAAATTCATCATTGTCAGATCGACCCGTTTATCATATAGTGTCATGGCTGCTTTAAACAAAGAACCTCGTTTTAGAATTATGGAATACGAGTCTTGGTAAAATGGGTAAGCAAAGCCGGGGCAGATCGGCAATCGTCAATTCGAATTACGAATTATTTTGCAGCAATATTTACAACGAATACAAGTAACTGGTCAGTAAATATCTTGAAATTTTAATGAGATTGGCAGATTAATAACTGTCAATCTTTTGTTTCGCCCTGGCCCGGTCATGCCTACCCATTTTACCAAGACTCATGGATGCTATAAATTGTTTGAAACACGCCTCTTCTTTCTTTTTATTTTCGTAATAACTCAGATTTGAAACAGAATTAGCCCATAATTTTTGCAATTTATATTTTCCTTCCTATAAGGATTATTCATGCTAAATCACGTTATATTTGCCTCAGTAGTTCTTAAGAAGGTTTTTAAAAATGCACCCCCCCCCTTCATAATTTTTCATAATTAACCACAAGTACCTTGATTCTATAATATTACTTATTAGGTTTGTTACTGACTGTTTACAGAAATAAGTGTTTTGTTTTGTATAGGGCCTAAAGTTTGATATGTAAACAACAAAAGACAATATATAACAATTAGATTCATAGGCTTATTCTCTAATTTTGTACCTTTCTCGTCAGTTTTCTGTGCAAACCTGGTTGCCATTGTATATAGGATCGTGTTATTACGTCACGGGCAAATGGGGGTCACTCTAAATATTTCGGGGCTTAAAAATTAAAGGTATGGTTGAACGTTTGTGTAAAAAATCAGCTCAAATAACGTTCCGTCCGCCATGTTGCCGTATAAGTTTTGACGCCCGCCGTGTAAAGAAATTTATAAGGCAATCACGTGACACGATTCATCCAATGAAGTCGAGACATTCTAGTCCGAGGCAAAACAAAAGAGACTATAAACACGAGGCACAATTTGAACTGCGAAACTGAAAAGGTCACACAAAACCACGTGGTCTAAAATTTAAATGACAACAACATTCACAGGGGTGTCAGCCACGAGTATCAGGTGTGGGATCGGGTGTACCGAAATCGAAAGGGTTTTTATACCAGGTGGCTTTGTGATTGTGCGTATAAACGATTAAACAAAATATAAATTAATTTATCAAAGGTACTAGAATACATATCATATGTTTTGGTTTTATATATTTAATAGTATTGGCTACTATTCATAGCGTATAACCTGTAGAACAGGTATTTAAGTTAAGCACGATTTTCACGCATTCGAAGGCTTTTCTTTGCCACATTTACACGTACATGCAATATGTCTCGACCAGATAATGCCGAGGATATCGTGTTTGAATGATCATGAGAATGAACAGAGTGAATCTGCGCCTGACCTGACCGACGTAGTAAATCTATTAACTACTGTTACAAAAAAAATCAGTTTGAAGAGTTAACAGAAAAACTACAAACAGAGCAGTCTCAGAATTCCGAGTTGCAGAATAAGGTGAAAGAAAATATCGGGAATAAGCTGAAATCGAAGGGTAACAAGATCCAGTTCGAGTTCAACAGGTCGAGACCACTATATTTTGTGACGTCGGCATAAATTTGCATACTAAATTAGCCATCTGTTTACTATTATCGACAGACCAATTAGTTGAATGAGTTGCAAGGCAGTGTGGGCTACTACAAGTTTCAGTATATACAAAGCGTATTGAAAATATATACCATTTTGAATTGTCCTTTGGAAACTCATTTTGAATGATTTTTCAGAATTCATGAAATTAATATGAACAATTGTGTCTGAACTTCAATTTCTATGCTTACATTAAAAAAATATTGCATAGAGGACTTGTATCAACCTATTTAAATACTCCATGGTCAATTCTAAAACAAGAGGTACGTCCTATTGAATTAAAGCAGTGAGTACCGTTTTTGTACGTTATACCCCATATTTGGAACAATAAAAGTAGAATGTGGGTTGATATTTTCTTCAGGGACATTCATTAGAATGCTTAACGGACAAAATACTATATGCTGCATAGCTTGCCTTTCTGCGTATGTATATTTGTGCATTTCTACTACCGTGGCTATTCACGTATATTAAAATTTACAGTTACCTGTATTTATTTCGAGTTAATGATAAAGTCACCAACACACAATTGTGCACTTTTTCTTATCAAAATCTGTTTGTACTTGTATTCGTATGTTTTCCAATCGTTTGATACTGATCATTTTTAAAGCAATAATTGATCAATTAAAACAACCGTATTTTTCAATGTGAGCATGGAACAAAGTTAATGGCACGTAATCTTTTCTTTTTTACCTTCTCTCCAGCAAATGTCAAGTTAAGCCAATTCTAAATAGACACAGTTGGCTTGAACTCTGCAGTTGTGCATGTAAGCTGTCTTAAGTCAAAGTTGACTTAAGTTATGGTATGGTATTTCAGAGATATAATTCTGAGATAAGTAAGCATCCTTCATCTTGGAAAAAACCTTCAGAATCAGTAAATCTTCTGTCTGAAAAAAAATGTATTAAATAACAGTTAAATTAACTGTGTTCACTGTAATGAATTTAAAAACTTCAAATTCAATGTAAACTCATCAGTCCTTAAGTTCGAATCAAGCAGCTTTGCCAATCGCATTAAAAGCAATGTACAATGGATGGATTTGCTATGACTTAAAGGATGTCCAGAAAAAATACATGGTTTTGAAAATATATGGAAATTATACTATTTAAAAACATTTTTTTGGTCACATAAACATATTGATATATTTTTTATTGTGTTTTACACACATTTTGATTTATCAAGTTTGTTTGTTCAACGTTCAAATATTTTACATACTTTTTGCAAATTACTTTTCATTGTTTGATAACATTAAGAAAAGTTGATGTTTTTTTCATATAATTGAAATTGATTAAGTTTTTCTGTATTTATCAAATATCTTATTACCCTGACTAAAAATTGATTCAGATAATTAACTAATACCAGAGTATCTTGGATACACAATTGTCCGTCGTAGTTTTTTTTTCCAGTAACTTGCTACAGTGTATTAATCACAGATGCTTTACACTTTGGGGCCGGGGACCTTAAGAGAAAAAGCCCACCACGTTGAATCCAGTCTCAACTAAGTAGTACATCTCCAAGTTTTGGCGGAAGGCGCCTATGTAACACCGATAAATAACAGAATGTTAGGGTTACATAGAGCCTCGCTGAAAATCTGTTTTGATCAGCCACACACTGGACCTAGCCATCATGATATTAAATGTATTCCTAGAATATGTTCACACCTGAGTGGCACACCTCCAAGTTTCGCCGCTTGATGCCTAGTTAAGATCATTATGTCGGATTGGCGCCGAAAAGCGGTTTTAATTTTGCCAACTTTTGATCTGGGGATCTTGAATGGAAAATGCATCGAAACTGTACCCTTCATAATCCAATCTCACAAGTGTGGCCTCCCTCCTATTTTGTGCCCTTGGTGCCTAGTTTAGACTCCTATGTGACGAAATATAAAGGTTCTTATCGTATTGGCACAGACAATCAGTGTTGATTATACCAAGTTTGGAGCCGATGATCTTTAATAGAAACTGCGTGGAAACCGTCACACTTTATAATCCTATCTCACCAGGAAAGTTCGGGCGCTAGGCACCTAGTTTTGACCCACTGTATAATGAATATAAGAGTGACTTACGTTTTGTGCCAAAGATCGCGCGGGGTGTTAAGGAAGCATATTGACAATTCAGCGTCTTATTTTGACTGTTATATTCAAAATCGTGAAATTAAATAACTATTTTGAATAAAATCATAAACTTAATATTATCCTTACAAGCAGATGTCAGTGCAAAAAATTAGGGTAGTACATTACTGCCAGATTGGTGCATTATCACGTGACAACTATAAATAGCTCACGTATATTCCTAAACATAAAATGAGATAGAACAACACTACCCCGAGGTTTCCAAAATAAACGAAACATACCAAGTAAAGGCAGAACATCTCAGTTTAATCAAAACCACAGCTAGAATTATATGTTCTTCTTGATTCAATAGCTATTCATCCGGCTGTCGTAAAACTTTCCAAACTTTTATAAAGTTTGCACGAAAAATAGTATGTTGCATCAAAACAACACACAACATGCGATTCTAGCAGCATTTTTGACATACATGTACCTTTTAGGGAATGATTGATAAAACTAACATCTCTCTCAGTATTCTTATGTTCAGTTCTCAACAAATCACACCACAATAATTTATTATATTTCTTAAATTAGCTATATTTTGAATATGTTTACAATTCTTTCCGATCAAATTAGCACGACATTCAACTTTTAGTCATGACGTCATCAATGTGTAAATCTACGTAATACAAACTTATTTCTGAAAAAAAAATTGTCTTCAGTATTTTTTATTTGTTTTTGGTCTACGTTTTGTTGCTTAGATATTTGAATATGTACATAATAGCTAAGATTTGTGATTTCACAGAATTACATGTAACTCAGATTATATATGCTTCCATAACACCACCGTGCGGTGTTAATCAGCCCTAAACTGAGGCAGTGGACCATCTATTAGAATCCTGTCTTAACTATTTTTTATTCAGGTGTTTGTTTTTTTGCGTACATTTTTTTTTCTTTAAAAATTTATATTGGTACATTCATAAATTGACTTTGATATACATTATTCGAGGAAAATGTGACTGGAGTTTAACATGCTGCATTCTTTCACGTAAAATTAAGTACCAGTTAAAGAAATATCCTCAATAAGAGAAAATATGATAAAATTGATCTGTTTCATTAAAATAATAAATTGCTTTTTTAATGATTAATGCGGGATATGAAGGGGACGAAATTGTAGAAAAAATACAGAACCTGCGTCAGATTATCCGAGCTAAGGCACTAAGTGACCCTGAAAATCTGTTATATTGTTGTCTAACCTTGGAGTCTGCCACCAAAATTGGTAGGTGTATCACTCATAGTCAGTTGAGACTATTGGGTACATCTTCCCTCGTAAAGGTCAATACATTACATCTAAAATAATATTGGAATAAAATGCTCTTGCGAAAAAAAAGACAGCAACATCATTACAAAATCATTGATGGTATGTATATGTCTTGATTTCAATGTCTGTCCCACATTCACCTAGAGTCTTCGTTAGACCTACTACATAGATACCCTTATCCTACTTGACATTTAGTCAGTTTATCAATATTTATTATATAACTGTATTTCATATATTTTAATATATATTATATTGGATTTTGCATTAATTTCTGGTCTGAGTAATAGTTCTTATTAGCCCCGTTAGTGTTTATTGTAAATGAACAAGAAATCGAGAAAAAAAACAGTCCTCAACTAACCAAACAGATAACGACGTTTTATGTACTGTAATCTCTCTTTGGTACAGGTGTTTAATATTAATCGTTATGATCACTGGTGTTCCTACTATTCAAAGTATGCTTGCAATGTACCATTCTTCTAACATAGATATGCCAGTTGTTAACCAAAATTTCATTTTTAGATTTTAATATCATTACTTTTATTAGTCTAAAAAATCATTACATAAATTGTTCGTACAGTTTTCTTGCATAATAACATAATCTATAAATTGTCCAATACAAATTTTGATTAATTTGGAATTACATTTTTTCACTTTTAAAAAGTTCATACTGTATTTTTTTTTATTTATTTTGTCTTTATCTATTTAAGCAACAAATGTATAGTGATGTTATTAATATATAATAATAATAAAGCAAGGACAATGTACGTGTGTTATAAAATAAGTATCTATTAATAGGGCAGAATTGGTACCAATGGGCATTTTCCAAAAACTACATAGATGTTGTCTATCAGAACCTCAAGCATCTTTTTGATGTGAACAAACTTGTGTGAGCAATTAAAATGGTTTTAACAAAATATTTTTTTTAGATGTCAAATGACAAGGTAAGCATTTTTACGACTTCAATTTTTATTGCAGAAACAACTGTCGATGATATCTACTAGCTTACATTTTAATTTGTAATAGGGAATGGTTGAATAAAGCGTTGAAACAACGTACGTTTTGATGCTTATGATTTTGGTAAGATTTTGGGACCTCACTGTTTCTCTAAAGTTTTTAGAGTTTTTTGCTCACCTGAGCTGTAAGCTCAAGTGAGCTATTCTGATCACATTTTGTCTGTCGTCAGTCTGTCTGTCCGTCTGTCTGTAAACTTTTCACATTTTCAACATCTTCTCAAGAACAACTGGGCCAATTTCAACAAAACTTGGCATAAAAGCATCCTTAGCCTAGGGGGATTCAAAGTTGTGAAAGTTAAGGATCACGCCCTTTTACAAAGGAAGATAATAAGGAATTTATGAAAATTTTCGAGAAATTTTCAAAAATCTTCTGCTCATGAACCATAAGACCAGGAAAACTTGGCATAGGAATATATAGAGTAAATCTTAAAAAATCTTCTTCTCAGAAACTAATCAGCCAGGAAAGCTGAAACTTGTATGAAAGCATCAAGAGGTAGTGTAGATTCAAAGTTGCGAAAATCATGACCCCCGAGTAAGGGTGGGGCCACGATGAGGAATCGAAGTTTTACATAGTATGCATATATAGAGTAAATCTTTAAAAAATCTTCTTCTCAGAAACTGATCAGCCAGGAAAGCTGAAACTTGTATGAAAGCATCCTCAGGTAGTGTAGATTCAAAGTTGTGAAAATCATGACCCCCGGGGGTAGGGTGGGGCCACAATGGAGGGTCGAAGTTTAACATAGGAATATATAGAGTAAATCTTAAAAAATCTTCTTCTCAGAAACTAATCAGCCAGGAAAGCTGAAACTTGTATGAAAGCATCATGAGGTAGTGTAGATTCAAAGTTGCGAAAATCATGACCCCCGAGTAAGGGTGGGGCCACGATGAGGAATCGAAGTTTTACATATGCATATATAGAGTAAATCTTTAAAAAATCTTCTTCTCAGAAACTAATCAGCCAGGAAAGATCACACTTGTGTGGAAGCATCCTCAGGTAGTGTAGATTCAAAGTTGTGACAATCATGGCCCCCGGGGGTAGGGTGAGGCAACAATTTGTTGACGAAGTTTAACATAGGAATATGTTATGGCCCCCGGGTGTAGGGTGGGGCCATAATGGGGGATCAAAGTTTTACATAGGAATATAAAGAGTAAATCTTTAAAAATCTTCTCAGAAACTAAGCAGCCAGGAAAGCTGACACTTGTGTGGAAGCATCCTCATATAGTGTAGATTCAAAGTTGTGAAAATAATGACCCCCGGCTGTAGGGTGGGGCCACAATGGGGGAGTCGAAGTTTTACATATGCATATGTAGAGTAAATCTTAAAAAATCTTGTTCTCAGAAACTAATCAGCCAGGAAAGCTGACACTTGTATGGAAGCATCCTCATATAGTGTAGATTCAAAGTTGTGAAAATCATGGCCCCCGGGGGTAGGGTGGAGCCACAATGGGGTGTCAAATTTAACTTAGAAATATATAGAGTAATTCTTTAAAAATCTTCTCAGAAGCTAATCAGCCAGGAAAGTTAAAACTTGTATGAAAGGATCAAAAGGTAGCGTAGATTCAAAGTTGTGAAAATAATGACCCCCGGCTGTAGGGTGGGGCCACAATGGGGGAGTCGAGGTTTTACATAGTATGCATATATAGAGTAAATCTTAAAAAATCTTGTTCTCAGAAACTAATCAGCCAGGAAAGTTGACACTTGTATGGAAGCATCCTCATATAGTGTAGATTCAAAGTTGTGAAAATCATGGCCCCTGGATGTAGGGTGGGGCCACAATGGGGGATCAAAGTTTTACATAGGAATATAAAGAGTAAATCTTTAAAAATCTTCTCAGAAACTAAGCAGCCAGGAAAGCTGACACTTGTGTGGAAGCATCCTCAGGTAGTGTAGATTCATAGTTGTGAAAATCATGGCCCCCGGGAGTAGGGTGGAGCCACAATGGGGTGTCAAATTTAACATAGAAATATATAGAGTAATTCTTTAAAAATCTTCTTCTCAGAAACTAATCAGCCGGCAAAGCTGAAACTTGTGTGGAAGCATCCTTGGGTAGAGTAAATTCAAAGTTGTGAAATTAATAACCCCTGGGGGTAGGTCAGGGCCACAATGGGGGGGGGGGGTCGAAGTTTTACTCAGGAATATATAGAGCATTCATAAGCTGATTTTATCATACCTATTGTTTCTCAGGTGAGCGATGTGGCCCATGGGCCTCTTGTTTGGTATCCACATCAGATTCACACCACTTCCGGAGTATATTGTTGTATAGTACTCTTCAAGTTTATCTTTCACTACTGTACGAATTTTAATCAGGAGTAAAGAGAGAGGTTTGGTAGAACGTTTACTGTAACCTGCTTTACATGTATATCTGTTTGTAAGGACCTTTGTGAAGCTTCGGAATCCAGTATAAATAAGGTAAATCAAATCATTTTGTTTATTGGGGATATTAAAGATATCGATAACTGATTTATGGTTTTGAAGTATTTCCTGCTTGGAAAGGCTGCTGTGGGTGTAAGTAGGATTACAATGTGTAGAATCGAAACCTAGTTCTTAAAAAATGCAATTCATAAAATTTGCTATTCAAACAAAAAACATGTTGTTACTTGCCTTATCAGCAGGGACCACATGCTTCCGTAACACCCCCGTGCATAGTCCATTTTTGGTTGTTGTTTTGAATAGACAGTTGATCGTTAAAACGTGACATAACTAACTATCGTACTCATACAAAATCGAACTTTGGCCATTGGACTTTAGCGTGACCAACGACTATGGAATCTACCGCACATATGCACAAGGATTACGTAAAATAAAAAAGTGGAACGAAACATGTTTTTAAATAGGTTTAACACGCCTGCAATGTAAATATTTCCATATATATTTAATTTGACAAATAGGCAGGACGTTCATTGTTATGTTGATAATAAAATTTATTAAGAATTTCGACAACAAAAGATTATCTCCGACTTGAAGATTTTGTTAACAATATTTAACCCATTGGCAAAGAAAACAAATCAAAATATCAAGAATAAAACTGATCACTCGCATGAATACTGCATGCGACGTTTATCGATATTTATATTGCACTTCATAGTAGATTACCTTTTAATCTTATTGTGTTATCAAATCACAGTGTACTTAAAACCATATATGTGACATAAAACCTTCTTAATATATTAATATACTGTGAAGTCATTAGAATTCATGGTGGCTTAATTTTCGTGGAATTCGTGGATACCTCTCATCCACGAATTAACGTCCTCCCCGAATTATTAAATTAGTGTTATAAAGTCTATTTCATCTTATCGGTATAAGATAATACAGAAAATTACGATCCCACAAACCTGTCAATTTCAAGCAATCCACGAATTTTTATTAATGCACATTATTTAGTTTTTTTTTTTTAAATTGCGTGATTAAAATTTGATACAATTTCAAAATGACCAAAAGCCTGCTTTTGCGAATAATAAATCTCAAGCTATACTTTTTAGACATTGTTATGAGAAAAAAGAGAGTATAAAAGAAAGTAAAAAGGATGTAAATGAATTAATTTCAACGCTATCTGACATATTTCTTTGCGACTTCGTTGACCTCGTTGAGTCAAGAAATTATTAAAACCAAAGGAAAGTGCTTGCGTGCTAACAGGTTGTTAAAGAAACTCGTAATGATTCATGGTGTAAAATGAGGCACATAGTTTCAATGTTTAAACATGTTCACTATTGTCACCAAAAATATAAAAACGTGATTTATAAAACGAGTTCATGAAATATATACAGAAAATATTTTTTAATAACAGTCATTAAAAATCCATTGCAATCATTCATCACTCGTTTGAACAGTTGGTTTTGACCTGACATGACATAGAGTATCGTTATCTCTTGCATATATAGAGTAGATTATTGACTAAATGAAATGACACCGATCATGAATCACAAGGTTGTAGGTAAGGCTTTATTCAATTGATAATCGCGTTAACATGGCGATAACAATCTTTTTATTCTATTTATATCAATTTATTAATTTTGTTCAATCATTATATTTCATAAAAATGTTGTGTTTCCATCCTCATTCTCCTCCCCTTACCCTGCAGGCAGTATCACTTATTTGTAGGATCCTTAAAAATGTTAAATTCTAATTCGAAAAAGAAATAAAATAATGAATAAATGAATAGGTGTAATATAAATTAATAACACATTTTAATCAATATTATCAATCTGACATTTCTATGGATTGGTCCATATTAACAGAAAAGGTCATTTACCAACGTTTTAAAATATTTACATATGCATTTATAAAAGTTTGATTGTCCACAAAGTATCTAGCTTAAGCCGTTTGATAAAGTACACTTAAGGCCAAAATCAAATAAGAGATACAAGAGGCATTTTTCAGGAATAAAATTGTATTACGTAGATTAACACATTTAAAACGTCATTTCTGAAAGTGTAATGGTGTGTTTCGATGGAAAGGCATTGTTAACAGATTCAAAATATAAGAAAAACTATGACGATTTTGGTGTAATTGTGTGAGAATTGAACACTACCCCGTATATTTTGAAGTTTATATTTAGCACGTGTTAACAGTTGAATCATTTTTTGCTCGAAAAGTGCTGCTAAAATTCTGTGTTAGGTGTTCCTTTGCTGAAGCATGCCATTTCCGTGCAACTTTTGTACAAATCGGGAAGGCTTTTAGAGAACTGAACGAATACTTGGAGGATAATATAACTGTAGGAATCTAACAGTTGTTTTTACAAAACCTAGATGTTTATTGCTTTTTTGGAAACCGCGGGCAAGTGTTGTTGTATTTTATTTTGTACAAAGAAATATATATCAGCTATTTATAGTTATGCACATTTTTTAGTGATAATGCACCGAAGTGGCAGTAATGTACAACCTGATTTTACTTTGAAATTGCAATTTTTTTGCAGTAACTAATACTTTAAAGTTTTTGATGTTCAATGCTTTATTTATGTGAACATTACTATTTAGGCCAGCAGGATACCAATTTAAAATTAAAAATGAAATTAAAGTGTTAACATTCATATAGGTATTATTTTCTTTTTTGCAGGCTACATGCGATAAAAGAGAGGAATTTTGAAAATATGCACATCATCGATCTCAAACTCACATTAGCATATATGATACTAATTATTCTTAATATAGAGGTACGGTCATTGTTTCTGTCTCAGTTTTCGTTATGACTCGTATAATTCAATATTAGTCTGATTATTGACTAACATGTTAACAACAAAGGCAACACGCTCTAATCAATATTAAACAGAACTTCCGAGTATTCACCCTAATGAAAGGAATGTTTTAAAAATTTGGAAGTTAAATAATGTGAAATTTACAATGTTTCGTAGCCTGTATGTCTTTTTGCGCGAATAGAATGAGACAATACTGATTAAAATCAATTACCTGTGACAAAACCTCAAAAAAGAAACAGGTATTTTTCTGCGAGAGCTGAGAATTAATGGTAAAGTAAAACACTAAAAATGGACAGAATGCCAGTTGAGGAAAAAAACAGGAATCCTGGAATGTTGGTGTCTGGATTATTTTTAAGACAGGTTTTACTCACTTTAAACCTGTTGTTAATTTCTTCCTTGACATTGTTTTAAAGTTTGAACAATTGAATAACATTAAACGTTATTTTGACGCATTGATAGTTTTTCTCTTTTATAAGTGGATTGTTATTTGCATCGGCAACCAAAAATCTATTAAAAAGTTCTTGGCGAATTTTAATCAAACTGGAAGACTTGAAGTGTTTGTGATATCCATCAAAGGTCAAGACGGGTCACAACAAAAAACCGAAAATCGCTATTTAATTTGCTCTTTACTACTTAAAAAAAAATGAAAACCAGTCACCACAACGGCAAGACAATTAAATGTGTTTATTTCATTTACATATGTAGTTAAAATATTATATTGGGTGAATTCTTAGAACTTGGCTTAGGGTATTACATAAAGCTGATTGTTAAAAATGATACTAGATCATGTTTTTAATATTGTTGTTTCTTTTAAAAATTAATTTGACATTAATTAAAAAGTCTTGTGAAATGATAAGACAGTATAATTTATAATTGACCACACAGTCATGCTTTTATGAATCGCAATGCAGGGACTGTGGTAAAATTATGCAAATGAATCGCAAGATCGCAAAAAACACCTCTTAGCAACGTGGACCATGAAGGCAATACAGAAATTATGTAAGCGAGGTTTAACCGGATGAGGTGGGAAAATCAGCTTGCACATGAGCTAGCCTGGTTCCTGCAAAGGATTATGGGCAGGCCAAGGAACCAGCCTAGCAATGTCAAGTACGCGGTTTATTTGAAGTGGGATCGGGAATCCACTCCGAAAGTACATGTACATGTTCAAGTTTAAAGACGGCGGGATTGTAAAAAACAATCGCCTAGCATAACGGAAAAATGGTTCTTTCTGACTTTTGAACCATTCACGTAACTTTTAATTAAGTATGATAAAATATGTTTTATGGCATTACTGTATGGGCGAGCTGAGCATTGAACACAAACCACTATATATCCCATAGACATATCGATTCTAAACCTACATTATGCAATATTAGCTCGGATCAATATGACTGTAAAAGCATTCAAGCATCTCCTCATCTAAGCCTTAATATAATCAAAAGAGCTGGATGGTTGATGCCAGTTTTAGACTATATTGATCTCCTTAAAATGAAGAGCTCTGTATAGAGATCTAGGAAAATATGCAAATTTGTAAGCTAGATATTTGGAATTTTGGCTCATTTGGTTCACTAAATAACAGCTTATAGCGCTTAAATAAGAATATCTTAAAAATTAAAACAGATCGGATGGTTAATTTTGTTGAACACCCAGCCATCTTAAGATTTTAAATATACAGCTATATTATTTCAGAGCACTCGTTCTTAGAGCTCGCTTCGCTCGCGAGTAACGTTATATTTCGAGCAAAGGTTAATGTCAGGAAAGTGACAAGACAACAGGCAATATTTGCGTTCAGCGGCTGCTAACGTAAGATGAAATTTCTAATGGACCAATCACATTTGGTGATTTTACGTCGTTTTAAAATACATGTATAATACATAATTTCTATATTTAAAAATCAAAAAATTGTTATGATAAAATATCATTTTTAGCTCACCTGAGCTAAAAGCTCAAGTGAGCTTTTCTGATCACATTTTGTCTGTCGTCCGTAAACTTTTCACATTTTCAACATCTTCTCAAGAACTACTGGACCAATTACAACCAAACTTGGCACAAATCATCCTTAGGCAAAGGGGATTCAAAGTTGTGAAAATTATGGGCCACAGCCGTTTTCAAGGGGAGATAATTAAGCATTGAATCATTATTTTTTGAAAGATGTGATCTCATAACTGCAACGGTGCGTGCATACAAATCGAATAACGCGCGCTAGCGCGTCATGAAAATTTGTTTTCACACACCGTTGCAGTTATGAGACCACATCTTTCAAAAAATAATGATTCAATGCTAATATTTACATTTTTTAATATTTGTTCTCTTTCCACAAATATGATTTATTTTAAAAAATCTCGGGCTTATTCATTGTGTAATGCGCAATTAACGGAAGACTCTTTGGAACAGCCGAATTATGTTGTCAAAAATAGTGCACAGCGTTTTAATTTCTAATAACAAAATTTTATTTTTCATTCTGTAATTTGATGAATCTATTTTTGGTATACTAAGAGATTAATCAATTGAATTCATATAAATCTTTAGAAAATATTTGCATCCATGAAATATTAATCAGCCCAAGTATAATATCAGGTCGTGATCCGGTTTGAAGTCAGGAGGAGAGTCAGTCATGTTCTGAAGGAAGACTAAATGTATTCATACGCACCAGATTTGGTGATTCGGTCTTCTGTGTTATGCGTAAGTATCACTTAAATCGATCTATGCAATTTAATATGGGGAAAGAAAGTGAATGTAAATATTAAGAAATTAATGAAAAATTTCGAGAAATTTTCAAAAATCTTCTTATCAAGAACCAGAAAGCCAGGAAAGCTGAAACTTGTGTGGAAGCATCCTCAGGTAGTGTAGATTCCAAGTTGTGAAATTCATGACCTCCGAAGGTAGAGTGGGGCCACAATGGGGGGTCGAAGTTTTACATAGGAATATATAAAGTAAATCTTTTAAAATCTTCTCAGAAACTGATCAGCTAGTAAAGTTGAAACTTGTGTGAAAGCATCCTCAGGTAGTGTAGATTCCAAATTGTGAAATTCATGACCCCCAGGGTAGGGTGATGCCACAATGGGGGATCGAAGTTTTACATAGGAATATATAGAGTAAATCTTTAAAAATCTTCTTCTCAGAAACTAATCAGCCAGGAAGGTTGAAACTTGTATGGAAGCATCCTCAGGTAGTGTAGATTCCAAGTTGTGAAATTCATGACCCCCGGAGGTAGAGAGGGGCTACAATGGGGGGTCGAAATTTTACAGAGGAATATAAAGAGTAAATCTTTAAAAATCTTCTTCTCAGAAACTGATCAGCCAGGAAGGTTGAAACTTGTGTGGAAGCATCCTCAGGTAGTGTAGATTCCAAGTTGTGAAATTCATGACCCCCGGAGGTAGAGAGGGGCTACAATGGGGGGTCGAAATTTTACAGAGGAATATAAAGAGTAAATCTTTAAAAATCTTCTTCTCAGAATATAATCAGCCAGGAAGGTTGAAACTTGTGTGAAAACATCCTCAGGTAGTGTAGATTCCAAGTTGTGAAATTCATGACCCCCAGGGATAGGGTGGGGCCACAATGGGGGGGTCGAAGTTTTACATAGGAATATATAGAGTAAATCTTTAAAAATCTTCTTCTCAAAAACTAATCAGCAAAGAAAGCTGAAACTTGTGTGGAAGCATTCTCAGGTAGTATAGATTCCAAGTTGTGAAATTTATGACCCCCGGGGGTAGGGTGAGGACACAATGGGGGGGGGGGGGGTCGAAGTTTTACATAGGAATATATAGGGTAAATCTTAAAAAATCTTCTTCTCAGAAACTAATCAGCAAGGAAAGCTGAAACTTGTGTGAAAGCATTCTCAGGTAGTGTAGATTCCAAGTTGTGAAACTCATGACCCCCGGAGGTAGGGTGGGGCCACAATGGGGGGCGGGGGTCGAAGTTTTACATAGGAATATATAGTGTAAATCTTTAAAAATCTTCCTCTCAGAAACTTATCAACCAGGAAAGCTGAATCTTGTGTGGAAGCATCCTCAGGTAGTGTAGATTCACAGTTGTGAAAATCATGATCCCTGGGGGTAGGGTGGGGCCACATTTAGGGGGTGTTAAAGTTTAACATAGGAATATATAGAGTAAATCTTAATAAAATCTTCTTCTCAGAAACTAAACAGCCAGATGATTCTTTATAGTTGTTTAGACTTTGTCTCCAGGAAAATTCATCGGCCTCACAAGAAGGTTCAGAGCTTGATGTACCTTTATATCCCATTGTTTATATATAAACAATTGTGAAGGATCTTTTTGAGAACTGCAATACTCAACATGTGATATGACTATAAAATCATCCTGTTAGAAAAGGGACTAATAATTATAAACATAAGAAAATCCAGGGGGGGGGATGGATTTTATTTATACAGGATCTACATGTATTATTGTACATTGTCCAGATTGTTTGTATTATGACTCAATTAAGCTGATTTTATCATACCTATTGTTCCTCAGGTGAGCGATGTGGCCTATGGGCATCTTGTTATTTTTAAAAATAAATGTTTTTAATTCATCAGTTATTAAAGCCTTAAGTTAATTTTCCAACTCTAACCCTGCTTTGACATGTGAGGGGAGGTCTCTCTCGCGCATCTGATAATATAATTAGAGGGGTTAGAGTTAAAGGAATCTCGAATAACCTTAATGATTTTATGAGTTAAAGGAATCTCGGATAACTTAATGATTTTATATTTATGTTTATATTTCCGACAAAACACCTGCATTTTGTACACATATTGCAGTCTTTTTTAAAAGGACACCAACTCAAAACCATTCATTATTTTACTCAAAAGATGTCAAAGGCCAATGGTGAATCATGTCCAATATCGAGAATGACAGTACAGGTTGTGGAAGATTGTCCTGACAGTTTAGAGAAGTGGAATAGAGCTGCCGAGAGGAAAAACTGCGCGGCTTTTGCCACCCAGTGCGGCGGACCTAAGGAATTACAATATCATTGTGTCATAAATCCATTTGTAAATGAGACAATAGAAGTATGTGCATATGCACAAAATATTGTTTTTGGTAAGAAATTGTGAATTCAATGAAGATTTATTATATGGAAAACATTGCTGTTGATATATTTTAAACGCCAAACGGAATTACTAATAATCTGCATCTTGCGTATTTCATCGTTAACGTCCTTTATTAATTATTTTTTTTTACTCAATTATATTTATTGTAACTGTAATGTTTTGAAATATAATTCACTTTAGAACTGATATCAAAAAATACATGACAATATAAATCATATTTTTAAAATTAATTTTAGTAGGATTTAACCAAACGAAGGTTATTTTTTTTCAAAGATATGCATTCAATCCTCTTTAATGATTAATGAATATTACTTAAGATAACTATGGTTCGAAACATGTATCAACAAAGAAAATACACATACAAACACTTTAGATAAAGTCAACATAGTAGAATAAACTGGTTTTTTGTTTGTTTAATCGTACAACGTACATTATAAGAGTATATAAATGTCGTAATGAAAAACAACTAGTAGCATATAATTTTATATCACGATTCAGAAATCGTATTTAATACAGTCATCGTTAAATTAGTAAAAAAAACAAGATCAGATAAAGCGTGTCTAAAACTTTTATAATCTTTATTAACTAACATCCATTAATATTTGACTACTCGGTAGAACAACATATTAAACGATCAACTTTGAATGATGATATGTGTACATAGTCTATAATTATGAAATGTGTTTTGATAACTTTATTCACAGGTCATTGCTCGGAATATAGTATCAGTGGAAACATGGTTCAACGGAACAGGAGAGCTAAATGCAATATGTTAAAAAACAACCCCTGTCCAGTTTTTTATCGTTCAACAGAGGCATACAAGTGTGAGTTGACAAGTTGTTACCCTTTAAGGGGCATGGCCACAATTTTGGTCAAATTTTATTTTTGTTTTTATTATTTACAATGCTTTGGGAATGCATTTCTAATGATCAAATGAAATTTGGGTGCCAGTCGATGAGTTTTAAGCAAGATGCAGGGCTTACAATTCTTTGTCATGTAAACAAAACTCGTGCCCTGTTTTTGTTTACCTAGGATCAATATACAAGTAAAAAATGTTTTTCAAGCTGGTTTGTCTATCCTTTTCTTTTTTTAAGCATAAATATACAGTTATTAACGATTCACACATTCATTTGAGGTCTAAAACTGTAATTTTCACTTCAACATTCAACATGTAAACAAAAGCTTTTTTTCATATAGAAGAATTGTAAGCTCTGTAACTCGCTTATATCTCAACAAATGACAATCAAATTGTGGTTGCCTATTAAAAATGCCATACCGAAGCATTGTAAACATTAAAATAGAAAAAAATAATTTTTTACCAAAATCGTGACCATGTCTCTTTAAGTCTCAGTATTATACGCTTAATATAACCTCATATAAAAATGAAAATGTTAGACCGGATCTACTCGGTGAAATACGACAGGGTAAGATCAGGTCTCACAGACACCTAACATAGGAATCAGTGATCCGGTTTACCCAAACACATTAATCGAACTTTTCTCAAAGCATATAAGCATAATGCATATATATATATATATATATATATATATATATATATATATATATATATATATATATATATATATATATATATATATATATATACACACACAATGTAGTACCGATCGGACCCAACCTAACACCAGAGTAAACCCAAACTAAACCCCGGGTTTACTTTTTGGGTTTACTTGGGGTTTACTCTGGGTTTACTTTTTGAAAATATGGGTCCATTCGGGGTTTACTTTGGGTTTACTCGGAGTTTACTTTCGGTTTACTTTGAAATTGCTTTTAAGGTCAACTGTATGCACTGAAGTGTAAAGCTGAGTAGTATTTTATCTCACCATTCTACTGCCTGTAATTCATACCCTTTGTATGTTCCGAATACACAGTTAGCACCTGCTTTAAGGGGTATACTTCTGACTGGGTTTACTCTCTGTGACCACTCTGGTTAACTTAGGGTTTTCTATGGGTCCAATCAAGCAAACCCGAAGTAAACCTAGAGTAAACCCAGAAAGTAAACCCAGGGTGTATTTGGGGTTTACTTTCTGTTACGTTGGGTCTGATTGGTAATATATATATATATATATATATATATATATATATATATATATATATATATATATATATATATATATATATATATATCGTGGTTCTTTCCATATATTTTCCATCTTACGCGACCCACTAATAAATTGTCCGGTATTAGTTTTTTGGTCGGATTTTGAACATTACAAGCATCTCATTTTTACAAAAGTTTACCTTTTTCGCGATTTTTCAGGGATAAATTGGTTCTCAGTGACTCATTTTGGCGTTTAAGACGTAGATTATAAGAATAATAGGTCCCTCCAAAAAGACAAAAAGGAAGAGATATGAGGTGGAAAAAGTTCGCTGCGACGAGGCCCTCGCGAATCTCGTTAAATTTCTTGCATGCATATTTTTCAGTATAAGGGGAAGGCATTGAACTAAAATGTACATACACCAAGTAAAAAAAGGTCATTAACTATAAGTTAACATAGAGACTTGCATCGGACATGCACATGTACAGTTCAAAAAAAAATAAAATACATAGCACATATACTAATAGAAAAGTTAACTTTTCCATTTTGCAGACACATTCAATTGTAACTTTAATTGCAATTATATATATATATATATATATATATATATATATATATATATATATATATATATATATATATATATATATAATAAAAGAAAAAAAACAACACTAACTGCAAAACATAAGCGCTTTCATTGTTAAAAATCTTCAGACGTTTTACAGTCGTTAAAACTATGACGTAATTACGTTACCTAGTGATAACGTCAACAATAATACTATGACGTCATAATGCTTATTGAAGGAAACAATCATAGAATAAAGTTATATAGGGTTATATACAGTAAAACAAAATCAGAGACGATGAAACAGTCTATATCAAACTATTTAACGAAGGTTTTAGTGACTTTATAAAATATTTTTCTTTTTCCCTTCGTTCAATTGCATTGTCAGTATAAAGTTTATAAAACGGAAAAAACTGAAAATTGTCCGTGGCCACAAATATCAAGATGTTCACTAAGTTTAATTTTTCTGTACTCGGGTTGATTGACGTGTTTGTGTATACGAATACGGGTGCGTAGGGTTGTTCCAGTTTCTCCTATATAGAATTCGTTGCATCCGCTACACGTAATGTTGTATATAACATTTTTAGAGGCACAAGACATGTTCGCATTAACAATAAAGTCCTTGTCCCCGAACTTGAACGATTTCCCGACTTTAATGTATTGGCAAGTTCCACAGCGGGGATCGTTACACTTGCTGACAGAGTAAGATTGACGTTGAAAAGAAGACTTGCAAAGTTTCCTTCGGAGATTCCTGGGTTGTCTTTTACTGTTGATGAAGTTATATTTTTTCAGCACTTCGGACATTTTTTCATCAGTTTGTAGAATGTTGTTAAGTTGACGTACGACTGGAATAATATTAATATCATTCGGATTATGCGTAGTTACGAGTGGTAATATCTTTAAATCAGAGGTGTTATTTTCAGGAGGATTAATAAGATTTTCCCTGTTCAATGCTAATGCATTTTTGATACCATCGTCTATGATTCCCACTGGATAACATTGTTTTATCAGGCTTGCTTTCAATTCATGTAAACGTTCATTTCTTTTTTCGTTGTTGCTAACTATGGTACATACTCGCCTTGCTAAGTTGTAAGGAATTGCGCGTTTAGTATGGCCCGGATGGCAAAAACTGAAATGAAGGTACTGATGGGTATCTGTTGGTTTGTAATACATGTCGGTGGTTATATTTTCTCCGCATTTGGAAATGAGCACATCCAAAAATGGTATACAGATCACACTTTCATCTAGCGTAAAGTTGATGTTTGGATCCAGATTATTTACAATGTCTAAAAAGACTGTTAAATTGGCGTCGCTCTCGTTCCAGATGATAAAACAGTCATCAAGATATCTTTTCCATCCATTTTTTATATTTTGTGCGGTTTGATGGTTAAATTGCCGTCTAGCTTTTTCATACATTTTCTCTTCTAAGTATCCTAATGTGAGGGTGGCATAAGTAGGGGCCATTTTAGTCCCCATAGCCGTTCCTTTAAGCTGCAAATAATGTTTGCCGTTGAAAGAGAATGTGTTGTTTTTAAGGACTAAACTGCTTGCCTCTAGGATAAACTCTCTGCTGAAACGGCTGTTGATATTTTGTGGATATTTATTGATCCAGTATTTGAGGGCATTGATACCGAGATCTGTGGTTATGTTTGTATACAAATTTGTTACATCCATAGTGACCAACTTTGCATCTTGGTTAACTTTATCTGGTAAATATCTCAGGAAATCAAGATCATCTCGAACGTAACGTTTTACTTCTGAGCATAAGGATTTTAGTAATATATCCATAAGATGACTCAGTCGTTGTGTTGGAGCGTTAGGTCCTCCCACTATAGGTCTAAATTTGAGATCGTCCGGTTTGATACAAGTAATATATGCATTATTTTGCATTTTGATGGCATTAGTAATTGTCTTAGACTTATGTATCTTAGGAAGTCTATAAAAGACACTTTCCCGGAAATCAAAATCTGTTAAAAAATCCGCTTCTTTGGTTGTTATATCGGAGGAAGTCTGGTGGTCTTTAAGTAATCGTTTCACTTTTTGAATGGTTTTTATAAAACGGAAAAAACTGAAAATTGTCCGTGGCCACAAATATCAAGATGTTCACTAAGTTTAATTTTTCTGTATACGGGTTGATTGACGTGTTTGTGTATACGAATACGGGTGCGTAGGGTTGTTCCAGTTTCTCCTATATAGAATTCGTTGCATCCGCTACACGTAATGTTGTATATAACATTTTTAGAGGCACAAGACATGTTCGCATTAACAATAAAGTCCTTGTCCCCGAACTTGAACGATTTCCCGACTTTAATGTATTGGCAAGTTCCACAGCGGGGATCGTTACACTTGCTGACAGAGTAAGATTGACGTTGAAAAGAAGACTTGCAAAGTTTCCTTCGGAGATTCCTGGGTTGTCTTTTACTGTTGATGAAGTTATATTTTTTCAGCACTTCGGACATTTTTTCATCAGTTTGTAGAATGTTGTTAAGTTGACGTACGACTGGAATAATATTAATATCATTCGGATTATGCGTAGTTACGAGTGGTAATATCTTTAAATCAGAGGTGTTATTTTCAGGAGGATTAATAAGATTTTCCCTGTTCAATGCTAATGCATTTTTGATACCATCGTCTATGATTCCCACTGGATAACATTGTTTTATCAGGCTTGCTTTCAATTCATGTAAACGTTCATTTCTTTTTTCGTTGTTGCTAACTATGGTACATACTCGCCTTGCTAAGTTGTAAGGAATTGCGCGTTTAGTATGGCCCGGATGGCAAGAACTGAAATGAAGGTACTGATGGGTATCTGTTGGTTTGTAATACATGTCGGTGGTTATATTTTCTCCGCATTTGGAAATGAGCACATCCAAAAATGGTATACAGATCACACTTTCATCTAGCGTAAAGTTGATGTTTGGATCCAGATTATTTACAATGTCTAAAAAGACTGTTAAATTGGCGTCGCTCTCGTTCCAGATGATAAAACAGTCATCAAGATATCTTTTCCATCCATTTTTCATATTTTGTGCGGTTTGATGGTTAAATTGCCGTCTAGCTTTTTCATACATTTTCTCTTCTAAGTATCCTAATGTGCGGGTGGCATAAGTAGGGGCCATTTTAGTCCCCATAGCCGTTCCTTTAAGCTGCAAATAATGTTTGCCGTTGAAAGAGAATGTGTTGTTTTTAAGGACTAAACTGCTTGCCTCTAGGATATACTCTCTGCTGAAACGGCTGTTGATATTTTGTGGATATTTATTGATCCAGTATTTGAGGGCATTGATACCGAGATCTGTGGTTATGTATGTATACAAATTTGTTACATCCATAGTGACCAACTTTGCATCTTGGTTAACTTTATCTGGTAAATATCTCAGGAAATCAAGATCATCTCGAACGTAACGTTTTACTTCTGAGCATAAGGATTTTAGTAATATATCCATAAGATGACTCAGTCGTTGTGTTGGAGCGTTAGGTCCTCCCACTATAGGTCTAAATTTGAGATCGTCCGGTTTGATACAAGTAATATATGCATTATTTTGCATTTTGATGGCATTAGTAATTGTCTTAGACTTATGTATCTTAGGAAGTCTATAAAAGACACTTTCCCGGAAATCAAAATCTGTTAAAAAATCCGCTTCTTTGGTTGTTATATCGGAGGAAGTCTGGTGGTCTTTAAGTAATCGTTTCACTTTTTGAATGATTTTTTTTATCATTGTTCTCAGCTATTTTCGCAATAAAACTCGTTGTTGTTAAGCATCTCCAGTATTTTATTTTTGTAGTACTCTGCGTCCATAACTACTACTGCTCCTCCTTTGTCCGCCTCTTTGATTACGATAGAATCATCAGTGAGCAACGATTTGATAGCATTTTCTTCTGATTTTAATAAATTATGTTGTCTTTTATTTTTAGGGGTGTTAACTTCAGTTGATAGACTTTTAAGAGTATCACAAACTGTATCTAGGAGAGCATTTCTTCCCTTTTTAGGATTAAAGTTAGATTTGTTTTTGACAAGACTTGTTTCAGTTATATTTTCTTCGTCGTCGTCACTATGGAAATATTCGGCTGGTCTTAATTTTCTAGTATATTCCTTAATGTCTGTAGTTAAATCCTGAGGATCACTTTCATTTGGCGTTGGTGTAAATTTTAATCCTTTTGAAAGTAAATTTATTTCAGCTTCGTTCAATGATCTATTTGACAGGTTAATAACTTTGGGGTCTACTATTTCCGCCCTGTCCTCTGTCCTTGTAGATATCGGTTGTTCGGATACCTTTGGCCTTGGCTTGGTTTGCCTCCTCCTAAAAAATAATGATTAGCCTTTCTGCCGATGTAGGTCGTTCCATTCCTCCTTAATAAATTCCCGGATGAATGATAAGAATTCCCATTGTTTTGGCCATTATATCTGTTTTGCGGAAATTGTCTTTTTCCTACTGGTTTTCTTATCAGTGGTTGATAAAATGTGTTTCTGTTGGCATTCGAATTCCTTTCAAACGGAGATTTTCGCCCATGGTGTTGGTTATTTTTTGTATTCCTCCGGTTATTAGGATCGGCAATTTGCGGTGGAAACAAGCTAGTTTGCGCATTATTTTCCAACACTTCAGGAGCATCTTGAGATTTAGACGTGATTTCAGCATAGCTTAGTTTGCTGGGTTTTGATTGATATGTTGGTTTTGGTTTATTTGTGTTTTCATTTCTCTTGACTTGTTTCGGCGCGTTTTCTTTTATGCAACTATTGCCATATTTCCTTACGTAATCTAATAACCAAATTTCTTTGTACCGCCAACGGTCCACTGACTTCTTTTCTTCTTTCTCACAGTCTAATTTCCACATACTCAGAAGAATTTCTAAGACTCTGCCTGTTGCTTTTGTCTTTAAATCTACTATCATTTGCTCGTCAATGTTTGCGACCTTTTGTTTAGAAATACCTGACCTCATACGCAGTAATTCTATTTCCCCTTTGACTCTCTCTACAGCAACATTGACTCTAATTTGTGTTTGTTCTTCAGGTTCTCCGCGAATGCTTGTAATTCTATATTTCCGCGGAAGAGTTGCATTTTCCTGATTTAGCCATTTTTCATACTGTTCAGCATTATTAGAATTGTTAATTTGTTTCCAATATAATTGTTTTCTTGAATTCAACTTTTTACACCATTCTGCCCTCATTTTCTGTTTAATTTTGGTAGCTTCTTTTTGCAAGGATAGCTCATTTACTTCTCGTTGAATGATTTCAGTTGGAGATTGATATAACATTTGTTCCTCGTCAAGGCTAGATGTCATAACGGATTTACATGCGTTTCATCACTTGCAAAAGGGCTAGAGCTTTTGTCACATACCTTGATTAATTCCTTCATCAGTACATTTGATTCCTCCATCTTTTCCTCAATGAAATTAATCCTTTTCAAAATTTCACACAAAAAGTCATTTGTTTCCTTCTTGTTTACGTTTTCTTTTTCTTTTCGTGTCGCCATCTCGGTCACTGGTAAGTATATATCCAAATCACAAAAGTATTTTCTCAGTGTCCGGTAAAAATATAATAAAAGAAAAAAAGCAACACTAACTGCAAAACATAAGCGCTTTCATTGTTAAAAATCTTCAGACGTTTTACAGTCGTTAAAACTATGACGTAATTAACACTGTGCCGGATAATTATGCCAGTGCCAAGGTGGCATTTTTGCGCCCGCTTAAGGCGCATTTCTCTAAAATTTCATTTATGTCAAATGATAGACCATAGCCTAGAGAGTAAAAAACCACCTTTGACTCAGGTGTATCTCACCTGACAGGTGAGATATTTACCTTTAAACATAAATATCCCATAGGAAAAAAAAAATTCCCCTAGGAAAAATCATGTTCCTGTGGGAATTTTACAAAATCCTATAGGATAAAGACATTTCCTACAGGGTTTTAAAGTTATCCTGTAGGAAATTTTTCTCCTGTGGGAAGAAAAATTCCTATAGGATAAAGAAAATCTCCCTTGGGAAAAAGAAATCCTATAGGATATTATAATTTCCTGTAGGAAAAAATCCTCTTTAATATTTCCTCTAGGATTTTTTTTTCTCCTACAGGAATTAGTTGGCTACAGTAACATTTCTCTGTACTCCTATGGGAAAAAAAACTCCCATTGGGATTTTTTTATAAGACATTAATTATTGATATATTTGCCAGGCTGTTTTACTCTACAAGATATATAAGCCTCTATAATTCACAAAAATCTTCAACAAATAAATTATTTCCATATTTCATTTTGATGTGGCAATTATTCATTTTTTTATAAAGATGATGCCATGGGATTTATAATGACATGGGGTAATTACACCGTTTGTTTAAAGGAAAAATTATTCATATTTTGCCTTTCAATTAAATACTCACAGTGCTGACAATTTAAGGTGGTGTTAACTAAACTAATTCAAGCACATAAATCAGATTCTCAATGATAAGTTACTTGAGACTGACTTATAAATGTTTGCATTAGTTCAATGTCTCTAGATTTTCTCCAACCTGCATTAAAGAATAATCCATTGATGGTGGCTTTGTCTTCCAAAAACATCTCTTTTTCTAATGACAAGTGTGACAGTCAGCACAACAAGGTATGCACTGTCTCTTTAGTGTGCCTAAAATATTATAGAAATTATGTAGGTAAATCATATTAAGAAGTCATATCTGAATTAAACACAACCCTTGTCCTCCTTAGTGCACAACTCTTCAAAAACTGACAGGTTGTATATAAAATTGACAAATAATTAACTGTTTAAAAACAAAAGTATTGTTTGTATATCCCAACATTATATAATTCTATTAAATAAGACATAAAATTTCGATAGATCTATATGCGATCATAAACTTAGGATTACACATTAAATGTATTAGACAGCTCTCTGACACTGTAATTCGAGAAAATTCGGACCTCAAATAAATCTCGCATTTTTTACTATAAGTATCTATTTTTCATTAAGCAGTCAATAAAGAACAAAAATATGTATTTAAGATTTAAAGTGCAACTGAGTTGCAATCAGTTGAATTACCTTTAAAACTGGAAAGGAACACAAACTTAGCAACACAAGTTCACAAGCCACCTGAGTTGAAAAACCGGATGTAATATTTTGTTGTTACAGACAAATCGGGGCACAAACGTTTCGGTTAGAACAGTCGATCTGTGGTGTACTATAAGTATAATGCCTTTCAAAAAACTCGAAAATCTGAATAGTTACTTTCTTTGTCCATATGAACATCGTAATATTAATTACATCTACTATAATTATGAACACGGTGGATTAGGGGACGATCGGGGGGGGGGGGGGAGGGGGGGTTGCTTTAGCATTATAACGTTAGATGCAGTACCAGAGTGTGCAATGCTTCATATATCTTTATAGTAAAACTAATATTTAGTTCTAATTAAATTTAGCAGGAGGTTGTTACATGGCGTCCGTGGTAATTAAGGTATAAATATCGGTATAAATATGTTGAATTATCGGGGGGAAGGGTGTGTGTGTGTGTGGGGGGGGGGGGGGGTACTTAATTACTTGATGGATTTTTGTTTTGCATTAGAGTGTTACAATGTGAAAATAAATGTGAGAATGTTCAGAAACTATTATAAGTAGATTACTTTGAATATGAAATGTTTGAAATGAAAAAAGATATCATGGCTGAAAAATTACTTATATACAGAGGTGAAGCAAAGAAACAAAGCCGATCCGATGCGTGTGACAATTTAATTTCAACACGTGTACATCTACAAGGGTTGTTAGATAAGTTCGCGGGCAAAGTGATTTACGGCAAAATTACTGTGTAGTTTGCAGGATGACGTATGTTTTATTAAATGACTACCAAATGAAAAAAAAAAGATAAAGCGATTTTTACCTAGCATGATTTAGATTTAGGGAGCTGATATCGATCACAAATAACCCGCTCACAATCGAACTTGTCCGCGAACTTCTCTAACAACCCTCGTGTATATATCAACAGAACGCCGTGTATACTAAATATTTCAATGCATGCTTGAATTTATTTGTCAAATTTGTATCGAGCCGAGAAGTAGGAACTGTTACTGGATTGATATCATTCTGATTTTTGTGGCATTTTACAGAAGGAAAATTTGGATATAATCAACGCCGGCAATGAGAACCGAACCCACGACCCTTGGGTCCGTAGGCGCACGCGCTACCATATGCGCTACGGCGCTCCTTCTTGAAGCCTATGTTTTTAGAGATTTGAATGATATCAGAAAGGACCATTAACTGATTATTGAAAAATGAATTAATGTTGGGTTTTTTTAAACTAGCAGATTTTAAAATCCCATTACATATTTTATACTCATCAGTTATGATTAAGTATTTTATAATCGTTTCTCCTTTAATTACACAGGGGGGTCGGAAGGTATTCATACCCGGGCGGCAAATTTTAGGGGGCACGGTCGGGATTAAACCGAATTTGACTCGAAATACTTGTATATATTCTACGACGTGTGCAATGATTCTTACATTTAATGTAATATCATTGTCACATATTTATTGCGCTATCAGAACCAACGCAAAATCATTGTACTTCATATTTGTTTGTTTACATTTGACGGCATACACATTTAATTTGATTTGTTTATATTCATGTATGAGCATCAATTTTGATTTACTTATTAGTCTCTGTTGCACATCTAGAAAAAAAAACCCAGTGCTGACATAAATTCGCTTTCGGAAAAGTTCAAAACAACTGTAGTATCTCGGTGAATTTGCAGGATCAGATTATTTTTAATCATGTTTTGTGTCATGGTAAAACGTAAACATTTCTAAATTCGTTTTAGCTATAATTTCAGATAATACAGAAGCAGAATATTATGAATTTGTGATATTTACCTCGTCAAAATGAACCGTAACTAACCATAGATCTTAAAAACCAGGAATGATTGAACATTTTTTCTTGTCGTAAAAAAAAAACTCTCTGGAAACTTGAAATATACAGCGTTGTTATATTAATCCTTCCAGTATTGAAACTGGAATGCAGAAATAATACATTACTGATAATTGTACTATAAGTTGTTGAAGATATATATATATATATATATATATATATATATATATATATATATATATATATATATATATATATATATATATATATATATATATATATATATATATAAAGATATTTTTACTACAGTAACTTTCAGTTCTATGCACAGTGTTTGATATGCTCATTCATTGTGATATTCTCCGATAACTGGTTATGACTTTCATCTTGTTATAAATTACAAAAGCTAGAGAACGTATTTTCTTTACTTCTTTGATGCCAAAACTATCTATTAATGCCCTGTTATTGTCAACACACCCCAGAAACGGGTATATATATTCCCACTCCTGCTTACTAGGTTAAAAAGAGAATTCACACTTCGCCGCTCCATTGACCACAGATCCCTCTTACCATCGCCGCTCCAATAAACGCCGATCGCCGTAAAAAAAATCACTTTTTGGCACAATTATTGGAATGGCGGCCGCCGCCCCTGTCCCTACGCCCTTGGTGACGATGTTATTGATTTTGTAAAATATACAAATGACCCTTCCCCAATTTATTTTTTGTCGCAGCAATTTTTTTCTTAAATTTACACACAAAAAGGTTAATTATGAAGGACCCCCCCCCCCCCCCCGCCAGACTTTTGGGGACCCTAACACCCACCCCACCCCCAACGGGTTAAGATTTTTCATGATTTTAGAATGTTGCATATATTTGATCTCCCTTTTTTCTTCTTCTTTTTTTCTTCTTTTTTTTCTTTTTGCTTGTCAAGATTTTCTAAATGAGTCGATCTGCCCCGATTTTCAATTACGATGCTACGTGCCTGTACTTGTATGAATATTTTGTGAGATCCAACAATTAAAAAGACATAAATTAAATAATGGTCCTGAGTGCCGAATATTTTTAATTTTTTTTTTTAGAGGAAATGGGTGCACTGGTCAACAGTGATACACATGTACATCTTTGCAGAAAAAATCCGATGAAGGCCATACAATAGATAATCAACATATCATGTCGTTTAACCATACAAATATCGCTAATTTTAAAGTCCCTATAACAAGAGGGTGAACATAAGGAGAATGGGTTTAACTAAATAAATACTGGGACTAATTTCAATCGCATACTTGTACCCAGTACCAAAATATTTTAAAATTTAAATCTACTTCCAACCCCCATTGCCTTAAATCCCAATCCGCAATTCAGAGGTGATATGCTTCCTGATCTGAGCCGTTTGGATTAGTTCACAAATCAAGATTTTATGAAAAGGTCCAAGTGTGCATATATTTTAATATTCATTATGAATGCAAGTCAAAAATGCGTCGCCCTTTTCATGCCTGAGATATCAAAAGCTAGAAGTCCATTATAAACTACCCAAAATCATGAAAATCCTAATCCGTGGGGAAGGGGGGGGGGCGGTAGCACGTAGTCTACCTACATGTATATAACTTAATTTTCTCTCTTAATTTCTTTATTTCATTTCAATGTTTAACATACTTCCAAAAAAGTGGGGGGGGGGGGGGGGGGGGGGGGGGGGGGGGGGGGGCAACTCCATGATAATTCAATTTTAACAAATTCTTTGCTGCGAGAAAAAGTGCCCCCCCCCCCGTGCTACGTGCCTGATAAATAAATTGGTGATGATGACATATGGTACGCACACTGAAAGAATATGATCGTGTAGACTTACATGTAGTAAATTAAAATTGGAAGAAGGTGGTCACTTTCTCTTTTCTGTTTTATATGTACAACAATTAATTCAATAGAAGTATATACATCAATCTTATTTTACAAAAGGGTTGACATCCAGAGTAATGGCAGCCCCCCTTCAATTACTTCGTTCCTGTTTTCACGTGCACTGCTCGATCGGACACCTCACGAGTCGTGTGTATGTACCTTTGCTCTGTTGATTGTAGCATTAGGAGAACAATAGGGTGGTTAATTGGTATACACAGAACGTGCCCGTTACAAAGGCACGTAAAAATTCTTAGTTAATTGCAAGGTCTGTGAAAGAACAATAGGTACTAATGAGGTATACACAGTGTGTCTCCTTGGCTTATCTCAGGCCATCCCACTCCCATCACACCCAGGGCTACATTCTTATTAAATTATTCAATCAAACACAATATTGAAAGACAAATGTAAAATTATTAAACCACACATGGAGCTATTCCTTTGCTGCATTTTTCATTTGGGAAGGGTCTATGGATTTTTTTAACATGCTTACTCTAATTATTTAGACATATAGGTACAAACACAAAATTCTGCACATTAAGTTCACCTAGGTCCACTTTTCAATGATATAAAATCTTAGATTATTAGAATATTAGACTATTTAATCTCTAATTGAATGTACAATGTGTCTATTTATACTGGGTACATATATGTATATTTACATGGATGTCAAGTTTCATTTATGAACATCATTCTAATATATCATGCTGATCTCAATCAATTTAATTCAATTGTGTACATCCTGAAGAAATATAATGATATTTAAACAAATTACATTGTTTCTTCAATTAAGTGTTTCTGAAAAAAAAATTGGCAAACCCATTGTGCATTTCTTGAATCTCCTAGAACAATGTCCAGTCTTTGATACATGTATATGCTATCATACAATGCATTATTTTGTAGTGATGAGGTTATTTCTTAGAATTATTGATATTTTCATAATCTAACTATTTAATCAAGCTCGCTAGCTTGCTACATTCATGTGTTATCCTATTGGGTATATATAATACTAAACTGACCAATTTAAATTTTCAAAAGTCTATAAACTCGATCAGCTATTAATAATTAACTAAGATTTGCATGTATCTCAGTCTGCATTCTTTGGGTGCTCAGATGTTGAGCTTTATTTGGGTCACACAAAATTGTAGATCATAATTAAACACATTCTTTTTGCAATAAAAGAAAACCTCCTATATGCTATTATGTCAAGTAGTCAGGCTATTGGCGAATTTAGATTGTACATGAAGATGTACATGTACATGCATTATCACAATAGAATTTCATATTCAACTGAATACTTGTCACTCAGATTGATAAAATTGATATTCTTGATTCATACCAGTAGGATTACTAGATAATGAAAATCAAATTATGACTATGCATGGTTTTATCCATTAAGTAAACATACATGTAAATGTCAAGGAGAAGGAAAATACATTCAACTAGAGCCGAGCTCGTTGCAAAGCAACGAGTAGGTCTTCCGTCGCAACTTCGTGTCGCGAAAGGATTGTCCATCAGTCTGACTAAAACACCTCCTTCTCCTGACACTTGTCAGAGCCTGACAGACCCTGTATTGATAAAAGGTCATCTTTACACGACCATTTCTTCTTACCAATTAGAGCTTTAGAAAATTGATTGGAACTCTTCAAATGGAGACAAAAAAGATAAATTCATGCCTGTTTTCTATGTAACCTCTAAATTGAGTATTGCACCACTCCTTAAACAGATAAAGGCATATCTTTGCTAAGTAGGTGTTTATTTAGATTGTATGCAAATGTGGAGGTCAAGTGGAGATAGTCTGTTATTGATACAGGTCTATCAGAACCTTGCGAGTGTAAGGAGAAGGGAAATGGTTTTTAATGATACTGGATTATCAATATGATAATAGTAAGTTCAAGAAATCGAAAACGAGACTCAATTTCAAAGTTCTATTTTCATACCAGGCAAGTTCTTCGTTTAACTTACTTCAAGTTTAGGATAACTTTAAAAAGTACATCATTTATGTACATGTATATAATTAATTTAATTATAATAAAAGTGTGGATGTGGCGGTGGGGGAAATGACCCAAAAATCAATTTTCTAAGCGTTAACTTAAGGGAAATTTTGGTTGAGAGAAAGGGGGGCATTGTTCCCACTGGACCATCTAAAAGGTACTGTTAGCGAGCTCACAAATGATATCCCCACTAAGAAAGGAGTCATTACTCACGTATTTCTCTATTAGAGAATAGTGGATGGTTCTTTTTTTTAGCGAGTCAGACAAGGCAGGGTATATTTACAGGTCACAAGTATTCTTTATGTCAAACTTAAGCTTTTACTCATTTTCATTAATACAAGATATGACACATGTTTAATATGACTTTGAACTTGCGCAACTGACCATGGGCCAAGTTCATGACACATCATCGATCATCAGGAATCTTTACATGAAATAGAAACTCCCAATGTTTCTCCTTAAATGAATTGGGGACAAATCATTACACACCCTCAGGTCATAAGCAATCTTTGTGTGAAGTAAGAAATTCCAAAAGTGGACCGGAAACAAATTTTGCACTTTTCCTGCCAGTAACCTTTACTTTGTCCAAATGACCTTGGGTTTAGCTCATGATGCTTCGTTAGGTAATGAGTAATATTTGTACGAAGTAAGAACACTTCCAATGTTTTTCCATCAGAAAGATATAGACCGGACACGACGTACGGACGGACAAGGTGTTTTTTATTTAATCCCCCCCCCTCAATTTTTTTTCGTGGGGTATAAAAATCCTTTTCGCCCGTTTTGTGCGGCACAAAAAAAGACCTATATTTTTCAATTATTTCTATCATATCACATATAAATATACATGTAAATGTATGATTTGTATGCATATTTGAGTTCTTCTCATCATCGTCGGAAAGGATAAGAAACCCTTGGGGTCCAATAATGTCTTTTCATGGGCATTTGTCAATTTGCATCACTAAATGATTTCCAAGCGGTAAGCTATCAAAGCTTTTGAGATGTTACATGTAGATATTGAATTTCTATAGATTTAAATTTAAGGTTAGGAAAAACAACACTTTTTATACAGTAAAAAAAAAATCTAAAATAGCTTTATGTACGCGTACACATAAATAAGAAGATGTAGCGAAAGCTATAAAGACTTTATTTCTTCTGTTCTAGACTTTTTCAGAGTTAACAAGCTACAAGTTAACAATCTCCAATTTTGACAAGCTAGATTAAAAATAAAATATTCAGCTGAGTTTTAGGTCACTTAATCTGCATTACAACCTCATACTACACAACTTCAATGATTTTTTTTTATCAATTTGCATATAACAATAAGTAAAATCCCCAAGAACAAATATGTATCGCAATTAAATGCATACATTTTTGGAAGGCAGAAAAGTCGCTATATTATAGTCTGCAAGTCAATTGAACTACTACAATTATTTCAAAGAAATAAGAAACTGTCGACACTTGCAGTACTCTGATGATTTAATGACGATCGACCGACTTTATTGCTTAATGTAGTCGTATATCATTACTTCTAATCCTGAGAACAAATTTTATTTAATCTTTGACTTAAAACTGTTAACTTATAAAACCAGAGACATAAATAACTTATTAAGTTATTTATGTCTCTGATAATATATATTTTATTCTGTTCATAACTATAGAAGTTTAGCGTGTTCAACAGGTTAATTTTTTAGCCACATTCTCAGATTACGATATCGCACCTTTAAGGTGAGGTTGATTGACATCGAATATTTAGACACTTATTGTTTAACAATTGACCGCTGCAGTGAAAGCATCCTTCAATTATTTATCAATTGCTGGTCTGCAGCCCGGGAGCAATATTCTGAGCTATGTGCGCTGACGCGACACGAGATTTTCGGTCGCACGTGGAGCGGATTGACTTAGCATAGACTGACCGAATAAACACACGGGTGGGAAAGTGACATACATTGAGGAGAAAAATGTACACATGTTAAGTAGTCGCCAAAAATAGGTCTTCGCCACATTTGGAAAAAAATAAAGCCCTTGCACTGTGATCAAGAAACCGATAAAATCTAAACAAATCGTGTTTAAAAACTCATGTGAACATTCTAAAAATAATCACTTAATCCCTCAATTCTGGACAATTCTTTTATCGTGTCAGCCTCTACCGCCCATCGCAACTTTTCGGGCCTTTCCGGCAAGCTCGGAAAAACACTTCGAATGTATTACCTAGGCGTCCATGACAACCCCCTTTTTTATAAAACTTGATATAATTACAACACATTTTATGATCTGTTTAGATGTGAGCTATACTTCATTAAAGGTATCAATATACAATAAAATATAACACAGAAACGACATACAAGACTTCTTACCGATACTTATTCTAATGGGAAGCGACTCCATTTTGTATAAAATTCTAACATCCGGTGATGTTAATACATCGAGGTGTTTTTCCAAACTTGCCGGAAAGGCCAGAGAAGTTGCAATTGCCTCTACCGCATGTGTTAATTTGATATTTGTTTTTTTTTTATCCTGCCTTGAACGCTTGGGGACTGTTTCATTTTCTAAATTCGGCTAAATAATGCTTCCAATTTTGGGTTCTCTCTCTCTCTCTCTCATTTTATGTGCAACCTTATGAAGATGTCAACTACTTTCCACGATATCTATAAAACCTCTCAGCAGTATTTAGCGGAAATATTCGTGGGTAAATAAAAAAATCTTGAAATTGAAGTCAATCTTACATGTACCGGTCAAAATCTCGAAAAAACAAATAGTTGGAATCGTACAAAATATCAATAAACATGCACGTGTGATAAAGTACATGTAGAAGAACACGAAGCTACCGCGGGTCACTTGTCCACTCGCGCGGGATCTCCTTGGCTACATGTATGTTCTGGGGGTGATCATCATTTTAAGGTTTAATCTTTGTGGTTTTTCGTTGTTTATCTATAACATGATTAGTACATGTATAGTTTTTAGAACATTTTAGAATTACAAATTCACTATTGATTTATGTCTGATGATGTTTCTGATTTGGAATAATATCGCTTTTATCAATTTTTAGAGGGGCTTCTCAATTCACATTCTAATGTTTAATTAAATAAATTGAAGGTGAACAAACTAACTGAAACAGTTCTGTATCTTGTTATTAGATAACCGCTGACCTCTAGGTAGTGCAGCCGCGACCGATTTCCTTGGCCGCGGATGAGGGATCGGATATCTTACGTAATGTTAAAACACACGTAGAGAGCTCAGAACCCAGGAAGATTTACAATGTTTGCAGTATGATGACTAAACTCTAATTAATATAAGTTTTCCCCCTTTAATCCCACAGTTGATCTATCTGTCTGATACTGCTTCAGTTCGAGAATGGCATTGCTTTTATGATTAAACAGAACGATTTCTTATTGACACTCTTTCGTTTAATTCAAATTAAGAAGAGTAAGCTTTAATGTCATTGTGTACGATTCTTGTGTTTGCAGGTAAATAAAATCACACATGACACACGCGATTCTTGTGTATTAGATAACCGCTGACCGCTAGGTAGTCCAGCCGCGACCTTGGCGATCGATTTTCTCGGCCGCGGGCGAGATGGGTTATGTAAATACGCACACAACTAAGAATTTAGGTCGATTTGAAATGCTTGCAGTAAAATGACTCAAATTTATTTCATGAAAGTTATTATTTTTTTAAATCTAGTTTATGTATCTCACTAGATAAGAAAAAGAACGTTTATATTTTCTCGTTTTTGATTTTCTTAACGGTTGTCCACTATAGGACCTAAACAGAGGTGACTCCAAAAAAGGCTGTAAGAAAAACATGTACACGTATACGTTTTAGACACTTTTTCAAATGAATCAAAGCATCCCGTATATGTTGGTACACTTTCAGCTGTTAATTTATGTACATTATGCGCACAAAGACGATTCGCTTACTTGCCAAATGAATACAGGTACATGTTAACAAGACAAGCTTTTTACACTCATATTACTCATTGCCGGTACAAAATAATCTTGTAACGACATTGATAACACAATAATGAACAACTTTTCTATCGACAGCTATAGCGAAATATTAACCATTTTTGAGTCATAAAACGAAAACTTTTAAGGGCTCTAGACCCCTAATTTAAGGGGCCAGCCCTTTTTCAATGGTGTCAAGTAAAAGCCCTTGATATTTTGCACATATTTTGTTCTATATGTGTTGTGGGAAAATTTTAAACTAAAGAGCTACATAACAAAAACACAACCAAATATCGGCATTTTTTGAAACACAAATTCAAATTAATTTTTTAAACTTTAAAGGAGGAAAATTGTAAAAACAAAACTCGGAGGACAACGTTCAAACTCTCTATTTTTAAGATTTGTGACTTTGTAACACATGCTGTGAGCGGTTTCAGAGCCTATGCGTGCACAAGAATGCCTATATTTTTCGGAAAAAGGGGAATAACTCGGTACCGGAAGTGTCGATTTCAACGATTTTCCGTAGATATTGAGAAATAGTAACTACCAATAAGCTCTGAAAATTTGAACTTTATAGGACAACAAACAAACAGGATATTTGAGTTAAAAAAAACGTCTAGAAGAAAAAAAAGAATAAAAAGAATTATCAACAGAATCAGTACAAGGTCTTCCGTTGAAAACGGAAGACCTTAATGACATAGTGGCTAACTTTCTTATCAATCTTTTTAGTTGTATTAATACTGATCAATTTAAGGTACTTTATTTTTTTTTAATATGAAGATTGAAATTTGTGACTACCGGTTTTAGAAGTTCTTGATCAGTTAAGTTGTATTTGATAATTTATAACACCTCATAATATATTAAAGAATATAAAGGGTTGTCTGAAGCAATCTACATGTAACTATACATATTTAGAACTAGTTGTACTTTTTGAATCCAGGTATAATTTTATCAAATACATCATACATGATATTGAGATACAATGTATATTAATTTTCTAAATACCATTGTGACAGTTTTTTCTGTTGATTAAAGAAATGTCAATTAGATATACATGTAGTGGCCCGGGTAGTGTATTTCTTACATGTGAGTTGGGGGGCAGGGTTGTTAAAAATTGTTCTGCATGCAAAGGTAAACATTATAAGTCCTGACTCTTAAGACTTTCATATAATTACATTTAAACTAGAAGAGTCTCATCTCAGTTTGTTTTCTAAAAATTTTACATTTTTTACCTTTTCACTGGCAGGCCTGACAATCCCAAAGCAACTGCTAGAAGCAACTGTACTCTGGATATTGTCTACCCATGCAACAACTTATCAATTATTTGGGGGGACCCATGCATCCAGTAGCATTTTCTTTTCCTGTTGATAAAAAAAACTACCAATACTAAAGTGTAATTATACTGGTATATCGATCAACAATGGACATGTGCCCGGTCTGAGTGCCCCACTCCCCAGCAAATGATTGCAATTTCAATTTATATGTATATTTTAATGTTGTCCTCATGTACCATATGTTTGAAATGGTTTTGAGCGAATAAATGAACTGATCAATAATTATTCTGACTATATATATACCCCTAAAATAACCATTCAAATGTCAGGTCCCCCCCCCCTTTTTTTTCAAAAGTTTGACCGGTCTTTCACACAAAACTATAAATATCCACTGCCACTTTTGACATTTAGTCTGGGAGTTTATTTCTTACAAAAACACTTTACAATCAAAAAGCTAGTTTGTGCAATTTTAAGTAGAAATTTTTAAATTTGATCTTATTTAATTGAAAAATAAAAAAGTTAATTTAATTCTGATTTAGTAACACCCCCATTCCCGGCTGAACCAATCAATCACCTTGTATTATTAAACTGTTTCTGTAAGGTTTTGAAGATAATTATGACCACTTTTAATTCAAAAGCCATTTTTATTACAATCAGTTATATCAAGAATTCATAAATTCTTGTAAAAATGTAAGCACATTGACTATTCCCCTTAAAATGAAATGTTTCATGTTACATTTTACCCCTTGTCTGTAACTTAATTGCAAAGTGTGAAGTCAACACAATAGTCATAGCTGCAAGATGAAAAGGTACTTTGAATTCTCATGAACTTAATATTAGTCATTAGAGACCCATATATTGCATACCAATTTCAACAGAAGACATCTCTCTAACTAATGGTAATCATTAAAAACTATTTCATGACTTTTAGCGACACTCATATTTCACCAAATAATTAACAGGTATAAATAATCTGAAACTCTCCCTAAATGCTACCTTTAACTTACACTAACATCCTATAAAAGGGAATTTTGAATAGAATAAGAAAGCATATGCAGTTCTAAGAAAAAGTAAACACCATAATGCCAATTTCATTGAGGTTTAAGAAAAAATATAACCATTTAAGTGAACCTACCATCTCCACTTCACTCGATCATCTATATCTAAGTATATATAAACACAGATTCATGAGGCTTTTCTTCAGTAAATCATTTTTACTAAATATTCGTTAAGAGGTCAATTGCTGTTCAGTCTCCTCTAATAAGAAACCTTATGCAATACTACAAGTATCTTCATGATATTATTATGATAAAAGCATTACATCACAAAGAAATTTTCATAAAGTGCAGTTAGTGGTTAAAAATCATAAAACCTATGGCAATTAGTTTCCTTGAGTCAGTTCTCACACATTTTTGAATATGATCATCAATACTAAAAATTTACCACAAATTTTTAATAAATTGGATGATTTGTAGCACTTTTAGTGAAAAATATATATTCCATGAAAGGTGAGTCAGCAAACAATCATTATATTTAGTGAATAAGATTTGGATTTGGGGTGGGGGGGGGGGCTTTAAATATTTTAATTGGGGCTTTAAATATTTTAATTGGGGTTTTCCTCTTTCCTTTTAACTTTGATATTAATACATGCACTTACACTAGAGTGGAAAGTACGTAAAACAGGGTTGTAAAGTTGTAACCTCTTGCTAAAAAGTAAGAGAAAAGTTTTACACCTGATCAAATAACAGAATTGCACGAGTGCAGTTATTGCTAAGATATATATCCAATGTGTAAAATACCAGGTTAATTGTCAACATACACTTACCAAGTATGTATATATCTTTACTCCCTCTTCACGTTTGTGTATATGCAACAGAGTTCATAATCACACTTTGCTACTCCAGCCCAGAACAATGTATTCACCACTATAAATATATACACTGCAATAGTATTCAAATAAAAACATGTAATTTATGTAAAAAAAAAATAAAATAAAATAAAAAAACAACGACTGTTTTTCATTACGAAGACGACGAACGCTGCTGCTCTCCGGACGCCCTCGTGACAATGTGTAGATTGATTATTATGATATTTTAAAAACTTAATGACTGCAAAACAGATAGTATCGTGCATTAGCTCCCCCAATTACATGTTCTGATTTTAGTCAACACCTGTCGGAGTCTTCTAAACGCTTACTGTTACGTTATTTATTAGTCTGAAAAGAACAATCTGAAACAAACATGATGCAATCTTCTGCCACACTGTTTGGACTGAATCATGCATTTGTAAATTGTTTCTTTTGTTGGTGATTTTCCGAGAATTTAATTTTTGATGTCGTGATTCAGTTCTCTAAACATCACCAAAAATAACTCATTTGCTGTAAGTATTTTGGATCTTATGGCATTGTAAATGTAAGACACCGGTGTACTGAATAATATGCAAACTTTGTTTTAGTTCATTGACATAATATCATGGGTTCATCATCTTGATGGACAAAAAACCTCAGACACTATGAGTAATTCCGAAATATCTGTTGTTTACCTGGCCTTTTTGACGAAGTTGAAATTTACTTTCCAGATATTCCTGACTATTGAAATAAAAACGCCAGGAAAATGTAAGATATTTCGGACTAACTATCTGACTATGGGTATGCTGTAGTTAAACATTGCATAATTGACCTAGTTTCTTTTAGGATTAAAAAAAATGTTTTTCTTTAGAATTATTGTCTTCATTGTTTTGAAACTTTATCTAATTGCCAGCATTCATTTTAATTGCAACAAAACAGACTACATTTACTTAGACAAAAGCTTCAATGAAATATATAAATTGTCCAATTTAGGACTAAGTCATGCTAGGGATGTATAAATTAACCAGGTACATCGTTGGCTAGTACATGTATTATAATTCCTATAGGAATTTTTAATTTCCTAAGGGAGAATTTACTCCTACAGGATAATATTTTCCTATGGGAGAAAAAAAATCCCTTAGGAGAAAATAAAATTCCTAGAGGAAATTATTTTCCTACAGGAATATTTTAATATCCTATAGGAAATTATTTTTTCTAACCTCCTATAGGATTTAATATTTTCCTACAGGAGAAATATTTCCTACAGGATAACTTTAAAATCCTGTAGGAAATGTCTTTATCCTATGATTTTTCCTAGGGGAATTTTTTTTCCCTATGGGATATTTATGTTTAAAGGTAAATATCTCACCTGTCAGGTGAGATACACCTGAGTCAAAGGTGGTTTTTTACTCTCTAGGCTATGGTCTATCATTTGACATAAATGAAATTTTAGAGAAATGCGCCTTAAGCGGGCGCAAAAATGCCACCTTGGCACTGGCATAATTATCCGGCACAGTGTTAATTACGTTACCTAGTGATAACGTCAACAATAATACTATGACGTCATAATGCTTATTGAAGGAAACAATCATAGAATAAAGTTATATAGCGTTATATACAGTAAAACAAAATCAGAGACGATGAAACAGTCTATATCAAACTATTTAACGAAGGTTTTAGTGACTTTATAAAATGTTTTTCTTTTTCCCTTCGTTCAAATGCATTGTCAGTATAAAGTTTATAAAACGGAAAAACTGAAAATTGTCCGTGGCCACAAATATCAAGATGTTCACTAAGTTTAATTTTTCTGTACTCGGGTTGATTGACGTGTTGTTTGTGTATACGAATACGGGTGCGTAGGGTTGTTCCGGTTTCTCCTATATAGAATTCGTTGCATCCGCTACACGTAATGTTGTATATAACATTTTTAGAGGCACAAGACATGTTCGCATTAACAATAAAGTCCTTGTCCCCGAACTTGAACGATTTCCCGACTTTAATGTATTGGCAAGTTCCACAGCGGGGATCGTTACACTTGCTGACAGAGTAAGATTGACGTTGAAAAGAAGACTTGCAAAGTATCCTTCGGAGATTCCTGGGTTGTCTTTTACTGTTGATGAAGTTATATTTTTTCAGCACTTCGGACATTTTTTCATCAGTTTGTAGAATGTTGTTAAGTTGACGTACGACTGGAATAATATTAATATCATTCGGATTATGCGTAGTTACGGGTGGTAATATCTTTAAATCAGAGGTGTTATTTTCAGGAGGATTAATAAGATTTTCCCTGTTCAATGCTAATGCATTTTTGATACCATCGTCTATGATTCCCACTGGATAACATTGTTTTATCAGGCTTGCTTTCAATTCATGTAAACGTTCATTTCTTTTTTCGTTGTCGCTAACTATGGTACATACTCGCCTTGCTAAGTTGTAAGGAATTGCGCGTTTAGTATGGCCCGGATGGCAAGAACTGAAATGAAGGTACTGATGGGTATCTGTTGGTTTGTAATACATGTCGGTGGTTATATTTTCTCCGCATTTGGAAATGAGCACATCCAAAAATGGAATACAGATCACACTTTCATCTAGCGTAAAGTTGATGTTTGGATGCAGATTATTTACAATGTCTAAAAAGACTGTTAAATTGGCGTCGCTCTCGTTCCAGATGATAAAACAGTCATCAAGATATCTTTTCCATCCATTTTTTATATTTTGTGCGGTTTGATGGTTAAATTGCCGTCTAGCTTTTTCATACATTTTCTCTTCTAAGTATCCTAATGTGAGGGTGGCATAAGTAGGGGCCATTTTAGTCCCCATAGCCGTTCCTTTAAGCTGCAAATAATGTTTGCCGTTGAAAGAGAATGTGTTGTTTTTAAGGACTAAACTGCTTGCCTCTAGGATAAACTCTCTGCTGAAACGGCTGTTGATATTTTGTGGATATTTATTGATCCAGTATTTGAGGGCATTGATACCGAGATCTGTGGTTATGTTTGTATACAAATTTGTTACATCCATAGTGACCAACTTTGCATCTTGGTTAACTTTATCTGGTAAATATCTCAGGAAATCAAGATCATCTCGAACATAACTTTTTACTTCTGAGCATAAGGGTTTTAGTAATATATCCATAAGATGACTCAGTCGTTGTGTTGGAGCGTTAGGTCCTCCCACTATAGGTCTAAATTTGAGATCGTCCGGTTTGATACAAGTAATATATGCATTATTTTGCATTTTGATGGCATTAGTAATTGTCTTAGACTTATGTATCTTAGGAAGTCCATAAAAGACACTTTCCCGGAAATCAAAATCTGTTAAAAAATCCGCTTCTTTGGTTGTTATATCGGAGGAAGTCTGGTGGTCTTTAAGTAATCGTTTCACTTTTTGAATGGTTTTTTATCATTGATCTCAACTATTTCGCAATAAAACTCGTTGTTGTTAAGCATCTCCAGTATTTTATTTTTGTAGTACTCTGCGTCTATAACTACTACTGCTCCTCCTTTGTCCGCCTCTTTGATTACGATAGAATCATCATTGAGCAACGATTTGATAGCATTTTCTTCTGATTTTAATAAATTATGTTGTATGTTATATATATATATATATATATATATATATATATATATATATATATATATATATATATATATATATATATATGCTGGGTAATGGATATCTACAACTTGAAACGATATACTGTTATTTACTGATTAGAAATATTATCACATGTATGTGAACCCTATAAGGAAACAAAAATAACCAATTTGTAATAAAAAGCGCATTGGTACATGTATGTTGACAAATATAATTTATTTTAGGAAACGAAGCGACACATAAAAAAAGAAAAAACGAATAAACATTGAAATGTAACCTTACTATCATGTTTATTCTCATTTCAAGTTATTCAAGGATCATATTTTCACAGAAGCGCAAATATTATTAGGAATAAAAACAACTTATCGTACATTCTAGCCCGCTGTGTAGGGCTATCTTTTGCTTTTGAATTAGTAGATTAATAACCTAGCGCTAGTGACCTCTGAATGTTTATAGAAAAATCATTTAGAATTGTCCATGTTTGCCAAGGATTTTTTAAATTCTAATATTATTTCAAAAAATTAACGTTTTAGTAAATACTGATGGTATGCTTCAATAACTTCATGGAAGACCAAAGTTTAAATTTATTCAAGTTCGAATTTTAACCAAGTATTACAAGAATCAGACCAATAGGAGCTCTAAGCCATTGATTGTCTAAAACTTCATATAATGTAATATAAGGTATTAAAATTATACAGGATCAATATTCAAAGTTTTTAGAGCTGCTATCTTGACACTTTGTGTATTTTTTTTTTAACTTTTCTTAATGCGTTTCTGCCATTTATTTGAAATTAAATATGAGATAATAGAGCCTAAAATTATGTAAAAAAAAACCATATAATACGACAAAACACACAAAAATGTAACTTTTGCGAATGCATTGCTACCAAGTTTAATTGAAAAATTGAATATGATTTTTTTTCCTCAATTTAATTTAAATTCCCTCTTTTTCAATGTAAATCTACCTTTGTTATGGTATATCTTCGTAGAAAAAAACTCCCAACCCAAAACATAGATATTAACATAGATATAAATTTATATTTATATCCTTGTTTTTGTGTTCTTAAAACATTTTTTTAACTTTAGATATTGATTTTAATAAGATAAAGTTTTGCAACCTCAAACCAAGAGTAAACGAAACATTTAAAAATGTTAAAAAAAATTTTTAGATATAGCGTAACGGTGTTTGTCAGATCTTTTTTATAACTGTGATAAAATGAGTAATGCAAGAAAAGTAATTGAATACTATTATTTGTGTAACATAGTAAGATTATTACAAAGGCCATCATTAAAAATATCTTAGTTTCCCCTAAACCGACTCTAAATTTTGAAATTGGGTTGGTAGGTAGGTAGGTAAATATTTTTTTTCTGCCAGGGCATAGCAGAAAATACATTATAAATCAAAACTAACAAAAACCTCAATTAATTTATTAAAGAAATAAACAAAATATGACCATTTATAATTAAAACATATTCTTATACCTGTTTTAATGGAATGTAAAACAAATTTAAAATTGAATTCACAATTTTATTTTGTTTATCTTAAATTTAACCATGTTTGAATCAATGACTAGATGTGCATGAATAGATTTATTATCATTCGTATGTTGCTGTACATGTTAACCTATACTTTTAAATATTATTTTAATGATAATGTGCATACTTCAAATCAATTAGTTTTTTCAAAATTTGGTTTAAAAAATGTCTTAAAGTATATTAAACAATATATGCTATTTGATAATCTTTAGGTAATAAAATAAATGTAAAATATATGTGGAATCATATTTAATGATTCTACAATATTTAGTTTACACAAAATCACTACACTTGCGGAGAATAGCTTTCTTTGCCGAGGGAATGGTGTCTATACAAAGATATATCAGCCCAAATTTGAAAATTAATGCGAGGGAACAAAAAAATATATAGATAATAAAGAATTTTGTAAATTTACCCAGTTTCACTTTAATTAAAGTAACAACCAAACTAACTCTTTTGAATTTTGACGAATTTTTTGCGAACCGTTTAAATTTTTCACATCTTGAGGAATTTTTCATTTTACAGGTGCCAACCTAATTTTTGTGAGATTTATTACTCCCTATCATTTAATCTTAATTAAAATTGGGTTAAAACTTCTAAGCAAGTTAATAAAAAATAAAACAACTTCTAAAACTTTTAAAAACTTCTTTAATCCATTCAATCTAATTTATTTGATGTATTCATACATTTTATAGATAAAATATTTATAAATTTGTGTTAGCTAAATGACAAATAATATCAGTCTCTGTACTTCTGTGTATTTTAGAGACATAAGTCCAATTATTTGATGCAGTTACAACCGTTGTGTAGAAGATCATTTTAATTTTAAAGATAACCATAGACATATGATTTTATGATTATTTGGCATTAATTTAGCAGAGTCATTAAACTATTTTTAAGTTAACAACTATTTGTAATTACAACATCAAAAGTAATGTACATTGGTTGTAATTTTCAATGCACAGTAGGCTTTATGTTGCATCACCCGTATTCATACCCATAAACTGTTTTACAATCCCAATTTATTAATCAATTAGTCACAATAGCGGTTAATTGAGGCTGTGGAAACGTCTTTTAGATTAGATGATTATCATTCAAATGTCTCTGGGGTTAGTTTACACGGCTGTGAACTCAGAATACATGGAGACTTAAACTTCTCTTTCGGAGGAAATTTCGGCGGTAGTTCCGATTATAAAACGAGTATTTCGCCCATGTTGATAATCAAGGCTAACAAAATGATTGTAAAATGAAAAAACTGTTGGTCTTCTGAAAACGAATTTGGATAAAATTAGGTTTCTAAAAAAAAACTCTGTTCAATGTGGTAAAAAAAAATCAATTTTGTCGGTTGCGTTAGGTCCAATGTTTATTTTCTTTCTTTACATGTTTCATCATTCAAAGCAAGTATATAAGGAAAACTAATGTTTAATTGTAACATTATTTTGCAAACATGATCATTTGCACCTTTTTTATGTTCGTAGTGAAAACTCGGTTACTTTTTCACAGAAAGAGAAAACAGTAAATGGAGACAAAAAATAAATGGAAAAAAATAATTTTACAGATCCAGGCTGCTATGAACAGACAAAGAAAAAAAATGCACTTATGTATACCAGATTATTTATAAACAAGGCAGGTAATATACCAATCACTGCAACTGTGCCATTCATTACAGACTGGTAAGTGTAAGTAATTGACATTGCCTAATATTTCTCGTTTTAGTCCAAGAGTAATGAAGTTACCAGGATATGTTTAATTGCATAGAACTCTAGAAAAACTCGTCAAAAGACGCAATAACATATCAGAAATGCTTTTAATGAATTATTCAAAATCTTTCAGGTTAAGATGTCTAAGCTGTTGAAACGGTGGAAATTTTACAATCAAGGATTGTAGTACTTAACTTTTTGAAAAAACCGACAAATATAGTTAAAATGGATTAATCAAACGTGTTCTTTTACGATTCACTTTCGTTACAGTAAATCTATATTATTGTATACTTGTTAAAAGTTTTGGTTTAAAAATATATGCATGATGTTTTTTAAAAGTGTACATGTCCACTACATAAATGCTTGGATCTGTAGATAAATGATATGGCAAAAGTATTGTGACATGCGAATCCAATGGCTTTATGGTTTTAACTTTTTTTCCAAATAAATTTATGTTACAGTTCAGCAAAGGAAAAAACAGCTATTGAGCGTTCAGATTTACTTGTTATTGCTACAATATTAACTATATTCAATGGAGGATTTCTCATCTTGGTGTGTTGTAAATGGAAATGGAAAAAAAGAGTGACCTCACAGAGGAAAAGAGTTTAATATTGGTATTGTACTTTTTTACTGTTTTATATTTTAAACAGTACAAATCATTCCTAGTTTCATTAATCATATAACCTGTATTCTTTCTTGAAAAAAGGACGATATCTGTTGAAGATAACTGACTTTTATAGGTGTAAGTGGGAAGATAAAAGGTGTAAAAAGCTACAAGTAAAACAAAACATTCATAACAGTACTACATGTACAGGACCAATACAGTTTTAACGCATTTCCAAATTAAATATGTATCTATAATTCCCTAAAACGATATCCTTTGTTCTAAGAGAGTTACAGTTATGCATACAGTGCATAGCAATTAGAAAAGTCACGTATAATGAACCGCAAAAGAAATGTCGCAACATTGAGCTTGTTTTATAAATTTCAAAATAGTGTAGCAAATTTGTTAATATTTCGGGTATTTGTTGAATACATTTTTCTATTGTATAACTTGCTATAACCGCTATTTCTACGGTTGAATGCACTTTCATAAAACATAAGAAAACAAGGCGTATGAACACTGTTGACGTTACAATGCACCGCAGCCTCAGGATAGGTACAGGTACATTCTTCTTCATCCTTTACAAGATCGAATCGTACTGCAGCATAGACATTCTGACAGACAATCGGAGCTCATTTGAGACCAGTGAGCGATGATAAGTTCGTGGTAGGTAATCAGCTAATAACCTTGCATGACATATCCTCAAACTTAGACAAACCTAGACACTGTCAGGAACGCTTACAGTGGGCTACAGATCGACGGAATTAGCGTCATCAATAAAGAGGGAGCATCTTCTTCTATGTCGAAATCCGTTATTTCACCTAGACCGCTGATAGAAGAAAGAGAGTATGGCGCACGGGAGGAGAACGGTATTATGACAACTGTGTTGTAGAAGAAGACTCCTGGGGAGGGCCAAGAGTCATATTATGGAGTGGCATTTAACTTTTCAGAAGATTTAGACCTGTCCAGTTGTTTTTCCAAAATATTGGTCCAGATAGACGCAATAGTGTGACAGCTGCCCGATTCATCAATCCAGTTCTTAAACTCCATATTGTGCAACATATTGCTCGACATCAATACATGCTCCAGCATAGCAATGCCCGTACACACACGGCTAGAGCTACTTAAGACACTTTGGAGCAGAATAACTTTACAGTCATGCCTTGGCCGGCTTTAAAACATATTCGACGTTTATATAATGAAATTCAAAGATGCGTAATAATTTTTAACCAAGGCCGACAACTGCTGATGAACTTAAAGCATCCTTTTTCCGACATCCCGATAACGCACGATAATTGTCTGATTCACTTCATGAACAGAAGATTTGCTGCTTAAATTAACGTTAATGGTGGTCACACGTGCTACTGAAAGCTTCGAAAATATTTATCAGATTATACTTGATTTTTACAAATAAATAAATTTGTGCACATAGCTTTAAGTTTTCTGACCATGACATGGTTCTATACTTTAAATATTGCCTATTGCTATGCTGTATGCGTAAATAGGTGCGGTGTTTCTTTTGCCGCTCAGTACATAATGCAAACAAATTTGATCTATTTATTATGCTATTGACAGAGTAGATTTAAGAATAACTTTAAATACACAACGTTATTTTATGATCGATTAATTTCTAGCTCTCTGATTGGCTGATATCCAACAATCGAGAAAAAAGAACGGTTTATCATATCTCTGTGAATATTTTTTATGTATTACCACCGATAAATATGCTATTCTATCTAACCTTGAAATACTTTCCGTGTTATCTGCCCATAATGAATAGTCATTGAAACTACTCAACGGCGGCATTTGATTTGCCTCTTTTATAAACTCGAAACACATGTTGTGTCATCCAAATTGCTACGTTAAATTCCGATAACTATAATCTGAAATATAATCAACAAATAAAGTTTTCTTCGGAATAATAAAATACCTTTTTACTGACTTTTCGGGCCAAGTTTATTGTCCCTTCCGACAGCAACTATTTCCATAATTTTCGCCTCTGTCTTCAGGGACAAGAAAATCGGTATATAATATTCACCTGGACGTGACCTAGAAGGTCAGTATAACATTTGATTTTTCTACACTTGACTAATAATAGATCGTGAATTTCCAAAATGACATCTTCATTCGTGTCGTCTAATGAATTATCCAATGTGTTCGGCTGTGCCTTCAAAATTAGATGGTAATGAAGTTTTTTTTCGCTTGATAACATATAAAAGAAATCAATTATTGCTATTTTTCGATCAATTCAGCTCGATGATTATTTTACTCCGTGCGTTGCTTAATCATCGTACTAAACTCATAAATAGCAATACGTGTAGTTGTATAATATCGTGATTTATAACTGTTAGGTGTACATGATAATTGACGGTTACAAAACTGTTTACTTGATAGATTAAGACAGTAATCACTTTGACGTGATAGATGTTTATAAATATGAAACATTTCTCTCTGACTCCTGACTCGATACAGTACGCAATAATTTAAAATAAATCATAAAAAAGCAGAGAGGAAGCCTTTAACCGTAGCCATAGTAAGTTAATTTAAGTTCCCAACACACTAATTACTACTCGATTGCTTGGCGTAAGTACATGTACTAACTAGGGTGTGCATTTTGCTGGTATAGCTTTTTCGAAAAAAGTACTCGTTGAGTTATTCGAACTAAACACTGTTTTCGAACAAAACCATGCTACATTTCGATCTGACGTTTAAAGAAAGTGAAGATAAAAATAAAAATCATATGTTCAAATTTATGAGTTTGATTCATATAATGATTTCTGAAGAAGAAAAAACATTCACACATGGCTTTCATTGGGAATAACTAATTCTTGCAATCCATTAGCGCTGCCATATTGTTAATATTGTTACTACCCTGGGTTATCCGTCTCACTATTTAAGAGAGGGCAGCACTGATGCTGATGTTAGTGAGACACATTGCATTTGTACAGACGATTGGTAACATTAAAATGTTATTATCAAATTGTGAACTGAAACATAAAATGGAATCAAAACGTTATCAACTAGACAGCATTTATTATTGATTATTTTTCTTTGCGCATTCTCTCGAGAGACATCAATTTAAAAAAAACCATTTAAACTGTTTAAATATTTTTTTTGATATCCTTTTGTGGATTTTAAAATGCAAATTTTATAACGCCTCTAAATTGATGAGTGAATTTTACTTTCTTCTTCGGATTTATCATAGTTTATAAAACCGTAAAATTTGCAATAAAAAGCGATATTTAAGCATTTAAGGTCTTAACATTTTTCAACTCATTAAAGTTACAGACATTGATGATTTTAACAAAATACAAAACAAAAGTTGTTATAACATTTCTCATTCGATTGCATTAGAATTACAAAGCTGCGCAATGTCATAAGCTTTCCAACTGTATGAGGCGTCGGTAATCAATGCTTTGAAAAGTTCTAAGAGATCACAAGGTTATTTATGTGATTAAAATCTAAAAATAAAAATATACAGACCTGTATCATTTGTGTGGTTTCAAAGGAGTTGCAATTACAAACATTTTATGTAAGATGAATATCGAAACATCAATATTAATGTTTGATAAGTTTCTGTATAAAGACCTTACTGATTCTGAATTAGTTTAAAGATCGTTTCATGAAAAAATAAATCATATAAAGTGTCATATTTAATTGATAATGCTGCAATTTAACCTAAGTTGTATATTTCAGTTTTGTAGAGACCATTATCAAGGAAAGAAAGATATCTCACTTCCTCAAGAAATTCAAGGCCTGGATCAGGTTTACAAATATGAATTACCCACTTCTGTCTGCAGAATTTAACACAAGTACATATAGAGTGTAATAAAAAAAATGCGTTATTTAAAAACACACGTGCAGGGTTTTTTTTTAAGTGCATGTGATAGCTGTTTTAATAGAGAATCGTCATTAAAGAGATGACAGCTGAATCAAAATCCAAATATCAGTGTAATTTGTTTTTCTTCGCAGCTATAACATGTGACCGATTAAAGCATACATTGTATTACAGGGTTAATAATGATTTTTTTATTTATAAGTTTTTATTAAGGAGCATGGTTAGAACGTTTCCAATTTGTTGTAGGTGCTCTCTCTTTTTTATGAAGGAATTTTTTAGCAAAAGTTGGGAATGCAAATTCTATTTAAAGTAAGTATTTTGCCTTTTGAAAGATTATGAATCTGACAAAATTAAAAATCATGTATTTACGTTAGCGCTTCTTCTTCTTAGTCAAGTTGTTTTGAACAGTGATTGACATTTTTACTGATATCTTATAAACATATAACCTAGGCATGTTTACAGTATGATATTTTTAATGTGATATTCGTCGGTTATTAAGTTAAAGTCAGTTTATGTCTTCCTACTCACGTTTTCCATTGATGACGTTGTATTCTTATTCTATTTTATGCTAATCAATTTAATATCCTACACCAATTTAAATATACATCTAATGCAAGTAAATAGCTATTACATATTAACTGTTTTGTAAAAAAAAAAAGCATTAATTTTGCAATTTTCAAAGTTTGAATCGTTCACTTATCTTAAAGATTCTATTTTGTTCACAGCGGGCAAAAATGGTTTTACTTCCATAATTGTGCTTATTCAATGCATGGTATTTTTATCACACGTAACATCTTAAGCAAGAGATCTATGAATTTTTCGCTGCATGCATATTTTTTACTTATTTATGTTATCCAAAAAATGTGTTTTTTAGAAGTTGTTTTGGTAGATTTTTTTCTTCAAATTTCTTTGTTTTTGGTTAGTTTAATGAAGATGTTCATTGTCTCGTGTGTAGTAGTATAAAAAAACAAAGTGAAATTTATAATGTTTTCCATTACACTTATCAGTAAATGAGTATAATTTACAATGTTTACTACAAACAAATATGTATACATTTTATGATTTTTCATTTATCTTGCTTTCTATAAACCAAACAAATATATAAAAATATCATAATAACAATAAAAATAATAATGCTATATATTTTCTTTTGTAAACAATTTATTTAACCAAGACATTACGCTAACAGATGTAATATACATGTATTCACTGTATTTTTAAAAATATATATAAGTTTTAACATTTGTTTTTTGATCCTGAGTTGTTATGCTGTCAACCATTTTATTTATTACATATAGGATAAACCGAAATCGGTTTTAGATTCGGAGAATTAACGGGCGCAATGACTTTTCACTGATAAATATTTTCCCGTCGGCAGTCGTCGTTGTTTTCATTGTATACTGGTGTCTCATAATATCGCGGTACTTATTTTTTTTCCCCTAAAAATAGATATACCAAGTTATCATTTTCACATGTCATTAGTGCTGTTTAAAAAGCTTGTATTAGACTAGCTTTTCTGAGGAACATCAATTTCCCAACTTACTTAGTTTATTTTGTTTGCAATTTTTAAATCACAAGTCTTATTCACCTTCAAAATTAGAGAGTTCCATTGTATCGCGGCATTGGAAATTTGGCCGCCTGGTTTAGTTATAACAGACAGTTTTTTTTTTTTTAAATAAAATACGATTCTTCATGAAAGCAAAGTCACTTAAACTGGTTAGGGAATGAAATATAAATTCTATCATGCTTTTTATTTAGTTTTTTTCATAAGATACATTGTGGACTTTTAAACTTGCTCTCTCTCCGGAAAATTTTTTATTTTGATAAAAATTTTATTTGCCAATATATTTGACAACCTTCTTTGCACTCATCCTGAAGTTGGTGCATGAACTCCTTGTGGAAAATCACGGGAAAAAACTGGAATCCTACTTTTTGGGACATACCGCGATACAACGGAACCCGCGATATAATGAGAAGATAGTATACGTTTAAAATATGATTCTTTAATTCTTCAGGTCTGTCGTGTTAATTATTTTCAACAAGACCTCAATAGGCTCATACGAGGTGGCTAAGTTAACATTTTACAAAACAGTTACAATAAAAAAAAATTGATTTTGTATAGAATTATCTCTCATATCATCTTTTTTTAAACATTTCAGTGCTCATGTTAAAATTAAGAGAAATTTTAAAAAAAATAAGAAAAGAGCGTGTACAAAAAAGAGCATATTAACACCGAAAACAGGAATATATATATATATATATATATATATATATATATATATATATATATATATATATATATATATATATATATATATATATATATATATATAATATTGGATTTAACGTTCCAAAATTAATTACATTAAGTATGCCAATGTAAGGAAAGAAACAAAGAAACATGTGTCTAAAGTCTCTTAAGTCTGAAACATTGATAAACTTCATTGAATTATAGGACAGGGAACATTTTTTGATATTATCATACACTACACCCTGACCTATATAAATTAAAACAGCCTTCTTCTGTGAACTATATAAACAATTAGGTGAGCAGTTAATAAAACGATGCCAATGCAGCCAAAAGTTGACAGGAAGATGAAAATGCGGTCATTGTTTTTCGACAAGATTGGAGCGATGTACGACATAAATAGTCTTCTTATTGAAAACTGTGACAGTTTTATTCAATGGGCTGAATTCCTTGGCTGTTGATGTGCCTTTTAAAATGAAAAAGCAGGAAATGTAGAACTGTTATGTTTAAAAAAATCTAATTCAATACAAAATCAATTTAATTTTCTACATAATAAGTACAACATCGTAAAAGGAAAACGTTATAACAGGGTTTAAGTAGGGTAACTTTTCCACAAACATAAAAAGTCAATACAACTGCATCTGATAAAAAAATGAAAATAATGATATTTTTTTCTAAATAATTTTTTTTAAAAACTTGGTTAATTTTTAAATGTTTCAGAATTTAAAAAAAATGACAATACCTCATAACTTTTTTATTAGAATTATACATTAAGAAAATGACTTTGTAGAATAGTGAATGTCCTCCAGCAGCAGAGAAGCATAGCACTTTAAACCCCTGTTATTTATTATCAAAACATTATGTAAGCCTACGTAAAAAAAAGCCAAAATTTCGTAGTAAATAGTAAAATTCACTTTAACTGTGCCTGTTCTGTGTACGTTTCTCTCCATGCTTTACGTGATCGCCTTTTTTTCAAGTTCATATGATTTATCACCCACGAGTATTAGATTAGTAATATTACTACACAATAACAAACATTACCTAATATTGCAGTATTGCAACCTGTAGATATATTGTATGTTTCGTTACTACAGTTACTACAGTTTTTTTGACATTTTTTGACATTTTGTACCATATGTTGGAAAAGGACATTTAGATGAACAGTTCATCCCTATGTACCCAGGCACACATTCTATATTGTTAAATAAAAAAAATGTACAATCAAAGTTTAAAAGCTTAAAGAAATACGTTTCAAAAAGGACTATGTGCGGTATTATGCATTTTTGCCCCCAAAATCTAAGTTTTATAAAGAGCTTAAACAAAGATAAAAGATAGTACAAATCTTATTGAAAATAAGGATGTAAAAGGTTATCACCACAGTGACTTCATAATGTAGAAATGACGTCATGAAGATTGCCTTATTTTGATAAATTTATGTTTTTTAGCAAAATATCGGTGTTTACCAATGGTTTTTCGACTGTAAAACATCGAGCGCAGGCTTGCTCAAGTACTATGTTTTAGTATAATGTGAATAACTATCTGAAGAAAAGCATATATGTTAAAATCGTACCTGCTCTCTATACTTCTGACTGCAAAATATAAAGCAAAAATAAGAATATTTTCATTTGTTTGCAAATTTGCGGGGATTAAGTCATTTATGTGACGTCATAGATAAACAGCGATTAAGCAATGATGACTAAAATTAAGATTCAAGTCACTGTGGTAGGCATCCTCTGTACAATGATTTATGAAAATTTCATTTTTATACGATACTTTTTTGAAATATGGGTGAAATTGGGGGAAGATATTTGACCATGCCAAATATAGTCCTTTCCTCTATTAAAGTAAAGTCGCCAATTCCGGGTCGTCTCCAATTCCGGGTCACCGTTAAAAGTTTCATGTCATATTGTTCAAAATGAAGCCAAAAAACTTTATAAATACAACGAAATCAGACTCTGTGCCTTTCTTTATTTATTCAGTAAAAAATATTTGAAGGTTACATTTACAAACCATCCGAGAAATAGGACCAAACGCTTTCAGGATGATGGTTTTAGTTCATCTTTAACATGCTACTTTCATTATTCACGCTGTAGCATGATTGATGTGAAAGTTGTTTTAGGTATTATGAACTGCAAAGTATTGCAAATGAATGCAGTTTTCTGTCAAAAATCGTTGATAATGATAATTTTTCAATTAGATTAACACTTATTGATATAAAAAGTGAAAGAGTCTCTCCAATTAATCGCAAATTGTGGACGGCGGAAAGAGTAGAATCTTATTTTTAAAAACATACACCATACAAAACAGACCAGCTTAATACAAAACCAACAGCCTCTATTGCAAACTCAACAGATACAGATGCATTATTCACATATTATACTTTCAAGATATTAATGGTGTAAGTGGACATCTCTGGAAAACAGTTTGAGGTGACCTAAATTAGCGACTTCACCGTACTTTTTTTTTTAAATCAACTGAAATGATGACGGTGTTTAATTTTTGCTTTAATAAGAGATGTTGAAAGACATACTTTCGCAGAGATTAGTTTCAGAATTCCAAAAATAACCAGAGCAACAATTTTTGTACTCCCTTAAAAGAAAATAACACAAGGACGATAAAAATACAGTAAGAAAACTGTTTAAGATATATAGAACTGGAAGGAATCTATATATAAAATTTATCATCCTCTTTATTACATATAATTAAAAAATAATGTTTACATAATTAAGCTAATTAAAATGCTTACCCAATACATATCGGTATATCTTCATCATTTGTTATGCAATCGACGAATACATATGATAGTAACAGAATGTTAGACACAAATATGCGATGCATCATTGCTGCATCAAAAAGATACTTTTAAAATACAACATTGAATTTGGTGGTGAAAACGAAATTTCCTTCTTTGTTTCCTATTTTAAATCAGATTTTAGTACGGCTAAAATTGTTTGTTATGAATGTAGATAGCATTGTATAGTCTTTAGTTATTTAGATTAAACGTTTAAAAATGCATGCTGCTTTTTGTTTCTTTTTTCTTTTGGTCAAGACAACACAAATAACAGTTTTTTTCAAACTTTTTGAACAATAACTTTGGTAATGTTTTATTGGCTGGCGAAAGTTTCATGAAACACTATCGGGTTTAATGATTTGCATGAATCCCTTCATATTTACACACAGAACTCGAAATGTATCTAAGTAGCATAGTGAACAATGGACTCGCTTCTCACCGCTGCGACCCGAATTCAATTTTCGTGATCGAGAGTGGTTGTATGTGATATGGTATGGCGGTCGCCCGATTGGACACGTCAGTTCTTTCCGGGTACTCCGGTTTCCTCTTACACCAATGACCCTCGCGCGAACTTCAGTGCCAGCCAAAGATATGAACTATCAATCGTTTTAAGGTAAATAACGTTCAGTTTCATGATTATCCTCGGAATTTCAATTCCATACCGATTGCTTTGAGTTTTAAAATAATCATGTAAGAGAGAGAGAGAGAGAGAGAGAGAGAGAGAGAGAGAGAGAGATTTGTACATGTTTACCTTGTATTTATATCATTACACTGGCAAGACTGTTTGAGAGTTATGCAAACATTTTTATAATAAAGATTAAAACGGAAAAAGGTGTTTATTATTTTAATGAAAATTTGATTTTGAAATATAAAAAGTTATTTCCAGATATTGTTACTGACAAACTCATGATGATGCAATTTTAAACATGAATAAAATAGTGAATATCATTTTGATTCTATTCATTATTAATGGAAAATTAAAAGTCTTTCAACTAACCATGAGATGACATTACATGCATGCACTAATGTGCCATGTAATTGCTGATATTCCCATTTTGTACAAATGAACTTAAACATTAATTGTACTGGCAATATACTGATATTACTGATAAACTCAGACAAGTACTGGTATCTTTTCACGGTACTGAAAAACCTAGAAAAATACTGACAATCTATGACATTTTTGATAAACTGAGACATTTACTGACACATTTTACTGACGGTACTGAGAAACTTATAGAAGTATGGACAATCGCTGAAAAGTACTGATCGTGTGGTTTTTTTTTTACTAAATTGTGATATTGTACATGTTTTTCGCCTTCCACGACAAGTTTCTATTACGTTTGTCTACATATTTAGAACTGTCTTAAATTAATTCAACTCCATTATATGTGTGTTTTATTCAAGATGATTTCTTTTCCTTGCTCAAAGTTCAGATTATAAGAAACAAAATCCAAGTAAGATAATGGATAATTTTGCTGTTTTTTTTTTACAAACAATTTTATTGAATCTCTCTGATCCAAAACATTATATAATCACAGACTATGTACTATTAACCTTTGTACATTTTCATTCAGTCATCGATCTTCCTGTTTATTGAAACACTTCCTATTAAGTTTCGCTGTACACTTTCGTGCCAGTTCCAAGATTCAATAACAGCAATAAATAAATTAATTTCATAAATACGGCTTGATACAAAGTGGATAAATGGATGATATTCCTCAATATATAAAAACTGGCCCCTTTTATAAAATGAATTATAGAAATCATCTATGTTTTTGATTTAAAAACAAGAGTGAATAAAAATGACACATCCCGATTAGTATTCGTAGCTTGATTTTTTTTTATTGTATTAATTGACTTTTTTTCGATGATTTTCTTTAAAAAAAATATAGATAAAATGGGTGGACCTTGCTACAATAGACGATATCTATATGATAAAATTGAGCAGATCAGACAGGAATCGCTGTCATATCATCTGACTTTATTTATTGCCAAATTCTTCCCAATTGTGTGGAAACTTTGCGATCAGAAATCCGTTGATAGTAAAAAATAACAAATAAATATTCTCAAAAATGAAAGTAAATGGTAGATAAAGGCACGTTGAAGTTCGAACACGCTAACCGAAATCTATGTCACATGACACGCGTGACACAGACGAATAACACTATGAAAGAATAAGCGAGATCACACCAGTCCACATCAGGTAAACAACATAAGTTTATAATTAGGAAGACTCACTGGCCGTTTGTATTCTATGTAGAAGCTATGAACAGAGTGAGGTATTTTTTTCTCTTTTCACATAAGATAGATTGTGGCTAAATTCAGTGACCAGCAGAAGTAGGAAAATGTACCTACAACGTGCTTGTGTATTTCAATTTCAAATAATGGTTGGAGCTAAGATTCTACGGAGATTATTTTAAACATTGTACCTCTACCACAAATGTTGATTTATATCTCCCATTTTTTCCTTGGGTAAGAAAGGGATCCAAGTATATAATATCAAAGCTTTAATACACACAAAACGAAAGTTTCGAAATATATTCTCTTGCTAGTTTACTGAGAGTCGTATTTTCTATGAATCTTAAATAAATGTTGTTTGACTTTATCTTCAATATGAACTCCTATATAGGTTGTTTGAAACATTATGTTCTGTCTTTAACATCATATATATATATATATATATATATATATATATATATATATATATATCACATATTAAAATCAAAAACACTATGCATCTCTAAAGTGTCGGATCTAATGTATAAATGTAGATAGTAAGCTAGTAAACTGAATACTTTTTATATAAAGAACTAAAAATGGCTAACGACACGAACAATTGATATTGTTAAACACAAGTCCCTTCTTCATGACAAAAGAAATAAATTACACGGTTAAAAACAAAATAAACAGTCCTATTTTGTAGTTCGGGCGATTTCATTTGAAGTCCACATTTTGTAAAATGGAAATATTTTGAATGTTCCCTTTCCACACTTAGCAAGATGTCCCGAACATGGAGTGTTTCTCATTGTTTCGTCCTTTATTTGTTGTTTGTAGACTCTCACTCGGGCGTTGAACTAGTTAGTCTGGCCAATATAATTTTCCCCACAGGCGGGACAAGTTGCACAAAAGAGGACTATTTCATTAAAATAACTACAAAAGAGGACTATTTCATTAAAATGTTTAACCCGAAACTTAACGGAAAATAGATTTATCATACATTTGTATTTTGTTATATGTCTATGCATTACTTACATATTTTGCCTAACTGCATAAAATTCACGCCATCGCTACCTTGATGTACATTGTGACGTCATAATGAACTTTGAAAACACGACGTCATTGACAACGTTACAAACAACAATTTTATTTTTTTTAAATTTTGTATAACTGTCTTAAGGGCCGACATGGCTGAAAGCGCTAACAGTATAAACAATTTATTTAATTAGGATCGACTGTCGCATTCTGTTTCAATTGTTTAAGTATTTTTGCTGTACCAATCTTTCTCTCTCTCTCTATGTATATATCGCATAGCCCCCTAACTCCGTCACTACCCTAACTCCGTCACTTTCGGGAAACTCCTCGCCGTTTGAAATCAAGTACGATTATGACGTCATTTTTTACATGTCAAAAATCTTTAATCAAATGTCAACAATTTGCAACGGTTAAATGTAAGAATGTGTCAAAAAAATAACAGAATTAAACCTTGTTCATTTTATGCACCATTAATGGTGTGAAATCAGCTAAAACTTTTTCACGGGTGCACTAAAATATCGATATTTCTGACATGCGGGCCCATTCGATTATTTACGGTGGTCAGTCATTTTTAGAGAGGTCAAGATGAAACATTTCACATGTAATACATTTTTGATTAAGGTAATTAATACATTTTTTTCAGTCCTTAATAACCTTTATGCACTACTCTTGATGATAACGTCAAATCGCTCATGCCGACACATTTGCCTAATACAGGGTTACAGATATATCCGGTATATCGCTATTTAGAATATGCTAAATTTCTAAAAATGTAATAAATAAATAATATGATAAGTAATATATTAATTAATGATATAAAATATTTGAAATATGTAAGGACATAAATCAAACAGCATCCATACATTCTGAAAAGGCCATTGTGATTGTTGTTACATAGACCCATTTTTTATTCTGGCGATCATTTGATTTCGATGAAATTAAATACAATTTAAATTGTATGCACCATTTTTACTAATTATTACTTGGCCTAGATACAAATGGAGTTTCAACTAAATTGTTAATGTGTCTTCATTCCCTGCCATATCATAGAGCATGTGGGTGACGGAGTTAGGTTCATAAGATATAATAAGTACGCGTGATAAACGTCGTATTCAGAGGGCTTATTTGAATAAAAATACAAATATTTTTGTTAATAATTTTATAAATCATATTGTTTCAGATTATATTTAGTGATTGCAAATGATAAAAACCACAAAAAATAATTTACAGAGAAACGCGGCAGGTTTTCTCCTTATGGTGACGGAGTTTGGGTACTAAATGTACTAAAATATTTTTATCATTCTGAAAGAAGGAGTTGAGTTCGGTTTCCGACTTGAAAAAATATCAAAAGTACATTTTATTAAATGTTCATTAAATCATTATGAAAGGGAAATAAGATTTTTTTTACTATTATACAATTTAGCATAAAGATACTAATCAAATATAAGAATCTAACAAGGGCTATTTTTTGACGGAATACTGGTGTAGAATTGATGTTATAAAAGCTTATTTAGCATTTTTAAAACGATAACATAAATACTGTATTTTTCACTGATGTGATTTAATAATAAGACACTTCAGAGTGTGTTTTTAAAATATGATTTTTCAATCAAATTACATCTTGATGAGCTTTCAAAGCTAATACCGGATTTTTCTCTCTTACAAAATGGCCAGTATATGAGCTTTTTTGCCAGTTCATATTCTGGTATAAAGTCTTAATAATATGTAAAACTTAGGAAAATTTAAATATTAGAAGAATAGATTTTTACTCAAAATATCTTCGAAATCTAAGACTATTATTGAAAGGCGGACTGAGCAATATGAATTTTAGCTTAAATATTTCATAGCTTAGGTAATTTTGAAAACAGCCTATAGCTAGAGGCAAGTTACAATAATCTTAGTAATATAAGTGAAATGGATAGAAATTGATTGATAGTGTGTAATTATTTTATCATGTAATATTTATTCGTTTGATGAGATATTGACGCTTCTGATTGGTCGAAACATTTTTATGATACCTGCATCAATAAAATTTTGCCGGATCTACTTTTCTAAACTGTTCTGATTTAACACTATTTATAGAACGGGAATTTCCAAAATAAACACTGTCAACAAAGAGTAAAGTTGTGTTTGTTTTATTGTCAGCAAACAAAATACGACTTTATAAACATAAAAACTTGAAAGTTTAACTTTCAAAAATAAACAAAACACATTATTTGATTCACGAAATAGAAAATTAAGCGTCTTCTCACGGTTTCCTCTGCTTAAGATATATCAACATTGCTGGCTGTTCCTTTTCCAGAATAATGATAACGACCATATAGGCATATATTTTCACGGTAACACTGCTGTTCAAATTTGGTAATGATGATTTTTAAATTTACAAACGTACATGATCGGTCATCAGAATAATTATAAGCATCGAAAAGCAAAGCTATGAGTAATACGTATACATCAACTCCTTCGGCGCATTCAAAGCGGCAGATATACCATTTAAGTACCTCACTGGCTATCTAGTTACCACAACGTTTACAAAAGTCCCTTATACATACTATTCTTTGTCGCCATATCAACTATTTTCGACCATGATCGCCTCTCATTGATTGGTTATGTCCAGTTGCATATTCCAGCGATCTCACATAAAAACTAGATTTATTACGAATTTTTCTGCACAGTGAATAATATCAAAAGCTATTATATGTAGTTTCCTTTCGTTTTCAATTCAGCTGCTTCAGAATTAAACTTATTATTTGTGTTTAATCTATTAAATTCAGCTCAATACCTCTGCATCCATTTTGAATATTGTTGCTTTTGTTGTTTTGTATTCATACGCGCCGCTTCATTTACATTATTAACATTTTTGATCAATGGCACTTCAAATTTTTTGATTTGAAAATGTTTTATTAAATGATAAGAAATGAAGATAAAAAAAAATTCTAATGATCGACGTATTAAAGAAAAAATTGACAGGAAAACTTTTTCATCAATGCGCTGCGGTAATTTTTATAAATTAAGTAAATTTTAAACATGTCAGATTGCAAATACCTTAAAACGATAGTTTGGTCCTTTGATTTTCGACCTTTGTGAAGCATGTTTTTTTAATACAGCTACACGCGCCGAAATGATTTGTCAGTCGATTTTATTTTTATTTAATTTTAGAATAAGTAGTACCGATTTGTTCCATTCGGCAAATCGCTATTTATTATTGAAATAATAATTTTTAGAAAATTGGGTGTGTCTTTCGCAGATTACTCTTTCCTTCACAAAAATGTGTGTTAACCTGTTATGCCTGTTTTCGTTATGTGCAATAGTTAACATAAGAACTTCAACGACAATACGATTTATCCGTTCTCGGTAATGTTCAGTTTTGATTGATGTACGTTTAAGATATTTCTAGTTCAATAAGGTACAGCACAGAATAATTGGTTGAAACAATAAATAGATCAGCGTTACTACTGTATCTCTAGACCCTTATACCTGTAGTTACAGTATTGCATCCTGTAGAGACATCACAATGAATCTTACTACAATTACAAATCCCATCACATTTTTTTCCATGTGAAGGATAGGGACATTCAGAAGAACAAGATAGGGACATTCAGAAGAACAATCTAGTCCTCTATATCCTGGTATACATTTAAGCACTGAATCATTATTTTTTGAAAGATATGGTCTCATAACTGCAGCGGTGTGTGCATACAAATTGAGTAACGCGCGCTAGCGCGTTATGAAAATTTGTATGCACACACCAGTGCAGTTATGAGACCATATCTTTCAAAAAATAATGATTAAATGCTTATATTTACATTTTTTAACTTCTTGCTTTTTCTGCAAAGGGTGAGTTCAAACTAATGGAAGAGCCACTGTAACAGCTACAAGCGTGAATTTTGCATTTTACAGCGTTCAACGTTTGTGACGTCATAATAAAACTAGTCATTCCAACCTTTGATTACCCTGTGTGTGTTACGGTCTTATAACTGCAGTGTCTTTTCACACACTTTACATGCAAAAAATATTTGGAATGTAAATATTCTGCATTGACGTTTAAATTTAAACATTTAAGTTAAAAGTAAAATGCGATTTCATAATGTTTTGAGATTAAGCTACAAATAGTCTTTATTCTCCTTTTTACTTAATTTAATTTTTTCATCATTATTGAAGTTTAAGTTTGAACATGCACATAGTATTGCAAGTTTTCGACTTTCATCCGCATGAACGATTTATAATGTTTCAGATATTGCAAGAAACTAAACAATAACCCAGTCGACGTATTATTAATTACGAATGTTAGAAGATTTTAAATTTAGAGAACTTTTATTACATGTATCGTGCATGTAAAAATCTAATATTATGAGCTCATACTCTTCATCTTTAATTCCTTTTATTTAACGTTTCTAAAGATCATTAAAGTACATCATTCAAAGTTAATTGAACAGATGATAGATAATAAAAACCACTATATATAAATGAGCATTACCTGTTGTTACTGTATTGCAACCTGTAGTTACATCGCATTGTTCGTTACTACAGTTGCAAGTTTCTTGACACTTTATTCCATATGTTGGAAAAGGACATTTAGATGAACAGTTCATTCCGATATATCCAGGCAAACATTCTATATTATCAAAAAAACAAATATTCATATTCAGTGTTAAAATGCTTAAAAAAATACACATCAAAAGAACATTTCCGTTTCCAAGTTTTTTTCAAAGTCATAATGCACCAAAAATTTGTACTGCATTTAATTTTAACTTGAATACGTAGATGTTGTAAGACTTACTTTCGCACATATTGATTGCAGAGTTCCAAAAATAACCAAAACAACAATTTTTGTACTCCCTAAAAATAAAGAAAGTATCACATTAACGTTTAAAAATATAGTGATGATATATACATTAAATAATCTAGAAATGAGCATCTTAATAATAACATGTATTAAAAGATTATTTAGATAATTTGATTAATTAATGTGCTAACCCAATACATGTCGGGATGTCTTCATCACTTTTGATGTAATCGAAAAATAAATACAATAGTAACAGAATGTTACACATAAATCTCCAATGCATCATTCCTGAATCCAAAGGATACTAATGGAATACAACGTATCGACTACACCCCTAGCGACACTTTGAATGCTGTGGTGAAAATGAAACTTCCTTCTTTGTTCCCTCTTTTTTACTCCGATTTTACTACAGATAAAGTAGTTAGTTATAAATGCAAGTAGCAATATAGTACACTATTCAGGTTTTAGCATTATGCATTTATCAATGCAATTTTTCGGTTTTTTTAAACTGGCGAAAATAAAAACTTTTAAAAGTGAAAAAAACCCAACTCACCTTGAAAAATAAAACAAAAAGTGTTACATAATTTGGGACCAAGTTAACACACTTTAAAAAATCATAGTCTGTTCTGATGCTTTTAAACACAACTTATGAAACACAACTGAATAAATTATAATTATTAATGATGACGTTTACTCAGAATGAAAAAAAAAATATTGTGTGTTATTGAAATTACATGGTAGTGTTATTCTTCACTTTCAAAAAATAAGGTCAATTTTAAAAAGGTAGGTCAATGACCTTCTGTTAAAGTTAATGGCCATGGAATATTTTTTGAAAATTTAGGAAAATTTTTACACTGTGATTGAAACGTGAAAATAAAAAAAAAATTGCTTAACAAATGAAATGCAGTTTATGAATGACAGTAACATTAAATAAATACAAAGCATTAAGTTTTCATTCAGAATTTTTTTAGACATCCAAGTCCGAATTTCCTCCATCAGTTTTTTTTACATGAATTTCTACTAATGAAATTATTGTTTTAAGATAAAAAAAAATAAGACATTTACCACACCGTTTGTTTAAGGGGTCATCTCAAAGTGTGTTAATGTTTAACCAAGGACCCTATGGGATTTTGCTTGAAATGTAGCAAATTTTTTTTTTTACATTTTTAGCCGGGCTCTGCTGAAAGCAGAGTCCTGGCTATAGGCAGGCCAATCGCCAATGTTACTATAAATAGCACAAATAAACAAAAAACCAAACAGCGTCAAGGTAAAGCTTCCGCTATACCAAATAGTTACTCAAAGAGCCACGTTTTGTCAAAAGTGTTGGCATTTTGTTTCTTTTTTAAAATTTCGAATGAATTGTCTATCTTTTTTAGTTTTCTTATTAATAACGTGTTTTTAAAACATTACTATGCATTTTGGACACATACAATGCGCATGAATTTCCATGAACTACTTTGCTGCACGATGAAGAAACGGGGATTGAATATATAATGCTTGTTGCAAAATTCAAGGCAGCAACTGTTGAACTTTTTAACTTCTACTAGACATACTTATTTTTTGTTAATAGCCGCTTACAAAATTTGGTCGCTCTCTGATGCTTTGCCGACATTAAAAGCATGAGAGAGAGAGAGAGAGAGAGAGAGAGAGAGAGAGAGAGAGAGAGAGAGAGAGAGAGAGAGAGAGAGAGATTTTCAGTCTTTACTACACAATATGCATAAAGACACACCAAAAGAGCCCGGCTTTCAGTACTTCAGTACTTTGATTTTAAACTTCTGCCCTAGAGATTTCTTTTTCTGTTCTGTCTTTTTAAGTTATTGCTAAAAGAAATCAAATAGTCAAGTACAAAAAAAACTTTTTACCTCCTGGTTTGTTCCAGGGGTCTTATCAAAGGTATTGTTTTAATGCCCAATTTCCCAGATTTGTCGAACATGATTATTAAAACATTTAAACATATTTAAGTAACAAATAAATAAATATATAACATCACAGGTCATTAATATAAAATACATGGTTACTGTCTTAAAATATATGAATTAAGCTATATCTAAGCGGGTTAAGAAAACGTGACAGATCGCTGGGCTTGCTGAACCCTCTTCATGTTTTCGACCCGAGCTCAAATATAGCTTATGCTTTGAGACAATTTTGTTTATTCCACAATATAATATCAATTTACGCATCAAATGAGCTATTTTCAACAAATTTCGGTGAATATCTGCAGTTGAAACTATCACGCCATGGCGTCAATAAAGAAAACAGATGACGTCACAATACAAATGAAACGCTGTGCGAAAGCGTGCGTACTCGTTATGTACTCAACCTCGTCAATTCCATAATATAGTAAAAATACCGAATGTCATGTCAATAATATTTCATTTCAAAAATACTTTTTGTGTTTAGAATAAATTTTACTCCTGACATTGAATTTTTAACAATACTCAAACACTGAGTAAACAACGTCCTTAACCGTCAGAGAGGAGATAACAAACATTACAGTTCAATTTAAAGTACATTTGTTCCCACCCGTAATCTATCTGTCGCCAAACAACTATACTCTGTCCCGAGTTTTTGCTTCCACCACTTTTTGCTTGATATTTCAATAATAGTAAATACCTCTGTGCTCAAACTACGTTCCTCCACAAATATAAAAAATGTCCAGATTATCAGTTTTGAAACGCCCCCTCTACCGCTTCAGGTTTCAATACACATCCCGAAATTGAAAGTCTACGGAGATTTTGCATGGCAACAGCCATTAATAAGCCCGGATGATAACGTTAAAAAATTGCGCGATGTATTCCGAGTGTATTCCGAATGGAGAAAAGATGTAAACATTCCCCATTATAAATCTCCGTAAGGAATCTGTTTTCGTTCCTGTAAATTTTTCTGAGTGGAAAGGGATAATTGTTCAATGAATATATCTTGGATACATTGCCTTTTAACGATTTCAACTGTATTTCTTTCACAGGTATGTGTAATTTTATTAAAAATCATCAAAAAGCGATGGAAGCAATAACTTGGGACAGACTATAGTAGATCTAGAGTAAACGAAAAAAGAAGAAATAGGTGATTAGCGTTGATGTTTATAGTCAGAAATATCAGGAAAAAACCGAGCTACACTAGCAAAGGTTTCTCCCTTGGTATGTGATTCTTTTTAGCTGTTTAAATATAAACTCACTTTTACTTTATAGTCGCTGATAATATGAATATGAGAGAGTCGCTTTTTACAAACATTTAAATTTTATCAACAAAACAAGGATAATGGAATTGTTTTCTAGTACTAATACATGTAATCTTAAAAATCATATTGGGTTTCATATACATAATTAACGCATATTTTTCCCTTAAGATTTTTTCATAAGCACATAAAAAATTAGCAATTTGAAATATGTCTTAAAATTATCTCCATTAAAAATGTATTCGGCAATGCCTTTTTTTTTCAAATAATGATCCATTGTAAAGGGGTAAATTTTCTGCGTACATATTCACAAAAATAAAAAAAAGAAAGTATTTGGAAATTACAAATCTCGCGAGTTGAAAACTACGTGAGCTTATAAGAAGGATTCTTAATCGAGAAAACCGTTTCTCAAGTTAGCTAGGATGTCCGTATATTCTATCTTTAATGCACTGCATAGAGATAAGCAAAGCTAAATTAGTTAATTATCGATTTCAAGGTATGAAGTATTTCGACCAAACCTGCACATCTATTCTTTCAAAGTGTGTTAAAATGTATTACAGCATACCAAGTGTGTTAAAATCTACGATACCATATATAATATGTTTAAAGTGTGTCGACTTGGTTCCCAGATTAATGCATTTTGGGTTTTATTCCAAATTGAGGAGTTATTTAAGTGCGTAACAACGCCCTCATTTATTTCTTGTGAAATACAGGAACAAACACGATTCATTCAAATGATGCGTAATGGCATGTGAGGGTTAATTTTTACCATGATCATTCTATTCTTAGACTGAATGATGTTAAATTACAATATGCCATATGAAGCCGTAGAGTTGAAATATTGGCAATAGTAGCCAAAAAGCTGCTTTTTGTACACATACACACTTAATAACTACATCTAGAGTGATCATGTTTTTGAAACCACGGATATGCAGATTTTTCTCAATAAAGCGATAGATCTCCCAATATCATCTTTAACAATTCTTTAGCACTAGTACTGTCTACTCTCATAAGGAACCATATTACATGCACATCTACTTTACGGAAATAGAATATTGTTTGCTTAGTTGACAAAGTCATCAACAATACACTTATTCATAACACACCATACAGACACTGTAGTCTCTATCCACGTTTTAAGTTTTATACTTCAAGCAGCTTTTCTGATAGTCATAACAAAAAGAAAATGTATATTTTGTACTCACTATATACGAACTGAACTCATTTGTCATCTAATGGATACATTTACATGTACAAAATGTACATGTACAACCTTTGGCCTTTTAAAAGAAAGCTGTTAAAAATAGTATTTTGATAAAAAGTTAATTCTAACGTTGAATTTTTTAACAAGATAAGATGCACTGAATTTTGATATATCCAAGAAATAAACTTGATAATTATTAAGTTATTTATGTATCATACAAAATTAAAAAAACAAAAATCAGAAAGTATTAACCTTTGTTTGCAGACTTTTCAGTCATTGGTCTTCCTGTTTATTAAAGCATTTCCTACAAGGCTTAAATAATTAGCTGTTCACTTCTGTGTCAGTATTAAGGTTCAACAACAGCAACAAACAAGTCAAATTTTACATTCACAGCATGATACAAATTAGATAAAGTTTAACAATTGTTGATTTTCATACCATTTAGTGTTTTAAAAAACAAATAATTATGGATCAAGGTTTAAGATATTGAATGAGAATGCTTAATGGTTGTAAAATAGACGTATCAGGCGCCATTATTTCCTGTGTAAACACAACCAAAACGATCTGTTTTTATTGTGTTGTCAGGATTAACTCCTTGAGAATTTTTGGGATTTCCAAATTTAATATTGTTCAACCAATTAATTTGTTTTTAATTTTCTAATTGTTCAACCAATAAGTTTGTGAAGTACATTTAATAAAAGATATAAATAGAGCTTCGATTCATAGATTATAATGCATGCTTCTATTATATTAATATTACACATTTCCTTTGTAAACACAAAAAATACGTTCTGTTTTTATTGTGTTGTCAGGATTAACTCCTTAAGAATTTTTGTGATTTCCAAATTTAATATTGTATGATTTTAATTGTGTATGTCATACATTTAAAAAGAGAAAAAAAAATACGTTAATAAATTTCAATATTTGAACACCTTTAATAGTACACATTATTCAGTTTGCCTTTAATTCATTTAGTAGATGCGAAATTATATAGAAGTAACATGAAAATGAGTGTTTATTATCCTAGCGTCTTTCGTCTAAAAGCTATAACAGGAAGTCACACTTCACTAACCCATATTGTTTACAATCTGTTGAATTACATATTAAGCGTCGCATCAAATGATAAATAATTTGCTACAACATATAGCAAACTACGTTAAAATCTTTAAAAGTTTTAAAGCAATGAATCATACATGGAAAACTTTGAGAGGAATAGAACTGGTGACGATTTATTTTTTATTCAGATACAGATCTCAACCAAAATTTCATAATGATCACCGTTATGAAATTATAAATATCATAATGTAAATAACATTATAAATAAAGCATCTTTTAAATCGAAATTTAAATTGAAAAAGACAATACTTAGTGAAATCAATTACAGTGACAAAACCTTTTTACTGTTTATTCTTTACTGCCCGTTTCGTCTTGGACATAGTTATAAATATTTTGCACGGTAAAGAGAATAATTTTAAGACAATTTTCCTCTGTTACAAGTGATGCATCTTTTCCATTCAGATCAATTTGAAAGATCAACCACACCGTAAGTGATTTTCAGTAAAGGCATTCTCGTTTCACGTGCAGTCAGGCAAAATCATGCTTTACAATGACAAAACTTATAAATTCACCTTTAAATTATGTTTTAGGGTGTGGTTTTTTCAGAGGTCAGGTTTGCATTTAATACACAAGATACACGTATTCGATTTTTACAAAAGAACAAATAGAACCATGCATCATAATTAATGAATCGAAGCTTTATTTATATCTTTTTTTTAATGTACTTCACAAACTTATTGGTTAAACAATTAGAAAATTAGAAATAAACTAATTGGTTGAACAATTAGAAAATTAACCAAGTATGTATCAAATGCAAAAACTTGATAACCGAAATTGTAAGAAAGATAACTCTTGCATGTGTATATTTTCGTATATGTTAAAAAAAGAGAACACATGAAATTTTTATTTTATTTGATATACATGACTACATCTAGACCATCGGCATATTAGGTGATCAAACAATCAGTCATAACTATCACGTTACTGCCTAACTGCATGTCACGTCAACTCCTTTTTTATTCCCAAAATTCTGATAAAAATGTAATATTATTCTGATACTTAAATCAACGTACCTCACTACACCTAGATTTATGATTTTTAAGACACTACGTCACAAGATGGGGATTTAAATGTCTTGTTAAACTATGTATTTCATTCATTAGGTTGTAGATCGTCATATTTTAGTGGTTAAAGTATTTGGCTTCATGAGTTCGAATCCGTCTGGAGAATGACCATTACTGAGCGTGTTATGTATAGCAATGAAATGCAAATGACAGACGAACTCAATTTTGTTTAAGATGTTCTGGAAAAAAGTGTATAGGATGTGATTTTAAAGCTAATTTGATTCAGGGTTTATAAGTAGAATAAACACACATGAATTTGCTGAAAAAAATCATACTTAATATATATCTTGTTTAATTTTGTTTGTGTGGGACATAATATATATCTTGTTTAATTTTGTTTGTGTGGGACATAATATATATCTTGTTTAATTTTGTTTGTGTGGGACATAGTGATATTTTCGGAAAAAAAATTGTTCAAGTATAAAAATATAAGTTCAGATGTTAACTGTTCTTTTAATAAACTCAATGACTAACATTCACGTCACATATTACAAATTATCAGTCCAATCAATTCTATCAATACTGACACAGACACAACATTGACACTGATTGAAAATGACACGCTAGTGACAGAATCTTGTGAATATGTCTGCTGTGGCGATGTTTCCGACCAGTTTACGAATTGCCGAGGAAGAGTAGGATTCGTCGACAATGAAGAAGATTCCTTGGTGGTTTCCGTTTCCTTGGGACATTCTTGTACCCCTGGAAGCATCAGACCTTTACAAATGATACCATTGGCTCTGTGTACAGACGTGAAATGAGAAAATATGAATGTCTAATATATAAATTAAAGAATGACACTGAACTATGCCAAGCCTATTATAAAATAGTGGAACTATAAAAAGGTCAAGATCTCCTTAAACCCACACTAAATGATTTTCTGAACATGCTGACTAGTAATTTGTCCTGAAATTTGAATTAGGCTTACTAGGAGTAAAACAGAGGTATAGATGCTGAATGCGAGCAGAGGAAATTATAGTAACATACTTTTGAAGAAACAAACCCCCCGTCTACTCTAACTTGTATTAATAAAAGGAGCCAACATCTAGATCCAATTTTAGTCATGGACCATTTCGTTAGTAGAGTGTAAAGTAATGAACCTTTGTTATATCTGTTACCAAAAACGTAAATTTAATGTGTTGCTCACTTTTTGGAGATAATCGATAACACAAACATCAAACTTATCGCAGCCTTGCAAACCATCTGAAAATATACGTCATAATCTTTAATTTATTATGTTGTTGCGATACTCATTATATATTCCTAACTTCATTTTAGTTTCATTCATATATTTAGATGAGTTTAATCTGTAAAAACGGTTACAGATTCAGTATAGTTAAAATTGCTTCTTTTTTTATTGAAAACAACGTCATATGCTCACCATTATGCTTTCGATATTATGCGTTATGAATATTGCACCTATCTTACAAGAAGCATTTAAATATCTTTACATAGTTTTATTATTCAATAAGTACATCAATTCTTTTTATATATATATATATATCTGCACATGTATGATCATGATCAAACCATATGTCTTTTTAAAAAATGTATGTTTTGAACATAACTTAAAAAGTTTTTAGTTATTCCATACCTAATTCATTTTTAATTTCTAACGACAATTCGCCTTAGGTCGGGGGTTTATAAGTGTGCGCGCTCAACTTATCAACTGATTGTTCAAAAGTGCACGCAAATCCAGCGTACTATATGCAAGTATAGAAAATTGTGTGATGTCAATGCAAATGCGTTTAAAGCATGTTCATAAGAGTAATTAGTTTGTTTCACAAAGATAAAGCAAGGTGCAAGACCTAACAATATTCAAGTAAATGATAAGTAGAAAAAAAATTATGAGTTACTTGAAGTGTTCGTACCAATGTTGACTAAAACATAATCCTTAATTCATAAACTTATTCAAAAATTTCCACTTTGTCAATAATGATGTTTATTTCCGGGATTGATAATGAATCACGATTTTTCCATGAGAATATAATTAAATTTCTCTACTGTAGGTTTTTAGTGAAACATGTTTTATGCCTTAATTGCTACAGATTACTATTCAGTTATAGATATAAAATAATTCTTAAGAAGCATACCATACTAGAAATGTTTTAGAAACTTGATGAATGTGTTTAGTGTGTAAACAACATTGGTGAAGAAGTCCTATTATCTATAGTATTTTGTAAATCATTACGGAAAGTATTTTTATTACTAGCTAGTATGTTGTATATTCATGATTTACATGTAGTAGCACACACATTCTTTAAGATTAAGTAACAATGCATATGATAAGTAAACTGTCTAAAAAGTTTGAAGTTTACCCACTTCTCTATAAGAATGATTTAATTATACTCTAACAGACCGATGAAAAACTTAATAAGTAAACGCAGCAATGTGTGATACTTCATGCATACTAAATGAACCGATAGAGCCATTCTATAACATTTATCGTTATTTGTTATAGAAAATCAATAACATTCTGTTTTTATATAATATATTTTAAAATCTTTATTCAATCTTTTTCGTTTGCATTCATCAACAGCAAATGAGATACTTCACCCTTGTGGTCATCACAGTGACAGGGCGAGCGCTCTAGACTGGTTCCTTTTTGAAATGTGTCTTATGTACTCAGGTTACTCAACTGATGTGAAGAAGATGTTAACCAACTCTTATCTGAAAAAAAAATCAACTTGATTAACGCATTCAAAAGAAAGTGCTATAATTAATCTACTTGCAACTGAGTTGAGACCCAATGAAAACTACGGTTTATAAAATGTTTTATTATACTTTCATGTTAAATACTGAAATCTGATTGGTTAAGACGCAGTTTATAATCCGTTCTATTACCCTCAGCGTTAGCAACACACTTAGCAACGGGTAACATTAAAAATTGTTACATGCGCGAAAATTATGCGCGTACGGTTCGCTGTAGAATTCACATTATTCCTATATAAAAGCAGTAAAATTTTCTTTAAAGTTAAGACATTCAGTATAACAAAATAAATAGTGCCTGTTTGGGAGGATAACAGTTGAAGTCGACACCCCTCGAAAACCATTGTCAACCTCCGCTTTGCGTCGGTTTACAATGGTTTTCTCGGGGTGTCAATTTCAACTATTACAGTCCCAAACAGGCACTATTTATATAATGGACAATAGTTTGATTTTTTACGATCATGCGTTATGTTATATATCCACTCTAAGATGGTCTCCTCTGCTTGATTTCGAAAGTGAACTTAATCTCGCTTGCATATTACAGGAACGTATAGTCAATTTGTCAAATGACAATAAAGATATACGTACTTTACGTTGTATACTAATTGACAGACACAAACTCAGTATAATGGTGTACACAGAACTTGCTCGAATATAAAAAAATGACAAATGTATGAATAATTGTTTCCTACTATTTTATAACCTTAATTCCTCGTGTATTACGTCGACAGTTTTTGTGACGACCATGTTTCTACATGTTTTTTAAACTTGTACAATGTCGTCTTCACATAAGTACAACTCTGTATCATTTAAAACAAAAAAAAGGAGTGCTGAACTGTGAACATACATAATATGGACATTTATTTCCAATCATTTTATTCTTGGTTTTATGTTTTTTTATGCAATAAACCAGATACCATTTTTCTGATATCGATTATGTGAGCCACACAATGCATTACAATTAAAAATCAGCATACATAATTATATCAATTGATATAAATAAAAGTTACAAGACAGTTTTAAACAGTTCTTTTCATAGTATGTTAGAAAGAGCAGACAGTTGAAGCATTTGTCTTAAATTTGATCTGTTAATCAAATGCTTCCTCTAACAAAGCATTCACATCCTTCTTTCAATACTAACTGAGATGTCAATACAATTTATAACATTCTGTCAAAATATATAGAAAATCCCACATGCATGTAATGTACAAGGAAGTAATTTTACACAGTCATTTATTGACGGAAATGTCGATAATTTACATCAATTCAATGAAACTTGAAATACATATCCTTCCACTTAACAGATATTCTTTAGAACATTTTCACTGAATTTGAGTCGCACCAAATATTTATGAATTTGATTAAATTCCCCTCTGACTTTTCTTTTGGACACTAGTAGGGAGACTAGTGTTATATTGCAGTTGTTGATATCTAGAATCAATCTATTTACATATATCCTCGTAAACGGATAAGACACAGTTCCATATTTTCTGGAAAGACTATTTTGTATAAATCTAAATTTAACGACTAGCCGTAATAGGATACTTTATTAAAACTAATGCATTATTCATTAAATGTCAATTAAAATGCCAGAGGAGCTGTTGATCTTTTTCTCACTTATCCTTAGAAGATTGATGCATATTTCAAGCGTGAAAAAGACTGCAAAGTCTTAAACAAATTGCTCTTTATGATAGTCTTAGTAATATTACCTACATGTATTAACATAACACATAACACAGTACCATTGCCAATTGTCACGGAAAGATAAAGTTATATTTTATTCTTTCTATTGATGTTACTTTGCATAAGATGCAATTTTAACGATTGCCAAGTAATAATTTATCAAATATTAAACATGTCAGTGTTATTTTTACAACCATATCAATTTGAAATGTCCCAACAAGTTCTATCTCACTTACGAAAAAAAATTAGTCTAATTAATATCTTCCAAAACGTTTTATGTTGTCATTCATAAGTACACACACTTATGTTAAATTTAATTCAGAACCAAAGATATATATTTTCATGCATAAAATAAAATTATCATCATTATTTCTATGAAAGATGCTTTTCTTTCGTGATTCTTTTTGACTATGTAGGTAGGTAGCGCTGTAGAAAATAAAAATGAAATACATAACCCACTAACGCGGAAGCATTTCCATGTTTAAATACAATCGTATAAAGGCGTAGTAAATATGAACTATGTTGTCATGATTTGATTTGAACATATTTGTATTGTACAAAATTACAACTGGGATTGAGCCCAAGTTTAAAAACATAAACCGTCCTCTCCTAGTATTCATGATTTCGCCGACTCCATGAATTATATTGTTTGTCTCTAAAAATGTATATAGGATTTACAAATTATTGTAAACGATCTTTTCATACATTACTTTAAATCAAAATTTGTCGTTGTAAGTTTATTGCCAACTCAAAAGAAATTTGTAACTTTTCATTTGTATTTTGTAAATGCAATGTACTTGTTTAACGATAAATAATTTGAATGAAAATCTTTAATCACAATTGATATACTAGTAGTTTATGAATAAAATACATCATTCTAAAAATATACTAAAAACTTCCTGTTATATGTTTCATTCATAAACACGTATTGTAGCATACACGCTAAATGTGTTAATTGTGGTAACGTTCCTGTATTAATGTATTAATATTGTATTAGTATTAATGTAGTTAACGTTAATAGAGACAACAGACAAAACTGAATATAGCTTCGTTTCAATAGTTGATCTATAATATTGCAAGCTATACAACGTATGTGAAAATATTTCTAAATAAGAGAGGTTTGCATTTTATAACAGAATTGTATCGAATCACAGTTTAAAATTAGTCTCGTTCAACCAGACGATCTGCTGTCTCCGTAAATCTCCGACGAGCAGAGAGTCTGGTAAAGCGTCACGTCAAAATGAGTCTATGGAAAGTGAGACTATAGTATAAGACTTAATTGACGTAAGTTCCATAATTTTCACGGCAAGAAAATAAAGTACTGTATATCACACAAATCTTTAACCGGGATTCAAAATAAAACTAAATCAGCGGTTGTCAACGCTACCAGACTCTCTGCTCGTCGGAGATTTACGGAGACAGCAGAGCGTCTGGTTGAACGAGACTATTAAAAAAGGCCGATGGACAATACAATACCTCATAATATATACTGAATAAAAAATTAAAACTTACATTTTGATTGCCTGTTATGCATGAAACTTACTTCAATATCCACCAAACACATGTACCCATACTGGCGGAAATGCGTTTAACATATAGTTAGCTTGTACTTAGACACATCACAAAGCACTTCCCACTTGATATGAAAATATCATAAACAGCGTAACATAGTTTTTAATTGTTTACATACATCAAAACTAAATTTCGCGGTATAAAATATACTACCCTTTCTTCAGAATGCCACAGGTATCACTAAAAAGTTTGGCGCCAATCTTTTTTTACTTGGTTTTTGAATGCATGACTGTCTCAAGCACTACATGTAAAGGGTTCCACAATAACGATGTAAGCAATTGAGAGCAGTTGTTAAGAACTCTATAAAACTATAGATAAGACGAAATGATAACGCGCCCATTTTCTTTTCTTAAAATGTACTTGTCGAATTTTGTTAAATGTTGAATGTATCAGGGTAGTGTGAGACAGTTTCGTATGTCATATTCATGTATATCAAACAATTATTTCCTCAATTTGTGATCTTGTTTCTTATGGGTCAATCTATCTGACAATAGTCAGTTGCTTCTGAAATTAAGTTATATGATATAAATTACATGAAAACAATATTGTAGGTCTTACAAATTTATAAACAAAGGGAAACAATTCTTATTACCATGTTAAATATAGTTAAAGTGTAGTGACTCCACTTTCTTTTCATTATTTAATCATGATGTGGTTGATGTATTCTTTGTTTGCTGTGTAATTATAATTGATTTGTAAATTTTGTTCAATTAAACTTAAATAATTATAAAAGAAAAAAAACAAAAAAAAACCACAAAACGCTGATATGAAGGGCAGAAAAACGATCGCTCTGCGAAACTTCACTTGCAATCATAGATTACACTAGTAAGTTCGCGCAAAACAAGTAAGGCATTTGAACCTAAATGAGCATATAAAACGGATAATCTATAATGATATTGTTATACCCTTTGGACTAGAACTTTTACTGATTTACTTAAAACACCATATTAGGCATCAATTGACAACGTAAAGGTTAAGTTAGAAACGAAAGGGCTATATTTTTTAAAAAAATATCCGCAACTGAAACTTGAATCTTTTGAAAATTCAAATCTAAATAAGTCATGATATCCAGGTAAAGAATGCAAAAATCTTATTTTGTTCCTGTTATTTAAGGTTCATTGTTGCTTGTTTATGCAATATGGCCCCAGCTGCAACGTTTGGAATTAGAACGGTATGTCAAAATATTGGGTGGGGGTGCTCATTCATTTTACTTGCATTTAGAATAGAATCATCATTACGAGTGTGGGAAGGTGAAATTCCACCGTGGCTGAAGATTCACTGTCTAGACCATAAATTTTTGGCACCTCGGTGTAATCCAACCACCCACATTAGTATTAAATGAATGATTATTTTTATCGCATTGTTTTGCATTTAAAAACAAACGCTGACAACTTTCTTTTACTATATTTAAATTATTTTCATCAGTTTATGCCTCTGCCTGCAAGTCCAGAAGAGAGCATACATGTACGACATTTTTTTTTTCATGACAAAATGAGATAGATTGTAATAAATTAATCAAAATTATTTTCGTAATGGGAAAGCTCTTCCTATTATTCAAAACTTCCTTACAGCAGATACGTTTATTACGATTAACAGCGGCGTAGTAACACACAGTGTAAGACAGAAAACTCTCACATGACTGTCTCACACTGGTCAAACCTCAGACCGGTGATGATGGGAGAAAAAACTGAACGTGTTACTTGGGTAAACATTGTTTATTGAAGCTTGTATGAATTTATAAATCTGCGTATTTTACCTTTAATTTCCAATTAAAGTCATATTAGTGGTCGAGTGTTATTGTTACGCTTATCGCTAAACACCTCCTATATATGGACGAAAGCACTATTTATGCTTAACTGCATGCAGATATTTATTGCATACAAAAAAGTTATAAGTAGAGTACATTGGAAGGCAAGATTTGTAGAAACACTTTTTAAAAAAATATTACAATCAATGCTCTGGTAAGGAATATCCAATGAAAGCCGAAGCAAAAAAGATTAAAATTAAGTCCCATATATACATAATTCCTCCATCATTGTAGAACGTTTCCCTTTGGTGTATTGTTACATTAATGTAGTAGACGTCGCAACGGCAACCCATACGTTATAAGAAGAAGTGTTTTTATCTATTTATTTTTTTTAGTCGGAAGTCATAACAACGACAACACCTTGTTACTTTCTTGGATTCACTATCACGTGTTTACCTCTTAGGATGTAGTGCCGCTGGGGCCAACTATATGATGAAGACAGTGTGCACTCTGTATATATGAAGGTCACACGTGTTTGATGTGCTCGCGAAATAAGGCAGCTTTATCTATGATAGATAGTACTAATACAATACCTTTGGATTTTTTTTTAAAGAATAGTACCTTGATGATTGTAGTTTCTTTGTTCAAACATATTGCTACAAAGTTAAGTTATTGCATTTAGAAGTCCATTCAACCTGAGTGTCTCGTTTGGACAATTACTTTCTCAACCGGTATATACATGTAAACATGTACCCCGAAAATGTTCGCTTAAGCACAACTTTTGTCCAAAGGTAAAACAATCTAACTAGGTTCAATGAAATATCTATACAATCATAATATTTATTGTAATATTTCATATATATTTACAAATGCTTAAATGGTTTGCAAAAAATGCTACTTCAAACGATATCTTATGATTTAATGGAGTGCTAGAGCGCAGTTTGAAAATATATGCATTGTTTTATTAACTAGATGTTGACCAAAAGTTAAATTTCTTTGAATTTCTTTTTGTTTGTCAAAGTGGATAATTTTCAAAGTGTGTTACAACAATATGGTGTCTCAATTGAAACTGTATCAATTACAAACAAGTATCATTAAGGTGTTGGAATTAATGGTATACATAAATACACGTATTCAAGGAAGTGTATTATTATATTGCCACTGCGTATGAGGGTGCATGAGACCTTGAGGTTTAGGTATTATTGTTTTCCTTTTAACAAAGTTTTTCGTGGAAAAGTTTAAAAACTGGAAATTTTCATCATGTTAAATAGGAGGAAAGAATTCACTATTATATAATACAGAAAGTGCACATGAAAAAGCAGCATTGAGAGAGTAAACAAAATGAAAAAAAAGTAAGCTATGTATTTTTTTTCTGAATTAATATACATATTATGACTGTTTTAAGTCATTTTTTGGTATTAATTTCAATATTTTCAATGTTAGTTTGTCAATGGAAAACAGAAAAATCTAACATATATATATATATATATATATATATATATATATATATATATATATATATATATATAATATTTCTGTTTATTCCTCTAGATAAATTCTCCAAAATCTCATTTGCAATTATGTTAAGGATATTGTTCCATTTTCTTATTATTATATTCTTATAGTCGATCACAAAAGCCAAAACAAATAACGTTTTCAAGTTTTTGCTTATAAATTTATCTAACACTTTCGTCAAAATGTGAACAAGATAATACAGAAAATTTGGAAGATTTTAAAACTATCAGATCGCCACGATACTTGTATGCTGTGCATACTCCACGTATAAATATCTCACCCCTCCTTTCCCATTCTTTTTCGATCAATTTTCATTCATCAATGCTTCTGCAGCTTGTAAAAAAAAATTCAATACACGCAGAATAGTATTATCGAATCCAAGAATATCCTTTCTGTGTTTTGCTAAAGATTTATGAAACAAATATGATATAGGCTGTGTCAATTTTAACAAATGCTAGACTGTTAAGTTTGAGATTGTATTGGAAAATTGGAAATGTTAAACTAATGCTCCTTAGGTTTTCTTAAAATCGATATAAAAATGTATTCATATGTTCAAAGTTGTCATATAATTCTGTTTTTTTTCATGTCTGCTGAATACCATTTCATATGACTTTTATTGAGTTAAACAGCAAAGTCATATTTTTTCATCAAACAATTACAAACGAATTTTTTAATCATTGATCACGAATATACTAGGGCTCAGAAATTGTTAACTCAATCTATAATATTTCATTCAAAGAGGACATGATGAAATCAAAATAGGTGCCTTACCTTAAATGAATTGAATGAATTTCTTGTTTGGTGATAAACAACCGTAAAAAGGGTAAAATGTATTTCAGAATGTTCTGCATGCAATATGAAGGTGCAAGAATCTCCAGGTGGGAAATATTTCAAATGCCTTGAATGCGACATTGTCCTCTGTAAGGTGTGTTACGAGCAGGAGGTTCAGCTTGAGGAACACAGCCTAGCTCATGATATGAGAAAAATGCGTAAGCTATACATGTATTCATTGCCCAGTAACGCTTTATAAAGTCATAAATCTATCTCTTGACGTTCATTTACTGTTTTTGATTTAATGTAATTCTAATTTTTAAATGCTTCATTTATATTTATCAAATACTTATAAAAATATTTCCTTTTTAAAAGCCGTAAATTCGCCTTACCGTGTAATATAAATCCTAGAGATAAATAAAATTCATTTTGCACCCCTCCCTCTCCGACAATCTTCGGTTGATATTACACATCCCATTCGTTATCATCGGCTATTACGACGTTTAAGTTTGCATGCGTCGTTCAACTCCGATCTTCTACTATTGGCGTCAAATAAATACGTCGACGTCAACTTGCTTTATAAACGTTTTAAATATTGATAATGCTCATTTTTAATCATTGAAGTTCACAAAATTGCAAATTGAACTTTTTACAAAACTTAAAGACATTTAATACCATGTAATCAATGCGCATGTCGGAGTACTCTGTAATAGAATACAAAGACTCCCCGTGATTTGTGGTGGTATATGACTTTTATCCAACTCTCTAAAGGTTTACTATTTCTGATATACTTTAAACCACATTTTTCATCCAGTTTTTATGTGCAAATCCCTATTCCTTATTCTCTATGTTTTTTGCAAATGTTTCTAACTTCATTTCAATAAATTTACGTAAAATCCATGCATTGCGTCTGCATCTCAGTGCATTTTCAACCAATTTTTTGGCCCAAACTGGTGCTGCCGCAGATTTAGACAAATAAGTTTTTCATTTTATTCGTCTATATACTAGATATATCCAGCGAAGGAACAACAACAAAACAAGATGATGAAGACGACGACGAAGTGGTTGATGATGATGATGATGATGATGATGATGATGATGATGACGACGACGACGACGACGACGACGACGATGATGATGGGGATGAGGATTCAGATGACTGATGTTTCTTATTTGTTACAGATAAACAGTTGAACTTCAATATCCTGAAAACTGATATCTCAAATACAATTAATATGTCGAAGTGATTTTTAAGTCCTAACCACTTATTAATAATTTTGAGTACAATTTTAACATCGATATCTTGAAAAAAATGAAGCTTTGCAGGAGTACGCTGTAAGAAATAACATTAAAGAAAAAGTAAAAAGTGTACGTCTTTGAAATTTTAAACACATATTAATACGACCATTGGGGTGGATTTTTTTTTAGTATAAAATAAATTTATTGTACCAATCAACATTTGTAATACTCCAAATATTAAGTAAAATTTGGTGGATTTTCTTAATTTGAGAATACCCTGTTAAAAACCAGACGGTAGGCTTTGATGTAATTTTACACACAAGATTTAAAAAATGTGTTATCAATCACATATTTTAATTTTAGAAAACTTCCCATTGCAGTATTTTTCAAATCTGCTTGAAAAGTGTTGAGAATGACATTTATTACATTCTTCCTTTAGTAAATATATTTCTTCCTTTGTTTTTAATATAGAATGAAAAAATAAATCATCAAAACAGCCATTTTGCCTCGTTTGCTTGTCAAGAGGGATATGTATGGTTTTGGAAAGCTTATTAAAAATTAATATGATTCGTATTCAAGACAATTTCCCTCGGTGAATTCTAGTTGTTCAAAAAGAGTATGTTTTCAACAGCAATTGAAATACCAACATCATATTATTAATAGCGTTCTCATGTTTATTATTTTCTCAAAAAACATATATAATCAGCCACTCATAAAATTATACTAAAGCGTTGCATAATCAAAACGTTTGAATGAATTGGACTAGTTCACAATAGCTCTGCAGGGAAAAAAAACAGTTTACATAGCAATGAGCCAACAAATATTTAGGTTTATTCACAGATTGCACAATTAACACTTTTCCACAACAAATATCTTCATGCTGATGATTGTTCACAACTCTTGTCTGGCACCTAACTTCTGAAACAGGTCTCGCAGACAGTGCTCTACAGAACCATCTCTACTATTCTTCACGGATGTGGTTGTCGTTCCTGTGGCTTGATCCACGCATATTCCGATGTATTTCCATTTAATTCCCATGAGTTTTCCTGTAAACGACCAACTCACTGTTTTTCCATCGCCGCGGTCAAACTAAAAATGTTTTCAATTAACAAGCTTGTCAAAAACAATGCGTCAATGTCTACATTTATTACTTTTAAAAATGGTTGATGAATCTGTGAATTATAACACATAGCTAGCACAGCCCCGCTTTTGATTTTTGAAGATTAACTGGTTCTTTAGCTTCCTTGAATATGCTTACATTTTGTGATTTATGTGTTTTGGATATATGATATATCATTAGATCATTCCAATTGATATGCCATTGCTTCAAAGATATGTAATGATTAAATGAATCGTAATCATATTATTAATATTGACCATATCTGATTGTTTATTAAATAGTACAATTCTACATTTAATTTATCAAGTATTATAAAAGATGCATTGTAGTTAAATATATCTATCATAACAGTTCTGCTTATTGAATGATAGGTGAGAGAGAGAGAGAAAGAGAGAGAGAGATTTAACCTGTCCTGAACCAGATGTTCCTCCAATGGCATTTACGAGGGACTCCGCAGAGGATAGGAACGACCCTAAGTTGTTAAGAGCATTTCCTGATGACACCTTAAAAGGTACGGATATAATATTTAAACCAAAGATATTTTTTAACAGAAATATGTTACGTACACGTATTTTCTTATTGAAGACGTTCCGTTTATTATAATAAATATTTGGTAAACGAACAAAATTATAAATAAAAAAATTATATCCATCTATCTACTACGTGTACTATGTCAATACATGTATGTACGTCATTTCGTTTGACTTTCACATTTAGTCAATGATCAAAATTAATGACAAAATTAATATTAGAGGCTCATACTTGACAGAAAGGTTGTTTGTGACGTAAAGGTTAAAGCTTTTATCTTAAAGAATTCTCGTTCATTCATTATTAATCATTTAATCCTTTTTCAAAAAGATGATTTTTTTAAACAACAAAAGAAGACTTACAATGTACTGCTAATTATTTTCACAATTGTTACATTGTATATATCTCAGGATATTAACCTTTGGGTGTTGTCTGGATAACAAGTCTAAAGAACTTACCATAACCAATCCGTTTAGGATAATGCACAGCAGAATAAGGGATTTAATCAATTTTGCATCTGTAGTGTTCAACATGGCGTAAACGATTGTTTCTGTGTATTCCCTCGAATGTAAAGCCACGGTGGTACAAAATGATAAAAAACATATGTATTACTCTTAAAACATTCAATGAATATAAATAGCGCCAACACCCATCTGAAAGAAAAACAAAATATTGAATCTTGGATTTTACTCACATCGCCACGTTCCAAATATAGTTACATAATACCAAGTTTCGTTTTCATGTTTATAGCATTATTCACCGGCAGGAAAATGAAAGAGGAAATCAGAAAAATCTGCATTTGTTGCATGGATGACTTACTGTGGTTTCATCAATATTCGTTGAATACCCATTTCGTGGATTTCGTTGTTAAGTTGATCCATGAAAGTACATGTTCATTGAAACGCAATTTCTATTAACATTTTGTATTGAAAGTGTCCTTGAAACTGTGATTTTCACTTTATCCACGAAAATTGATACCCTTGAATATTAATGAAACCACAGTAATTTTCGGCTGCATTAAACCAATCGTTTTTCGACAAATGTTTTGTAACCTTTTACTTTAAACGACTGCACGCCAGAGACATCAACTATCAAATGAGTCACGGTCAGGCATATATACTATCAGCTAAATTCTAAAAAAGAAAAAAGAAAGATAATTTAAAAAGTCAGATCAAACTGGTACTTATTGTATGTTTGTCTGCATTATATATTTTTATTATTGAAATATCTAAAAAAAAATATCACAGTTGATGATCGAAGTATATATAAAAGATGCAAACGTAACGTAAATTTTGCGCATTTCTTAGGTCCGCTTGCTCTGCAAAACGGCTGTGTAATATACTGTTAACTTTTATCTAGCACACATTTGTTAACGTAGACCGAAACTTTATTAATAGAACAACTTACTATTTGCAGGTAATTAAGACGACATATCCCAAACAGTAAATCATCTTTATCACATTGAGACCTAACCTCTCATTTATTGAAAACCAAACGCACCATAAACACATTTTTGATTATTATTATTAAAGAAAAAACAACAAAGAATAATTTACCATGCTCCAAGATATTTTTATGTAGCGCATTATCTGAATTAAATTATCTCACATTCATATATACCCAAGGGTTCAGACGATGTTCAATCAAAGGTATCAGAAAATCCAAGATTTCCGGTTTGAAACGCCTTCTAGCTTGTTAAGGTTTATTGCATGACTATAAATAAAATGTCTTCGCCGATTTTCCATTGCAAACACATGAAAGTATCTCAAATGATAACATTAAGAAATTGTGCAAGGCGTCCCGAGTACAATCGCAACTTCTCGTGCCTTTCCGAGCCTGCCGGAAAGGCCCGAGAAGTTGCGATTGGTCCAGAGTACTAAGGCGAGAGAAATTTAATTTTTAGTTTTACGGATTTTTTTGTAAAAAAATTGGGTAGGAGGAGGAAAAAAAAAAAAAAAAAAAGCTCTGAGCAAACTTTTATTGATCCAAATTACATATTTTTTGCTTGTACTTTATATAATATAAGTTTAATTTGTCCTTTGTCGTTTTGTTTTTTTAGCATTTCTTGTGGCTGGCTGCATTCCTTTATTGTAGCAACTTGAACAAACAGGGCGCACAATAGCAAAATTTTCTTTTAACTTTTCTATGTCCCTGTTTGTTTCCAATTGAGAATCCCCACAGTAAAAGCAGATTGGGTCAAACGACTCGGTGATTCCTGTAATGATAATTGAATGATACATGTATTGTTAAAATTGTTCACATTCATGAAAATTTATGATACTTTTATTAAATATATCAAAAATCAATTTAAACCAGAAGCATTGGTCTTATTTGCAATAAAATTCAATTATATTAATTTGACTACCTGCATAGTATTGTGTCTCAATGTATGTTGCACATGTTAAAGACTGCCTGACAACTATTTTGTCTTGGTACTGCCCGCCAGGGAACAATGGGCTCCCACAGACATAGAGCATTTCTTCTTCCACTCTGAAAACGGCTCTCTGCTCCCCTCCTGTTAGTTTACGGGCACAGTATACAATCCTTTTCTTGCCACATTCATGGCAGGATACAAATCCACGAACTTTTCCTGAAATTTTACATACATCTAGGGTTAAAGAAATATTTTTCTTTAATATTTTGTATTTACAATTTTAGACATACATGCACATGTGCAAAGGTGATAAGAGACTAGAGAATTGTGTCACCAAGAGGATTTTATTATAATTATTTTAAAATATTTGACATCGGTATTGGATACAGAAAAAAGAGAAAGAGGTGGATAATGCAGTGGAAGGACACGAAAGCATAGTCATGTGATATGATATTAGGAATAAAAAGCTGTTAAGAGTTAGCAGTAATAGATACATCTGTACCACCACAGTGACCACACCACACAAGTGTAATAAATTTACCTGTTCATCCCCATCTGTTCAAATTAAATAAACATGTACAATATTAAAAAAATATTAAATAAAGAGAAATAAAAAAACATTTTTCTGAGATAAAATATAAAAATATTAATTTTACTAACATCATATTTTATTTTTTAAAATTCAATATATCTAGTATCAAAATACTGTCAAACCTGCAATAAATAGGGATTTTTTGTCCTTGTCATTTTCCACAGCCTCTGGGGAAAACTTGAGGCCCGGCCTGTCCCTGTCATCCGTTTCAGTACCATAAACTGCTTCAAACGATTTGTATTCCCCATTCTCTAAAACAGGATCAGGTAAGAAATGAAGTTCATTGTACAATGACTCCTCTAGCCTTGGAGGGTTTATGCTGCAGTAAGGACAGGAATCTACATCTTCCAGCCTGCATTTCTTAACCTAAAAGAAATGACATATTTATGACTGGCTTACTGAAAAATGTTCATTCTTTTAAAGTTTGAAATGTATATATAACTTTTGATAATACCTGAAAGCTATATTGACGCTTCCTACAATGTCTCTCCACAAAATTCTTCAATTCAGGAACTTTAGTCAGGTCCTTCAGTTTTTCTACATTTTCTGCATTTAGATCTTCGCTTACAATCTGTGCTATGTTAAGTATACCTGTGATTTCATCTTCACTGCATGCATCATGTGCATACACATCACCATGTGTTCTTTTGAGTCTTGAAAATACATCTTTGACAATTTGAATGGGAGCATTTATGGACTCCTTTAAAGCTGATATCAGAACTTCATTTTTGTTTTTCCTTACAGCACTCATGGTACTCATTGACTTCATCTTCATTTCATGCCCAATTTCCATTTCCTTTCGTGTTAAGGAAACATTCTGAAGCCCAAGATTCAAAAGAGACATCATCCTCTCAGCTGGATTATTATAGCTTTGGTGTGGAGCACATCTACATGCAATGACCATATCAAGGTCTAGTGCTATAAATTCCAATATTGATGCCAACTGGACTGATGCAAATGTTGGTCTGTGGTCTGGTCCACCATCTGTGTATCTTACAATAATTGGCTTGTTGGCATTGACATCATCTTCACTGAAGTACGATCTGACAATTTTGACAGTTTCGGCTGCATGGCGAAAAGGGGTCGATGGCTGGAAAATTTTGTCCTTGAGAGTAATATGAACATCACCATGATAAAAAGAACCCCTGCTATTGTCTGGGATGTTTACAAACAAACACACTGAGGGCACAATGCCACATATGTGATAGTCATGATCTGTTGTTAAATTTGCACTGTTAGTGTTCACTAGCCCTCGATGATGTGCCCTGCTAACTGCTGGAGTTGGTTTGTGGGGTTCCCCAACAGGAACAATGGCTTTGTCATCCATGCATTGCATAAGGCAATGATCTCTCCATTTAACAGCAAAAGTTTTCAAAAGCAGATATTGGTAGTATGCAAAATCTGCATCTTCATGGTGCACTCTCAGTAGCCTTTGTTGCACTGCATGCTTGACCTTAAATTTTCCAGTGTATTGTGCTGCAGAATTGATAAACCCATTCGCAGGAAAAAAATTCAGCCTGATCCATGATGTTGTTGGGGCAGCTGAATCTGATGGCAGTCTACTCAAAATCTGTTCCCGTAGGTCACGGACGGATATTGCAAAGGGCATGTATGCAATTTCGTTATGGCGCCGTTCATGTACAACACTTTTTTCATCTAAAAATTTCTGCATTTCCTCCCAAAAAGGGTTGTATTTTGGATCTTTCACACGCCCATTAAGATGTCTTAAATCTAAAAGCAGTTTTGGATCATCCGAATTCAAAAAGAACTTGGAAACTCTGGCATCAATGGCTTCTTCTGCTTTGTTTGTTGATGTAAGAGTGTATCCTGTCAAGTATTGATAGAGAGATCTCAAAATGGCAGGTTTCTCTTTGCATGACTTGGCATACTTTTCATGGAACTCCTTAAACATGGCTCTGGTTCCAAATTTGGGTATTTTGGCTTTGATATCATTGATTATAGAAATGTCTGATGTACTTTCTCTTTCTAATTTCTCGGGCTGTTTCCAAATGATGTTCACATTTCCTAAATAGTTTCCATGACAATATGTAAATAAACCAACTGCAAATGGCAGCTTCAATTCCTGTATCCATGTTCTTCTGTCAAATCTATCAGCCGGTTCAAAATCGATCAAGTCAAAAGGGGTGTACACAGGTATGGTATTCATGCGAGATATCAAAGAACTATATCCATTTGATGGATTAGGAACACTTTCGATGATTCTAAAACACCAGTTATCCGTAAGAGACCTGATAGGTTCTTTAGATTCATGCTTTTCCTTAGTACGATCATTTTGTTTTTGGAGGAAACATAGATACTTTTGTACTGTGTTAAGTAAGTCCTCTAAAATGTTCCGAAGTGATAAAAATTTTCTGTTGAATATCCATGGCAGCATAATTAGAGAACCAAGTGATTCGGCTTGCAACTTCAGCTCCTCTGAGGATATCTAGATAATATAATTGGACAATATTTAATAGTTTTGATTCATATTTCATATCAAAGTTCTTACAGTTTTATATCATTGAATTTTTCAATTTCTGCAATTCAAATATTTTTTTTAAAACTCTGAATTAAAAACAAGTTCAAAATACAATACCCTGGGTTGTTGCTTGTGTTGTTTTTTCCAGTCCCTATATCCTGTAAATTTTTCTAGCTTTTCAGGAACTCTGTACCCTCTGTCAGCAAACTTTTGGTGAAAAGGGTCTAGATACCACAAGATGTCACAAAACTTGGACAAAAAACCGTTTGCCAGAGTCTCTTGACTGGACAGGAATCCAACTTTTATATTTGATAGAAAATCAACCAGGTCATTAAACAAACGGTCCTTAGATGTATTTTCCTTCCTAAAAAATAAAAATAGATGCAGGTTGTAAAGAATCGAAATTCAGCATTGAAATTTTAACCAGAAATATTTAAATCATTACAAAACACAGTACCTTTTATGTGGCAAATATTCGTATTTCTTGGCCATTTGCATTAACACATCAAAAGCAGACTTGTTAGAAGATGCAGCCGTGTCACGTGTGTCTTCGTCTTTCATGGAAACATACAAGAACTTAATTCCCATGTTTCTTAATACATCACATGGCATCGATAAGTCCAATTTCACTGATTTTGAGATGTCACTTACATGTACTGACATCAAGCTGGATTCACTGCCATGTACAGCAAGTACACTATCCATTGTGAACTTGGTACTTGTTTCAAGTTCATTGTTGATTAAAAAACCGATGCAATCATTGGTTTTAACTTTAAAGAACTTGTTTAAGATAACATTTTCTGTGCTATGTTTAAAAACTTTTAAACCAAACCACGCATGGCTGGCCTCCATCATAAAAAATCCATGTTATACAGACGCTTACACTTGATTTTAAAAGCTCACTTTGTCAAACGTTCTGTAGATTTCAAATAAAATAAAGTAATTTTAAAACCAAGATTGGTCAAACTTGAGAATTCCGGAAAAATTTCCGAAAATACGAATTTTTTTTTCTTTATTTTTTTTTTACAAAATCGGAAAAAATCGGGTCGGCGGATCCGTAAAACTAAAAATTAAATTTCTCTCGCCTAAAGGAGAAAAGTTTTACATACATTTCCTATTATGATAAAATTCCCGTAAGATTTGTTTCCGCGGGTTATGTATTTTTTCTGCAATATCGCTACCTTTATATCCCGAATGAATCACCAAAGAAAGCATCATATTGTTTAAATAAACAATTATCATGATCTTCTACAGAACTGCAATGCTTAGTTTTTTATTACTATGAAGTCCTCCAATTACAAAAGGAGCTCAATGTTATACTTAAGAAAATCTGAGGGAAATTTTGAAAATTCATTAATTCTATACAAGATCTGTTCTACTAAACTGTTCAGATATTTTGTATACGATTCCATAAAGCTGGGTTTATTATGGCTATTGTTGCTTAGATTCATGAGCGATGTGGCCCACAGGCCTCTTGTTTTTCCTCGTCAATTTCTTTTTCTGTCTGTCCTCTCGATGAAAAAAGCAAGCCCTCGCCATCATTACATGTATTTGTATTTTAAAATTCTTTTGTTTACTTGTGTGTTTTTTTCTTTTCGCTTAAGCTCAGTAGCTCTAATGGAAAAAAAGTGGTTCGATCATTTTCTGCAAACCTGATGACTCTTACGATCGTTGGGAATAAAATGATCGACCTTATTTTCTTCCTGTTGCTAATTAAATATTGAAAGATAATGTAACACCTTCAAATCGTTTTAAAGCATATTTTAATTTATTCAGCATTCACAAGATTCTGATTTCATACATGTACAAACACATACCTAAGTGCTTGGTTTCATGAGGTCTCTTGCGGGCACCAAAATACTGAAATAATATCAAACGTAAATGTAAATGCAAATTTGATTTGGTTATTGTTTGACGTACAGAAAAAGTCATGTTAACAAGAGAAATCCAAAGTATGTGATACAATGTCCTGTATTAAATTAAATTAAGACGATGAATATAGATCTAAAACGCACGAAGTGCACGGAAGCCCCAGATTTTTAGCACTAGCTGAGGGATGGAGGAGTGGGTTGGTATTCATAAATCAATTCATGTCAATTAACTTTCATTATCAGTCTATTGAATTTAATCAGAAAATGTATTGGTCCCCTTGCTTATATAAATATAAATTACTTTGAAAAACTTATGAAATTTAATGTGAAAACAAAAATCAAAGCTTCATATTGAACGAGTTCTACTGCGTTCGTTTCCTGACGCTTAGTACATGTATCATGATGAACCACCTCAAAAGTGGCCGCTACTAGATCATTCCGTTTTCTCTGATATAGTGTTTTTTGTAAAATACATAAATAGAGCCGTTTTAACAAAAGCTTGGATAATGGGCAGTACCTGACTAATATCTGATTTAATGAAGGCGGGGACCACTCGTGGTTAATTGTCCAGTCAATGGCCAATAGATGCTTGATTTCACACAAAAGAGCAGAGTCTGGCAAAAAAACAAAAAAAGCAAACAAACAAACTTTCCAATTTTGACAGTCTGAATGTTACAGTTACTGTACTTACATTGTATCGTAGCGATTTAGGAGAAAGGAGATCAATATTTGATAGCTTGTTTTAATAAGCAAAAAAAAAAAGGGGGGGGGGGTAACACCGAAAATCCAAACTCTTGTTTAAACGGCTCTCCATGTATATGATGTACAGGTTTTAATAGAAGTGTATCTTTTACTTCGTTCAATGTTAATTTACAATTTTAGAATTGTGTACTTAATTTGTCTCCCTTTGCAATATAGTTTGATATTTTAAATTAAAAGAGATTTAAATGCATGATGCATCCGGATATAATGATGTCCATTATCAAATTAATGCAGTCATTTTCAGAATTTTTACTTTAAAAAATCGAATGCCGAGTGATACATTGCACTACGTACACATCTAATGATTATATTTGAAAAGTGTCCTTCTGTGTACAATGAAGTGTTTTAATGAAAAAAAAATTGATCATTTTCGTTGTCTAAGCGGTCGTTAATTTCGATCGTTACAGAAAAGAACAAGCTTTCATCATAGCCTCATAAACTACAAGACACAAAAAGCATATTTTCTTTTCAATAAGAGACTTCGTTGATAGCAGAGGGGCGATTTTGCATCAACAGTAGCTTGGAGGGGGCCTAGTTTTGATCCTTTTAATGTGGGCTATAAAAGATTCGGTCGATCCGTAACTTGGTAATATACATGTACATTGAATTAACTAAATGCAATAACATTAGCATTACCGATAACAAACTTGCGATATGTAACAAATCAGTATAATTTTATACAGGTTAAACTTATCATAGTCTAGTGCAATACCTAATCTCGGGTCACAGTGATACATGTATAATTAAGAACCCAGTACTACATGTAGTATACGATAACTTAAACTCTGGCTACAAAATATTCTATTTATAATCATTATGATACATTTACTACATCATCCGATAATAAAACCAATAGTAACTATACGGTTACTTATAATATTTAACCAATATAGAATCCTTTTCTTTATTTTTATAATAATTAAGCTTAAAAAGCATTGTAAGATAACTCAGCCTAAAGAATAGCATTGCTTGGAAAGCCTGGAATGCTCACTATAGTATCCAGGTGCGAAGACTTGAATTTGTATTTTTGAATTGTTTAGAAGAAAATCTCAAACGTAAACTACATGCTATCATATACAATATTTCTAAACCCCTCCTACAGGATACCCCTGTCTTTTCACTTTAACTGCTTACATGTACAGTGTAGAAATGCATTAAACTCAGCCTATACAATATCCTAGTAAGATACCGGTATCTTGAGTAGCAAGGTAAAACAAACAAACAGTTTTTATGTGCAAATCCCTATTCCTTATTCTCTATGTTTTTTGCAAATGTTTCTAACTTCATTTCAATAAATTTACGTAAAATCCATGCATTGCGTCTGCATCTCAGTGCATTTTCAACCAATTTTTTGGCCCAAACTGGTGCTGCCGCAGATTTAGACAAATAAGTTTTTCATTTTATTCGTCTATATACTAGATATATCCAGCGAAGGAACAACAACAAAACAAGATGATGAAGACGACGACGAAGTGGTTGATGATGATGATGATGATGATGATGATGATGATGACGACGACGACGACGACGACGACGACGATGATGATGGGGATGAGGATTCAGATGACTGATGTTTCTTATTTGTTACAGATAAACAGTTGAACTTCAATATCCTGAACACTGATATCTCAAATACAATTAATATGTCGAAAAGATTTTTAAGTCCTAACCACTTATTAATAATTTTGAGTACAATTTTAACATCGATATCTTGAAAAAAATGAAGCTTTGCAGGAGTACGCTGTAAGAAATAACATTAACGAAAAAGTAAAAAGTGTACGTCTTTGAAATGTTAAACACATATTAATACGACCATTGGGTGGATTTTTTTAGTATAAAATAAATTTATTGTACCAATCAACATTTGTAATACTCCAAATATTAACTAAAATTTGGTGGATTTTCTTAATTTGAGAATACCCTGTTAAAAACCAGACGGTAGGCTTTGATGTAATTTTACACCTAAGATTTGAAAAAATTTGTTATCAATCACATAATTTAATTTTAGAAAACTTCCCATTGCAGTATTTTTCAGATCTGCTTGAAAAGTGTTGAGAATGACATTTATTACATTCTTCCTTTAGTAAATATATTTCTTCCTTTGTTTTTAATATATAATGAAAAAATAAATCATCAAAACAGCCATTTTGCCTCGTTTGCTTGTCAAGAGGGATATGTATGGTTTTGGAAAGCTTATTAAAAATTAATATGATTCGTATTCAAGACAATTTCCCTCGGTGAATTCTAGTTGTTTAAAAAGAGTATGTTTTCAACAGCAATTGAAATACCAACATTATATTATTACTAGCGTTCTCATGTTTATCATTTTCTCAAAAAACATATTAAATCAGCTGCTCATATATAAAATTATACTAAAGCGTTGCATAGCTAAAACGTCTGATTGAATTGGACTAGTTCACAATAGCTCTTCAGAAGAAAAAAACCAGTTTACATAGCAATGAGCAAACAAATATTTAGGTTTATTCACATATTGCACAATTTACACTTTTCCACAATAAGTCTTCTCATGCTGATGATTGTTTACAACTCTTGTCTGGCACCTAACTTCTGAAACAGGTCTCCCAGACAGTGCTCTACAGAACCACCTCTGCTAATTCTCACGGATGTGGTGGTCGTTCCTGTAGCTTGGTCCACACATATTCCAGTGTATTTCCATTTAATGCCCATGAGTTTTCCTGTAAACGACCAACCCACATCCCTATTTTCACTATGGTGTAAACGATTGTTTCTGTGTATTATCCCGATTGTAGAGTCACTGTGGTACTAAATGTCCAACAACACAAATTCTAAAAGCAATCAATGAATATAAAAAAGCCAACATCTATTTTGAAAGAAGAAAAAAAATGAGTCTTTGTTTTTACTCACATCGCTTCGTTCCAAATATAAGTTACACAATACCTAGTTTCGTTTTCATGCTTATATTATTATTCACCGACCAGAAAATGAAAGAGAAAAAAAAGAAAATCCTGCTTTTGTGTATGGGTATTTTCGGTTGCATTAAACCACACATTTTTCCACAAATATTTTGTAAGCTTATACTTTAAACGACTGCTTGGCAGAAAACATCAATTATCAAATTGGTCACGGTCACGCATAATATTTACTATCTATAAAAAAAAAAAGATAATAAAAGTCAGGGCAAATTGGTACTTGTAGTATGCCTGCGTTGTAAATTTTAAAAAATGGAAAAAAAACCATACAAAACAAAACAACACAGTAACTGACCGAAAGTAAAACCAGCAATCTTAAGGTAAACTTTTGCGCATTTCTTTGGTGTGCTTGTTATGCAGAGCGGGTGTGTGTTGTTCTGATGTTCTGATAACATTTTTCTTGCAAAATTTTATTAAGGTACACCAGAGCTGAGTAGAGCAACACAATATTTGTACATGTAATTTAAAATATAACTCAAATTAATCAAATATTGACGTCGTTTTTTTTTTTAACAAAATTGAGACGACATATCCCAAATATAGTCAACCAAGTTTGCCACAAAGAGACCCGATCTCTCATTTTACTATTATTTAAACCCAACGCAACAAAACACATTTTTAATTAATATTAAAAGAAAATCAATATACATGTAAAATGTCCCAAGATATTTATGCAGCACATTATCTTAATTAAATTTATTTATTTCATTTAAGATTTGTTTTCGTTCCTTTGAATTTCTCTGGGTAAAAGTAGATGATGTATCAAAGAAGAAATCTAGGATTGTTCCCCTATTTTCAATTTCAAGTGTACTAATTGACAGTTATGTTTGTTTTCATTGATGACAGAAACAATAAGTTGGGAAAAACTTCAGTGCACCTCATAACACTTTATTTTATTCTAAAATTATCAAATTAATCAACAGAGTATATCAAAGAAAACAAAAAGAAATTAAAAAACATTTATAATCATTTTGAATTATTTTAAAGCTCAAAACTGGCATGTAGAACTCTAAATATTGAAGGCTTTGACAGCCATCCCCATTTTTGTAACACGTTTTTTGCGTTTTGGGTTTTTTTTTTGGTTTTTGTTTGTTTGTTTGTTTGTTTTTGGTTTTTTTTTCTTGTCTTTTTGTTTCTTTTTCGTCTGTTTGTCCGTCCGTAAACGTTTTTACATTTTCGAATTTTTTACTAATTTTTTTTTTACTAATTTTTAAATCTTTTCTAAGCAAATTTTATTTCGTTCAGCATTCGAATGATTCATACAATTACATCACATACCTAAGTGCTTGGCTTCAAAAGGTATCTTGCGGGCACCGAAATACTGAAATAATATCAAACGTAAATGTAAAAGCAAATTTGATTTGGTGATTGTAAAACAGAACATGAGAAATCCAACCCAAATACTGTGATACATGTATGCCCCGATTGATTTAAAGCGCACGAAGTGGGAGCTCCAGAATCTTAGCACTAGCAGGGGTTGGAGGAAAGGGTTGGTATTCATAAATCAACTTTCACTATCAGTATTTTTATATTTAATCAGATGATGTATTGGTCCTTTGCTTAAATAAATGTAAATTACTTTGAATAACTTAATATACGAAATTTGATGCGAGATAAAAAAAAAATAACCCAGCTTCATATTGAACTAGTTCCACCGCGTTCGTTTCCCGACGATGACGTTTAGTACATGTACCATAATGAATCATATCAAAAGTGGCCGCGGGTTGATCATTCTGTTTTCTCTGATCTAGTGTGTATTTGGTAAAATACATAAATAGAGCCGTTTTAACAAGAGCTTGGATTATGGGCAGTACCTGACTAATAACCACTTAAATGAAGGCGGGGTCTACTCGTGGTACACTGTTTAGTCATTGGCTAATAGATGCGCGATTTCACACAAAAGAGCACAGCTTGGCAAAAACCCCAAACTTTTCGATTTTGAAAGTCTTTGAATATTACAGAGCTTATCTTAGCGAATTAGGAGAAAGGGTGTAAATAGTATAATAAGCAAACAAGATAAAAACATCCCACCGAAAGTCCAAGTTCTTGTTGAAACGGCTCTATATGATTTTGAGGTTTTGGTAGATATGTATCTTTTATTTCGTTCAATGTTAAATTACGTTTTTCGATTTATATATTTTATTTACGTTTTTCTTTCCGATATCATTTGATACTGTAAATTTAAAAGAGATGTACGACGCTTTCGGATAATGAGGCCATGATTCAATGCAGTCATTTTCAGACATTTTCCTTCGAAAAATTGTATTGTTGGTTGGATTTCATTCCACATGTAATGATCATATTCAGGCACGTAGCATCAGGGGGGGCCAGGGGGGGCCTGGCCCCCCCACTTTTTCTCGCAGCAACAAATTTTTTAAAATTTACATATAGAAAATGGAATTGTCATGGAGTTGGCCCCCCCACTTTTTAGGGAGTATGTAAAAAATTGATATGTAAATTAAGGAAATGAGGAGTAAAATTGAAGTTATATAGTACCTCCAGCCCCCCCCCCCCCCCCCCCCCCCCCCCACGGATTAGGATTTTGAAGATTTTGGGAAACTTAAAATTTTCCTTTTTTTTTTTTTTTTTTTTTTTTTTTTTTTTGCTTGTCAAGAATTTTTGGATGAGTCTGCCCCCCCCCCCCACTTTAAAAAACGATGCTACGTGCCTGATATTTGAAGTAAACTTGCCCTTCTGCATACAATAAAGTTTAATTAACCTTTTTGTGGCCTAAACAGTCGATAATTGTGCAATCGTTACAGAAAAGAACAAGCTGAGCTTTATTTTTACTGCAAAGATAGTTTCCATCAAAGACTTGGTTGTATGCAGAGGGGCGATTTTGCATCAACAGTAGCTAGAAAAGGAGCCTAGCACTTTAAAGTGGCTTATAAAAGATTCGGTCGATACGTAACTTTGAATCGAGTTAACTAAATGTAATAAATGAGCAGTAACGATAACAAACATACGATATATAATAAAGTATAAGTTTATGCAGGCAAAGTATATAGCCTAGTGCGATACCTTAAACTCGGGTTACAGAATAGTCTTTTTATTATCTTTATGGTCCGGTACAACTAACTAGAATAACTTTCGGCGTATAAACAATTTAAGATATCCTAATATGAAAACTTTAGTTCAGACAATAGATTGGCCTATTACAATTTCAATTCAAGCTACATACATACATGTAATAGCATAGGACGAAAACCTTGCAATGTTTTACACGGACTAAAACTTGAACCTTTTAAACTCGCCGACAGCTTACATAAGAGTCTGGTACAATATTCTGAATTTACAGCTATATGTTTGCAATTTTAACTAATATTAACATAATTAGCCTAGTACGATAACTTAACTCCTACTTTAGCATAACCTCAGGATACACGATAACCCAAACCAATTGTAACTATACCTTTACTTGTATTCAATTGATAGAGAATCCTTATATTTATTATAACAATGAGCTTGAATGACATGGTAAGACATCTCAGGCTATAGAATAGCCTAGCCTATGATAACTTGGAAAGCCTGGTATGCTCACTAGAGTATCCCCGTGCGAAGACTTGAAATTGTGTTCTTGAATTGCTTGGTTGGTTACGTCAACTACAGATTATCATATGCAATATTTTAAACTCCTGCTACAGGATATCCTTGTCCTATAACTTAAACATGTACTTACATGTAGTAAGTAATACATAAAACTTGTCTATAAAATACCCTAGTAAGATATACCGGTATCATGAGTAAAAAGGTAATATATATATATATTAATTTCCCCTTGCATGGAATAATCTAAAATAATTTGGGGAGATCAAATGGGTAGTTTATTGACCATCCATGCAGCCTCCTTAATATAACCATATTTTAATGCTTATATATAGTCAGCTTACATATCCTAGAATAATTGATTTAAACTCACGATATAAAATACCTCCAATAATATATAGAATACCTCCAATAATTATTTGTAACTCGGGTAAGTAACATATATTAGAATACCTCCTATAATTACTTGTAACTCGGGTAATTTACATATATTAGAATACCTCCTATAATTACATGTAACTGATAAGTAACATATATTAGAATACCTCCTATAATTACTTGTAACTTGGGTAAGTAACATAATTACTTGTAACTCGGGTAAGAAACATAATTACTTGTAACTCGAGTAAGTTACATAATTACTTGTAACTCGGGTGAGTTACATATATTACAGATGGACAAGCTAATTGACTTTCAAAATCTGAGAAAAGTTAAACCAAGGAAATACTTTTGGTATAACCAAATCTAAATTCTAATTGTGCTCTAGGCATTATTAAAAAGAGTTTTTTATGGATTTCTCTGTTAATTTTACCGAAATTTCTGCTACAATCATTAGTAGAAGCTTTGATATAGAGACATGTAATAATCCAAAGATAAGCATGTATTCAATATGGATATTTTAGTCAACTAAGTTCCCCGTGACAGCATCCATTGGGTTACATGTATCTAATACAGAAACTTCAACAACTATCAGCTTAGCCCTCTGTCATCAAATCATAAGTGTTTAAACCTAGTTGGTGAAATCTTAAATGATTAATGAAGAATTCAATAACAAAACAGTAAAATTATGGAACTACATATATGATACTTTTATTGGAATTCTTGTTTATTAAAATATCAGATAATAAACACCTGTAAATCAAATTAATATGTGTCAATTTAATCTTTAAGTTAAAATATAATAAAAATGTCCTGAAAACAGCAGAACAACTCTCCATCTGGGTCATTCGAGGTCCTTAAAACATTTTTTTGTGCTGAAAAAAAATCTGCTTTAAAAATATGTTTTTTTCATAATTGAAATACTAACTCTTCTTGAACATTAAAGCATTAGAAGATATGCATGACACTTTGGGGTGTACATGTAAACGTACAAGAGTTTTCTTTTCATATTTGTATAATGTATTGCATTTACAATCAGGACATAATGTTGAATGGAACTTGGCAATCAGTTACTGACACCAAATCACGTTCTTGCTCTAGACATTGAACAGCAAGTCTCAATTAAGGCTTCAAAACCAGTAATAAAATACACCTAAGCAACAATCTCCTATCTTCAGAGTTGGTCAAACAAAAACAAAAAAACTAATCTACATGTGTGTATACAATCTATGATATATACACTGCAGAAACGAAATTTAAATCAAAATTATGTACATTTAAACAATATACATATTTCGGATATAAAATCCTCCTCAGTGCTGCTGAATTCATCATGCTTTGATGTTTAACCAAAATATAAACCCAATAAAATAACTATCCTTTCCAATCAAAACAAAAAGCAAAAAAAGTGACTTTCGCAATCCAAAAAAAGAAGAAGAGAAAAACACTAACTTTAACACCCTCAAATTTTGAGAGCAATGTACATACTTTTAAAATTATACCAAAAATTTAGATGAAAGATAAAGATAATATTTACACCTAATTTTACATTTGATATGGTCCTAACACTTTTCTGCTCAACATTGATACCACATGATGCACCGTTTATTTATCAAGACCCACAATTAAACAATATCAAAACAAATTCTGAGTGCATGCTAATTTTAAAATATTAGTTATGTTATCATATAATAGAGATTATATCATAAGTAATTGCATCTATCATCTAAATGTCCCACTGTAATATGTGCATTTCTTTCTTGTGCACTCCATACAGTTTCTATGAAATTAAAACAGGCATCAGCAAAAATTATGCATAAGAAATTTAACATTTTCCCCCATCTTACTTTTTTCTCTCATTTTACATAATAACATTTAGTACCATCTACTGTCCAGTAAATTATTTCCCTTTTAATACTGCTGTTAAAATTTTGCCTTCATTTTTTCCTCCCAATAAAAAAAAAATTGCAGCATATATGTATATTTCTTTTCGTTTTACATTTTTTTCTAATTTTATATAAAATGATATAAAATGTCAGTAAAATGATAAAGTTCATGCATTTGCTTTGTTTTATGAATGATATATGATTTTTGTTTTTGTTTGACCAACTCATGCGAAAAAAACTCGTACTGTCCCTTTTATTGACTCCCGGCAAACTGGGCAGTTTTTTAAAGCGGGGGAGCACTGGGCACAACTGACCAAGTGACCGCAGGGTAAAAAAACAATGGACACTCTCTCCTCGCAACACAAAATACACATAGTCCTCTCTTTCATTTCACTGTTTTTCTGAACAAGGTCCTTCATATCTGGAAAAATTGAAAAATATATATTTCTGTAAAAGTAGTTGTCAAAAAAAAACCCAACATTCAGATTCTAAAAGTGGTAATTGAGGAAACTGACCCCAATATACACATGTACATAAAATGCCTGGGGGAGTAAGAGACAGAGTAAATTTTTTTGTTTTCAAACTGGCAAAAATTACCTTTAATAATTATTGAGATAATTACCTTTTTTTAATTAGAGGCTGAAACTGACACCAATGTACAAGTGTACATAAAATGCCTTTAAAGAGAGAGAGAGAGACAGACAAGAATTTAATTTGTTAAATTAATAATTACCTTCCGGTACTCGTTCATTCACTTTCTTCCAGGAACTATCAAACTCCACTTTTGGGACCATACAACTGTTCTTGTCAATTTCACCCGATTCCTCCATATCGAAAATCTCATTGGCGATGTTTGATCCAGACATTCCATCCCAACCTGTTATATTCAATTTATCAAACTTTTTAAAATTACAAATGCATTAAAAAAGTAAAATATTAACATAAATTCTCTCACTCCATCAATTTCAAATAATTTTGCTGACCATTTAATATATAAAACTTGAAAATAATATCTTAATAATGCAAATATCCTGGTCATACTTTCATCAGGTTATTAGTTGAATACAAGTAATAATTGTTGAAAGTTTGGTTTTTATAATGGATACAATTTGCCCTGGTTTATTAACATCAAAAACAACAAATAGAAATTTACTTTTAAAATATCTTGCAGAAATGTTTTTTACAAAATAAATTGTAACCAATACAACCAATTTTATCAAACCTTGCAGGAAAAATTCATAAAATTTCTTAAAACAGGAAATTGTATAAGAAAAAAAAATGAAGTCATATTGATCATATCTCTTATTTTTGAGGGCCAATGAACCTTTAATCTAATCATGAAATCTCGTGACAATTTGTTCTGTAATCTTTCTACTTAAACATTACCTTTAGACTGGAGAACTTTGTCCACCGCCATCTTGACGATTCGGGGGAGGTAACCCATTGCCAGTACGCTCTGAGCCGCATCACTTAAGAGGGGGTTCTTTCTCTCAGCGTTCGTCGGTTGTTTCCTACCCGACGTTGTTTGCTGACTTGATGCAGCATTACTCTGTAGTTCTAATGAACACACAATGAAAACAATCAGCATAGACCATATTAAATACATTTATTGTGACTGACTTCCATACAAATCAACACATGTATCTACTATCTTACATGATGCTGCATCATGCTGGATCAATTCACTTAGCAAAATTTCTTTGCATTGATATTATATGGATCTCAATTATAGTTATGCTGCATTATTTCACTTAGCAAATTTTCTACGGTTAATATTATCTAGAATTATACATGTTATAGGACAATAAATTCCTGTCAGAGCCTCATATAGTAAACAAATCTTCTTTGAGAGATATTGGTGATGTCACTCACATATTCACAATCCTTCCTAAGTAAACTAACTTTTGAATATCACAACATATAATTGTTCTAGCTCTGTTCAATGAATGAAAAGCAGCTTTTTTAAGTCTTGTAGTTATTGAATTGATTGTGTCCATAGTATCTAGCACTCCGGGGGATTCCTGAGCTACACACATTTACTATAATTAATCTTCTTTGAGAGACACTGATGGTGCCCAGCATACACCATCCTTATGTATATTTGACTTTGGTATATATATATATATCTCAGCATGTTTTTGGTCAATGTATGAGACTTCTCCATATATTTGTAGTTTAAAAATTGCTTTGTTTGCTGAAATAACTCAAACTGCCTATCCATGTTATCATATATACTGTGGATGCTCCAACTGCCACTCAATAAAGCTACTAAAAAGCAAACAGTTAAAATGTTATGTACAATACACAGGCTAAACCTTGAAAATTAATATCTCTCTCAAAAATGGCAAATGAATTAAACATCAATGTTCCTTAATATTCATAAGGAACCTTATATATAAAATAAATGCTGATACACGTTGATCAAATTACTTAAACATCAGGTACATTTCTGATTTACATATGAAGTCATCAACAGGTGTAAAATTTGCTACCTGTCTTCTCGTATATTATGTATCTACGTCAGACTCCATTGACTTTGCCTTACCTGTATCTACATTGGGGGGTACACAGTCGGCGGCTATGTCCGTGGCTTCTCTTGCCATAGCATCAGTTTGCTGTTGTAATGCTTCTTGCTGCAACAAATACGGAATATATAAGTCATTCATCAACAGAAAAAGATATTTCATATTTCAAATGCCCTAAAATCATGTGCAGTACTTTTTAATATACAGTATTTTATGAATTAATTTACATTCATCAATAAGTTGTTCACATGTTCTCTGTGTATTTTTACAAAAGCACAATACTTCCTAGTGTCTAAAATAGAGTTGCCAACACAGCCTCAAGGTAATATGAACTTTCAGACATGTATATGTGCATTGATGTGTTGTGTGTGTGTATATATATATTATATTAAACTCAAACATATATATATATATATATATATATATATATATATATATATATATATATATATATATTATACTAAACTCATACATGTAACACAATTTGATTTACACCTCCACACCAAGGAAGAAATTGAAATTATACAAGTAAATCTAAAAAATACATGACTTTTTTGTTCATCTATATGATCTATGTGAGTAAGAGTTCTGCTTGTAATTGAACATAATAAGGTGCATTTCATATCCACTTGTTTCTTCTCACAATTACTGCAATGATTAAATATGACATATTCTTGACATTCTGTTATTAATCACAGGGTTTCTGTAAGCTATGTGATAATGACTTTATAACCAAAGTGAGTTCATAATGATGACTATAATGTTTTACATCATCTTATGACTTACCCTGGACAGTATGATATGCTAAATGACGCAACCCTGAACCGTGTGGGTATAAATGAGACTTTCCATGTCTTTTTGTTCTTTGTTTGTTTTTTTTTTGTTTTTTTTTCGGGGTTTTTTTTTTTTTTTTTGCTTTTTGCTTTTTCAATATGTCCATATTGAACATGTTGAATATACATGTAGATTTTTAAAACATCCTCAGTCAATATACTTCTATACTACTACATCCTATACATGAACTTGCTAGTATATTTCAGGTGTTTCTGCCTGGATTTCGTTTTTAAGTTTTACAACTGTACAGTTTATACAGGTATTTAACAATCTGATACTACAGCAAAATCTGATATAATGTATGATTAGCCAGAAATCTAACTCCTCCAAAATGGCAGCTAGAGTCCAAATTTAGTCCCACTTCTCGTGTTGGCTTTTGAGTCCTATTTTCTATGTAAATGGCTAATAGGAGAAGATGCTTAGCCACAGTTAGTCCTCAAGCTTCTTTGAGCACCATATTGGAGTGGAATACAGCTAGCTTATCAATGCATGACATATTTAACCATTCTACTGCTTAACATGATTAAAGCTTCACTTTCATCTAACACTGCCGAAACCTATACGTATCCACCTTTGATATTGAATCATGGGTAAAATATGTCTTATTGTAAAGGAAATGTCCACTACTGTAAGAAAACTTGGGTAGTTTGCCAACTTGAATTTTTTGTTTCTTCTGTACTTGTCCAAATCATCAGCTGATCAATAATCTTTTACGCCCTGCACTGCACAGCATACAGAATATCAAAACATGGTAATATAAAGCATACTGCAATATAGTCTCCACAATTTTTCACTGAAGTGGATAAAAACTAAAACCATTAGCTGTATGAAGGTCCCTGCTCATGTTTTGGTCTGATGTTGAATGCTATTGGATTTTGGGCCTGAGAGGAAGGCTTGATTAGTCCTGGTGTGTACATAATTGAATAAGCAAGTCATGAAATTCAACATCATTTTTCTGGCCCTGGGGCCATAAAACTTTTAAGGCGAGCTCATTTTTCATCTAGGTTTCACTTTTCCACTATATATTCCTTTTGTAAAAAGGGAGACTTGGATCAAAAAGTGAGCTCGTCTAAGTTTTATGGCTCCAGGGTCAGATCTATTTCAAATGAAACAGAATAATCAAACCATGTTTGCTGCATGATCTTGATCTCCATCCTGTCTCCAAAGATGTCTTGGATCCAATAAATGGTAATTACACGGTTCAGAAGGTCCAGCCTGCTCTATGCTTTTGATCTCGTCCATAGCTGGTACCCATTTAGTACTAATTTGAGGCAGCTAGCTCATATTGAAAAACTTCAGCATTTGCACATCACATAACAAACAGTTCTGGGTATTTTTTTAAGGATTCCAAGCATTGTCTTTTTGATTACACTTAAATCCAGTTTTCCATCTCCATGATTATTTTACAAACCCACAACAGAAAAAAAAAATTTAATTAAAAAAAACTTCAAATTAGCCCCCCTACCATCTGTTGTTGTCGCACAGCGACCTGTACAAGATTGATGAACTCTTGACCCTTGTTGTCACGGACATAAAAACACTCCGGGGCCCAGCGGGCATGCTCCACCCAGGGCTCATCCTCAGGGTCCCAGTTACGAAGTCCTGTACCACACAGGAAACACCGCACACTGTCTGCTTGACCTACAAACAATAAAACAAACAGTTTTACACATAAATATAAATTATGAGATGTTTCATCCAATTAACACTGAACATGTTACATACACCCAAGTGGCACAACTTGATAACATTAGTAGGAATATATGTTTGATTTCTGAATGAAAACATGTAAATAAATGGTTGAATTAAGTTTTAAAATCCTTGTACATAATAAAATTAAATCACCTTGAAATGGCTTGCCAACATACCAATTCAAATTATGGAAAATTAATAGCAATCAACCTGCTTGACACTGCTGGTGTGCCACAGGCGATATATATTAATATATTAATATATAAGAATTATTAATATTTAGTTGTCTATCTCAAAAATACATAACTTACAATTATGCATGTGTTTGCATCAAATATGCATTCATCATGTTCTCCCAGTATTATGACTAATATAACTTCTAAATGTAAAATGTACAACTAAAAATTCAAATTGTTTCATTCAGTGCTACTGTGCTAATATAATGTGAAAGAGTTTCAAAAATGTCCTTATAATAAAACTTTCGGTGCTCTTGTTGGGATTTTTCCAAATTACAATTTTTTTTGGATAATCCAATTTAAATGGATTATAGGAGTATTCCCCCCAAAATATAAAGAAAACATAGAATTAAAGGCCAGCAATACATGAATAAATTTTCCAGACATTTAATTATAATAAATGATTGAGTGAGCAATAACAAATGATTGAATGAGCATTTGCCAGTAAAACATTTCAGGTATCTGCATTTACATGATTTAGTTCAATATGTAAATTTATCTATGACTGCATGGATCCGGGATGTCCTTTAGAAAGGTCATTAGACCATAAAATTATTATTTATAAAGTAAACTCCACGATTTTCAACCGACCTTATTAATGAAAATTTTATGTAATTATGTAAAAATAATAAAAAGGAAAAACCCATATCAAATTAATTTAGTAAAACTATTTAAAAAATTATGCTGTAATAATAAACTATATTGAATTACGATTTTATATCTATATCATTAATTTTTTTCTTTTAACAGCTACACTGTATGTCATTTCATATTCTTTGAAAAAGAATGTTTATCATCAAACTCATCTTAGCTTAAATGAAACATGTACCGAATGTTGAAATCCAAGTAAAAATTTCTGGGCCAAACTTTTAGTGTAACCATGCAAGAATTACATGTATAAGTAGTACTTTTGTTACCCTTGAAGTCATATGACAGGCACTCACTCCATGCATACTCTACTATAAAAGCAACCTCTTCAGTCTCTTAAATATTATGATTGTGCAGCCTAAAGAGCGAAACTACAAGTTTCCACTGAGTCATGGCTAAAAATAAATCTATTTGATATGTCTCTACTCTTATCCACTCGCAAATTAATGGTTCAATCAATATATCAAATCATGTGATTTATCAATTACTATCAGGTGATTCTATTACTAATACATTAAAAACAGAATATTGACATTGTAAGAGCTTATACTGAAAAATGAAAATAGATAATTATAATTGTATTCATGCATTAAACTTTCGCAATACATGCATGCACATTGGACATTTCTATAGAGCATTATATAGAGCAAATTTCGAAAAAATACAGCTCATATTGCTTTAACTGTTATAATCTTAATATGAATAATTATACCTTAATTTATGGTTATATTTATAGCCTTAGGATATTTGCCTTTATCATCCTGGGTTTTAAAAATACTTTGACATTGGACTTTGTTCTCTAAATTCATCATGCATGCAGGTTGATGACGACATGCACTAGAAATGACCTCACAAAAAGGCCTTAATTTTAATATGTGATTATCTACTATATTCATTGTACTATATTCTTAATACACTCTTATTGTCTCTTGAGTCAGTGAATGTGCATGAGTATTAAAGAGATCATATTAAAGTCTAGCCTCTTAATGATTCATGAAATAAAATAAGAGTAATCCTATTTAAGACATTTTTAAAAACGTCATTGAACGGTCATAGTGATTAAAAAGCATTACTTATAAATATAAGGTAATAAGATAATCCATATATTTATTTATAGTCATATATTTTTAAAGTTGGTGAGAAAAAAATAATAAGAATTTTTATAATAAACATGATCTTAAAGATTTTTCACTCATTTTTTTAACTGCGTAAGTTTAAAACAGGTTTAAGCAAGTATTTCCCGCTATTCTTAAAGATTTCTCACGTCTCACTAATTTTTTTAACTGCGCAAGTTTAAAACAGGTTTAAGCAAGTATTTCCAGCTATAGTCTATTTTAAAATCCTTGTAAGATGTTTTCATGAGCCAACATAATTCACCTAGTTTAGTCCAATCCTAGCTCTCCTGAATAATGAACGTTATCTATAAATTACTTCCCTACCACACAGTTTGTGCGTGTCAGATAGTATTGACTTATAGGTAATATTTCAAAACATGTACGTCAGCTGTCACGTACTTTTCAACAATGTTGCTGATGATTTTCCAAAACCCACATTGTCACATGATTAGGAATGTCAATGTATATATTAATATCAAAGTTGTTTTTGTTAAATTTGGCATTTTCCCAAATGTTAATGAAAAACGCAGCAAAATAATACATTTGATCTTGGCTTATAATCTCCCCATGCTCATTGTATTCTTTATCTCTATACCTATAGTGCAAACCCCCATATCAATCCAAACTCTAACATTTCTGAAAATTTTCTAGGGTTGTTTAGGGGATTTTTGTTTCAAAAACAAAACAAAACAAAAGGCACTAATCACCTGTATAGAAAAATCCTGCATCTACTAAGTTATCTGGTTTTTGTTTCGCAGAGGGCGGCCAGTTCCTGTAGGATTCAACCCGTTTCTGTTTAACAGAATAATCCGCATATTTGGGATCGGGTCTTGACAAAGAGTTGAATTCATGAGACACCGGGTTCACGGGTGGATGACCACCAATGGAGGAAATGCTGTCACTTTGATTTGAATTTGGCCGTCGAATCAAAGACGCATGATAAGGACTTCCACTGAATGTATCTGGGGTATCCAGTCCAAGGGGTGCACTAATCATAATATATGATGATTGTTGGCAGTATCACTTACAAAAATCCTAATGAACAGAAGTCACTTGAAATATGCTGAGCAGAATAGGTTGTCTAAAAAATTAAAAACGAATATTAAATACATGTATTCATATAAAACACTGAATATTATCATGTGTTATATATTTCCAAATATGATTTAAACAACATTTATGATTTATCAAATGTTGTATAATACAACATATTGCTAAGTACTGCTCTATTTTAGTACAACAAGCAATTTCAATGAACAGCTTTTCAGGCTATTTCAACAAACAAACAAAATTATAGCAATATTCCTTCTTATATACTATAAATAATCATTACAAAAGCCTCACATAGTTTGATTATCTGCAATGTAAAATACTATGCTGTAAACAGGTTAATGAATTTAACCTTGAAGACTCAGCCTTAACGTTCAACAAAATCACTTGAAAATTTTCACAAAACTCGTTTATAGGCTGGAATACCCTGTTTTTCCCGAAAGTCATACTTACTCTTCCTGGCTTCAATATTCTTGGAAATATTGATCGTTCAAAAATATTTAACCAGGTTTTTCAAGGCGTAATACGCCTGTTCGCCTGCGTGATATAAAACGGACAATTCGACAACCAACCAGAGACGCCCGGTCTGGTAAACAATCAGCCAATTGCAAACTAAATATAGACACAATAGTTGCGGCCTATAAATAGATCTGGATTTCCCCTATTATAAATAACTATTGGTAAATCTTTTCTTTCCAGTTAGTGTTCTATTCCCCCCCCCCCCCCCCCCCCCAAAAAAAAATAAATAAAAAAATGCAGGAACGCGCTATTCAGTGTGCAAAAAAAAAAAAAATATTATTATTTGCTTCCATTATTATTCCACAACTTCTATTGGACGTCTTTTAATGTCTTGATATTTTTTGAACCGTGGGTTAAATAATTGATCAGTGTAAATCCAAGCTCTATCGAACTCGATTTTCTCGAGCATATTTTTTCGTTTCATTTATTTCTTTAATTTAGAATATTACATAAGTTGTGAAAATTATTTATACTTGTACATGTAGATGTCAGAGGTATTCAATGCAAAAACAATAAATTAAGGGGGGGGGTGGATAGTTGTAGCCATTTTTATACTATATTGATCTCCTTTAAAAGAAGAGCTCCGCGTTTAACGGTGTAGGAAAATACTCAAAATTGAAAGCTAAAATTTGTGGATTCTTTTCTTGTTTCTTTTACATATTAATACTTGATAGATTAAAGGATCATTTTTAAGAAACTATTCGTTGACACCCAACCTCCTTAATACAGCGTAATAATTCTCTACTGTTTAGTCAGGCAAGTTGTTAGGAAAGCTGTTACAAATGCAAGTTCGCTTACAAGCACGAACTCCTTCTATGTTTACGTGGTATGATCGAGCTCGAGGCAGATGTTGTAAACTCTATATTTAATGATTTATGTCTTGTAATTTAACCACGATGACTAAGGAAGATTATTTTTTTATAAATATTTATTACTGCATGAGTTCAACATGTTTATGTAAACATTTCTTTTTGCACTGATACTTATTAAAAATGTTAAAAAATTATTAGAACGTCCATAAAATAATCGGTTTCTTCTTGGTTTTTATCTGGTACATTTTCTGGGTTTAGATTTGTCGTATGCAATATAAGGCAGGCATTGTATACATGCATGTATGCAATGACTTGTTATACCCCTCTCCAGCTTGTTTTTAAATTTATCACACTCTGGTTTTCACCGTCGTGATGTTTGGGGAATAGCTCAGCAGATTTGTGGCTATGTGAGGCACTCACGTTCACAATATCTGATTGAATCAAAATAAAATCCGTAAATTAAATTAAAAACTGTCTTTATTCGATTGCCGCAAGTTGGAAAGTGATTTCGTAAATATCACTTACCAACGCGGTCACTCTACGGACTTGAAATTGACCAATCAGGTAACTCATTTTAAAAAGGTTAACGCCCAATTTCGGCAAAATTTCCTTGATGCTTGACACTGTTATATGCCCCAGTCACACATTCACGGATCAACTCCACGGTTCTACTACGGAATATTTTCCACGGTTGACACCGGAAAATCAAATAATCGTGAATGTCCCAGTCACACATTCACAGATCAACTCCTAGGTTCTACTTCGGAATATTTTCCACGGTTAACACCGGAAAATCTAATGATACGGAGTTAGTACGGATGCACTACGGAATGGATACAAATTGATACATACAAATTACTACGGATTTATACGGAGTTAAAACGGACTTCTACGTTCTAAAACGGTTTAGTAAGTTTTTCTAAGGAAGTACTACGGTGGTTTCATCCGTAGTGGAATTTTGAGTATGTTCACAAATTGTCGCAGCTATACAAGTATTGCTACGTTTGGATACGATAACAGACGGAAAAGCCATGGGTCAATACATATCGCCACGAATGATTCCGGATCACTTCCGTAGCTAATCCGGCATTTAATCCGTGAATGTGTGACTGGGGCATTAGCTAAGCCAAAAAGGTGTTACAACAATTACTCGCATTTCCGCGGAGAAGGCCTGTCACAAAGACAGGATTAACTCGAAGCCGAAACAAAGTAAATACGTTTTTATTTGAGGCCGCAATGAAATAAATAAGTTTATCTATGTAGAATTTCAAAGTGTCAAGCCAAAAGCGCAAAGGAATTAACCTCCACAGAAACCGAAATAAGAATGTTTTTCTTAGTATCTAACAGCTGGGAATGTCATCCTAAGTTTACAAAAGATGTGCGAATGAATTAGCTAACAAAGAGAAGAAGAAGAAAAAAATTAGTTTTTCCGAAAAATACTTAAAAGGAAATTGTGCGAAATAGTAGATATTATTAAACTAAAATAAAACAAAATTTACTAATACATGAGGGAAATCCTAATTGAATATTAGAATTAATCAAAAATATAAAATCAAAAATATCATGAATCATAAATTCATGTTAATCATAACTGTTACATTAAAAGTTTAAATTTTATCAATTTAAACTTAACTATAAAAGTCCCCCCCCCCCCTTTGCCAAAATAAGCTTTGGTCCTCCAAAGCAATGATACACAAATATGTTAATTTTTTTAACTGTTATAGTTAAGTTTAAATTGATAAATTTTAAACTTTTAATGTAACAAATTTCTTGCAAATATTACTTCTACAGAAATTTAATTGCTCTCTTTCATCTTCTATCAAACATATGGCGTTCAAAGGTATTAAAGAGAGCACTGCATTATTATACGTGTAGTCTAATTTCTGCTCTCTAGCGCTAGCATAGCATATAGAAAAGGCATACAATCCCCTGTCGTCAATTATGCACCTGTCATCTTATCAGCGATTACATGTACAATGTACAATGTACATGCATATTTAAACATGTGTTGCTGAAACATATTTAGAAAAGTCTCGCTCGTGCTTTCGGAATGATGTAACTATGTTCCATTTACATCATACCGAAAGTCCCATCAATCAATCTGAATCTGACCCTGGTCTGTTCAAAGCTATAAACATGCACAGGTTACATGGACACAATTAACTCCAGAGTCAGAAAAATCCCATCGATTTTGATTATAGCCATAACGTTATGGCCGACTATGAATTCGAAAGTAGACATTTTTACGTAATATTGCTGTTTGAAACTACTATAAAAAGTCCATACTCCGTTGTCTTGTTAAAATGACTCTTCATGATTATTACATATGCATACAGATGTCACTCGACTTGAAACAGGAAAATCCCATCGATGATCGATTTTGATTATAGCCATTACGTTATGGCCGACGTTCAGCCCCCCACTTTTTCTCGCAGGAAAGATGATAATTGTTCCTAAATTTACCTTGAAAGATTGAGAAGTTGGAGTCATAAGTACACTAGCCCCGCCCCCCCCCCCCCCCCACGGATTAGGAATTCCATAATTTTTTTTTGGGGGGGGGGTTGGTAGGTAATTTTTTTTTTTTTAATGATTCTGAGGATTAGTCTAGCCCCCCCCCCACTTTCAATTTGCTTCCGACGCCAGTGTGATTATAACATATGCATACAGATGTCACTCGACTTGAAACTGCACAATGTATAAAAAGGCGTCATACGCCATTGAAAAGCTTAGCGTATGATTTAGAAGATTTTACATGCATGTCAACATTCATTATATACTTCGTCCCAAGATATTGTCGATTCATAGTTTTGATGTTTATTTAAAAATATGAAAAATTTCTTAGATCCTTTGAAACGCCCCCTCTGGCCGGTGGCCTATCAAGTATCAATAAACACGGCTAAAATGCATTGCAACACACATGAAAATACCCGGATGATATCGTTGAAAAATTGTGCAAGGTATTCCGAGTGATTTCCGGATGGAGAGAATATGTTAAAATTTGCCCTTGTAAATCTCCGGAAGATTTCTGTGAATTTTTTTCGAGTGAAAAATGATAGTGTCAATAAAGATATCTTGGTTATTTCCCTTTCTTCGGCGTTAATTTTTCTCTTTTCTCGAATATACATATATATATGTGTTTTTTTGTGATCGGCTTCGGCCGATCACTGTTGTGTCCATATGAGGCATCCGGCAAATGCTTCCACGTGCGCACACATTCCGCTTGCGTAAGTAGTTCTTATAAAAGCTTGAAGCTTTGGTTTAGTATTTATATAACATTTTATTTCAATTCATTTACCTTAAGAGATGCAAACATACATTAAATATAGTTCGACCTGTTAATTCAAAAATGCACATTTTGTCTCACGCGTAAGAATTTCGATCGAAAGATTCATTCAGTAATGCAGTTGACCTCGATGAACTGACCTCAATCATAAGAAGATGCTCCATGAACTGGCCTCGATCTACTGATGTTGCACAATTATTGTAGCTAGAAAGACCGCTTGATTTATAAACAAGGTTACGTTATAATGCGACCTCAATAGCAAGTTATGATGGCATTCAATGTTTTTCAGTCGCATTAATTTTAAATTATTTTAATACAACTCTTTAAATTCTTTGTATACGTGTTACTGCTCTTTGATGAGCCCTACTCAGTATTCTGAAGAAGAAGATACATTAACATTTAATAATAATTACGTTAAAAATATAAAACTAGACAAGGAATTTACGAACGGTTTTCCTCAAATTTATTTCAAAATTAAATTTGTTGACGGTTTATAATGATGAAATTATGCAATCTCCCATGCAGAGTTGTCGTTCGTTCCTCTCCCAGACAATGAATGTATATGAGCCGATGGTAGAGAGTGGAAGTTATGGTGTACAGATTCAAAATATTCTATATTTTGTAAAAATACAGTACTTTTTTTAAATTATTTTACATCAAACTGATCATGTTGATTGCTTCTAGCTATCTATATATATCTTTATCGCCGATCATTCCTTTAAAAGGAAGTCGAATACTTGTTGTTGTTTGTTTTTTTTTTTTTTATTAAAAATCGTTCAGATATGATGGAAAACAATAACTTAAATTGGAACAGATTATTGCGAAGATTTATCGGTAATATCTGTAATAGAAAATGGAGATCGATCTATGTACACATATTTTTATTAAAGCAAAGATGTCCATGTGTTATTTTGTAAGAATAAATGCAACATTACACATTTCATATAGCTGTGAAAACAAATAGAACATGGATACTATACATGTAGTTACGGAGAAGCAACTAAAAGGAATATATTTAAAATACAACAACATCATTAATTGTGCCTCCGCTGGTTACAGTGATAAGAAGGACAAGCCACACATTTAACATATATCAAATCTCTGATCTTGCACAAATATTACATGTACTTAATTATGGTAGAAATATTTACCAATGCTTGATATCTTGATATTATACACGTAGCATTGATTTTAAATGCACAAACTGTAAACGTGCTTTATAATACTTTTTCAGTAAATAAATGCATTACGTGCATTATTTTTATTCTAAAGCACTTGTGCGATATATCGTAACAGCAAAGAAATCATTTTGCATTTTTAGGTGGACAAATGAACCTTAATTTACTATGATCTGAATTTCAATACAATATACTTTTTGTACTTAAAATATAATATTGCAATTGATATAGTATTGTAAAAAAAGGTACAGAATAATAGCCTTCACTCCATATACTATATTTAAATATAGCTAGTAAGAGTATTCAAACAACAGTAAGACGATAAGTTAAGGTAACCCACTTTAAGGAGGCTGAATGGTAAAAAAAAAAAATAACCATCAGATCTAACTTGTAACCTTGGTCATAAACTAAATGTATTGTTTAGTTTAAAATAACTCCTTATATTTCAGCTTTGAAATTTGATATTTTCCTTGATCTTTATACAAAGGTTTTCTTCTATAGGAAATTACAATATTAATAATCTAATCACAACCACCCATCCCTTGAACGGGTTCTCGCTAAGGACCGTCTACAAGGCGTTTCTGGCGGCCAGTCTCTCGAACAGGTCCCTCATGGAGTGCTCTATGGAGCCAGCTCTGCTTTGTTTGATGGCTGTGGCGGTCTCCCCGGTGGCTTGGTCCACACATATCCCGATGTACTTCCATTCGATTCCCATGAGTTGTCCTTTGAAGGACCAGTTAACCATCTTTCCGTTACCACGATCAAGCTTGAAAAATGATAAAAAAAATAGTTTGAAAAATATTACGCATGTGTGGAGAGAGAGAGAGAGAGAGAGAGAGAGAGAGAGAGAGAGAGAGAGAGAGAGAGAGAATAATATAATTACCTGTCCTGCCCCCGATGTTCCTCCGATGGTATTAGCAAGAGTCTCAGCGGAGGAAATGTAGGCTCCTAATTTATCCATATTGATTTCCGGGAAAATTTCTGGAATAAATGTAAACGCACGTACGTTATATAGTTCGTTTTTTTTCTACTTCTTTCACCAAGATGATTAATAACCGGGTCCTATGATATCAAAATTTCATATTTTTAAGCATTTGAGCCGAAGAATGTCAACTCTAAGCTTGAAACGAATTAACTTTTACTTATACTTTAGACTTAAAAAGACTGCCTGAAGTTAACAATCCTGTGTTTGTTAGTTTGTCCGTGATTATTAAAATATAAAATTCCACAAGGGTCACTAGGCAAAATTCGACTATATGTACAGTAGTTTTTGTTCATTGAATGAAGTGAATTTTATGTGAATAAAAGACATCTAGTAAATGAAGATATACACATATTTAATTGCAAAGCTAAACGCGGCAAGAATCATTTAAGTTTAAATACTAAATGTATTTTAGCACTTTTTAGGTGCTATCCATTATACGTATAAGTACACTTAATATCTTTTAAAAACAATTTATTTAAACTAAAAAAGGAAAACAAACGTACATTAAAAGTTTGATTTAACAAAGTTCTATTCTAAGCATTTAAAAGACAATTTACTTACTTTGAATTCGACTACTTTGGTCAGTTTGAGAATATTCAAATGATCAGATATATGAGATTTCTGCTTTTATATATATTTTCCAGTGTGGAAAACCCTAAATACAGAAATAGAATACTAAATCTTTAATTGACCCATATTTTAAATTGTTTTGCAGATTTGAAAGTGAATTAGGATTTGTAAATTTTGGAAAGTTCAATGACCATCAAAAAAGAAAGTAGAAGACCGCTTTCATTTTAGCTGACCCCGCCTTTTGTGTTTTGTTCTATTTATAGAATATGATCTTTTGAGATTTTTGCAAAATTTCAAGCTAAGAATAGAATGGAATACCTCAATTGGAATTTACGGTAATAAAGGGAAAAAAATTATATCAATATCGAAATAAGGGCAGTTCACCCATCCTACAAAAATTCATTTTTTTTTGACAAACACCAGTTCATTATAAAACCCAGGCAAATCAATTACGACTGGGTAACGGATTAATACACGCATCTGGAACCTGACTATACACGCTTTAGATGAATAAGATCACAGTAAAAATTTATTTCCTTGGAACACATGCAGGCGACCTTAGCGGAGAGCAATCCATGCATGTGTTGCCAAACTTAATAAATTCTGTAGTTTGCAAATTAATTGATTAATTAATTCATGGTATACATGTAGGTCAAACAATGAATATTTCACAGCTTACATTATACAATTACAATTATTATAAATTAATTTGAAATTAATTTGAAAATGAATTTGAGCTACATATTTTATGAAGAATTGAAGAATTTTCAACGGTTTTAAACGCGACGGACTTGTGTCGCATGGATATTCAGTTTCAAGACACTTTGTGATTGTATTCAAGATTCCATGGGTATAAGCAAAGGTATATTCCATTAATTCTAAACTCTTGAAACTTAGCCTTATATAACCGCTAGTTCAATAACCCAGTACCCTAGAAAACATAGTTTTTCAGGCATGTTTCCACAAACACATTTAGTACTTGTACATTTCATCTTTGTTTTAACATTTGTTCTCACATGGCTTACCTGTTACATGTAATTAAAAAATATATATACCGGTGTTATATAGTGCCTTTTCCCCCTAGCCATCTTTCCCCCCGGAAAAATGGCTATATAGCAGTTCTTCCCCCCGGAAAAATGGCTATATAGCAGTTTTTCCCCCAGGGAAAGCTGACTATATAGTGGGCTTTCCCCCTTTTTATAGCCAGATTACCCCCACGGAAAACCTACTATATAGTGGATTTTCCCCCTTTTTTTACATTCCGGCCATGTATATGGTGGACCATTCGTGGCAATAATTTGCAATAATTGATATGATATTAATTTCTCATAAAAAAGGATAATTATCGCATTTATTAATACATAGAATAAAATAGTATTTCATGGTTTTTTAACCCCAAATATGAACTAAGGCACGCGCCTCCATAACATTCATGTGTCATTATCGTTTATTTCACCTTTTTTTTTTTTTACACCTTTTTGGAACACCTTTTACACGGATTTCGGAATACCTCGAATCTTTTTCATCTAATCGATGCTTATCTACAGGTTTGACTTCGACGTTAAGAACACGTGAGAACACATTTGAGTAAAAATGCGCTGGTTTGGAACTTAAATTTTCCAATGTATTACCATCTCTGTATAAGCTTCTCCGAGGGAACTAACTGTACAATCTTGACTTAATTTTGTAGAGGAAGGGAATAAAAAGTGGAAATGTATTACTCCCTTCGTCCAATAGGCTATCAATTTTAAATTAATACCGTTCGAATTGACGATCTTTAAAACAATTATATATTTCTTCTTCTAAATATCAAACGGGAGACAGGGTGCAATGATATGATGAGAACTGAAATGTTTTAGTTTTATTTTGATTGATGGGGTTCTAAATCATGGGTAAGGGGTATTTTAATTGATTATATATTAAAAGCATGTGAAAAGTTAGTGTTTACAATTTTGTTTTAAAGTTACGCATATTCATATTTTTAGCACATTTTTTACGAAACGCGAGATTTTATGATGTAAACATTTTGTTTCAAAAAGTGAAATGTCTTCAAAACCAGAACAATGTCGGTATCTTTGCTGGTTACTTTGGAAAATGTGAAATGGAGCCTGAACTAACCTTATGTATACATTTACACTCACTATTTGCTAATTTTCCACTTTTAAGTTTGCAACGTGATTTGTAGATATGCAATTTTGAAAACGATGCCATATAAATCCAGATATACGATTCACTTACCTAAACATCGTATATTACTATTTGTTTCATATTTTTGCAATAAAGATTTACTTGTCTACCATATTATTTCTTCGAACAATGAAACAAGGGTAATTAAAAAAAAAACCAAACCCCCCAAAAACCAACACATCTATAGTGATGAGCTGACTTACTTTTTTTTAAAATATAAGCTTGGTCTTCTAATCAACTAACAAGTTAAAAAAGTCGTATACATGTATGCGCTTAGGTTGGTTATTTATTTTTGATTTTCGGTTGCTCCTTTTATGAATAAAAGTTTATTGATTTATTTATCTAGTTATTTATTATATCATTAGTCATCTTATGAATTGATTAAATGTTTTGAAGAATAACGAATTTACCTGCGTACCTTTTTAAAAAAAATTGTTCGTAAACTTTGGACTATATATATATGATATGGGCGCCTTAGATGGCCCCCTAAAATGAACATCGTCGTATTACTTCAATTCTTTTTTTTTCTTTGTACAGATATATATGTGATGTTTATACATAATGTTCATTTTGATTCAAGTGCTCACATTTAAGAAATATGACATCGTAAAGACAGCCTTTTCCCGCCATTTTTGCACTTTTAGCATAAAACAGCTTGTTTTCAAGCAGTTTTTCTTTCAGAAAACATAGAGCGCATGCTTGAACAAACAAAAAATTTTAATCAGAAATATATATATATAGCCAAGACTAATAAGTAACAAAAAATATCTTTGTTCTAGCATGCGCTCTTTATTTCCCATTCGTAAACGGATAAGAAAAATGTCAATTTTTGACCGATTTTGATTGAATTGTAGTAATAGCGTTACTTCTGACGTCATATACTGCAAGTGTGTGCAAATAAATCAAATGAATAGGTAAAAAATATATTTTAAATCAACTCTTCTAAAAAATAACATAACATTTTACTGTACCCGAAACACTTTAAAAAATTGCGAATTATGGGGGCCAAATTTAAATCATATTATATATAGTTCTTAAAAAAGAAAAGCAGAATCGTAATTTTCAATCATTTTGATAAGGAAATATATGAGCGATTGTGTATTTTTAAATGAGGTTTTTACTTTTAAATGACCGTAAAAATATGTCCATGTGGTCATCTTTAGTTTTTGAGATATGGGGCCCTAAAAATACATTTTCTTTATAATTGGATTTCAAACATCGGGCTCGAAAACAACTAAGGCCCCTACCCTGCATGGGGGCTAAAATTTTCAGTGTCATCTACTAGTGGTATAAGACTATCACTGTGAAAATATGGTTAAGTGGTCATCTCTAGAATATGAGATTCGGATCCCCACTTATAGAACACTATTCAATCATTAAAATGGGGTTTTAAACATCGGGCCCTGAAACATCAATGGCCCCTACCCTGAGGGCTGAAATTTTCAGAGTCATCTACAAGTGGTAAACCACTGCCACTATGAAAATATGGTGATATGGTCATCTCTAGTTTATGAGACATTGGACCCTTAAGAATATGCACTATAATCATTATAATAGGATCTTAGAAATCGGGCTCTGAAACATTGGAAACAAAATTTCTTTAAAACAGAGGTTTAGCCTGGATGAAATTTTCAAAAACAGACAGACAGTCTGATAGATTTGTCAAAAAATTCTTAAAACATTCTCGCTTAGTACAATTTCAGAACACAGAATTATGCATATAAGTGTATAACTTGTAAAACCAAGTATTTTTTTTTTCAATTAATTACCTAAATTAAGTTTTATGTGTAATTCCATTACACACATGTTCAATTTTCAGCATAGTCTATAAAAATAATAAATCGGCAAAACGAAACTTAGCCTTTATAGATGAAAACAGTTGTACATGTATGCAACCTGGGAGTGTAGAAACATTAATTTTAATCCTTACTGGATTTCCATCAATATTTTTAATAAAATCTGAACCAAAAACGTGAGGGAGAAACCCTACTATGGGGGAAAAGCTCCTATATAGTAGCTTTTCCCCCCAGGGGGAAAGGCTACTATATAGTAGGTTTTCCGGGGGGGGGGGGGGTGAAGCTACTATGGGGGAAAAACTGCTATACAACACCGGTACATTTACATTTTCCAATGGTTTTGCCTGTGATAACACTGCGTATAGATTTTGTACTATATAACCCATAATACAAATGACGCCAAATTGAGGCGCCAGCAGGGTTTGTTTATTTATATTTAAATATTTTATCGTACGATGGCTAAAAATTATATGAATATAAGTAATAGGGAATCATTCTTTAAATATTATGAGGTGATAATTTCGGTCGGGGTGTGATCAAATCTATCATAAAGCCCTTCGGGCTTTATTGGATTTGATCACGCCCCGACCGAAATTATCACCTCATAATACTCAAAGAATGATTCCTTATTCCTTATATACTGTTTGACCCTAACATTTGAATAACGAATATTGATTATGGAAAAGGTACAAGTTACAGAAATGATTTTCAGCTAGTCTTTGCTTTATTTTTTCTGTTATTCATAACATAGAGGGATAAATTAACAATCATATTTTATTTCTCATTTAGATAGCGTCAATAATATATTATGTACATTTATAAACATTGTGAAAATATTATTATTTGATAATTTAAAAGTACGCGATCATGATACTGCATGCTATAATTCAAAGTCTAGCAAAGTCTACATCATGGACTGGTTTTTCTTTCGTGTATATTAGACATGCAGACATTGCCCATCTTTATGAAGCAGGAATTCAGGACTGCGCATGCACCATTTGGAAGAAATTGGGTGTAAGCATAGCGTAAATATGCATGACGTGCTTTTACGGAGCGTTCGATTTATATCCCCGGAAGTTCAAGTACCTTAACCTTAGAAATATGGTCCATATTAATCTCTAGGTTGATCGTGTTACACTATAAATAAATTATTATAACATACCTAAAAGACTTCGTCGTAAAAGTAATTAAATTGTGTCCGTTATATTTTATTTGCCTGATATAATGGCGTCATTAATTTGATGTGTTTTTAGATGTTATAAGCAACAGGGAGCTACTGCAGTATAGATTTTTTTTTAGCAGAAGGAGGATCACCCCGAATAGTAGTTAATTAATGTGTTGAATTGAGCCATTGTTTTGCAAGAACTTTGATTTTCGGGAAAATGTTACATTTTACCGATGATATGGACAAAGAAAGAAATATGTTTTGTTAATTAGAAAAAACTATACCCATTGTTTTTAGGTAATGATACATGCTAATACAACAAACCTTTTTCAGATAAATGTGTAAACATTTAACGAGACTAATGAATCAAGAAGAGCAGGAAATTACGTATATATATATATATGATGTACATTGTGTACATAGTTGCGTGAATGATCTTAAAGACAAGATATACTCTGTGTTCAGTTGGCTTAGATTATTTAATAAGTCACACATTGTACATTTATTTGTTCAAACGTTGAATCAAAATCTAGTACTGATAAAAATATTATAAGTTATAAATTTACACGAGTGAGATACTAGTTTATATTGCGTTTTAAAATGTTGATTTTTAAAACAATTGTTCATTCGACATGTGATATGCACAAGTCACTATAAATTTAACCAAAAATATGAAGTGATTATAATTATGTCGTAGCAAAATACAAATATTCTAACTCTTTTTTGTTGTGTTCTTTTAAAATACTTGAACATGCGTTGTACAATCTGAACTTGGCAATTTGCAAACTTTAGCCATGGCAAGCAGTATCATAAAATACAGAATTCCAAAGAATACAGAATGATAATCTCTATGCCATAAACTTGTCCAAATATTTCCCGGACATACAATCACAAGCAAGTAACGCGATACACAATATAATATTTTCCTATATGTATAAAAGCTCTATTTCTAAATGAGATAAAAATAGTCTTAAAAAATCCAGTCCTCTTGCTAAAGACCGTTTATAAGGCGTTTCTGGCGGCCAATCTCTGGAACAGGTCCCTCATGGCGTGCTCTATGGAGCCAGCTCTGCTTTGTTTGACGGCTGTGGCGGTCTCCCCGGTGGCTTGGTCCACACATATTCCGATGTACTTCCATTCAAAGCCCATAAGTTGTCCTTTGAAGGACCAGTTCACCATCTTTCCGTTACCACGATCAAGCTTGAAAATGGATTTTAAAATCATGTTTTTATTATTTATTATATGATATATCACAAGAGAGAGAGAGAGAGAGAGAGAGAGAGAGAGAGAGAGAGAGAGAATTAATTAATTACCTGTCCCGCCCCCGATGTTCCTCCGATGGTATTAGCAAGAGTCTCAGCGGAGGAAATGCAAGCTCCCAATTTATCCATATTGTTTTCTGGGAAAATTGCTGGAATAAAAGTAAATGCATGCACGTGCATTAAATAGTTCGTTTTTCTATTTCTTTGACCAAGATGATGAATAAGCGGGTCCTATGATATTTAAATTTCATATTTTTAAGCATTTGAACCGAAGAATGTCAACTTTAATCTATAAATCCCTTGAACGGGTTCTCGCTAAGGACCGTCTACAAGGCGTTTCTGGCGGCCAGTCTCTCGAACATGTCCCTCATGGAGTGCTCTATGGAGCCAGCTCTGCTTTGTTTGATGGCTGTGGCGGTCTCCCCGGTGGCTTGGTCCACACATATCCCGATGTACTTCCATTCAAAGCCCATGAGTTGTCCTTTGAAGGACCAGTTAACCATCTTTCCGTTACCACGATCAAGCTTGAAAAATGATAAAAAAAATAGTTTGAAAAATATTACGCATGTGTGGAGAGAGAGAGAGAGAGAGAGAGAGAGAGAGAGAGAGAGAGAGAGAAAGAGAATAATATAATTACCTGTCCTGCCCCCGATGTTCCTCCGATGGTATTAGCAAGAGTCTCAGCGGAGGAAATGCAGGCTCCTAATTTATCCATATTGATTTCCGGGAAAATTTCTGGAATAAAAGTAAACGCACGTACGTTATATAGTTCGTTTTTTTTTTCTACTTCTTTCACCAAGATGATTAATAACCGGGTCCTATGATATCAAAATTTCATATTTTTAAGCATTTGAGCCGAAGAATGTCAACTCTAAGCTTGAAACGAATTAACTTTTATTTATACTTCAGACTTAAAAAGATGGCCTGAAGTTAACAATCCCGTGTTTGTTAGTTTGTCCGTGATCATTATAATATAAAACTCCACCAGGATCACTAAACAAAATTCGACTCGATACAGTATTTGTTGTTTATTGAATGAAGTGAAGTTTACATGAATAAAAGACATATCTGGTAAATAAAGATATACACATATTTAATTGCAAAGCTAAACGCGGCAAGAATCATTTAAGTTTTAATACTGTATTTTAGCCCTTTTTAGGTGCTATCCTTTACATAAGTACACTAAATATCTTTTAAAAACAATTTATTTAAACTAAAAAAAGGAAAACAAACGTACATTAAAAGTTTGATTTAACAAAGTTCTATTCTAAGCATTTAAAAGACAATTTACTTACTTTGAATTCGACTACTTCGGTCAGATTGAGAATATTCAAATAATCAGATATATGAGATTTCTGCTTTTACATTTTCCAGTGTGGAAAACCCTAAATACAGAAATAGAATACTAAATCTTTAATTGACCCATATTTTAAATTGTTTTGCAGATTTGAAAGTGAATTAGGATTTGTAAATTTGGGAATTTCAATGCCCATCAAAAGAGAAAGTAGAAGACCCACTTTCATTTTAGCTGACCCCGCCTTTTGAGTTTTGTTCTATTTATAGAATATGCTCTTTTGAGATTTTTGCAATATTTCAAGCTAAGAATAGAATGGAATACCTCAAACTTGGAATTTACGGTAATAAAGGGGGAAAAAAATTATATCAATATCGAAACAAGGGCAGTTCATCCATCCTACAAATTTTTTTTTTTTTTTTTGACAAACACCAGTTCATTATAAAACCCAGGCGAATCAATTACGACTGGGTAACGGATTAATACACGCATCTGGAACCTGACTACACGCATTCGATGAATAAGATCACAGTAAAAATTTATTTCCTTTGAACACATGCAGGCGACCTAGCGGATAGCAATCCACGCACGTGTTGCCAAACTCTATTACGGTAGTTGTAAGTCTTAATAAATCTGTAGTTTGCAAATTAATTGATTAATTAATTCATGGAATACATGTAGGTCAAACAATGAATATTTCACAGCTTACATTATACAATTACAATTATTATAAATGAATTTGAAAATGAATTTGAGTAACATATTTTATGTAGAATTGTAGAATTTTCAACGGTTTTAAACGTGACGGACTTGTGGCGCATATATGATATGGATATTCAGTTTAAAGACACGTTGTGATTGTATTCAAGATTCCACGGGTATAAGCAAAGGTAGATTCCATTAATTTTAAACTCTTGAAACTTAGCCTTATATAACCGCTAGTTCTTTGAAAACATAGTTTTTCGGGCATGTTTCCACAAACACATTTACTACTTGTACATTTCAGCTTTGTTTTAACATTTGAAAGCATGCAAAGTTCTCACATGGCTTACCTGTTACATGTAATTAAAAATATATATACCGGTATACTTATAGATTGCCATGTTTGACCCTAAAATTTGAATAACGAATATTGTTTATGGAAAAGGTACAAGTTACAGAAATGATTTTCAGCTTGTCTTTGCTTTATTTTTTCTGTTATTCATTTCATAGAGGGATAAATTAACAATCATATTTTATTTCTCATTTAGATAGCGTCAATAATATATTATGTAAAACGGTGTGACTAAGGAAAATGTATATATGTTAAAAAACTGAACTCTGTGATTTTACAATGATTGATAAACATGTTCTACAACTTATATTAATATCTTTCGTTGGTATGGATATTAATGCGAGGGGGTCATTGATGTGAGAGGAAGCCGTAGTGCCCGGAGAAAACCCACGTGTTCAAGAGGGCAATATATATGTTACCCATTGTTAAGTAACGGGTTACTTTCTCTAAAATGCATGGATATAAATATATTATAGTTTTCATAATGAAAGGAAATGAAAATCACATAAATATGTCAATATTCTATTATTAGTTGTACAACTGCTTAAAATTATATAAATACTGTACATACACATAATAATTTCGATCGGAGCGCATCGGAGCGGGATCAAATTTATCGTAAATCCCACACCCGACCAAAATTAACACCTCATCATACTCAAATGATTCCTTCTAATATATTCCTTATTATTGTCATTTTGGTTAATAATACGTTTATAACGCTGGCGGAGTTAAGGAACATTACAAATACTTATTAAGAATCGTTTGTCTATGAAAATTCTAGAGAAATTTCTAATAAATAATAATTAATAATGTTAAGTATAAGAACTCATCAAGTACTGGTGCCAGAATGTATATTTAGTGTTCGGAATCTCATAATGTAATTTCGATTACTCAGCATCTTTGCTAGCCGAGGCTTTTTGGTCCAATCCACTTCCCATTAGGAGCGGGGTGCACCGAAAACCCTTGGCTAGCGAGGATGAATACTCAGGCACCGTAAACAATTTTTTCAACGGTGAACTTTGGACATTTATAAACATTGCGAAAATATTATTATTTGATAATTTAAAAGTACGCAATCATGATGCTGCATGCTATAATTCAAAGTCTAGCAAAGTCTACATCATAGACTGGTTTTTCTTTCGTGTATATCAGACAGACATTGCCCATCTTTATGAAGCAGGAATTCAGGACTGCGCATGCACCATTTGGAAGCAATTTGGTGTAAGCATCGAGTAAATATGCATGACGTACTTTTACGGAGCGTTCGATTTATATCCCCGGAAGTTCAAGTACCTTAACCTTAGGAATGTGGTCCATATTAATCTCTAGGTTGATCGTGTTACACTATAAATGAATTATTATAACATACCTAAAAGACTTCGTCGTAAAAGTAATTAAATTGCGTCCGTTATATTTTATTTGCCTGATATAATGGCGTCATTAATTTGATGTGTTTTTAGATGTAATAGGCAACAGGGAGCTATAGTAGTAGCTTTTTTAGCAAAAGGAGGATCACCATGAATAGTAGTTAATTAATGTGTTGAGCCATTGCTTTGCAAGACCTTTGATTTTCGGAAAGATGTTATTTTTTACCGATGATATCGACAAAGAAAGAAATATGTTTTGTTAATAAGAAAAAACTATACCCATTGTTTTTAGGTAATGATACATGCTAATACAACAAACCTTTTTCAGATAAATGTGTAAACATTTAACGAGACTAATGAATCAAGAAGAGCAGGATACTACGTATATGATGTACATTGTGTACATACGTGAATGATCTTAAAGACAAGATATACTCTGTGTTCAGTTGACTTAGATTATTTAATAAGTCACACATTGTACATTTATTTGTTTAAACGTTGAATCAAAATTATCTAGTACTGATAAAAATAATATTATAAGTTATAAATTTACATGAGTGAGGTACTAGTTTATATTGCGTTTTAAAATGTTGATTTTAAAACAATTGTTCATTCGACATGTGATATGCACAAATCACTATAAATTTAACCAAAAATATGAAGTGATTATAATCATTTCGTAGCAAAATATAAATATTCTAACTCTTTTTTGTTGTGTTCTAAACTTCTTAAATACTTGAACATATATTGTACAATCTGAACTTGGCAATTTGCAAACTTTAGCCATGTAATGCAGTATCATAAAATACAGAATTCCAAAGAATACAGAATAATAATCTCTATGCCACACACTTGTCAAAATATTGCTCGGACATTCAATCACCTGCAAGTAACGCGAAACACAATATGATATTTTCCTATATCGTATAAAAACACTTCTTCTCAATGAGATTAAAATAGTCTTAAAAATCCAGCCCTCTTGCTAAAGACCGTTTATAAGGCGTTTCTGGCAGCCAGTCTCTGAAACAGGTCCCTCATGGAGTGCTCTATGGAGCCAGTTCTGCTTTGTTTGACGGCCGTGGTGGTCTCCCCTGTGGCTTGGTCCACACATATCCCGATGTACTTCCATTCAAAGCCCATGCGTTGTCCTTTGAACGACCAGTTAACTATTTTTCCGTTTCCACGATCAAGCTTAAATTGGATTTCAAAATCTTGTATTTATCATATGGTATATATATATATATATATATATATATAGAGAGAGAGAGAGAGAGAGAGAGAGAGAGAGAGAGAGAGAGAGAGAGAGAGAGAGAGATTAATTACCTGTCCCGCGCCCGATGTTCCTCCGATGGTATTAGCAAGAGACTCAGCCGAGGAAATGTATGATCCCAATTTATCCATAGTGTTTAAAGGGTAAACCTTCAAAAAATATAAATTTATACACCATTTTTTATACAACAAATATTTAATTTTTCCTTCATGTACTTGAATCTTTTCAATCCCCGGAAATTGACAGCCTAGCCAACCCCCCCCCCCCCCCCCCCCCCCCCCCCATTTTCCGACCTGCCCCGTCTCTGTCTGTCGACCTGCGTTGTATGACATGTAGATTTTGTAAATTTTAATCAAAAAGCTTTTGGGACATAAGTAATCACATATTGCAAGATTTGATAAGCCAAAACATTATACCTAAAACCCGTTCACTAGTGAAAGAATTGTATCATACAATCTAAACGGCTGGCGTTTCTTAAGTTGTTCACTGTTGAAATTAGACAAAGCTTGTTTAATGGTAAAAAAAAGATATACAATGTACAAGCATGGAATTAACATTTGAATGTGATTGTATTTAATTTAAATTTTATTTAGCGTTTTTTGCATGCACATACTTAAATTTTTGAAAAAAAGAGTAGTTCTATCTTTCACAGTTAAACTTCGATTCAAATGCCTCTATGCTACTTACCTTGACTAAGACTGTCTTTAGATATTGTTCAGCCTGATGTTGAATATTTTATGGTCACTCTGTCCGCTTTTATATTTGCCAAGCGGGACATTCCTGAATACCGAAATAGAAGAATAACAATTACATCTTTCATTAATCAAGTTTTTCAAACAAAGAAATCGTAGATATGAAAGTGAGTGGGAGATCGGTAATTTCTTATTTTATTGTCCAGCCACAGAGAAAGTGAAATGGCCATTTTCATTTTAGGTACTGTCATTTGTTGTACATTTGTCTATTTATAGAAGCTGCAACTTTGGAGATTAGTGGAAAATCGTAGCCTAAATATAGAATGAAAATTCTTAACATTTGGATTTTTCTGAATAAAGAAAAATTTGGTTCACAAATGAAAGTCGGAAAATAAACAATCAAGGTGGGTGCAATTGCCCTGAATCAATGAAGTACGACGGGTTTTTAATAAGTCCACTGATCTACAACATACATTTAAAAGGATTTTAAATTGTTTTCCCTTTAAACTCAACAGTAGTGTGCTACTATTATTACTGTTGCGAAATACCGAACTTCTATCACCAACTTTTATTGTGGGCAAACTTATCAATGAAAAGTTGATGAATTTTTATGCTATGAAATGTAGTAATTTTTTCCCAAATGCTGATTTTTTTTTTTTTTACATTTTGTCATTAATTATAAATGAAACACAGAAGTAAACAAACCAATATTTAACCTATGTTAGATTTCTATAATCATTATGCCATTTGTGCCTGTATTCAAACTACAACTTTCTTCTCCTTATTTTGTGATTGACAACGCAGGGTTACAATTTCACGCATTTGTACGCACATATTGCATTACACATGTGGTAAAAAATCTACAAAGATCTCATACCTTAATTCTTGTGTCTGTGAATTGATGATGCATATTAAACATAATCCACATTCCGTAATTTCACCATCTTCATAACCCGCAAATATACCGGTATCACCAAGGAAAAGTATTTTATTGTTTATATTTACATCTTTCTTAAACAAATTAATGAATTGAATTGATCGTAAAAAGTAAGTTAAAGTAACTATACATAAATTCAATTATACGTAATGTACATCAGTACATTATGTGTAGATAAAGGAAATAAACAAAGCGTCTTATGTGAGAATTTGAGTCTGGCAAGATGTACAGTTCGAACTTGTGTTTTGTCTCGATCTCCTTTGTACGAAAGCCGAGAAGGATCATTCGAGATTCGAGATTCGAAATACGAGATTCGAAATACGAGATTCGAGATTCGAAATTCGAGATTCAATATCTAAATTAACCAATCAAATCAAGGATCTGAAAATATGTATCCTAGCGACATCAAACTGTTCTAAATAAAAATCATACGTACATGCTCTTATATACAAATAAATGCTTTGTTCACTTCTCCCTACCTAACTAAATCAGTATTTGTATTTACTTTTACACAGAATATCTAAGTAGACTAGTAATAATGCAGTGTGCTTCGCTGATCTAAGTGATTTTGTTTGCCCTGGTGCATTTCCACCTGATGCGTTTGAACCCTAAAGTATTTCACCACCAGTAATAGTTTAAAACCCGGGTTTATTCACCCCTTTTGTGTAAAAATGTGGTTATGGTAGAGAACTTCATAAGCGTAGCTAATTTTTTCTGTAGGGGGTCCTAGGCCAATTTTAAAAAATTTTACTATGTAAATTTAATAAGCTCCAATTTTCCCGAGGAGGGGGTCCAGATCCCCTGACCCCCTCCGTTCTAGATCCCCGCATGAAGATTAGTACATGTATCTAAATAATCTAAATATAAATAATCTGTCCTGTTTCACTAATAAATATAAGCATTACTTATCGTTTTTATGTATGCATACAGTGATACACTAGTACTATGATTATAAACAAATCATTGATATATTATCACATCATACGGAATTATTAATAAATACAATTTTTTCCTTTTCCTCAGTAAACAACTTATCATGAGTCTTACTTTTGGAATTGTTTTCAATATAGAAGGATACCTACTCTCTACAATTAAAGGTAGGGATGATAGGGTGCCAATTTGTTCACATTGCCGATTTCTTGTGCAGAGAACAGTAAAACCCTTTATTTGATTGTGCATGAATATTTCAAAATTAATTGTTGTACATATATTTTGTTATAATTCATTCATTGATATATCAACAAGAAAGAATAAAAGCATATGTTTCACAGCCAAGTTAAGTTTCTCTGTAGTTTCCTACCCCCCTACCCCCCACCGCACCAAAATTGACAATAATTACATATAAGTCATACAAATGTTTACTTTTTTTGTAAGTAAATCTCTAAAGATGTAAATAAGCACTGCAAACAAAGATGTGTGTATTTAATATACTACTACATTACACTTAGCCAGATAAAATGTAATCAGGATGAAGCTACAAGGGGTGAGTGGTGCAAATTTACCAATTTGTCGCCATACACACAGAACACCAAATAAAGAAACTGTGAGTGGTGTGTGGAATGCATAAAAGATGGCGGCAAATTATCTCAAATAATCACACAAATAGGCTGGTATTTGTTACATATCCTGCAAAAACATTGATAAAAAATGTTTTCGTCCCATAACATAGCCGATTAAGATAATGTGTACTTATGGTCGACGTACATGTAATTCTAATATACAAGAAGGCGGACGTATCAGGCGGGGATCCAGAAAATTAAATTTCAAAAATGATCGGTTGAATTACATTAAATGCTTTGCAAATTGTTTTAAACTATCGCACGGGTCAAAATGCGTGATAGAAGCTATGTACAGTGTAATTGGAAACTTTCCTCTTATATCAATATGTAGTATTACCTATTATAACAAATGAGAGTATAGCACAACTGCCACAAGCAATACATGTCCTTTACCGGCACCACCTCCCTCCCCATAAAAAAATGAAACAATTGTCGTTTTATTTGCTAAAATGTGTGAGGTTCACGATTTTTCTAAAGGACATACCCGATTAGAATTGAAAAAAAGAGTCGTACGTTTAAAACTAATTTTGTCAAAACTTTTAGATATTTGGTTATATTTTGGTCCATTTGGGTAAATATATGCACCAGCGCAGCTCTAATTTATATATAATCAGGCCATAAATTCAAAATATTTTCAAAAATTAATAGCTTTAAATCCAGTGGATGAAAGAAAAAGAAAGCAAGTCGAACTCGATGAGTGCTAATACCTGCGTTGAATGAATGGTACAGTAGGATATGCGCAAAAAAGTCCCGTCTACTCTTTCCTACCCTATAATTATTGGAATATTAAATCCGATTATAAGAGTCAAATTAAAAATCAAGTACGGATATGTACCTGTTTATCAAAGGTAAAACTACTCATAATTTATCTACAGTGCATCGTTATGGAGCTACACAGAATGTCTTATATTAATTTGCCGAGCCAAATAAAAAAAACCTGGAAAACGAAGAGAAAACAAAGTGGGGACAGAATAACTGACAAATTAATTAGGACTATATAGCCCCCCCCCCCCCCCCCCCTCTTGAAATGTATATACTGAAAACAGGTTATTGGCGTATAACATCCGCACACAATTTAAAGAAAATTTCATGTTTTTTTTTTATCATTTTCGCTAGCTAATGTAAGACATCACCAATTCCCCAAGCCCCCTCACGGAAATGCTAGGTGATGAGAGAGAGAGAGAGAGAGAGAGAGAGAGAGAGAGAGAGAGAGTCGATGTAAATCATGCACAGGTGCGCTAACACCGTTAAAATTAAAGCTTGCTAGTTGGTCTGCCCTACCCTAGCTACCTCCTCTCTTTTCTCGTTTTAGAGGCTTAATTATTGTCTATATATGCTTGTAACAAATCAAATCAATTTCAAATCCTAAATCAAACTGAATTTGACACTACAAAACTCTCTCTGTGTCTGTCTGTCTGTCTGTCTGTCTGTCTCTCTTTCTCTCTCTCTCTCTCTCTCTCTCTCTCTCTCTCTCTCTCTCTCTCTCTCTCTCTCTCTCTCTCTCTCTCTCTCTCTCTCATATCGACAATGGCATTGCCATACCCCACAATACACTATTCTTATCTGGATTTTTGTCTTTGAGGTTGTAAATCATTATATCTTCTATTGTTTAAAACTTTATCATAACCTATATTTTGACATGTCGATTATTTTTTTGAGTTTCGTTTCATAGCTAAAACATTTAGATTACACAGATCTTTCTTCGCGAGCCGATTTTTACACAGTTGGGGCGAATACACTTCGGGTTAAAATTGTTCGGGGGAAATACATACAGGGCAAACAAAACCACTTAGATTCGCAAAGCCAACAGTGTTATTTCTAATTTAATTGTTTATACTGTGTGGGGTTAATTCATCAATGTTAATTTAACCATTTTATAACCACTATATAAGAGCTATTAAGACATTTATTTGTAGGAAAGAGCATGTACGAATGATCTTTATTTAGAACAGTTTGATGTTGCTAGGATACAGGTTTCAGATCCATGATTTGATTCGTTAATTTAGATATTGAATCTCGAATTTCGAATCTCGAATCTCGTATTTCGAATCTCGTATTTCGAATCTCGAATCTCGAATGATCCTTCTCGGCTTTCGTACCTTTGGTCTTTTTCTAGCCAAATCTGTTGAAATTAATTCGTGGTATTTTCACGCCGAAATTGTTACAAATAATGCACATGCGTTGCTAGCAATATTTACTGTATGGGTTGACTAAAGTTATTAAATCTAGCGATAAGTTGAGTATGTTTAGATGTTAGAAAGCAAGTTTTTTGGCCAAGCTCCTACATGTTCTTCAAACTTTGCTACAACATTCCTATAAGTTACGAGGGAATTGTAGTTTCATGGTATAAGCGAAGAATGAGCTGTAGTATCGCTTTAAAGGTTGGGGAGGAGTTTGATATTTGTTTGCTTTAAATATCCTTATTTATATGTCATATTTTCTGGGGATTTTATCACATGTAGATTCATCGAAATTCTATCTGGATTACCTATAGTACTGTAGCTATACCTGAATGTTCAAAATGTTTTCTTCTCTTTTGTTTATTTCGATAGACAAGTACAATGGTAGATGATTATTAATTTTTCTTCAAACAGTTAAAGACGATTAAAGAAAGTAATGAAGAAAAAATAATACAAACCAAAAAAGACGTTTGTAACGTCGTGATGTTTTTAGACAAGTTAAATAGTGTTTACATGTCTTACAAGAATTGTCATAAAATGCTCTGCAGCTCAAAACTCACATCTTGGATACTTCATATTTTGAATTAAAAAAAGAGTTGTCTAATCGGAATGGACAAAGAAGTAAGTGTATGAAATGGCCCTAATGGCCATTTACTCGTAACGGCAGTTAACCATGAGTAGACCATGCCTTCGTGAAATCGGAGTTTGTCACGTACTGCTCAAAGTCAAAGCTCTTGTTAAACAGGTCCGCTTTCGGACCGAAATTAATACAACAATGTACACTTTGACCTAGAGATAGTTTCATAACCGAGTTCGATTATTTCTGTCTAATTCTGAATTTGAGGTTTCATCCTTACTAAATCAAAATGTTGTTCTTGTTAAAATGGAGAATCATTTGATTTCGAATTTCGCACATATGCGCTTCATTACATTTGTTAGTCCAAAAGCTTATATAAATGTCTCTTATCAAAACTAAGATTTAAACAAGAATATTTCTTACCTACTCTGATTGAAACCATTTCATGCTATAAAAATGTTTCTCTCTTTTTTATCTGCTTGAATGTGATATGCCAATGAACGTTTTTGTACCTTAGAGAGGCATACATTATTTTGTCTAAATGAAAATGGGTTAATGTCTTTATCCATTATTACATCATTTAGCCCAGACGAAATTGCACATACCGAAAAATGGACCGATCGGCGACGTGATAAGTTTGAAATTTATTTAAACATTTCAAAACGATATTCACGATGGTTTAAAACTATTAAAAAATTGAAAAGCTATGAAGACTTTGCGTATTTTTTTTTCAGTGAAAGTTATAGCATGGATATTGGACGATAAGAATAATTATCCCCGAAGAAAAATAATATTCCCGTTGGTGATGGCTTCTGGAAATATACCTTTTCTTAAATGGTATAAATCTTTATTTTTCATCATGCCAAAAGAATGTATATTGGCTAGCGTTCAAAAGGTTAAAAATTTATATCATTAATACCTTTAATTACACGAAACGTAAGCCAAGTATGCTAACATATTATTCATTCTACGTATGCTTGGTATTTTATCGCATCAATCAATAACTCAATCCGGACAACACACACTTTTAAACCTAAATTAGCTACATTAGTGAAAAATCGGTATTCTTTAAAAAGATTCATATTTGGGGTTACGTTTTAAATTTGTTTCAGAAGATTATCTTTCAAATTCCATTATTCTTTTACGCGATATGACAGAATACAAAATTGCAATTACAGGTTTTACTGGAGTACAAACGCCCACATGGAGTTCACTACATTATAAAAATAAGAAGGTATTTTTTTTATCAGATTATAAGTAACACTAATTTAACAAAATTGAAAAAATATGTAAAATATAGAGCAGACAGAAATTCAGCGTCTGCTAAATCTACAGAATGTAAGTTAACATACGAGGGGTGTTCAAAATATAAAGACACTTGACTGTTTTCACCCACATGTATTAATCTTTGATCCTTTTATCCGTCCCTGCACTTCACAGTAATCATATATCCATCAACGATCACTCAACCTGATTTTACCCCAGGAAACATTTTCATAAAACTCAGTGAGAAAACCAATCATGCACTGATAAGTTGCACACCCAAGACATTTTGTGATTTGTATCTTTTTCCACATGGGTGGAATTTAAGTTTGTGAAAAAGAAAGAAGTCGCACAGGACTGAATCTGGAAGAAAACAGTGGGTTGGTAGAACTGTAACTTTTCCGCCTCCAAATACTGTTACAATGCGTGCTTTGAATGTGCAGGCGCATTCTCCAGCAAAAGTCGGAGATACTTAATACCCGTTTTAGGGCGATTAATTTCGTGATATTTCTCTAATGTTTTGATAACAACATTTTTATATAAGTTACCTGAGACTATACCTTTTGCACAGGAATTTGCATGAGAATGCTTTTATTATTCAAGAAAAACCCCATAAAACCTTCTTTGCTGTTCGTAATGTTTTAGTAATTACATGTATTATACTAGGTTCTGAATTCAAGTGCATTGTTTGCTCTTTATCCAGTCATTTTGAGTATATTGTTATGAAAGCTCTAAAAAGCAATCATCATTGTCGCTAGGTTAGTGAAATAATGAACATGATATTTTCTTCCGCTACGCTTCAGTGATCTATTTTAACTGTGGTTTCTGTAAAATATTTACACGATTTTCGCACAAAGAATGTGAAATGACTATAGTTTTTGTACACTTCTCGTTTTGCCTGAAATATATACGCTGACATTTACCTTATATTCAGGGATTTTCCTTGTTTCATAATGCTCATATGACCATCTACCAATAAAAACCAAAACACCATGAATTATTTGAAATAAAAGACTTTGTCAAAAACACTTAATCATATTTGCAGTGATGTAATTGGTAAGGTTTCCTTTCCGAAAAAAACCCAACTGATGCATGCAATATAATATGCAGGAACTGTATATTAGGACAAAATAAATAAATAAAGGCGATAAAATAAACATCAGTTTAATGTATGAACGAGGAAAGAAATCTAACATGATTGTCTAGGTATTTGTTTGATATTTCCTTGTTATGAATTTGTTTGAAATAAAACATGCACACGAACCTTCCGTAATTTGAACAGAGCGCTCATATAATACTCATAAACAACATAAAGCATACAATATGATCTATTTGGTTTCTTAATATCTCATGTTTTGGCGCATCAGTATTAATCTAATTAAAATAAAAAAAATAAAATCATTTTTGACGGACGTATATGTTCTCAAAACACAATTAATAATATACTCACTAGCACATAAATATTTGATAAGGGCTGCTGAAATATGTTCCTTATTTAGAATGTGTGCTAAGAAGAATAAAATTTTACTGTATTCATCATTCAAGTAACGACACTTGAGAATATCCCTAAGCCTATTTATGTACAAATTACTCACATGAAATGCCAAATCTTTGGACTTGAATCAAAAATCGAAAATGATTTATATCTGAATGATTAATGTAATGCAGATTGACTGAGTGTAGGTGCATTGAATTTGTAATCATGATATAGTACAGTCACTAACCTGATCAACTCCAATATTACATAGAATTGTAGTTTAATCTTTATCCTAACTTAAAAAAACCCACATAAACTTCAATTTAACTGGAAACTCTCTCTCTCTCTCTCTCTCTCTCTCTCTCTCTCTCTCTCTCTCTCTATATATATATATATACATATATAAAGCACTAAAAATGGCTAACGACAGGACCCCAATAGAAATTGTCAAATTTTCGGGACAACCAGTCCCTTCTTCAGGACCAAAAAATAAATTACATGAGTACAAAACAAAGAAAACAAAATCTAAAGCTAATACTAAACTACTTAAGAAACTATAAAAAAAGAACAGCTACATTATAAACATTTGTTCACATTTTTAAAGAAGGTGTTGCTACTGTCGCCGATCGCTCTAAAGTAATCAATCGACTGCTATTTCTATTTCTATTGTTCGTGTCGTTAGCCATTTTTAGTGTTTTATATATTCAGTTTACTGGCTTAGTATCTATATATTAGATCCGACACTTTAAGGATGCCTAGTGTTGTTGATTCTATTCAGTGCTTTATATATATATATATATATATATATATATATATATATATATATATATATATATATATATATATATATATATATATATGACTGCCGTCATGAGAAAAGGGCCCTTATCTTTTGACGTCACAATGCTCAGAAAACGACGTCAAAGTTGCGGCTTTGTAAACGCAGTTTTTTAATTTTCTGTTTCTATTTTTTTTTTCTGTGTCTGTGTTGTGTTTTCTGAATAACTAGAGTCTGGCCTTGTTTTAATACCGCGATTAATATTTTTTCAGTCAAATATTACCTGTTGATTTAAAAAATAAATATTTGATAAATGAAATATACACATGTAACTTCAATATCTACACATTTCGAACGCGTAAATATTGCACAAAAGTTGATGCTGAGACGTCATAAAATTTCTGCTTTTGCATCCGCTATGAAACTTAAACACCACATTTTACATTCTAGTGTGTGATGAAAATATTCCCTATAATTGGGAAATCACTTTTTTATAAATCATTGTTAAAAACCATAAACCCGTCTCGCATACGCTGTTAACTGAATGCGCAACTGGTCGTGGATTTCCGATGATGATTTATAAAGTAACCTGAGTAAAATTATACAACTTTAGTTAGCATGAGCAATACATGTATGATTCAATAAAGTAAAAAAAAAAAACTACACTGTACACTCGTTGTTGATAAGAGATGTTGAAGGCTGAGACATACCGAATCGATGCAGAGCAGTATTGTTCAAATCTACCAGTTATCTGTGCAGTAATTACTGTGAAACAATACAAGTCAAATATTTCAAATCATAAGTTTGGAAGTTCACCCCACGGGAGACGATTCTACACTTTTTGAATTAGTAGGAAGGAATACGAGGGAAGCGGCTATGTCTCAATTATAGTGCTACTGCCAACATACAAAATAAATTCTCGCATATTCTATTACAATTTAAGAATTTGCAATCAAATTTTGAAATTATTTAACGAATTAAAAAGCTATAATTAAAAGATTAGTAGAGTTTGAGAAATATTCTGACGGCGTAAAAATCAACTCTGATACATGTATATCGCATTTGATTTCACGGAAAGATCTGATTCTTAGTGACATATTCATGTAAAGTGCCTTTAATGAAACAACATAAAAGTATGTTTACATATACGAATGAAAAATTGTTTATTATTTGAGTGCAACATATTTTTGTTTTCTTGTGCAATTTAACAACCCAAATCCACATGTTGTGTGTACTTTTATAGCTTAGATAAAAAAAAAATCAGTCATATAATGCCTGAAAACTCACCACATTTTCATGGATTTATAGCATTTTATATGATTATATTCATCTCAAATCAGCTACGTACATGATTCAAAATTAAACAGGTTTGTAAACGCAATCATTATACTACTATAGTAATATGTTACATATCAAGTCGATAAAATTGCCGTTTTATAAATTAATTCATGTTTATCGATAAATATAAACACTACATGTGCGACATTTACAATTAATTACATGCACGGCCGTACAATTCACCTTCATAGATAACGGTTTCTCATCTTTTCTTTTTAATGCAAGAAACAAATTTCGATGATAGTCAATGTGTATAAATGTGTGTTTGTTACAATGTACAGCAATAAAAAAATCCGAGAATCGCGATATTTCTTAAAACTTCGGAATACCCTATGCAACTTTATGCACTCTATAAAGTCTATCATTTAATTTGTCATTTTGTTTAAAATCGATAATCACTTGGCCGATATTTGTATTCAATAAGAGAGAGAGAGAGAGAGAGAGAGAGAGACAGAGACAGAGATTCTTTAATCGTGTAACATCGATAATAAGAAAATTAAATTTAGTCATTATGTAAAAATATTCTTACTGAGTATAAGCTATGTCTATCGCCACTGTACAATCAATTAGTGCAAAAGGTGAAAATGCTTACATATTTCAACGATTGTGGTTTAAAAAAAATTGTTTCACAAAAAATACAACGTTATGCGTGAACTTACAAAGCGATTGAATAGAAGTGTTGATTCAGCACGTGGAGTGCCTTTTGTATTTTGTTTTTCTGCCGTATTTGATACACTTAATTAGGTGTGTACTAGTATGTTTAAACAATAAACATGAAAAAAAAGTAGCGATGTAACCCGCGTTATGAAATGTAACTATCTTTATAGCCATAACCCGCATGTATCATCGAAGACCGAAGAAAGCATTTTATTATTTATCTTTACATCTTTTACTTAATAAATTAATGAATTGAATTGATCGTAAAAAGTAAGCAAAGGTCATTAAATTATTGTTAATGTACAGCAGAACGATAGATGAAAGCTGTAGCCAAAGCATCTTATATGGGAATTTGAGTTTGGCATCATCATGATTATATACCATATATCAGGTTTTTTTCCGCGTGTATCCAATTTCTGCTTTGTTCGCGACGATTTCCGAATCGCATAAGATATATCAGCGTAAATTTGATACAAAGTTTTGTTCTTATAATTTAGTTCTTTCTTTTCTTATAAAGTAAACAGGTATGTTAAAGTACAATGAACTGTGATCAGTAAGTTTAGAGGTAGAAATTGCGGGATCGGCGGACAAGCGCCACATAACATGTATGTAAGCCTCGTAATTTGTTTAATAATCCATTGACAAGCTTATTAAAATGGTCGCTTTTCTTGCGTAAACCGATGTCTAATTATACCTGAGCTACTGGTATATATAAGGGTACATGATCTATTTATTTTTGAATGTTTAAGGAAATCGAGTAAATGGGTTTATGGGTTTATTGTCCAATTTTTTTTTTATTATTAAGAGCGGCAATTTAAATACTTTTACCCTCCTTCCTCACAAGTTTAAACAATCTTGAATATTATAATATTTCCACTATGACTTTGAAATAGTAAAAAAATGTTATATACAGTTTTAAGTTCTGAATCGCGGAAAAAACATGACACGGAAAAAAACCTGATATACGGTAGTTCCTGCAATTAGTGATTTTTCTTAGGTTTCTGAAGATTTCGACCGATCGGTAAACTGCATGGTTAGAACTGGACCGAGTTGATTTCAGACTTGTCTTTTTCTATACAGCTGTGAATTACAATCAATTTTCGTAAGAAATAGAGGGAATCATACTTAATGGATGTAAATTTTCATCTATAAATATAAGATGCCATTTTTGTTAAAATCTTTTTTCGCAAATAAACTGTCTACATTCTTGTAATTGTAATTACTTTTCAGTGAGACAGTCAAAACCGATTTTTTTTCATCGGTAATTTTATAAGAATTAAGTGCTGATAACGTATAAAAAAGAAGAGAAATCATGACAATAATTTAACACCATATACCATCCGAGTTTCAAAAACAGCTATAATTGATTTTAAACTTGCTTCAGAACTATGAAGATACTTAAAAAGTAATATCAGTAAATATGCGATAAAATTTCCGTGCAAAAGGTTAATTAAAAAGAATAAATATTTCTCTTTTTGAAAATAAATTCGTGTATGCAATTTTACAATGCCCCGAAATTGGGAAACATAGGCATCGAATTTGACAATCTTTTTGTTTGTTACATGTTTGCTTATTTAATTTGCTTCTCGGCAGCTTAGATAACTTTGATTTATTTAAAGGTTGGGGAGAAGTTTGATATTTGTTTTCCTTAGATATCCTTTATCTATTTATCTTATGTGCGGGGGGGGGGGGGGGGGGGGGTTATAGCGTGTGGAGTCATCAGAAGTGTGCAGAACTTTAACTATATCCGTATATTTAAAATGTTTTGATCTCTTTTGCTAAAATTGTAAAAAATCTAGAGTGGTAGAAAATCATTAATTAATTCTACTTCATTTCAAACAATTCAAGACGATGAAAGGAAGTATAGAAGAAAAATATTAATGCCAAAAAAAATTGACGTTCGTGACGTCGTGACGTTTTCGACGAGCTACGTCAAAGTCGTGTTAACATCTCTTACTAAAATTGTCATAAAATGCTTAAAACACACAAGATCTTGGATTTCTTAGTATATTTGTATTCAGAAAGAGTTGACTAATCAGAATTGACAAAAAAGTGAGTTTGTGAAATTTTGACCTTAAGGGCCCTTTTCTCGTGACGGCAGTCATATATATATATATATATATATATATATATATATATATATATATATATATATATATATATAACCCCCCGCCCACCCCAATTCAGCAAGATGTGAAAATCGCGCATTTTAAAATTCTGGTTTTCCATTAGAGAATTTCTCAAGTAAAGTATCTAATTATTCAAAATTGTTATATTAAGAAATATCACTGAAGTGTATTATAAAAATCTGATGACAATACAAAAGAATACAAAGTTACAGAAAAAGGGAACCAGAGCTCATCCCTATGAATAAGCGAGAGTTTAATTCTACCTTTTTGAACTTAAAATACAGTTTAGTTGTACAACGATTTTTTACTTATCTTTAAGACCTAAAACATGTTCTACAGAATATGTTTTGAATATATTTCAAGACAAATTAAAATTTGAAGCAAGTGTCTAAATAACTGCCACATACCATTGTTTTTTCTTATCAAATATTTGAAATAAGGAGATCGAGTTTTTGCATAACATATAACATATAACATACATGTACACTCACAGAAAAATGGGTTAATACAATTATATGTACATGTATATAAAATATTTAAGGATTCTCAAGTTTAAATTTCCTAAAAAAGAAATAAAATTGAAAAGTATGAATTAAACTTTAAAACATAGCAAATGTAACACCTTATTATTATTATTATTATTATCATTATTATTATTAATATTTTTATTATTATTTTTAATGATAAGGAACTTTTTTTAAAATTTATAGTCAGATGATTCCTAACTAATATGAATACCTACTCGATACCCAACGCAAAAAGAAATTGGTATAGTTTAATAAGTATTTTATTCAAAAATATACATATAAGTATATAAATGAATCTGGATTGAACAGCAGGCAACACTAGCCTATATTAGTTCTCTCCATCTGAGATCAAGGTATAAATATTTATAATAATAATAATATATACTTTCCAAAGATTTACATGGACATTTACTAACTTATAAAGAATATAGTAATAAAGGATTTAGATAAATAACAATATAATGATAGACAAAAGAACAAAAGAGAAAATAGATATATATATATACACATATATAGTACTAGTTATAGCATAATAGGCTCAGTAATTAGTATATGTAAAGTACATTTAACACAGTGTTACTCATTGTTAATTTACATTTTAAAATCTTTTACTGTTTTTTATAAATTGATGAACTTGGTCAAAAAGTGATATATTTTCTGCTAGAGATAAGCAATCATAACCATGTAATAAAATATTGATATCTATTGGTATGTCATGATCACTCATGTATCTAAACAGAGAGTTTCTCTGAGAATTATAAAATTGACAATGAAAGAAAAAATGAAATGAATCTTCATAGGAGTACCCACATCTTAAACATTTTGATGATTCAACTAAATTATGATTATACAAGTCTGCATTAAGGTTACTTGAAATATTTCTTAACTGGCAATGAAGTATATTTAAATTTCTTTGTCCATGGTTGTATAATTTAGATTTTATTTTATCTACAGGGTTATTGTTTTGCACGCCTTGCTTAAATTTGGCTATACTTGTTGCAGATTTTAAACTGTTTGGCAAAGTGTTCCATAATTTAACTGTTGAGGGTAAAAAAACTATTATAATATGCAACAGTTCTGGTAATTGGAAAGTGAAACAAATTATTATTACGTAATAAATAATTGTGTGAGACTGGGAGACACTGTTCAACCATATCATACAAATATGTGGGTGTATAATTGTTAAGTATGTTATACATGAGTGTAACTTTGTGTTTTTTCCTTCTATCGCTTAACGTTTCCCACCCTAATTCATTATATAAGTTTTGTCTTGAGGAGGTGCGCCTCAGTCCTGTAATAATGCGCCCAGCCTCTATTTGTACACTTTCTAAAAGATTGCTCTGTTCTTGTGTACAATTATCCCATAATACATCACCATACTCTAAAATAGGACGAATAAAGGAAATGTAAATTTTAGTTAAAGACTCCCTGTTTAATTTATATTTAAGAGTACGAAGAACATTTAAACGTTGACATGCTTTATCAAAAATGTTTGTAATATGTTCAGACCAACAAGCATTTGATTGGAGAGTTAGTCCGAGATGACAGTGATTTTGCTTACAGTCTATATAGTTTATTGTATGACCAAAGGAGATATCTGGATGTGATTTATCTGACCGAGTGAAGTTAACATTTACAGTTTTGTTAGGGTTAAACTCCACCAGCCATTGTGTTGACCATTTTTTAATTTTTTCTAGGTCATTTGTTAAAGATATTGCAGGTCCTATTGTATCAGAGTCTACACCTAGAGCAGAGCTCGTGGCAAAGCCACGAGTAGGTCTTCCGTTGTTGCTGCGAGTTGAAAATTTAAATGATTTGGTGTCAAACGATTATAAAGACTAATGACTAAAATTTCACTTCTGCTTTTGTTATAAACACGTGTTGTGGTTGAAAGCCTGTATAAAGACAGGAAGAAAATGTTTTAGGAAAACTATTTGTCGAACACAGTTTGTGTAATTGTTTTGAAAACTCTTTAAAGCCCTGTCACACCAAGTTTCGTTCCCAGGGCGTGTTCATAGCGTTGTAAAATTCATGGAATTCGTAGGATCGCAAGGAAAATTTACAAGTGAAAATGTCAAGGCATCCTGATGGCGACTGAGGCGTCCTTACAGAGCTCCCAACTACGTTTCCACAGAGTTCTACTTGGCGATTGACTGCGCCCTCATGGGTATCCGCCGAGTGCTCATGACGTGCTAGGAGTTTTTACCACACGTCCACAGCGTGCCCTGCGCGCTGACTGCGTGCACATGCGCTGTCACGGCGTTCTAAAATGTTCTAGGATATCCCATCGCGGCGAACGAAGATGCCGTTGCATTGTTACGGCGCTGTAGTAGACTCGTTTACCATGGCGTTTTACATTATTCATTGACGCAGCGGGATCGCCGTGTGGACGCCGCTCCAGTGTGATAGGGGTTTAAACAATGGCGAGTTAAATTTTTAAGGGTAGCAAGGATTGTTATATACATGTATTCATGATTCATGTAAGGAATGCACGCAAAAACGTGCATAAAAAACACGTAACTTCTGTAATTAAATCTGTCTAATTTTTTGAAGACTATGTGCAAGTTTGAAATTGTTGCGTGCTGTCAAAATTTGGTATATAGCCAAAATTGATGGCATCTCTGAAAATTTATTCAGGGCTGATATTATTTGATAATACGAGTAGACTTGAACATTTAAAATAATAATCAGCTATGAAAGATCATCGGGAGAATTTATGCATAAGTGAGCGTCTAAATTTACACCTGATATACAGACACCGTTATGTAACGTAAAATTAAATGACATTATTTACAGAAATGAATATAATATGCAAAATACTTATTTTTAAGTCAGTTTTTTCTCCTTTATTGGATCATAAGTAATTCTCTCGGAGAAAGTTTACGTATGTATTTTGAAAAAAAAACCGGTAGAAACTTCAATAAAAATAAGGGGAAAATTTAGGTGTTACGGTTTTTATTTTCAGTTACTTTAATTAGATGTGACAAAGGGGCATATTCGGTCGGAATTTTTGGGTAACATGTACATGAAGTAAAATTGATGCAAGTTCCATGTTTGCATTTTGTTGGTTTTTTTGTTTGTTTTTGTTTTTTGCTTTTCTCTGTTTTATCATAAAGATATATATAAAAAATTACGTACGTCACAGGCAATATTTGCCTTCTCTATTTCTCTGGTATTTTAATAGATTGTGTATTCATTGTTGACCTAAAATTAGTAGTCCACTGGCTGTAGCTAACCTTTTAAGTAAATTAAGTTGCATGACAACCTCATACCACACAACTTCAATAAAACTTTTTTTGAAATCAATTTTCATATAACTAGCAATAAAGAAAATTCCAAAGAACACATGTCCATCTCACTGAAGTGTAACTTTGAGAAGCGCATATATTTTTTGGAGGCAGATATGTCACTATATTATAGTCTGTAAGTCAAGTGAACTAATCTGTCCACACTTGCAATACTTTGATGAATTCTATGGCGACCGCCTGCACAGCATAATGTAGTCGTATTTCATAACATCTAATCCCAAGAACAAATTACCTTTGACTTAAAACTTTTTATTATAATATATATAATTCTGTTCATAACTATATATAATAGAAGTTTAGCGTGTTCAACAGGTCAATTCATTATAGCCACGTTCTCAGATTGTGTACTCGCACCTTTAATGTGAAAATGAAAGTCTTGTTGTTTGATAATTGACCACTTTGAAAAAGCACCCTTCGAACTGTTGATTAATTACATAACAATTGATGATTTGCAGCCATAAATAACCTGGGGCTATATAAGTTTTGAGCTGTGTGCGCTGAAGCGACACAAGATTTTCGGTAGCACGTGGCGATTGAATTAACGCAATAAAGAAAGTTGAAATTTACAAAGACTGACCGAATAAAGAAAACGGATGGGAAAGAGAAACACGTTCAGGAGAAAATGTTTAACATAAGAAGAAGTCAATATCAAATGATTTTCGACAGATCTGGAATTAAAAAAAAGAGCACTTGGCAGCCGGGCGGTGGGAGGGCAACACAGAAATAAGTTCGTTTTCACAATGAAATGATTGAACGACCATGTAAAAACATTATAGAAGTTATTCATATGTGACCGATAGAATCTAAACAAAACTTGTTTCAAAACTCAAGTGAATATTCTTTAAAATAATCACCGAATGCCTCAATTTAGGGCATTACTTTATCGTGCCAGCACCTACTGCAAACATGGAACTTTGATCATAAATTGATTTGATTTTTAAATTACCTTGTACGCTGTCATATAAATCAATGCTAAATAAACTGTACGAGTAACATAATATAATAGTTGAAAACATAATAAAAATAGTTGCGTTCATACAATATACCAAACATGCACGCGTGATAAGGTAAATGTAGAAGATGTCACATGCGCTGGATCTCCTCGGCCATGTGCGAGGGATGATCATTATTTTAAGGTTTTAATATTTGTGTTGTTGTTTTTTTTGGTTGATTGAAAAATTATTTGTACAGTTTTTAAAACATTCAAGACTTTCAAACCAACTATTCAAATATGTCTGACGAGTTGGAGTAATATCCCTTTTATTAATTTTCAGAACGACTTTTTAATTTACTCTCCAATGTTTGATTTAAACAGATACAAAATGAACAAACATTTATAACATATAGTTAAAACATTGTACACTGTATTTACGGCTATATAAACTCAAACAAGTTCTTATTCATGTAAGTGTGCGGGTGCGAATCTTGTGTATTTAATTAGATAACCGTTTACCGCTAGGTAGTGCAGCCGCGGATGATTTCCTCGGCCGCAGGCGAACGATAGATTACGTAAAGATCGAATTAACGCAAACACACGCACAGCTCAGAACCTAGGAAGATTTGAAAAGTTTGCAATTTAATGACTAAAATCTATCAAATAGAAACTTTTTTTTTTTTACTTAAAACCCACAATTGATCTATATGTCTGATATTGCATTAGATTGAGAATGGCATTGCTTTTAATAATTTTCTGAACGATTTTTTAATTGACACCATATCGTTTAATCCAATTTAAGAATAAACCTTTATGTGTACGTAATCAAAACTGAAACAATTCTTCAGTTCGAAGCTAAATTAACTCATATATGAGACGTGTATTGGATAACGGCTGACCGCTAGGTAGTCCAGCCGCGACAATGGTGACCGATTTTCTCGGCCGCGGGCGAGGGATAGCTTACGTAATGATACGCACACAGCTCTGATTTAAGGTGGATTTTAAATGCATGCAGTATGATAACTAAAATGTAATGCATAGAATTTTTTTCAATACTTATTTTGTGTTTTACTAGAGAAGAAAAAGAATGTTTTGTTTTCCGATTCTCTATAAGGACTGTGCACTATAAGAACTAAACAACAATGACTTAAACTTCGGAATTCTTTGAATAAAAAAAACAGCATGTGTTCTAATTTTTTTTTCTCATGAATTAAAGCCTCCTGTATAAACCAGCATACTTTCTGTGGTCACTTTATGCAAGTTTTAGGCATAAAGACTTTCGTTAAGTTGCCAAATGAAAACAGGTACATGTTAACATGTAAAGCGTTTTACACTCATACTACACAAATCACTTACAAAATAACATTGTAACGATCTTTATAAGATCCCAACAAACAACTTTTCCAGCGACAGCCATATCGAAATCCTAACCGTTTTCGAGTTATTCAGCAAAATCTTTTAAGGGCTACTGGCCCTTAATTTAAGGGGCCAGCCCTTTTTTATTGGTGTCAAATGAAAGCCCTTAACATTCTGCACAACTTTTGTCCTATATGTATTTAGGAAATATTTCAAACTAAAAAGTGACGAAGCTAAAACATGAGAAAATTTTTGCTATTTTTAGAACATAGATTTCGATTGATTAATTCGAGTGGAATATTTGGATAAAACTAAAATACAAAAATCAGAGGACAATATTCAAAGTGTCAATAATAAAGATTTTTAACTATAAATTATTTGCTACGGACCATTTCGGAGCCTTTGTCTGGAAACTAATGCCTCTAAAACTTTAGAAAAAGGGGAATAACTCAAAACCGGAAGTTGCGATTTCAATTCTTTTTGTGCTCTAGAAACCTCATTCAATATACAATATACCGTGAAAATTTGAACGAAATCGGATGACAAACAAATAAGTTATTGAGGATTTAAAAACGTCTAGAAGAAGAAAAATAACTAGAGCAAAGCTCGTTGCAAAGCAACGAGTGGGTCTTCCGTTAATGTCAGAAGTAAAGCTGGAAGTTCCTGTAAGAAGCAGAGCTCTTAAACCAATAACAAGAGTAACTAAAATAAAAAGATGAAAAAATCGAATTATTCCTGGTACGACTTAACAAAACCCGAATGATTTTAAGTATTATTTAACAAAAACTTTTTTGATTTCAAGAACGACTTAACAAAAAAATCCGAATGTGTTTAAGTACGACTTAACAATTATTTTTGGTACGAGTTAATTTTACTATAAACATTACGCTATTTTTTAAACCAAGAACGCGGAAACAAAATTTCCGGAAAAATCAATTTTTAAACCCCGATATCTCTGTAATGCATCGTCTGATTTTAAAACGGATTTCAGTTTTAAATTAAGCTTAATAAAAGCTGCTTTGTTGCTTTATAATAAATATCAAATTATTGGTCAGAAAAGAGTTATCATAAAAAGACTTAGTAGCCCTTGTACCCCCTAATTTGTGGGGCTAGCCCCTTTTTCTTGATATCAAATAAAAGGTCTCGCTAATATAAACATATTTTGTTTTACAAGCGTTCATGAATTGTAAACCGTACTCGAGATATATGTACAAATGTGTTTTAGGGGCCGACCCTTTAACCCCTTACCGGGGCCACTAACAAGAAAATTTTTGGTTTAATGTTGTTCAGAACATTATTTTGAACAACTTTTGTTCTACATTGCTTTTTAAAATATTTCTCCTTTTTCAGATATTAATGATCATAGTTTTGAGTTCTGGCCCCTTGAAACCCCTAATTACGTAATATATGACTTAGGTATGGTACTGTATAGTTGAACAACTGTACAAAGAAAATTTTTGCTTCTATAATTAATAGCAAAATATTTTTCAGTAAATAGTTATTGTAAAAAGACATTAGAGCCCTTTTGGCCCCTAATTTGAGAGGCCAGCCCGTTTTTTTTTTATATCAAATTTAAGGTCTTGCAAATTTAAACATATTTTGTTCAACAAGTGTTCATGAAATGTTAACCGTTCTTGAGATATCTGTACGAATATGTTTTAGGGGCCGACCCTTTAACTCCTAAATGGGGTCATAAACAAAAACATTTTAGGTAGCATATTGACAAGAACACCATTTTAAGCAACTTTTGTTCTACACTGCTTTTAAAAATATTTCTCCTTTTTCAGATATTAATGATCAAAGTTTTGAACTTCTGGCCCCTTGAAACCCCTAATTACGTAACATATGACTTAAGTGTGATACTGTATAGATAAACAGCTGTACAATAAACATTTTTGCTTATATAATTAATAACAAATTATTTTTCAGTAAAGAGTTATTGTAAGAAGACTTTAGAGCCCACTTGGCCCCTAATTTGAGGGGTCAGCCCCTTTTTCTTGTTATCAAAGGAAAGCTCATGAAAATTGAAACAATTTTTGCGTTACATGTTTTAACAAATTATGTGCACATCGAAAGGTATTACAGAAAATGTGCAAAAATTTCGGGGGAAAATTTGGTGCTAATTTTCAGGTTCAGGCGAGCTTCGAGGCCTTGAGCAATTTTCATAATTGGAAGCATGGGGGTACATCTACAGACATTCATCTACAACCCCTGAAAATTTTAAGCTTCTATCTTGATTAGTTTCAGAGGAGATGCGTGGACAAAATGACCCTTAAAAATTTACAAAATCGTCTATATCTGAAACCGGAAGTGACGTCATCATGCAAAAATTTTATAATATGTAGCGACGTTGATGTTCTATAACTCCAAAAAATTTCGTGCAAATCGGTTGGGTAGTTTTTGAGAAATAACGCTCCAAAAAAGTCAGAAAAAGAAAAAAAAGAATAATAAGAATAAAGAAAAAGAAACCGTAGAATAACAAGAGGGTCTTCCGTTGGAAACGGAAGACCCTAATAATGAAGAAGAACCATCAGAATCAGTACAAGGTCTTCCGTTGGAAACGGAAGACCTTAATTACAAAAAAAAGAAGTATCGTCTGCAAATAACCGAATTTGATTTTCAAGATTAAGAGTGATATCATTAATATATACCAAAAAAAAGAAATGGACCAAGTACAGAGCCCTGGGGAACACCAGCATTTATACATTGTTTAGTAGAGGAATATCCTTCTAACAATACTTTTTGTTCGCGGTCAGTAAGATAATTTTCAATCCAATCTAATATGTTCCCATAGATACCATTTTGTTTTAGCTTATATAATAGTCCCTTGTGCCAGACCTTGTCAAATGCTTTTGAAATATCACAAAATATAAATCTAACATCTTTTCCTTGGTCTAGATTGCTAATAATAGTATTATATATTTCCAAAAGTTGATTCACAGTAGAATTTCTAGGTTGAAAACCCGATTGGTTTTTAGATAAAAGATTCTGCTCTAACATGTAGTTGTAGAGGTATTTAAAAATGATTTTTTCCATAATTTTGCATAAAATACTAGTTAGAGCGATTGGTCTATAGTTTCCTGGCTCTTTAGGGTTACCTTTGTTTTTGTAAACTGGTGTGATATTTGAAATCTTCCACACATGAGGGAGTTGTTTAGTACTCAATGATGAATTGAACAATTTTGTAAGGGGTTTAATAATGGAAGGGATAATATTTTTAAGTATATGTGGAGAAATATCATCGGGTCCTGGAGGTTTAGATGGATTTATATTTGAAATTGGTATAATGTTATAGCTAATTATAATAATTTTTCCTTTCATTTGAATTCTCTCTGCTTTTGAAAATGATTGAAATGCAAAGTAACACAATATTATTTATTTCACATATTAAAATCTTTTAAATTACTTTTTAAAACAATATTTTCATGATTGGTCTCTTTTAGCCATAGGTTATCTCTAACCCCCCCCCCCCCCCCCCAAAAAAAAAAAAAAAAACCCAAAAACAAAACCCCCCAAAACAAAGCGGGCGTTGCGCAGACAAATCTAGTAGACTCAACTACGATATCTGTTCGACAGTGTACGATGTGTGTGTGATAACAGGATGCGTTGGGACGATTCGGCAACTAAGTAACAAGCGCTTTGATATCTTCCCACTAGAAGGTAAGATAGGAGACGAGTTTTATACGATACTCTTAAGAATGAGTACGTATTATTGTACGATTGATACACGATATCCTCACAGATATCGAGTTTTTAGACATATATATCTGGTGTGTTAGTAGAAAAAGTGATTGTTAAACAAATTAATGATTGTATTTAATCATAAAATACATGTACTTACCTGAAAATAGTTAAGATTTTAAAACATAAGACAAATAATGTAATCAGTGGTAATATTCTTATAGATTATAAAAAATATGAAGACAAGTACATGGAATGTCTAGTCACTGTGAAAAGTTTTTGTACGATCAACAGGATTTATTTTCGGTCGTAATTCATTATATCGCATCGAATCGCATTTCATCGAAAACAAGAGCAGCTTGTCGTGACCCCTAATTTTGATTATCTTAGTCAATCGTGAAGGAAACAAACATTATATTTCGCTGCGTTCAGTTGCGATGTGTCATTATGATCACCGTTCATTTTCATTGTAGAAAACCATGCCCCATCTAAACAAAGCCAACTGGTTCGTGATTAACATATCATATCGTACACAAACGTATTTGCACATATTATTTACGAGTTAATACTTTCTGGCTTAAGCAATGGATATTTGCCATATACCTACTGTGAAGATAATGTGACTCATGACTTAGTATTTAAGGTAGTCCATCCATAACTATCATATTTCATATCTAATAGATTGCAAGTTTGATTGCCAAAATCCTAGTGTGGTTTTTAGGGGTTTATTTGAAATTTATTTGAATTTTAAATATTGAATATTAACAAATTTATCACATCTTGAAGTTAACATTGAAGTCTATGGAAAAAATGCATTTTTGAATATATCTTTATAGTACAAATTATTTTCTCACAAATCTCTTGGTAAAAAGTTGCAAAAGCTTGCCCTTTCTTTACCGATGCTAACAACATTCATTATTTACCGTACATTTTTAATAATTGATTTTTTTTTAATTTGCAAGGAGCAGACAACTCTTTAAAAAGTTCCAAGTGGAAAAAGTTAATTTAATCGACTGCATACATATTCCTGAGTTTGGTCTATGTCGGCCTCATAATAATAATTCTAAAATAGATATTCAATATAGTTCATATCAATCAAAATTGTTAAATTCACCTCAGTTATGGATTGACTACCTTAAGTATAGACATGCGATTTTTTTAAAGCACTAATTCCAAATAAATTATTTTCAAAGAGCGTAATTTTTTCATAAAGCGTAGCCAAATACCCTTGTGAACACGGAAGCGTAAAAGAATTCAACGTGTAACGCGATATTTAACAGCAATTCCATTGGCTTTAATAGAATATTTTTTATAGATTTTTTACAACTGGGGATTTAAATTACCGCATACTTTGTTCGCCTTGCGAAACATTCAAACCGAAAGAAGCTCTTTATACTTCCCGTAAAACTGCGTTGTGAGACAAGCTAGGGATTAGGTCAGTTTGTAGAAATAATCACATCCAAAAAAGAGGGATAATAAGGCAAAGATAACAATTGATGTTATCACAGTATATGTGATTTGTTCTAATTTCAAAACGGTGAAGAGGAAAGCCACAATCTTCAGGAAAAGAAAATAGTTAATAAACCTGTGGTTAATCTGTGAAGATATTGGGGAACTGATTAAATCAAGTTTGGAATGTGTGTTTCTAGTGAAATTTTCAACAAAATTGACAGTCATCTTTTACAATGTCGAAAACTAAAGCTGGGGAATTCTACACTAGCACTTGCCCACAGTTACACGCCATGATTGTGTTGATGTTAATCTTGCACACTTCCATGACAGTAAGTTATATACGAAACTTAGACGTTGCATTGATTCGTCCGTTCCCACAAAGAAGTCATTCTTATTTTACAAAACCATTGCGATTTAAAAACATATTATCAAATTCGATTTATCGAGATTTTTCTAGTCGCGTCGCGTTTAATTTTGGCAGCTGCATTTAGTATAAACAATACCCGCCTTCTGTTTTTCTCTGTTGTTGTTCTGACTTTGCATAATCGAGTCTGCACCGGCAGCCAATCAGCGATGAGCTAACTCCACCAAGAAAGTTTGTAGTTAAAGAGTTCTTATTGGTGGATTCAGCTTACCGTTGATTGGCAACTGGGGCAGACTAAATTAGCACAAAGATAACAACAAATTATCATAAGAGAAAAGAATCAGAAGGTTAATTCCTGACTGTCGGATTTTGGGTATTTTTCGATAGTGTATATTTGTGACAAAACATACATACGGCACCTAGCTGTAGCTTAACGAAGAAAAGGCTTGAACTGTATACCTAAATGAAAAAGATGAAACAGCGCATGAAATTACCCTAATTTTGAACAGATTCACTTTTTTTCCAACAACATTCTGTGTGAATAACGTATAAACAAATCTTCAATCAGCTCACTATCTACTGCTGTCACTTTTCTTTCCTAAACTTTTTTTTTTCGAAAAAAAAACCCCAACCTGTTGGCTAACCAACACCAGTAAAAGGATGAAGTAATAGTTTTTAAATATATAAAACAAACCAGGCCACTTTATGGGACTGGTGATGGCGTTGAAAAGAATTTTATAGACAAGTTCAGTAGTGACAACTGCGATAACTGAAAATGAATGAGGATATATTCTATTGATTTTTATTATTATTTACACAGACAATGAAATGGCAAACAGAGAATAAAAAAATCGGATACTTGCCCCCCCCCCCCTCTCACAGAGAGAGAGAGAGAGAGAGAGAGAGAGAGAGAGAGAGAGAGAGAGAGAGAGAGGGGGAGGGAGAGAGAGAGATAGTTGTATCATAATTTAAACACAAGGAAAAATTCGATGTTGGGGAAAATAAACTATTCTAAATAAATTCCCATAATTTTGGCATTGCGTAAGCATGTAGAGATAACTCTGCATAGAAACGAGTTGATCAATCATGCAGATTTTACCGGCGTGTATTGTTTATGCTTGTAGTAATTGTCAGATGCTATCAGAAAGAGAGAAAGTAGGCAAGTTATATAATAAGTATAACAAAACCTACTTCTTTTTGTCTTTTGTGCTTTTAACAGATTTGAGAGCATGCTAAATATAGGTAATTTCCGTGAAATAGCGAAGTTATAACACTCAATATATTTTCAGGGAATCAATGAATTCGCATAACCGGTGAAACTGTCCAAAAATATAAAAATGATTGAGCGAACGCATGATTTTTATACAAAATGGACTCTACCTTAATTCACAGCATGCAATTAAATCCTGAATTTTTTGATATGATATTATTTTACAGGTATAGATAATTTATGTGAAAAATCTCTAAGATTACACTGTAGTATTACATTTATATTTTCTCTATTATCAAAGACACCGGAAGCAAGTAAGGACGCATGTGATGTATCAAGGTCAACAATACAGCTTGTTAAGAACTGTCCAGACAGTGAAGAAAAATGGAGGGAGGCTGCAGCAAGAAAGAACTGTGCAGCTTATGCCAATCAGTGTAGCGACCCTACAAGACTTGTTTATCACTGTTTATTAAATGAATATATCAACCAGACACTCGAAATATGTGCTTATGCACAGAACATAGTGTTAGGTAAGAATATGTTTTCCACTATGCAGAAAAAGTAGAGCTAAAAAAAGTCACCCATTTGATGCTATTTCTAGCGTGCCTGTGTTAACATTGTGTATTTCAGTTGGCCACATAAAAAATTTACATAATTATTTAAGCGCTTTATAAACATTAGTCTTTGACACTAGACGTAGATGAAAAAACCCAACCATAAACAAACACAAAAAAACAGCCCCCCTCCCAAAAAAGGCCCATAGGCCACATTGCTCACATGAACTTGTGCAATCGTATTTCGTAAAACTCTCCTACATATCTAGATTTGACTATTTACTAAACAATACATTAAAAAAGCACACTTTTTGGTCACCATATCCTACGTGTAAGTTCTAAGATGCATCAACTGAACAATCATATTATTTTACACCTCAATGTATTAAATGTTGTCATTGTTAATTATAGTAAAATGAATTATGAAAATAATAGCAAAGGTCACCAAGACCTTGTTTTAGGAAATGAAAAGAATAGAATGCTACATTGCTATATAATTAATCCGGGGATCACGGTTTGAAAAATTTAGATCTGCACTAGGATGCTAGCCTATAAAATAAAAAATTGAAGCATTGTCATTCTTGACATTTTTTTTTTTTTTTTACATATTCCCAGCAAACTTCTATCGTGAACTCTTAACCCCTCTTGGGTCACCGGTATTAGTTAAGAGGTGGGGGTAGGGGTCGTTTTTTAACAATGTAGAATCTACACTATCTTAGGATGCATTGTTATATCACAAGTTGAAACATGGTAGTTATTAAACAGAAGATATTTTTGAAACACTTACCTTATTTTAACTGTTTAGTATTAACCTCCCCTTTTGGCCTTTGTCTTTACAATCCCTTTCCAATAAAAATGCTCTGTATTAAGAACGGTTAAATTTATCCCTGTGATTCTTGACAAGAAGAAAAAAATATGAAAGTTTATAGAGGGACAGACAGACAGACAAACACACAGACGGACAGAGGTACAGACATGCTTGCGGAGGTGGAAAACAGGTGATCAAAACTCACTGCTCCTGTTTTGTGTTTTTCCTTTAGACTTTTGATTTTTGTACACTGTTATCGCCATCACCTTTCATTCACAGTTCAGGTGATATAAAAAGAGGAAGAAAAACAAATCGGGGACTCGCTTTCTGTCTAATTTCTACCATACTTAGTGACCATACATATATTAAAGGAAGCAACTAAAATAGCCCCACCCTATTAAATTTTAAAATAACTGTTTGAGTTGCACAATTTCATGATGTAAATATAGGGCTAATCAAGAAACATATTTGTATTGTGCTATGCATTTGCAATACATGAACAACGGCTTCTGAGCTACATACTTAATTTAAAAGGCATTGCTAAATTTAGGTATACATTTGATTTATTGGTTACAATGCTGTAACAAAATTTTTAAAGTTAACTGTTTAGTTCTAAGCGAGATACAGTCATCGCAATTCTTTGTTTTTGTAAACGATGCTCGTGCCAGTTTAAAGTAGTTAATGCATTTTTTAACAAGCTTGCTCATTATGAAAACACAATACTGTTTGTAACACCTCAGTTTGTGTGAAATGTTATAATTTTAATTCAGCAATCTAAATGTAAAAATAAAAATATGGCATCGGCCTTCTTTGCATAACAAAGAATTCTAGGCCTTTTATCTCGCTTGAACTTGACAACTGACATTAACTTTTTTGACTATTCAAAAATTGTAGTTATGCATAATAGAAGTGGGAAAAAAAATTAACTAATCCGTGTCATCTTTAGCTTAACATCTGAATATATATTGCATTTGTCATATTTTGTATGACCACAATTGTACATGTATATTATATCTTTCGTTATGATTCATAAATTCACAGGTTATTGTACGTACTACAGCGGAAACCACATATTACCAAACTTTAGGACAAGCTGTAAGACATTTGAAAAGAATCCTTGTCCTATTTTTTACCGATCAACTGAAGCTTTTAAGTGTAAGTTACAGGTTGAGTTACGTTTTCTCGTACATGGCTTTGGTAAACAATTTTCATTACACATATATTTATTTATATAAATAATACGAGTCAAATGAATCTTAATTCGCAAAAGGATTTTCGTGGTAACATGCAATAACCCTTTTATAATATCTTTTTCATTGGCTGAAAAGAATATTTATCAATTTAAAGAAATTTATCAGAATATGGCTAACGACAAAACGTATTAATTCACTAAACTTCATTTTAGTAACTTAAACAATAAAATGTCAATTTAAAGGTCAATAGCACGTTTTTTTTTGGCAATTTATAATTTTTCACAGAGATATTCAAACGCACATTCATGCTATCTCAACAGAAATATACATATAGTCTGAGGAATATGGTTGATACAACCATCTGAAAGAACAAAAAATATACACGTTTATTCTTGAAAAATATTTCTCATCACAGTCCATCTTTTATCAAATATTTTCAGTTTAGAATTTTATGAATTATGCCTTTTTTCAATTTCATATTTTAAGTTTTAGGTAAGGTGATTAACCAGTTAAACATAGAGATTTGTTTTGTTTGGTACTGTAATAAATAAATAGTTATATAAAATAAGGGAATTTACAACCATGCTTGTCTCCCAAAATAACAATTGGGAACAACTTATAATCATATGTTTAATAGTTTGAGTAGAGAAATAGCCATCTGAAGTAAATTTTGTCGTCTTCAAACTATTTTTACATGTATCTGGAAAAGTTCTGTGTAAAATTTCATAATGAAACCATTAACCAGCAAAACATAGTTTGAATACATACTTAGTATATATATATATATATATATATATATATATATATATATATATATATATATATATATATATATATATATATATATATATATATTTCTTGAACTACTTTGTTTCTGCCCGAAACTGGCCAAATATGTTTTCAAAAGATATAAAAGAAATAAATATGGAGTCCTACATTTCATTTTGTTTGAAAAGTTGAAAAGTATGCATACAAGAACAGGACAATTCTTATTTAATAACCCAAAACAGCTGTCGAACTGTGCAGCTAAAGACTTATTTTGAAGATTAAATAATCAGAAAAAATCTGAAGGGGTTCATTGGTGTCCTCTCTACAACCATTCTTCTTTAGAAAGAAGTTTGAATATTGCTAATTTCAGTTGTAACTTTGCCTGAAAATAGGATACCCTTTTTTTATCAATCAGCATGGGATCAATTTTCTAAACAGGAAAAATCCAGCCTATACTTAGAACACCTGTGTCTATGGAGACGTTATAGTTTTATAAAAAAAAAATGTCAATTCAAAACAATTTCAATGAAAATATATATGCGGTGTACTTCCATAGACACATACAAATATATCTTGTGGTTTTTGAGGCCCATTTTAAGAATAGGGTACCTTGCGTTGAGACAAAGTTATAACTTAAATAAGCAAGCTTAGACATTTTTATCAACAAATGGTTCTTGAGAGGACATCAATATACCCCCTTCCTATTTTTTCAGATTGTCACAGTTCTACGGTTATACGCAGGGATTAAAAAGGCATTTACTGTTCTTGCATGCCTACTATTTAAACAAAATGACATGTAGAACTTCGTATTGATTGCTTTTTTATCTTTTGGCAACGTTTTACGCCAGTTTTGGCAGAAACAAACTAGTTCAAGAAATTTTTAGATTCTTAACTTCAAATACACATGATGGCCACACATCCCCTTGATTGAGTATGAGCAATTAGCGTGTCCAGGGGAGATTTAATCCCGTAACTTGATACCTGATACCAAAAAAAAATATTCAAAAGTGTAATAGGTTACCATTTAAAAAAGTGCCTAGGTTTGTCACCGTTTGCTACACAAGAAATTATACCAAGCCTTTGAGATATTAGTAATTGTTTTTTTTAAAATAGAGATCTCTTTGATAGCACCAATTATAAAGTACTTTAAATCACCCCCCCCCCCCCAAAATGAAATAAAAAACGACCGTAAAGCCTTAACTGCCTTTCCTTCTGTGATATGTTCATCAAAGTTCTTTAAGACTTTACCATTCTAACATGGTACACGGGCAAAATGATCACATGTCTACCATCTTGTTCATGATTCAAATTTTTATCTAAATTTTCATAGGATATCTCAAGAGTATCTATAATTTCTGACTGGTTTGTTGCAACCACTATTGAAATAAAACCACTATTGAAATAAATTATTTCAATAGTGGTTGGGGATGTATATCATTAGAAAAATCACCTTGCAACCACTATTGAAATCCAACCACTATTGAAATAAATTATTTCAATAGTGGTTGGGGACGTGTTTCATTAGAAAAATCACTTTGCAATCACTATTGAAATACAACCACTATTGAAGTAATGATTCAATAGAGGTTAGGGATGTATTTCATGATAAGAACTACTTAACAGACACCATTAAAGTTAAACTACTATTAAATTTATTTTTTTAATTGTAGATGGGAATGAATTACTTATAAATATAACTATGTAATCACTATTATGTAATACATTTGGAAAGAAAGAAGTGTATATCATATTTGCAAACTATTTTGAAATGCAAAAAATCTAACGAATAATATCAAATACACAATTATGGTACAATTTTCACTGCTGTGTAGAAGTAAATAACCAATTCTCGCAGATAAACATGCATATACATTTGTTTTTATTTAACAAACAATTCAAATACACAATTAAGGTACTAAAGACTTGCATATTTTATGGTAATAGTAATCAAGACTATGATGTAAATGTACTTATTTTAGGATTTTCACTGTTGTGCAGAAATAACCTATCCTCGCAGATTAAGATATGAAATTGTTTTCATATTTATCTTTACCTGTCTCTTTCTATAGATATATCATGTTTTATGGAAATTGTAAATTATTTGTACTAGAAGACAACGTTGTAAATTGCCAGAACTTCTATTCAAAACCCCTGCATATTAAAAAATAATTTATAGCTTATATATCATTATAGATTTATGTAATAATATCACTATTAAGATAAATAGTTTCAATGATGGTTAGGGATGTACTTCATTAAGACCAATATTGAATGAAATAAATATTATTACAATAGTGGTTGGGTATGCGTTTCATTATACCCACTATTGAAATAAGTTATTTCAATAGTGGTTAGGTATGAATTTCATTTCAACCACTATTGAAATAATTTATTTCAATTGTGGTTAAGGATGCTGTTCATTACAACCATTATTGAAATAAAATATTTTAATAGTGGTAGGATGTTATTCTAATGCCTATTATTCCGACTGTGAATAACATTTTCGGTTCCAGATGACAGGTGGAATGGGAAACATGACCATATAGAGGTAAATCAAAGAACATCATAATCAAAAAGGAATTCATCATCTCATAAGACATACTTCTTTTCTTAAGAAACTCCCCAAGCAGAAAGGAAAGTGTTACAAACAGACATAACAATAGACATAAAACTAAAATGCATCATTAACCACTATTGAAATACTTTATTTCAATAGTGGTTGAAATGAAAGGTATCCCCAACCACTATTGAAATAAATTATTTCAATAGTGGTTGAAATGAATCGCATCCTTAACCACTATTGAAATAATATATTTCAATAGTGGTCGTAGTGAAGTAACCCCCAACCCCTATTGAAATAATTTATATTAATTGTGATATTTATAATAATATTTATCAATATATAATTATTCAATATACAGGGGGTTTGAATAGAAGTTCTGGCAATTTACAAGATGTTCACAATTGTGCAAATAATATACAATATCATAGGACATATGTTTGTAGAAAGAGAAATGTAAAGAAAAAAATGTAAATTTTCAAAGAAAAATTAATGAAGAAATTCATTCTAAGCTATGATTGAAAAAATTGTTTTAATTGTAGTTGTACTTCAACAGTGTCTGTAAATTGATTTTCAAAATGGAATACATCCCGGAATACTATTTAAATATTTTATTTTAGTAGTGGTTGTATTTCAATAGTGGTTGTGATTCTTCAGATGAAATACATTCCCAACCAGTTTTGAAATAATTTATTTCAATAGTGGTTTTATTTCAATAGTGGTTGCAATGTGATTTTTCTAATGAAATGCTTTCCCAACTACTATTGAAATAATTTATTTCAATAGTGGTTTTATTTCAATAGTGGTTGCAACACTGGTTATTTATAATTTTGTCTCTTGTGTTAACTACCTTTATAACTGTTTTGTTAAGAAATGTTCTAGATTCAAGGTGACAGAAGTTATTTCGTAGATTTTTGCCAAGCTAAATCATACGTAGTATTTCCAAAAGACATAAGGTTTACATTCATTCTCCAAGAAACCATTTCCAAACTGTGTTTAACAAACTGTATTTGATTCTTGACCTTTTCAACATAAGCTTTACCATAAAGTAGATTATTTTTGATTTTCATAAGCTTCGTGCTCTTTCAAATGTATTCAATCTTCTTAATTTAACAACAGCAGTAGCAGAGTGGTCAGACAGATATTAACCAGATTCGATAAATATATATATATATATATATATATATATATATATATATATATATATATATATATATATATATATATATATATATATATAATCAACTACATTCTAGTAAAATTCTCTGACATCCGGATATAATCAAATTTCTATTATTAAAGGGGATTTTTCTTTTTCCATGTAAACATCTTCTTTTTCTAGGTTAAGAATTGTATAATAATCTACAAGTTTCAAACCACTCATCATTTCTACAGCTTTTTCTCTTGCCTTGCCCTAGGATTGTTTTTATGGCTATAATATTGGATGCTTATTGTTTAATTTAGCGTTGAATTAAACTCTTTGCAAAATATAAAGTAGTCATTAACAAATTCTAAAGAACCAAATTTCATTAAAAAAGAAAAAAAAACAACCATTCCCGAACATTGTCCTAAAATTCTGGACAGTCAGATTAAGGATCATAAACATTTATTAGTGTAAGAGTTATTTTGAGTTAGTTAGAAGTATAGAACGGTTACTTTAGAATTGGAAAAAAGTGATGTATATTATTTGACTGTTTTACATCTGTTTCTGTTAGTACTAGAAAAATTGTGAACTGGGTTGATAGTCTTAAGACTGTCGTATTAGCATATCACCTACACACATATTTGAAGAATGGCAAAGACTACGGTCAAGATGCGGGAATAGCTTTACACACTCGCCATATATGAAAAATGAACTTGTCGCTGTTGAAAAGCCACATCCAAGGGTTTTTTTTTTTATAATAAAAAGAAATCCTATTAGAAACATGTACATTGCACTTTTCACACTGTCAATTTTCATTAACTTAGTTGAGAGGGCTAGGGGTAAATTAATGTTTCATTATGATTTAAATAGCTAAAAGTTGGGTATAATATCTGTTCTCATCATATAACCTAAAAGACTAAGAACGTAAATTTTGGCATAAACTTTACTATCATTATATTGTCAAATGTATCAAACATCATTCATTCATTTTTTGGCATCAAAACTTTTTACATTTCAGACAAAGGATGCTATGAACTGACAAAAAAATCAGATCATATTTGGAGATTTGAAGTGATTAGGAGAAAACAAACCAGTTCTCTTGCTGTAACTACACCATCAACCTATTCGACTCTAATTCGGTAAGTTATGCAGTTTGATGTGTTTTACTGTAATTCTTTTTCAAAGAACAATTTAATATTTAGTAGTGTCAGTCTACACGTTTGAAAAAAGGTTAGGAAGCCAACATAATACATCTCAAAACAAGGATATTGTTCTTTTGTTACCCCACTCCACTCATACACGCAAGAAAAAAGATAAATATACCAAGTTGATTGATTGATATCAAGTGTAATCCGATTTTCCACTGACTATTTATGGCAACCTTTAAGACACACAATGATTTTTTTTAAATAAACACAATGATAGATTGGATTGGATTGACGTCAATGTCATGTTTTTGCATGTACATTTAGATTGCTAAAAAGAGAAATACTACATCAGAATTGTTATTGAAATATGAAAACAACAATTATCGTTGAAAAAGATATAGCTTATAGGTAAACTTTAAGAAATAAACCACAAGTTTTTATGAATGTAACAGGAATATCTCTGAGTTCGAGATCTAGATTAGTTGTTTTAAAAATGTTCATGCCGATAACTTGACTATGTACTACGTTCTGGTTTTATAATATTAAAGTGAATGAATTTGCATTAGTGAATGTTGTCACAGTAAAAGGTATTTTTAGATATTAAACAAACTTAAAAGTTGACAACGTGACAGACTGAAAAAAGGATATCTAAATCTTGAAACAAGACAATGAGTGTACGACGGTAAAGCATAATAAAAACACCGATGGAATATACTTCCCCATAATTATTTGTGTACGTACGAGTAATTAGTCTCATCCGTGCCTTTTTTCTAGATGTTTAAAACTTCTTTAAAAAACTATTTATATATTACCATCTGTTAGGCCTTCATTATGTGTAATGTCACACACAAAAATAAAACTGATATATTTTACTTCTTCCCATCGCTAGAAAAATTTAACCTTCATATAAGAGTAATCTGTCTAGATGCGACGATGTAAGAACAATGTGTTTATTAAATACATTGATGTTAAAGTAATTTGTATGATTACTTGACTTTACATTACATATTGAATTTCCTTTTATCCAGTTAGAAACATCATGCACTTAGCATCGTTTTTGAAAATGGGAAGGGGGAGGGAGTGAGACTCATCCAAAAAAAATTGACAAGAATAAAAAAGGAAAAAGGGTACTTTCGAAAATCCTGAAAATCCTAATCCGTGTGTGTGTGTGGGTGGGGGGGGGGGGGGGGGGGTTAGCAAGTATACCTTTAACTTTAATTTCAGTGTGTATTTCTTCAATTTTTAACATGGTTTGTTAAAATTGGGGGTGGGGGGTGGGGGGCAACTCCATGTTATTTCGATTTTTTGTATGTAAATTTTAAAAAAAATCTTCCCAACGCAAAAATGGGGGGGGGGAGGCTCCCTGGGCCCCCTGATGCTACGTGTCTGTGCATTCTACGTGTGTCCTAATAATCATGGAATGAAATAAATAGAATAAATACCAATTTGCTGAAAGAATGAAAAAAAATTCTTACATCTTCTTTTAAATTTTAGATTTGAGATTAAAATTTATTTTGTTTTAATAGACATTTTGGTAACGCTATGCATCTTCTATGAACTACTCTGTTTCGAATTACAATAAAGTTGATAATCGTATTGAAGAGAATCAACTCTCTTGAAATGTTTGTACCAAAGTAAAATGAATTAAGAAATGATGAACAGAACTGTAAATCCAAACCCATTTTTATATAATTACTGCTATATTTTTTAAGTTTGGACGATATTTGTACGTTAGCTTCTGTTATGGTCTAACATTTTTTGTTTTAGCATTTTAATTTGCTGATTAGTTATACAAGATCGTCTGACACATACTTTCAAGCCGCCTTTCTAACTTTCAAATATTTCGAATATATATATATATATATATATATATATATATATATATATATATATATATATATATATATATATATATATATATATTCGAAATGATAAATCGTATTTGAGTATACCTGCGCTCTATACTTACAAAGGCAAAGTATCAAGGAAAAATGACGGTATTTACATTTGGAAAAAAAATTGCTTAAGTGACGTCATAAATGGACAAGTCAGGGACAATGGTGACTAATGTTGAGTCTAATATAATGGATATAATGGATAAAGATTTGATTTTGATTCGATACTACATAAAAATTGGTTTAAAATTTTTTTTTTTTTTTGGGGGGGGGGGGGCAGTAATCTGATCATACATATAGTCCTTTATTGTAAAATACACCATTCTGACATTGCCCCTGATATTTTGCCTTTTTATTTGAACTGAAATAGTCGCATACCGACAAAATATATACAATTTATGACTTCGTCTGTTTACTTGAATATCCAAATTGATTATCATTAATCAAAATGGAGTTGTGCTAAATATTTTTAGTTGAAGAAAGTTTGAAGAAAAGCAATATTACGTTATCCAAAAATTATTGTTAAACTTTTAGCGGATTTTACTAACATAAAAAGGTCCAATTCATAGTTGAATATGTGGGTTTGTTAATTATATATTAGAACAACAAAGAATAATAATTTAAGATGTCTAATTTAAAACTACTTCAACAATGGTGATTATGTCGGTGCAACAAAGAATGTTAACGCTGGTTGAAAATTGAAAATGATGTCCGGGTCAAATTTCAACCAGACTGAAGCTAGCAGCCACTAATAGCAGCCACTAAGCCCGAAGAAGCTATCAGCCAATAAAGAAATTCATCAAGTACTGAGAGTACTCGAACAGAAAATTATGTTTTCTTTATTATCGACATATGGGGGTTCTATTATCTCATATTTGTAATAATACGATGTCTTTTTAGAAATCGATTGATGTTGTTTCCAGGGGAGTGAAAAGGCCCCAGGATTATTTTTTAAACACGCACATGTTCAACTTCAAATTGTCTTGCCACACTGGATTGGCTTGGGGTTTTTAATGTATTTGTATCGTTTTATACTTTTTAATTTACTTTAATTTATCAAGTCTTTTCTATCATAATACGTTTGCATATCACATACGATGCATATAGTTTTTCTATTTGTATCAATAAGACTACACTTAGGATAACATTATTTTCATAACATATGACCCGTATAGACTTATTTCATTTCTATCCAACAAAGACGCATTTATAACTCTTATCCAGGCGAGCTTTCCTGCTTCGGAAGTCGTCAATGCTCGTACAAATTATTGAGCATTAATCATTTTGATATTAATTTAAAAATGTGGATAATTAAGTAAAATATAATTTTCTGTTCGAGTATTCTCAGTACTTTGATGAATTCCTTATTGGATGCCTGCTTCTACGGGCTTAGTGGCTGCTGTTAGTGGCTGCTAGTTTCAGCCTGGTCTAATTTCAACCCGGGTCAAGATTCTTCGTTACGCCGGCGAATGCGTCAAAAATGTCCAATACTCCCTGAACACATCCCCGAAAAAGTTTCTGTGTAGTGTTTGTATCTGTATTGAACACAATATTTGTTTCTGTCGAGTCAAGATCAGTAGCTTATTATTCATCATTTAATATTGTTAAGTTTAAGAAAAGTAAATAATCACTGATCGCGACTTGTCTGATAAAAATATGACAACTGTTCATTATTGTGCTGTCAGTTAATTATCATGACTTCTCAAAATAAATTAAAGTTGAAGCGATTAACCGGAAATATTACAGAAACGGCCGGTATTGGTTTGACAATCTTAGCAAACCACGGCCCACATGAACGATAATGATTGAAAGAGGTATATATAAACGGAATCCGGACCATGGCTTGAGACGATGTTGTTTGACATATATTCCTTTTAGCTCTATCTACACAGTTTAACAACAAGAAACAGAGTTCTTAGTCTTAATAACAATAATAATCAATAATCAATGCTGAAAAATGACACGCGTGTCAATTTTTAACTCGGTTAATATTCTTTGTTACAACGATGATCCCTATTGTTTAAGTAGTTTTAATTCAACCAACTTTAATTGATATTCCTTGTTGTTCTAATCTATAATTAACAAACCCATATATATATATATATATATATATATATATATATATATATATATATATATATATATATATATATATATATATATATATATTCTTTTATCATGTTATATCATTAAAGGTTACAAATCCATCCACTAATGCAATTGAAAATGTGTGCAAATGTGTACCATTCGTGTTCAATGTAGTACTTATTTCTCATTTTTTTTCCATATCATTAGAGGTTACGGTTTTTGACCGCTAATGATATAAATCTGAAATTATATCATTAGCGGTCGGTTAGGTTGTTCGTTAATGATAAAATTATACCATTAGTGGTCAGCATCCTGACCACTAATGCAACATAATATCATTAGTGGACGTTGTATCATTAGAGGTTGCTACAAAGCTTATTGTTACATGTATACATGTAGATATGCAGGTTTCTTTTACTAAAATATAAAATCAATATGAAGCGGTATTGACATTTTAATGTGTAATTTTTTAGACCAAATTCATATAATTTTTACTTAACAAAATACACTGTAGCTCTTAGGAAAATATTTAATTTTAATTTCATATGATTCGCACATTTCCTACAGAATCCCTTATATGTAAACGTGTTCCTGTCTATAGCCGCTGTGTTTCAACACCTTTGAATTCTATTATTTATGCAAAGATCAAATAAATTTTGAAATCCGGCATAATTCAATTTCAAGTAAAAAAATGGCCTTTGTGGCATTTTTTAAAATCTAGCTTAAGGGAAGATATTATGAGAATATTTGTATATTAAATGTACTGCTCCCACAATTCAAACAAAAAAATTACAATTCAATTTTATTGTTACACGCAAAGTTTGAATAGATTTAAATAAAACTACATGTAATGAGAAACATAATGTATAACACTATTTATCTATTGAAATAACCGACAAAAAAAGCACACGACGGGGTTGACCGGTAAGCAGAGGATGGTCACTCCGCAATGGCACCTTGTAAGCCTTCCGTCTTACGGATCCAATTGAGGGTCAGCTCAAACTTAGTGATGACAAGTCCAGTATTTCTTTCTCAAGCGGTTTTATTAAGCGTGATCGTATAGTTACAATTACATCAGCTAATAGCAGCCCAAATCAGGAGTCTCAGAATCTATCTCTATAAGCGGAATCTCTAACTTTAAATCTCTTCAACATCATTTTACATGGGTATATATAAGGTTTTACTAATGATGGACAGTTTTGACTAGTTCGGCCCATTTACGACGATCATGAGTGAACATTTATTGTTCAAAATTAAGATTAATAGTTTATTCCTAAATAAAGTAACAAAACCGTCAAAACTGCCAATCAAAGAGTCTGGATGCAGGATTTGAGTCTCCGAGTCCTGGGTCTCGGAGTCCCCCACCTAGTATGAGGCATCACTTACTCACAATACGTTCATTCATACACGGCATAAAAGGTTACAAAGGTTAATATATAGAATACACAATACATGACTCAATATAGAGTACTAGAGCTATCGTTGCAGACACAGAATCGCCAAATATGTCACATGTTGTTAAACTCTCAATTTGGATATTATTATGCCCGTATTATGCACCTGGTTTCATAACATCATTTAGGAATACTACGCATTGCTACAAGAGTCACAGAGTTCATTCTGTCAATTATCATTAACACCATTCAGTGCGCAGCATCTAGGTACACATAAATATCATAGTGACCATTATGTAATACTAGCAATTCAAGGTCATAGCATGGCTATCTGTTTACATACGTCCCCCAAACAAAAGAAATATCCCGAAGGGAGATTTCTCATGCCTGGCGCCCGGAATAGGAAAGCGTCCTTGATCTACCCTTGATCAGACGAACTTCCTAGTGACATACCAGTCAGAACATCTATGTTAAGAGATAGTAACAAGTGACATGTTTCCACCTCCAGCTTGGAACATCATTCATCTATAAAAACAAATCTATAACCAGGATGTATACCTAAAATCATATATAGTTGTTTGATTATATCGCATTACGACCATGAAAACAATAATGAATAAAGTATGACAATAATGATCAAGATGAAAATAATCGTAATTCATCATCAAAGTAATACTAAGTATGGTTAAGCTTGATGTCACATATATATATACAAAGTCAGTGCATGCTTATAAGTTCACAAAATATCTCTTCCTTCGTAGGGGTGAGGTTTGCGTCATAGGTTCGGAGTCCATCGGTTCCTTCCTGAAGTTCTCCAGAGTGAATCACCAAATACAAGATTTATATTAGCACAAGATAACGCACATTTCTACTTTAACACATTTTACACAATTCACATTTTTAATTTTCACTAACTTTCACAATTCCTTTATAAGGAATACACACTTCTTCACGGCTGCAACTCAATTATTCATCCATCATCGGCACCCGTGGATAGAGGGTTGGCGCGGATGGCGAGGCGACTTCTCGCGGAGCGTCTCCTGCGTTCCTCTGTTGCGTAGACATTGCGGCCTTCTCTTCCAGGTATTTACGTGCCAGCTCTGGGTCCGGTCGATAGTATTTGGTCTATGGATATGCTTCATTTTCCTCCTCTCCAAGAAATTGTTGTGCTAGTTTAGTCGAAATTGTCCCCGTGTTACTGGTCAATTTGCGAGTTGCGATTCTTCCGCCTCGTCGGGGTTTCTCTTGGATCCTAGTGACTTTCGGGATTTGTTCAAGTTCAATAATGTCACTAGAGGTCCATTTCTCTGGATTCACACAACAAAATACAGTGTCTTTGGAAGAACCTTTCTTATCTCCGTCACTACCCCTTTTTCGACAACCTGTCCAGCAACCACCACAGCATATACCACCCCAGTTTTTAATAGTTTTGCGTTTCTAAATACAAAGTACTATCGTTATTGTTACTGCCAAAGTTAAAATCAGGGGCTTCCCACCCAAGACAAGGATTTCGTGGGTTTCAAATTTGTTACAGACAATTCCGCCATTAGTGAATTTTAATATCTTTAGGTCTTAAGACATTAAACCATGAAAACCTGAGCAACCTTGTCCCATACTCAAGATGTCGATCGCAAAATTTTGATTGTTTTTACGAAATATTTTAAATCACGTACAAAAATTAGTCTTACAGTTTCTGTACTTAGTCGCTGTTTCATGTATTTCGTATATATGTTAAACTCTCTTTAACTCCGCATATACATACAAATAACCGAGGTGCTGAGTCTGCGATTGCTAGTCGGCGTATCTCAATACATGGTTTTATGTCACAGGGGGTCATCCTGTCATACCTTTTTAAAAGCGTGCAATATATACAAAGCTAAGCTTATTCAAGATTATTTACATCTACATTCGGTTTCGAGTGACGCCCTCCCTCCTAACGCTCGCGGAGGTGATTTCTCCTCTAATGATTAGCATAACCATAGCAGAGTATGGCTCTCTTTCACTCAAATAATGGCTGTATATGTTCAAGGTTGCTGTCAATGTGACTCCTCCAAACTTTATTTTGATATAAAGTTCACTAGGGGGCGTCAATCTCAGTTCCAATAACTCAGATTCTGACATCTGAAAATAAAGGATACTTTATCTACCCTATTACTAACTGTTTTAATACAACTAAACAATCCTCTTTAAATTTTTGTTTATTAGATTTACGGGGTTTAGGGATTGGTTTGAAGCCTAGACCTACTTTAGGGGCTATTTCATCTATTTCCATATTTTCATCTAAGGGTACATTTGGGTTATCTAAGGGTATTTCATAGTCTTGACCACTTTTTTCACCACATTGATTTGACTCATGGGTCTCATCCGATTCTGAATCTACGGTCTGATCATTCTCGTGTTTATACTGCTGATCATCCATGATCGTCTTAGCTCTTATACGTCTTTGAAGTTCTGCTAGGGGAATATCCTCTTCGTCTGAAGATCCTTCTCTTTCCCATTGTTTGGACTGTATAGCTCTTTCCAATGGTTCTGGTTGCATATCTTCATTTTCTGACGACGATTCATCTTCCAGTGGCACCACATAGTTAGTTTTTCTTAGAGTTCTTCCATCATCTTCAGTAGTTTGTGAAAGGGGCCAGTGCGAAATATCTGCCAGTCTTAATTGTCGTGCATGGCATTTGGTGGTTAATCCAGTCAATTGGTCTCTCACCACGAAACTAACTGGCCCTTTCCGCTCAATGATTCGATAATATGGTAGCCACTTTTTATCTAATTTATTTTGTCTCCTGTTGTTCTTAAGGTAGACAGGGTCACCTACCTGTAAATTTTCGTCTTTGCTTTTCTTATCGGTCTGAGCTTTCTGTTTCTTCTTGGCTTCCTTCATATTACGATGTACTAGCAGGAAAGCTTTATGTTGTTCTTGAAGGGCGATCTTGTGTTGATCTTCTCCCGCATATCTCCTTCGAGGTTTCATTAATGTATCAAGAGGTAATACGACATCTCTGTTGTACATAAGGTAATATGGGGAAAACTTTGACGAATCGTTAGGATGGAAACGAATGGTTGCCAACGTCTGATTAAGATGAATATCCCATGTTTGAGCATTGTCTGTTACTTTCTTTGCCATCACGTCATGAAGAGTTCTATGAAATCTCTCTACTTTACCATTACCTTGAGGACTGTAATAAGATGTTTTGATATGGTTGATATATAATTCTTTCAAGGTTTCTTCCACTTTCTTGTTCACATTTTCTGTTCCGTTGTCTGTGAGGATTTGAAGAGGACAACCATATCTTGGATATATTTCTTCTAAGATAAGATGTACTATGTTGTCAGCTGACTTATCAGGAACGGGAAAAGCTTCTGGCCAACCGGAATAAATGTCAATAAAAGAAACTATGTACTTGTTTCCCGACAAGGATGTTGGATATGGTCCTGATAGATCAAGCCCTACTTTAGCCATTGGAAAAGGTGGTTTATCTGTCTTCTGAAGTGGAGGTTGATTTTTCTTATTGCTCCTCGTTTGGCATACTACACATCCTTCTATATAAGAGTATAACCTTTTGTACAAATTTGGTATGTAGTACTTTTGTCTGATTACGTCATATGTTTTGTCCACTCCCATATGTCCAAGTCCGTCATGATACTGCTGCACTACTAAAAGTTCTAACTCACGTGGTACATACAGGCGAAGTTTAGGGCCTTCTGAGTCTTCATCTGAAAGATAGTACATTAAACCATCAATTTCCAGGAACTTCTTTTCTTCGGTTGCCGTTGCTGTTCCTTTACTTAACCGATTCTTCAGTTTCTTGATCTGCTCGTCGTGTTGTTGACTTTCTTTGATGTTGATATCCTCTGGTAGATCAATAAAGGGTTTGACCAATTCGTCGTGTTGATTAACTTCACATCTGGCCAATCTCTTAGGCGAAAAGGCATTGGAGTTAAGTACGTTCACTTCAAAGAAATTGTCCTTAACATCTGGTTCATCGTGCTCTGATTGTTCTTCCTCTTCACACTCCAGGTTGACTGTCGGTAATCTGGATAAGAGATCTGCACAGCAGTTAAATCTTCCTTCTATGTACTCTACTTTACAGTTATATCCTGCAATACTTAATGCCCATAGTTGAATTTTCTTATTTTGCATTGGAGATTCCAAGATATACTTGAGCGGCTTATGGTCTGTTCTTATAGTAAACTGAGCACCGTGTAAATAATGGTCTAACTTCTGAAGGGCGTAATGGATTGCAAATGCCTCCTTTTCTATGGTTGACCACTTTTCTTGAGTTTTACTCAGCTTGTGTGATAAATAATATAGTGGCTTATCTTCTCCCTCATCTGTCTTTTGAGTAAGGCACGCTCCAATACAATTGTCGCTGGCATCGGTGTACAGGATGTACGGTTTATTAGTATCTGGATATGCTAGTAAAGGCACTACCGTTAAACTTTCTTTAATAAAGTCAAACGCTTTTTGGCAACATGGTGTCCATTTGAACCTTGCATATTTTCTGGTTAAGTCAATCAATGGTTCTGCAATCTTAGAGAAGTTCGGTATGAATCTCCTGTAATAACTACACATACCTATAAAGCCACGAACTTCTCGGACTGTAGTGGGCGCTGGTAACTTTCTTATAGCTTCGACTTTCTTTGGATCAGGTGTAACGCCATGTTCATCAATGATGAAACCAAGATATTATGTCTGTTCCTTGAAGAAACTACATTTCTTTAGCTTCATTTTAAGTCCATGCTTCCTTAGGCGGTTGAAAACGTCTTGAATATGACGAAGATGATCTTCCGGTGTCTCTGAGAATATAAGAATGTCATCCAGGTATGCGATAGCAAACTCCTCTTGTCCTTGAAGAACTATGTTCATCAGCTCCTGAAAAACTGCTGGTGCATTACTCAACCCAAATGGCATACGGTTGAATTGAAATAGTCCTTTGTGACATGCAAAGGCCGTTTTTTCTTTACTTGAATCTTCTAATTTCACTTGCCAATATCCACTCTTTAAGTCTAGTGCAGTGAAATATTTTGCCTTACCTAGTAAACATAGGATGTCATCAATCAACGGTAGCGGGAACGATACGGGTTTCACTATCTTATTCAAGCTTCTAAAGTCAACGCACATCCGGTCTGATCCGTCCTTTTTCTTCACCACTACTAAGGGAAATGACCAAGGCGATTGTGATCTCTCAATAATCTTTGCGTCCATCATTTCCAGTATGGCCTTGTCAATTATCTGTCTTTTATTTAAGGGTACACGGTAGGGTCTGTTCTTTATTGGGTGGTGATCTCCAGTTTCTATCTTCATTTTAACAGTATCAGTCACTCCAAGATCACTGTCTTTCTTTGCAAATAAATCATTGTTTTTGCTCACAAGTCTTTTGATTGAGCGTTCAAATCTTTTAGGTACATCAATTTCTTCTTTTGTGTCTTGAGTAGTCTGTATGTCTGAGATTTCCTTCTGTTTTAATGCGGTAATTCGTCCTACTATGTAGCCTCTTGGAATTTTATAATTTTTGTTAGTTTGGTTAACGAAGATCATTGGAATTTTCTTATCTTTCCGAACTATACAAACAGCGTCTTTTAAATATAGTCCTGGGTCTTCCATAATGCAGTTATTGTCTATGCTGTTCACTTCAACCAAGTCACTTTTTCCAAAGGAAAATTGTTATTTATTTTTCCATAGAATACAGTCACCGTGTTTGGTCTCATAATAAGTTTCTTAGGAGTTCTTACAATAGTTGAGATGTGTAAATCTTCTTTAAGTTCCGCGTATATTTTGCCATCAATACGCATGAGTCCAAGATCAAAGTATAAACAAACATTGTTTTTCTTGAGCCAATCACGGCCGAGAATCATGTTTCGGTTGAGTCCCTTTGTCACATAAAGTTTGTGGTCTAAAGTTAACCCTGAAATCTTAAAGGAAATATTTACATACCCTATCGCAATTAAAGAATTGCCATTTGCTGCTTGTAAAGAGGGGATGTCATTATTAAACAACTTGGGGCGGGGAAATAGATTATCATACATTTTCTTACTAATAAGAGATACGGCTGCACCTGTATCTACCAAAGCTCTAAATTTATTTTTTCCTACTTTTAATAAACAGCTACTGGGGTTGTTAGTAAAATTAATTTCATATGTAGGTCTTTGTTTAAAGTTCTTTCTTCGGGCTTCAACGAAGGGAGAACGTCTTAGTTTTCCTGTTTTTGTTTGTCAAAATAAGAGCGCGATTTGAAATTTTGAGACGATTCCCCATTTACTTGGTCGCTATATTTATATGTTCGGCCTTGACGATTTGATGGTCTGCCCCGATTTTGCTGCGCTCGTTGATACATATGCGAGCCCCAACAATCTGCACGCACATGACCTTCTTTACCACAATTCCAACATTCCACAGGCGAACGGGGTTTCTGCTCTATATTATGGACGGGTTTGTTTTGACTGGGTCGTTTATCTATTTGAGGACGGGACCTGACTTGGGGTTTATTTTGAGTACAAAATCGAGCCCTATGACCCGCCTGTTTGCATTTAAAACACCTACTATTACGCGCATGGTCAATTTCCATTGGTTCTACATGCCTTGTTTCTACTGAGGTAAGATTATCTGCTCTATCCTTTAATAAGGGAAGAGTAGTATCAAAATTTGAAGGAGTTCGTCTGTTGTCATTACTTTGTACAATTTCTGTCATATTTGACCCTCTTATCGCTAGCCTCTGTCTCAGATTTTGTTCTCGCATTGCTATTTGAATTGCGGATTCTAAGTCTTTAGGGTTTTCTCGCAAAATTTTCATTCTGAGATAGTCGAATGTCAACCCGTCACAAAAGATATCTACTAACTGTTGTTGTATCAAAGGATCTTTTAGTCTGTCATTACTGTAGGCGTCTTCCGCGATTTGCAATAGTCTCTCGGCGAACAACTGAACACTTTGAATTTTGTCGAGTCTTACGCATTACTGCTAACGCGTGTTGGGGGTCTGTTATTTCTGCAAATCTATTTTTAAGGGATTCCTTAAGATCTTTCCAAGATGGGATTTCTTCAGACGCATCTGTTTCATCTAAATACCTTTTAATATAATCCCCCACTGAACCCTTACTCGTTATGTATGCAAGCATGGGGATCTCATGACCTTGTTTCCCAGACGTAACACTGTACTTTTCAACTTCCTTTATCCACTGTTTAAATTTTTGAGCATCTCCCTCAAAAGGAGTTATCATAGAAGATAGGGGCACTGAGAGTGCGGCTGTTATAGCTTTAACTTGACCAATAAAAAAATCTTTATCATCATCCTGATCTGGGACTCGGTGTCGAGGTTCACGAGTTTCATACGGCCTAGCATCATGATATGTTTCAAAAGTATTTTGTTTAATCTGCTCTTTTTCTGGGGACTTTTGACCTGTTTCTTGCCCTTTATTTTCCTCGTTCTGACCCAACCCCGCGAATTGTTTTTCTAATTGCTCCATTTGATTTTTAAATTCTTTTTTATCAAACCCATCACCTGTCGCCTTTTTGGTTGCTTAGACAAAGTTGTTTACTTCGAGATAGCTATAAGAGACAAGTAGAAATGGTTCTTACCTTACTCTGTATTGAACTTCGCTCAGTCCTGGTCACTGGCACCAAGAAAGTTCATGTAAGCCTTCCGTCTTACGGATCCAATTGAGGGTCAGCTCAAACTAAGTGATGACAAGTCCAGTATTTCTTTCTCAAGCGGTTTTATTAAGCGTGATCGTATAGTTACAATTACATCAGCTAATAGCAGCCCAAATCAGGAGTCTCAGAATCTATCTCTATAAGCGGAATCTCTAAATCTAAATCTCTTCAACATCATTTTACATGGGTATATATAAGGTTTTACTTATGATGGACAGTTTTGACTAGTTCGGCCCATTTACGTTGATCATGAGTGAACATTTATTGTTCAAAATTAAGATTAATAGTTTATTCCTAAATAAAGTAACAAAACCGTCAAAACTGCCAATCAAAGAGTCTGGATGCAGGATTTGAGTCTCCGAGTCCTGGGTCTCTGAATCCCCCACCTAGTATGAGGCATCACTTACTCACAATACGTTCATTCATACACGGCATAAAAGGTTACAAAGGTTAATATATAGAATACACAATACATGACTCAATATAGAGTACTAGAGCTATCGTTGCAGACACAGAATCGCCAAATATGTCACATGTTGTTAAACTCTCAATTTGGATATTATTATGCCCGTATTATGCACCTGGTTTCATAACATCATTTAGGAATACTACGCATTGCTACAAGAGTCACAGAGTTCATTCTGTCAATTATCATTAACACCATTCAGTGCGCAGCATCTAGGTACACATAAATATCATAGTGACCATTATGTAATACTAGCAATTCAAGGTCATAGCATGGCTATCTGTTTACAACCTGATCCTATCTCAAATTTTTGGAGGTCTAGTTTTCTATTTCATTTTTATATTTTTCATTTGGAAACTTTCGTTATAATCACATGTCATAGAAGCCAAACAATCTTACAATAGTTCAAATATTATGTCCTTTACACACTAAAGCAAATCGACAAACATATAAACATGATAAATTAAAAAATTAAAGAAGCCTGCAATCTCTTTTACTTTTTTCATACTTAACATTTACCTATACATACCGTCTGCTAAATTATAAGAACATTATTGTTCATCAGGAGTCACGCCAAGACCATGTATATTTCATACAGAATCGGTACAAAAGATTATTTCCTTTGAGTATTATGATATCATTTAATATTTATTCGTTTGATGAGATATCTGATTGTGCGCTTCTGATTGGTCGAACAATTTCTTTGATACCTGCATCAACACAATTATGCCGGATCTACTTTTCTCAACTGTTCTGATCTAACACTATTTATAGAACAAGAATTTCCAAAATAAACATCGTGAACAAAATGTAAGGATAGGTCTGTTTTATTGTCATCAAACAAATTACAACTTTATAAACATAAAAACTTGAAAGTTTAACCTTAAAAAATAAACAAAACACATTATTTGATTAACAAAATAGAAAATTAAGCGTCATCATACGGTTTCGTCTGCTTGAGATCAATCAAGAGACTGTTCCTTTTCCAGAATAATTATAAAGAACATATAGACCTACACACTTTCACGGTAACACTGGTGTTCAAAATTTTTAACGATGATTTTTAAATTTACAAAGCTCATGATCGGTCATCAGAATAAACATCACTAAGCAAAGCTATGAGTAATGCATCAACTCCATCGGTGCATTCCAAGCGGTAGATATGCCATTTTAGTACATCACTGGCTATCTAGTTACCACAAAGTTTACAAAAGTCGCTTATACATACTATTCTTTGTCGACATATCAACTATTTTCGTCCACGATCGCCTCTCCTTGGATGTTTATGTCCAGTTGCATATTCCAGCGATCTCACAACAAAACCAGGTTTATAACGAATCCTTTTGCATAGTGAATAATATCACAAGCTATCGCATCCTTTCGTTTTCAATTCAGTCGGTTCAGATTGTAACTCACTATTTGTGTTTAATCCATTAGCGAAGCATCAGCTGAACAGCTGATTGGGCATTCATTTTGAATATTGTTGTTGTTTTGTATTCATACGCGCCGCATCATTTACATTTTCATTATTTACATTTTTGATCAATGAGAAACTTTTATTAAATGATGAGAAAAATGGAGATAATTTTTCTATTGATCGACGTAGCGCATTGATGAAGGTTTTCCGGTAAATTTTTTCTTTGATACGTTGATCAATAGAACAAATTATTATCTTCATTTCTTAAGTCATTTTTAGATTATTATGACATCATAATTTTTACCTAACTTAGAACTTGTAAAACCTAACATTTTTTTATCATTATTTGTACAAAGACAACTATTAATATATATTCCTTACATGGTTTGTGGTTGACCGTATACGATTTAAACGTATGCAGTTAATTCTATAATGGACTTGAGCTCCGCTCTTGCCCCATATGGAATAACAACTGACCATGTATAAACCACATAAGGTCAACTACAAATCATATATGAGTAATTAGATTTCTTTTTATTATAGGAATGAAAAAGAAGACGTTACAAATACAGTTCATATTCATATCTCCATCGCTGCTGTTTGTTTGGGTATATTTTTTGGCATTTGTCTTTGGTGTTTCTGCTGCCGAAAAACTTAATACAATAGCCATAACAAATACCACGATTTTTATGTATTCTTTCGACGTTGAGCTTTAATACTTACTCCATCTGAATTTTGTATACATTTCACTATGTAAATAGTATCCAAGCAGAACTTTAAATATTTTAGAATGTTATGATGTTACTTGTACCTGTAGTATCAAGTTTGTTTACACCCAATCTTTTTGTTTGATTTTGTGTTTTGAAATGTAAAAATGATTTGTTTGAAAAGAACAATTATTTGTTTTTTAAAATTGTTCATGTATTCTTTACGTATCTCATGTTTATTTTCCTCATATGTTTGAAAAAGCAAGTTTCACCGAAAGTCTTTATATAAGCTGAGAATTGGTTATCAAGGCAATATGTTTTAGAACAAGATTAGCCTTAGATACTTTACTATATACTATATATTGATCTTTTAGTGTTTTTTTTCTGTCTGTACCTGTTTTGATACATTTACGTGACAACATTAGCCATGATACATTCTGATCTTGACATATTTATCTCCTCATTATTAACTGCACATTTAATTGTTTTTGGTAGAAGTTGTATAGAGAACATTTATTTAAGAAAAAAATATTCACCACCAAAGAAAACATAAAGGTTCATGATTACATGTACATGAAGGAATATTTTTATAGCTGTGATAAAGAAACACTTTTTATTTTGCTTTGTTTACATGTCACCCACAATCCAACAAGAAATGAAATAACGTTCCTTTACCTTTACAAGTTGTGTGTTTTTATATTCTTGTTACATTATTTTAAGCAGTAATACTTTGTCTAGTACATGTAAAGGTAGCATGTTGTTCCTGAATTAAATCAAACATTGAAATGAATATTTTCATTTCTCAATTTTTGCTTGGATTTTTTCAAAAATAGGTTATTTAATTTATCATACTTATAGCCGCAAACAATTAACTACAACAAAGAACAGAGAGCTGTGTTTTTGGTTCCTTCATTAGTCATCATAGTTCACAAGTAAATTTCTGTTAAGAAGTTCACTCTCTTCTCTCGACAATCACAGTACAGCTGATGTAGCTGGCAATAACCCAACAATATTTTTCACAGATCCTAGACCTATTCCACGTTTTCAAGTTCATATCTGCAGAAATGTCTTGAGACATTGTCCAAGAAGCAATTCAAGCACTACAATGATCAAGGTGTCTTTTCGTTAGCATTTTTTTCTCGTGTATAAAGTAAATTTTTCTTGTAGGATAAACTCTTCTGTGTATGGAGGCGTTTTTGTTGAAATCTCATAGCATAACATATAATAGCGTAGCATGCCATATCATTAGACCCTTTATTTCAATTTTTAATAGCAAAGCATACACATGTTATCGCATTGCAGTGAAATGTCGTATCATATCTTTAAAATCGCATACCATAGCATAGCATGAATTCGGAAAAGACATGCATTAAATGACTGTTGTAAGACGTTGTTTTTAAAACCCTGTAATGTAATTTACTACTTTCAATCCTTGATTTATTATATGATATTTACATTCACTTTCTTTTCTCCCATTAAATTGTCATGCTAGATTTGAGTGATATTTACGCATAACACAGAAGACCCAATCACCAAATCTGGTGCGTATATATGAATACATTCAGTCATCCTTTAGAGCATGACTGACTCTCCTCCCGACTTCATACCGGATCACGACCTGATATAATACTTGTAGGGGGTTCAGTTTACCTGGCGTGACGTCGTAATTTTCGGCTCAGTCGGAGTAAAATTGACGATTTTGAACTCGCTTTAACTTTTTCTTTCACTTTTATAAAGTCTGAATTTTTTCATAAATGCAACGTAAATAAGTTGCTCTTTTAAATGGTACTAATTTTTAAACGTCATCTTTTATATCTAGTTATATTTCCCCGTAGTCAAAAATGCTCAGTTTTTCGTCTTTAGCATTTGTAATACAACTTGGATGCTAGTTTTGCTCGATTTTTGCACAAGGCGCGCAGTTTGATTGGATTTCCGCAAGCTATACGTAATGGCAGCTAATATATTAGCCAATCAGGGAAAAGGTTACAAACTGCAGATTGAATATAGACTGGAATCCCCCCCCCCTCTGATGTAAACACGAAGGCCCAAAGACACTGCGTTGTATGTTTCGTGAATTCCATATGGTAAGCGACGTTTCAATGAAAAGAATTCTCACAGAATCTTAAATCTTATGATTTCCCCCGTAAGAATGTCTATTTAGTTTCCTGCTATTATTACCAGGCCGCCGCGTAAACCCCAGTGAAACATGACCTTGATAACCTTACCGACGTGAACATCGGCGACATGGCAGAAGCGAACGTTATAACATACATCAGAATAGGCAAGTCTTCACGTGCATTTTTAAACGCTGTATTGATATTAATGTTTCAAATTTATTAAGTAAAATTGTTCTTAGTATTTTGCTAATCTAAGATAACTTAAAAGTTTTACTGTGCAATTCGAATTTTCTCATCGTCATGATGCCTATATTTATACATCATACTCATAGTGTAGAGGTTCTTCCGAATTTCGTGGTATAAAAACAAAGGTTTTTTATAAAAAACTAATATTTTATTATGAAACATTTTTGAATTGCAAGACTACTTGGAATTCCAAATTAATACTTTCAAAATTAAAATGCTAAAAGTTTTTACTCACCCCCTATAGAAATTAATAGTAAAATCACATTATTTACAATTATCATATACTAAAAGAATTTTTGATTTTGTCACTCTTATAAAACTGTAAATGAATATTTTCAATTGAGCTCCAAAATTATATAGAGTACAATAATTCTTATTTTGTATGTTTGTATTAACATACTGTAACTTTGATATATTATAGTTTGATTTCATTAGCAGAGATATGTACATGTACCTAAATGTATACACATGTATGTATATTAATTATATATGTACATGTATCTTATTGTGTAGTGTGGTTGTATACCAACATGTTTGGTAAACCAATAATTTAAAGTAAAGATACTTTGCTGCACCATATTTATTATATTTTCAGAAGTGTTTGCTGGTCATCCATCCTCATGAATGTCACTGCTGGTCGGTGTGAAAACTAAAAGATATTCCTTAAAATCTGTTTTTGATATTTGCTGGCAAATATCAAGCAATCAAACTGTGTTAACTGCTGGACAGTGAACTGGTCAAGTAAAAAAATATATGATGTCAAAAAATAATTTGGCAATGGTTTATTAAAAAATAAAAATTTCTTTTTTATTTTTATTTTTGGTTATCAAATTTTAGATTTGGAAAAAAAAATGCCCAAGAAATGGAGATATCATCAAATGTCTTGATGGAGAGAAAAGCTTTCCTGAAAACCTTGAATTTCTTAAAACCAAATACCCAACCTCAAAGTGGGAAAATTACTCTGTGCGTGTTTTTCGCACAAAGATATTTAGATTAAAGAAAAAAATCAAGGATCTAAAGAAAAACAAAATTGCAGAAGGCTTATCAGAACTGCTCAGCCAAGAATTTGAATTTCCTTTTCCAAACATTGAGCTTCCAGTATTTGATGACAACATCAAAACTCAGAAGCTGAATTATCTTGTTAACAAAACAAAAGATGTTGTGTTTGAAAACCGCCAGCTAAAGAGAGAGCTTGTTGGTGAACAAGAACACATGAGCAATTTGAATTTACAAATATTTCATTATGAAAAAAAAATGATTTGTTATTGAGAGTGTTAGATTCTTGAACATTGAAACATCAAGAAACATTGTCAAAAACTAAAGATTTGAAAGTGTTAGAGAGAGAGTGTAAGCACTGGGAAAAAAAGTATGATGACTTGTCAAAAAAGCTAGATAAATCTTTAGAACATTTTGAACTTTTACAAGAAAAAGTTAGAAAACTTGATGCCAGAAATTCAAACAAGAAGTTGAAACGTAGAGATCAGAGAATTGAAAATCAGAGAATTGAACTGGATAATAAGAATGAAGTGTTAGGAGAGAAAGAGATAGAAATGCAAGATTTGAGAGAAGAGAGTGAACGAAAGAATGCACAAGTAGAGAACCTCAAAAAAGAAAAGAGAAATCTGCTGGTTAAGATTTGTAGATTAAACCAAAAAAGGGAAAATGAATTTGACAATTTTATTTCTGAAAATGTTGAACAAATCATGAATCTGAGACAGGAAATCAAAATTAAAGAGGAAAAGCTAATAGAGCTTGAAGAAATCAACAATGTTCTATTAAATGAGTCTAATATAACTTCTTTCTGTGATGGGAAGTACACAAATGAAATTCGTGAAACAATAATGACACTAACAACTGAGTGCGGTGTTAGTTGCAAAAAAGTAAATCAAGTAATTCAAACCGTCTTAAAAAATATTACAGGCAAAACATTGTCGAGAATTCCAAGTGCTGGTGTTAGGTCTAGGTTGCTTATTGAAGTAAAACGTATTGCTCAGTGTCAGGTTGTAGATGCCATGGTTAATTCATGTGACATAGGTGATATGAAAGGCAACTGTCTGCATCAGGATGGAACTTCAAAGTTCCATAAACAATTTCAGTCATTTCAATTGACCACACCTGAACATAGGTCTTACTCATTTGGAATGACTGAAGTTGGCAGTGCAGATGCTGATAGTCTGATGAAAGCTTTTCAAGCAAATATTTCTGAATTGTGAAACTGCTTACATAATGAAGACAAATCTTTCTCTAAACGTGTAGCAACTATTATTTCAACAATGTCAGACCAGTGTGCAACAAACCCAGTTTTTAATAGACAGTTAGAGGAATTGCGGCAAAGTCTTCTTCCTGATGTTCTAAAGAATTGGGATGAAATGCCAGAAATTAACAGAAAAGAAATGGGGAGGGTGGCATCATTTTTTTTGCAAAATGCATGTATTTGTAAACATGGCAAGTGAAGTTGACAAGTGTTTAAGTGTTTTTGAAAACAATGTTTGTTCAGGAAAGAATCCTTACAGTTTTGATTGGAAGGAAAGTGGTGCCTCAAAACTGACTAGAACAGTTAGCAAGGCATTAACAATGCATGGCTGTGAAAAGTCAGGAGTGGGGTCCCACTTCTCCACCCACCTGAAAGAAAAAGGTGTAAAAAAATAAACTTATAACCTTTAGAGGACATAGGTTTAACCATCTTTTTTATGCAGCTGGGGCTACATATCACCATTTAGCAGATATCAAAACATTTCTTGACAGTTGGTCAGATCCTAATGTCTTAGAGCTTTAGGTATCATAGACAAAATAATTACAGGTCCCTTCTGGAGGGTTATTGAGAAAACAGAAAATATTTTGGATTTGAACCCTGTGCTTCTCAACATGAAGTTGAACTTACAAGACTTGTCACAAGATGCATCACCTCTTCTTGAAGGCCATTTAATTTTTCCAGAGGAGAGTGTGCATAAAGATGAGGTTATGATTCTCTCTTTGAGAACACAAATTATGCAGTATTTGAAACATACACTCAAATGGCTTTAGAATTGGCTTTAGGTGGCATGTTGTTGATACTTGAGAGGCAAGCAAAAGATCAACTTCCTGATGGAATATATTATGAACCATCTGAAACTGATCAATTGAGAGCCACTGCAGTAACAACAACAAGCACATGTTCTGAAAGAGATTTTGCCCAACTAGATGTTTTAATGAGACTTAAACCATCAGCTTCTACAACTGCATATGAGTCTGTAATCATGTGGACTAACAATAAAACATCTAATTGGTTAAATTCTCTTTCAAATAGTGAAAAAAACTCCATTATTAATGATGCAAGAAAATCTGCACCTGAAATAATAGAGTTAATAAAAAAAAGACAAAGGTCTCTGTATGAAACAAAACTTGAAATTTTAAGAGCTAAACAAGAAAAAAGAGTCATGCAAGAAAATAAAATGTACAACCAAAAGGTAAAGCTAACAAATAAATTGACAGATGTTGGTGGTTTTTGGCAGAAAAGAGATGACATCCAGTCTTACAAATTAAAGGTGTCTCAAGAATCTAACAAAGACCAGCTGTTAAGAGATGCATTAGTTGCACAATTGCAGTTTAAAAAAAATATTCTTTCAAGCAAAGGCCCTAAAAATATTTTTCAACAAAGCAGTAAAGGCGTTGTCTATTCTATTGAAGATCTAGAACATAATATGGTAAAAGTTATGCAAATTAATGAACATTTGGAAGAGGTGTCTGAAAATTCTAAACTCTCTTACCATCCTTTAAGTCAGGTTGAACAAAAATTTAATGAATCAAAAACAAATTTAGCTGAGAGACTAAAAGAAAATAGGAGAAAAATAACAATCAAACAACAATCACTTCTTTTTCCAAGTTTTATTGAGTCTCCTTCCAAATTAGTTGGAAAGAAAAATCTTCATAAATTAAAAGATCAAACTTCAAATGAAGTTTGTTGGTACAAGGGGGAAGTTTTGTGTGTAAAAAGATTGAATGGAAGGATGACAAAGTATGAATGCTTGTATGAAGGTGATATGGAAGCATGTGATTTCCCATTGTTAACTGATTTCCAAAAAGGTGAAATAATAATTCAAGATTAGACACACTGTAAAACATAATCATGTACATGTACTTTGCTTGCATGTAATATATCTAGGGCCCTAATATGTAATGTATATAAATTATTAAATATATATACATGACTAAGATACTTGTTGGATTTTTTGTTTTGGTCATTATATTAGTTTCTAATAATATGTCACTTAAAATTTACACATATGTAGTTATAATTGATATATACATGTATTATTAGCAATTGATGGTAATTAATTTTATTAATGAAAGTTAATTAATAACAAAAATTTATCTTAAGCATCAATATTTAAAATTAATAAATTACTTAACATATTTTATAGGAAATTTGAACTACTTGCGGGAATTATATTTGGATAAATCTTCATAATTTGTGTATAACTTACCTGATGACCATATTTGGAAATATGCAAATTTCCGCCATTTTGGTGGCCATTTTGAAATTATGCAAATTATGATGCAATTAAAATACAGCTTGAAACATGACAATTTTAAAAATATACAGTTTTTTTAAGACTTTAAACAAGATTTATATTTAATTTTGAAATTTAAATAGCAAAAATGCAAAAAATTTACAATTTTGGTGCCATTTTTACCTACACATTGCATAATATAAGTCATTACAAAAAAACTGTACAATACTCAACATTAAAATCTTATATCTTTGCTTCTAGATGGAATATTTCAATGAAATAAAGTTTTTTGGTTTTGTTTAAGATTCCTCTTTCAAAATAATTAAACATGAATCGAAAGTAAATAGCTGGAGATTTCACATGAACCCCCTAATACTTGAGCTGATTAATATTTCATGGTTGTAATTTTTTTTAAAGATTCAAATGAATTCAATTGATTAATTTCTTAGCATACCAAAAATAAATTTGGTATACTAAATACCAGATGAATAAAATTGTGTTAATAAAATTAAAAACGTTGTGCACTATTTTTGTCAGCACAATTCGGCTGTTCCAATGGCTCTTCCGTTAATTATGCATTACTCGTTGAATTAGGCCGAGATTTATTAAAATAAATCATATTTGCGGAAAGAAAACAAATGTTAAAAAACGTAAATATAAGCATTGAATCACTATTTTTTGAAAGATGTGATCTCATAAATGCAAACAAATTTTCATAACGCGCTAGCACGCGTTATTCAATTTGTATACACACACCGTTGCAGTTATGATACCACATCTTTCAAAAAATAATGATTCAATGCTTAAATATTTACAGAAAAAAAAGAAACAGGCGTAAAAACGACAGCAAACTATTTGTATTTTGAAACACAAAAAAATCTAAAAGAGGATGTTTTAATATGGAATAAAAAAAATCGAGAATTTGATTTACATAAAAATCGACTTACAGACACAAAAAAAATTGTTTACATCAGCCAAATGTATGTAAAACATTTTATATACATGCATAGAATAATATATTAGTTTATTTTTATAGCTTAGAACTAAGAAAACTAAAAAAAAAAAAAACAATAGGTTTATAGGTCACATTGCTCATATAAGCACTAATGACCGTAATATATCAGCTTCAAAGAGTCATATACAAAATGTATGGGCAATGTTGTAGAATTGATCCTGTACAAAAAGATCCTGTGTATTTCTTTCCAGATAGTCTTATGAGCCCCTTTTGTAACAGAATAGGTCATAGTCATATTACAAATAAGACATCGAAGTTCTCAAGAAGATCTTAAACAATTGTTCATAAATATAATTATTATATACAGTACCGATCAGACCCAACAAACAGAAAGTAAACCTAGACTAAACCCTTGGTTTATTTTTGGGATTTACTCTGGGTTTTACTAGAGTGGACCTAGGGAAAACCCCCAAGTAAACCCAGTGTAAACCCAAAGTATACAGGAGAGTAAACCCCGATCAGAAGAAAACCTCTGAGGCAGACGCTACATGTATATTTGGAATAAACAAGGGGCGTGAATTATTCTGTAACTAAACAAGAGTTATACCCCTTTTTCTTTTGTAAAAGAGTTTTGTTATGTACGAGTTATCTAATGTTTTTGTATTTTGGAACTCTTTAATGTTACGTTGACCCAACGTTTACCGTGCTGAAGTAAACGAGATGCTCCATCTTCTTTTGTTTTGAATTTATGACATCCTAGCCTGCTCAAAATGTTATACTGATCTTATAAACATGAGATTACATTGTATATATACATGTTCAATTGTTTTCTTGATTGCTTTTCATGTTTTAATCAAATATCTTTTATCGAACACGGTTTAATGCTTTAATCGATACTTTGGCGGCCACATTTAAATTCCTTTGTCTGCATACTTAGAATCAACAATTTATTAAAAAAGTTTCTGGTGTATTAACATATCATGAATTTATTTAGATTTTTGAATTCGTAGTTTTTCTCTATTAAATCTTAAAGATAGCCTACTAGAATATAAATGCGTGTGTGTGTGTGTGTGTGTGTGTGTGTGTGTGTGTGTGTGTGTGTGCGTGTGTGTTATGTGTGTGCGTGTGTGTTATAAATGACATGGTATTGTAATGGTGTCTTTATTTGTGTTTACTTAGTCCCCTACAAGTTTCAACGGAGGGGACTATAGCTTTCCTCTGCGTCTGTTAGTCCGGCTATCCGTCCGTTCGTCTGTCTCACTTCAGTTTTCCACACTTTTTTTCTTTATGCGTTTGAGGAATAATATAAAATATGCCGAGCAACTTCAAAATGTCATATTATAGATCAAGTTTACACTTTTGAAGCGTCTGGTTGACATATTTTCGAGAAAAATATTTTTTTATATTCCAGTTTTTAATGTTCGGGTTCGTTATCGGGTTCGGTGTGTATTGAATAAACGAGGAAAGTATGAAGTCAGTAATAATATAGTGCATTACTTGTACCATTCCTTTTGTTTTTTCTAACGAACAAATATGTTCTGTAAAATAGTGTCAAACATTGTGTTGCAATTGTAATTGGCAGGGTTTTTTGTATTATTACAATCGGGTTCGTTATCGGGTTTGTCTGTTGATTCGGGGTACAGAAGATGGTAAGAAATGATATTCTGCATAACAGTGCATTGTTTTCACAAATTTCTACCCGCAAATACTTAACGGACTTAATGGCAAAATTACAGGAGATAAAATAAAGAGTATTATTTTACACATTTTTTTTATTTCTATATCAATTATGTAGTTTGAATTGCCTCTGTGTTTTTTAAGCTCTAGAAATACAAACCGGTAGGGGACAGTGTAGTGTTTGCAAATTTACCTCGGGATCGAGATTGCCATAATTGTATTGTTGAACTTACTAGATAAACATGGGTTTTTGAATTCCCACGTGTTCTTGTGATTTATTCCCTTAATTACCAAGATATTACAGTGGCGACGAGGTAGGGCATTTTCGGCTTATCTCGGATCAAGAGGACACTTGAATCATAAGCGAAAAGTCCATAATCATAAAGTCCAGGGAAAAGTTCATCTGAAACCAGATAAGACTACCCATTATGTACAGGACAGTGAATATTCTCTTGATGAGGAGGAGGATCTGTCAATTTATTCTGTACACAGCACAAGCGAGGTCGACAAAGACAAAAGCTACTCAATTGAACTAAGTATCAACGGGTCAATAGTGCAATTTCAGTTAGATACAGGGAGTGCTCGTACAATCATGAATGAACACACTTATCAGAAAATGCTTACCGGCTGTAAGCTTAAGATATCGACAATCGTGCTAAGATCGTACACGAAGGAGATCATTCCCATTATTGGTGAATGTAGTGTGACTGTTGTATATGGAGAGCAGCATCTGACGAACATGTCTGTGCTAGTCATCAAAGGGAGTAAGCCTTGCTTGCTGGGAAGAGACTGGTTATCAAAAATTCAGATTGACTGGAAGGAAATTTTCATGGTGACGAAGGACAGACTTGAACACTTGACAAAGGAGTATGCTGATCTGTTTGAGGAGAATCAAAATCCAATCAAGCATTTCAAAGCAAGCGTAAAACTGAAGGAGGAATGTTCACCAATATTTTGCAAGGCAAGACCTGTGCCTTATGCTTTAAGAGACAAAGTTGAAGGAGAGCTCAAGAATCTACAGGAGAAAGGAGTTATCTATCCAGTCAAACACAGTGAATGGGCTGCCCCCATTGTCGTTGTGCCGAAGGCGGACAAGTCGGTGCGTTTATGTGGAGATTACAAAGTGACTGTCAACCGAGTGATCAGTGAAGAGCAGTACCCTCTACCAAACACTGATGACATGTTTGCGTCCCTTGCAGGAGGTCAGAAGTTCACAAAACTGGACTTAAGACAGGCATACTCACAGGTGGAGCTGGAGAGTGACTCAGAGGAGTACCTTACAATAAACACGCATCTTGGACTATATCGCTGCCGAAGACTTGCGTATGGAGTAAGCTCCGCTAGCGCCATATTTCAAGCAATTATGGACAAGATCCTGTCAGGACTACCACAAGTAGCGTGTCGAATTGATGACATTTTGATCACAGCCCCCGATGATGAAACCCATTTTAAGACTGTTAAGGAGGTATTTCATCGCTTGCGCCAGTACAACATGACACTGCGGCAGGACAAGTGCATCTTCATGGCGGATCAGGTTATGTACATGGGATTCATGGTGGACAAACACGGGATACATCCCACAGATGAGAAGATTGCTGCAATTCGTGATGCTCTTAGACCAACAAACGTGAAAGAACTAAAGGCTTACCTGGGTTTGCTGAATTACTATGGTTCGTTTCTGCAGAATCTGAGCACTGTATTGCATCCTTTACATCACCTGTTGAAAAAGGGAGAGCAGTGGACGTGGACAGATGAATGTGAAAGCAGCTTTGAAGCAAGCAAGCAGATGATTACAAAGGGCAAGTTACTGGTGTTCTACGACATGAAAAAAACCCCTGCGGTTAGCTTGCGACTCGTCAGCATATGGAGTTGGAGCTGTAGTCTCGCATTTGACGGAGGATGGCTCAGAGAGAACTTTTACCCTCATCACAGACCACAAACCATTGGTAACTATCTTTGGACCTAAAATGGTGTACCTACCTTAGCCGCAGCCAGGATGCAGAGATGGACACTAATTCTCTCAGGATATCAATATCAGATTGTATACCGTCCCTCTCAGGAACACGGAAATTGTGATTCACTGTCCAGATTGCCAGTATAGGGGAATCTCGGTACAGAAGAATATGAGGATGTCTACTGCACAGGGCTGGACAACACAGAGCTACCCATATGTAACACAGACATTGCTCGTGCAACAAAGGAGGATCCTCTTTTAGCCCGGGTATTTGAATTTACCTTGAACGGCTGGCCAAGTCAGGTTAACGATCTAGAACTTCAACCTTTCTTTGGGCGCAGGAGCAGTTTGAGTATAGAACAAGGGATTATCCTTTGGGGAATCCGAGTGGTAATTCCTATGGCACTGCGTAAACGGATCATGGAGGAGCTTCATGAAGAGCACTTTGGTATGTGCAGGATGAAGACTCTTGCATGAGGATATGTATGGTGGCCAAACCTGGACAGAAACATTGAGGAGACAGTGCAGGCATGTCTGTTATGTATGTCCGTCAGGAACAGTCCCCAGTCTGCCACATTACACCCATGGGTTTGGGCAACCAGACCATTTCAATGCATCCATATTGATTATGCCGAGTATAAGGGACAATCTCTACTTATTGTCAATGACAGTTATTCAAAGTGGTTGGAAGTCATTCCAGTGAGATCAACCACCAGTGCTAACACTATTGACAAGCTTCGGATGCTGTTTGCGTCGACCGGATTACCAGAGGAGATAATAAGTGACAATGGACCACAGTTCGCGTCCCATGAATTTCGTGACTTTACACGTCAAAATGGTATTAAACATACCCTCGTTCCACCGTACCACCCGCAATCCAATGGATTGGCTGAGTGAGGAGTACAGATAGTGAAGAAGGTCCTGAAAAGTAAAGATGTTAAGGGAAGACAACAATCGCTAGAGCATCGATTAGCAAACTTCCTATTAAAGTATAGAGTTACTCCCCACACAACTACTGGTGTGTCACCTTCTGAGCTATTTCTGAAGAGGCAACTTAGAACGCGTCTCACACTGGTGAAGCCTGACATCGGGAAGAGTGTTTAGAAAAGCCAGCAGCTGACGAAAGACTTTCATGATCGAGGCAAGGTGAAGGTCAGACAGTTGAAGAAGGAGACCAAGTGCAAGTGAAGACTACGATTCAGCCTGGGAAATGGAAGTGGCTACCAGGAACAGAACACAAAGTTTGTGGTCCACTTACTTACCTAGTCCAAGTCGGAAATCGCAAAAGATTTTGTCATATTGACCACTTGCTAGCATGCAATGCTAAACTTCCACAAGCGTTGCCGCCCCTGAGTAACTTTTCCATGAAGGAGCCGACAAGATCTACAGTGGATCTACCAGAGGAAGTGGATCTCCCGAATGCAGAACCTTCCAAGGAAGCAGGAAGTTCCTCACCATCTAGTCAAACGTCGAAGACGCCGTCTACCACCAGTCGAGTGACGTCATCCAGGGCAGCGAACCAGTCAATGAGCATACGCTCACCAAGGCCAGTGCGTGAACGCAAACCCGTTCGTAGGCTCATTGAGGAAATCTGACTTACTTTGTGACATTTGGACGTCTCTTATGTTGAAAGTTTTGTTTATTAATTTTCGTGTTTAAGGTTAAATCAAATCTGTTATTTTGGTGTACTTGGATCATTTGTGTAAATTCAATAAAGAATTTAGGATTTTAAAAGGGAGGAGTGTAGTGTTTGCAAATTTACCTCGGGATCGAGATTGCAATAATTGTGTTGTTGAACTTACTAGATAAACAAGGGTTTTTGAATTCCCACGTGTTCTGGTGATTTACTCCCTAAATTACCAAGATATTACAGACATGTATTGCTTATGCAATGCTCTCAGAATGCTTGTTTTTTTTTTAATTTTATTGACAAAGATAGTAGAAAAGGATACAAAGGATATTTTTTGAGTTTTATTTTTACCTTACGCGGGTACGTTAAGGCATCCTATAGCGATCTGTATAAAGTCACTTGTCTGTACATCATAATCAACGTTGACCTCTTGATCTGTCTTCCTTTTGATATGTCTTTTGATGGGTATTGAATCGTAACGTTAAGAGTGAATTATATGGAATCTTTAATAAAACCGTTTGTTTTCTTTACATAAATGTTGCCGTTTATGCTAGATTTACTTAATTCATTGATATCAATAATCATTATTTAATAATTTGTAGGTTTAAAGCTCATCTAAAGTGAAAGGCTATTTATGAATTAGTGATTGGAGACTCTCACTGTTACGTGTAAACAACTGAAAGAAGAAATTTTAATGCATGTAAAAACAATTTGCCGCAGGTGATAGATCAATACAGTTTTCGAATATTTTACTGAGAATACGGGTGCCAAAGTGAATAATGCTCGGATTTACCCCAATTTTATGTAAATCGCTTTTAATTAGTAAAAATGTGCCATATTTTAATAATTATGCTAAATGTTTTAACAATATCTTAAATAAACAAAATATCTATTTGAAGCCCAATCAAGAACTTCAAAATGTATGGCATAACATAGGAAATATTTTTAAAATATTTACGATTTAATGTTATTAATCACCTGCGTCGATGCGATTTCTTCAGACGATATACAATGTTAGGAGACGCACGTCACGTGACACCTAAGTACATATGACGTCACAATAGTGCCTCAAGTATTATGTTGGACATCATTATCAACATATGTTGTAAAAAGTTTAGGAAAAACTCCCGGTCACAATATTTTTTCGTTGATTTACATGATATCGTTTTTAGTCGCATTTTGTTCTGGGACACATTGATATTGCTGTGTATGTTGGCATATACGCTTGCTGATTAAACCTGAAAATAATAATATAAATGCTTTCATGGTAAATTCACCGTTCTTCTAACAGCATAGGAATTACAGATAGCAAGATAATTAGATAAAAGACGGGTCTGCTTCACATTTCAATGTTTAAAGAGGAACCCAATAGCAAATCACATGTAAACTCAATGTAAACACCAAGTAAACCCAAAGTAAATGTTAAGTGGACACACACAAATTTTCACCAAAAAAAACCCACTTGGGGTTTACTTGGGGTTTACTCTGGTGTTAGTTTGGGTCTGATCGGTACTGAAGCCGTATCAGAATCAGACTTTGATCCCTTTTGGGAATCAATATTATCCCGAGACCACAGTCTGAACAAATAAGAATCAGCAATACTAGTACGTTTATCAAAACGCTTAAATACGTAATAACATTTATTATCACACTTTAGTTTTTAAAATAATTTAACTGTTTCCCATATACATTTGATTCCCTCCATTTTGACCCCTTCCTACAACCGGGAATCATGATTTAAATAAACTTCAAATCAATTTTCAACACTATTTCAGGATGCTACCACACAAGTTGCAGCTTTTTCGGCCATTTAATTTTTAAGAACAAATTATGAAAGGTTTTTCTTTATATATTCCTGTGTAAAATTTGGCTTCCATTGTGGCCCCATCCACCCCATCATGATTTGAACATATTTCAATCTACCCTTTTTGAAAATGCTTTTACATAAGAAACAGCCTTCTGACCAATAGGTTTTTGAGAATTTGTTAAAGATTTTACTTGATATGTTTCTATGTAAAAATTTGAACCCCCATTGTGGCCTCACTCAAAAATCGGGAATCATGATTTGAACGAACTTGAATCTACCCTACCTCAGGATGCCTCTAAATAAATTGCAGCTTTTTTTCAAATTGGTTTTTTAAAGGAAGATTTTCGCGGGGGAATTTAGCATCTCATGTTGACTGTTATATTCAAAATCGTAAGATGGAATAACTGTATTGAATCAAATAGCCTACACATATTCCTTTACATAATTAAAATGAGATAGAACAACGTTAACACTACCCCGGGGTTTCCAAAATACAATTAACATACATAGTGAAGGCAAAGCATCTCAGTTTGATCAAAACCGCTTCTAGAATTCTTTGTTCTTCTTACTTAAATATTGATACTTTAGGTTCTCGAGAAACCTTTCTAACTTCTATACAGTTTGCACCGTAAACGGTGTGTTAACGTAGCATCAAAACAACACAAAAAGTATCATTCTTGCAGCACTTTTCAACTTAAGCATTGATCAATTTATCGATGAGTGTAAAATTTTTACTTCAATATATACGGGATAGTGTTGTTCTAGTCGGATTGTTATATCGTAAACAATGACAGAGGATAGCCTGGTCGAGAAATAAAGGCAAATTTAAATACCTTTAGCGAATGAGTGATAAAACTTACATCTTTCCCAGTATTCTTATGTTCAATTGTCAATAAATCACACCAAAATACTTTATATGAGTCCTTAGATTACTTATGTTTTGAATCTGTTTACAATGCTCTCTTGTCAAATTTACACGACATTCAACTTTCAGTGATGACGTCATTAATGAATTGTGAAAAAAATGCCTTCAGAATTTTTTTTATTTGTTTCTGGTCTGCGGTTGTTGCTTAAATATTTCAAAATGTACATAATCACTAAGACTTGTGATTTCACGGAATCACATGTGACTCAGATTCCATATGCTTCCTTAAGACTCACGCGTTAGAAGATTGTTCTCTTTATATTCATACGTAAAAATTCAAACTAACACTGTGGCCCAACTCAGCTCCGAAATATCATGGTTTGAACGAAATTGAATCTACACAACCTGATCATGAGGATCTATCCACATAAATTTTAGTTTAGTTATTTGCCCAAATGATATTAAAGAGGTTTGAAAACCACTTACAAATTCTAAAGAATTCTTAGTTATCTTTCCTTGAAAGCGGGCATTATCCTACATATTAACAAACGTGTATCCCTTTCATCCACAACATGATTGATCCTTTATTTTGGAAATTTTTATGCAAAGAAAGATACTTAGGTCTATGTAATACAATTTCCTTCACTTAACTTTTTAAATTTGTAATTTCTGTTGTTATTGATGTTAACCACTCTCTTAAGGGAAAGCTGAGCGTAGACAAAGAGTATGGTCAAACTAAACGTTTATTTTAACTTGCTCTTTTATCTTTACTATAAAATATCCAACCGCCTACTGGTTTTAAACATACTTTTAAGGACCTATAACAAATTTGTAGATCATTTTATTTTTATTAGTTTAATGAGATATTGGCGCTTCTTATTGGTCGATAAATTTCGTTAATATCTGCATCGATCAAATTTTTGCCTGATCTACTTTTCTCTTTTGTTCTGATTTTACACTATTGTTAGAACAGGAATTTTCAAGATATACACAAAAAAAAACAACAAAATGTAAAGTTGTGTCTGTTTTATTGTCAGCAAACAAAATACAACATTATAAATATTAAAGACTGAAAGTTTTACGTTCAAAAATAAACAATACACATTTAATTCACTATATAGAAAATTAAGCGTTTATTCACGATTTCGTCTGGTAGAGATCAACGATCAACGTTTACGACGAGGCTGACTGTTCCAATTCCAGGAATAATTATAATAAACATATTGGCATATATACTTTAATGGTAACGCTGTTGTTCAAATTTGGTATCGATGAGTTTTAATTAACAAACGAACATGATCGGTCAACAGAATAAGCATCGTAAAGCAAAGCTATGAGTAGTGCATCAACTCCTTTGGCGTACTGCAAGCGGCAGATAATCAGTACCTTACTGACTATCTACTTACCACAACATTTACAAAAGTCGTATATACATACTATTATTTGTCGACATATCCAACTTTTTTCGTCCACGATCGCGTCTTCTTGCAAGGTTATGCTCCGGTGCATATTCGAGCAATCTAACTAACATTAAACAGTTTTTACGAATCTTGCTGCACAGTGAATAACATCAACCGCCATTGCATGTACTTCTCTTTTGTTTTCAATTCAGTCGATTCAGATTTTAACTCTCTGCTTGTTTAATCTATTAAATTCAGCTCAGTAGCTCTGCATCAGCTGAAGGTGCATCCATTTTGAATAGTTTTGCTGTTGTTGTTCTGTATTCATACGAGCCGCTTTGTTTAAATCATTTACATTTTTGATCAATGACACTTCACATTTTATGATTTGAAAATGTTTAATTAACTGATTAGAAATGAAATTAATAAATTGTCTTTTAATCGACGTTTCACAGGAAAATTTGACCAGAAGATTGTAGCGCATTTTTAAGTTTTCCGGTCATTTTTTCTGGTCAATTTTTCCTTTAATTCGTCGATCAATAGGAAAAGTATTAAATTCATTCCTTAAAAATAAATTTAAAATGCTTTGTTTATTAAAAGTAAAAGTGTTTTAGTAAAAAAAACCCAACAACATAAATGTAATAAAACAAAAACCAAATTTACAAAGCGTTGTCATTTTGTCATCTTCCAAGACTTTTCGGTAACAATTCATTTTTAGTTTAAAGGAAATTATTATTTTTGACACTGTTAGTGGTTCCTCTGGATATTTGTATCTGATAAAATATAACGGAAGAAAGTTTGCACTTTTTATTAAACCTTTTTTAACAATCTAATTTGTTGATAAAACCCCCTCTTTTATATTTTGTATATGCAAATGAAAATGTGAATAAGCTTATGATTTTTGCCATCGAGGAAGTAGGGAAATAACACAGTTCAATCAAAAGACAAATTTCTCATTTACCCATCATTAAATGAGAATAATAAGTTCAGTATGTTATTAGCTTAATGCATTGAATTGCTCTCATAAGAGAATAATTCCGCCTTTTAAAACAATTCAAAAATCAATGTTAATTAAATTTGTATCATTAGTACACTCAAGTGGTTTTTGACTGTAGGAAAATCAAAATTAATGATTTCTTCCTGTTAAAAACAAATTTATTTTTGTTTTCAAACTTTCATCATACACACTGCCTTACACGAAGTTAAAAGAGCAATAGCTTTTGGCATCTTTTTATAAGTTAAATCATACAATTATTGAATTGTTTTTAAGGCAATTTTGAAAAGTTGTTCGTAAGGCAAATGATTTCCTTTGTTTTTTATGATCATATAAATAAATACAAATATTTGCGAAGACTAGCGCTGCCGAAACAAAACCTAATAAATGTATAATAATATAAATAATGTCATTCGGTGTTGTTGGGACTAGTGGAGGGCTTGTTGAAAAAGTTAGCTTTGAAATCAGAAATGTGCTGTTTTCAAACTCAACTCTGGTGCTAAGTCCATGGGTAGATGAGATGTTTTCATCTGTAATTAAAATAGTTACATTAGTCTAAGCATACATACTTAAATTTGTAAAAGAAAAAAGATTAAAGTATTGCCCGTAAATGGCGATACATACGAAAAAGGCCAAAAACCGTGTAGCGCTTATGCTTACAGTAACTATTTTTATTTAAACAAGAGTACTTTAATTATCTATCGATAATTTCGCACTTATTCAAGAAAATGATCGTATTCTCTTTGTAATCAAACATGTGCTGTTTTCTTTTAGCACGTTGGAGTCATTTGAAAACCGTTATTAGAAATGTGTTCCTTAAAACCAAAATTTAAAATTATTCTAATAACACAAATGCAATTTTTTTTTTTTGGGGGGGGGGGTAATTATAGTATTCGAAAGTTAAATAAAATAATTAATGATGGCATATTTAAATTTTTCTGATGAAAAATAATATATATATATATATATATATATATATATATATATATATTTATATATATATATATATATATATATATATATATATATATATATACCATCAAAAGGAGCACCACATCCTGTAGACACATCACACAGGTCCTTGCTACATGTACAGTACTTTTGACACCTTATTCCATACGTAGGGAATGGACATTGCTTTGAGCAGTTAACTCCATGAGAGCCTTTCATACATTCTAAAATCATAGATTTCAATTTTATCTAATTCTTATAACCTTATTTGTCACACATGAGAAATGATTATGGATTTGATGTCAACCAAACTTACCTTCGCATGCACTATTTTTGGAATTTCATATATACCCTTCGCAACATCCTTTATAGTTCCTAGCATAAAAGAAATTATACAAGAAAATTGAACAAAAAAATGTTTTAACAATAACTATTTCATAATAAACGTGTAGTTGACTACTCCCAAAATATGTTCGTACTTCTTGTAGAACACAGACATTAATCAATAAGCCCCAAAAAATTTAATTTCTAATTTTTATCATCGATCTAAATTAACAGAATGAACAAAAGATAATTATACATACAATTGACAGTATGGAATATCTTCGCAATATGCACGCAATCGAAAATTGGACAATAGAAGCGACAATAACATCCTACTGTACAACAGTATGTAGTGCATCTCGGTTTCTAATAAGTTACAATAAATGAATTCCTCCCTCTAAAGACAATGCTGTTTTCAGACAAAGATACCGATAATAAAACTAGTAAATTCAATGATTTTAAACCGTATAAGGCAAATGTCATTAGCTATGGATCGAAAGCTGTTGTTTCCGTTTATTTGTTCATGTGACGTTTGTGGGTTTATGCGTGATCCCATAGAATTTTTATTCGATGACAAAAAAGCTTCAGGGATATCAACCACATATCAATATTAATCTGTTCAACAAGCAAATATTGCAAGGCAGTCTATATTAAGATTAATTCCTGCTTAATGCATGTGTTTTGTAAAAATAATTTGATATAAATTTTGATGGAATTAATCAATGTTATTAAGTATCAGTTTTATTCATTCTGACTTTTAAAATCTAAAAGGTTGCATTTAAGGCACATAATCATTGTTTGGTTTAGTATGCTTTTTTAAATCATAATCAAAGTGTGCCGAGATAGAAAAATAAGATACGTTTAAAAAAATAGTTTTAGGCAGGTCAAAATAGCTGAGTAAATGCTTCGTTTTATAGGGTTGTATATGTAAATAAACCATTTTAACTTGATCATTATGTATGAGTAGTATTGTATATCCTAAAGTTATATACGACGGAATGTATGCTAAACATGTAATCTACATAAAATCATCGAACATTTTAAACCATGCTGTTTTAGGGAAACAATGTTTTAATATATTAGGTCATACATTAGCCAATATGATACGTAAATTTATATTTCTAAGATGATGTATAAAAATAAATTTTTTTCATAAAATGTTCTTGGTATCAATAATAAATCTAAGTTCAGGTAATTTTTGTAAATCATCAACACACAAAGGGACATTTCCTTCTTTTCCAATTGAGTGTCGTTTTGCTGAGATCGCATCAGTCACTAGTTGATTCTGAACGCAATGAAACAAAAAATATTTTTAAAAAAATATAATGAATCTTGTAAGAACTTGAAAAAGAAATCAGTGCTTTCGTTCCTGGTAGTCTCATACCAACGGAAAAATATTTGCAAACTAATGCTTACAATAAATATTTTTATAAAAACGAGAAAACTCTGATTTTCTATCGATAATTTAGTACTTTTCCAATATGAAGATATACGTTTTTTCGTAATCAAACCTGTGCTGTTCTCTTTCAGTATGTTGGAGCCATTGGAAACCATAACCACGGATAGAATTGTGTTACCTTAAAACCAAAACTACATCCTGTAGACACACCACACAGGTCCCTGCTACATGTACAGTAGTTTTGACACCCTATTCCATACGTAGGGAATGTGCTTTGCACTGAGCAGTTCGCTCCATGAAAGCCGTGCATACATTGTAAAATCAAAGTTATCTAATTATTTTGAGAAGCCTAATCTAATTCTTATATGCTTTTTTTTAAACTCATAATATGTAAGTGTTATGATTTTAATATCGACCAAACTTTATTGAAGTACCCTCGCATGCACTATTTTTGGAATTCCATTTTATACCCTTCGCAACACCCTTTATGGTTCCTAATAAAAAAGCACGTTATAAAGATATTTAATAAAACATATGCTCTGTAATAATAACTATTTTTAAGTTGGTTGCTTAAAAATTTATCCTTATTTTTTTTATACAAAAAACTGAAAAAAGTAAATAAATCAATATACGATACTTAACATTATTCCGTATTATATCAGTGATCAAATTTAACCCAACAAATGTATACATACAATTGACAGTATGGAATATCTTCGCCTTGCGATCGAAAAGTCGTTAGTAACAACGAAAATAACATCTCCTTGTACCATAGTACATAGTGCATCTTTGTTACCGATAAAGTATGTAAACATCCGTCTTCTTAATCACCTTGAGATGCAAACTTAGAAACCACTATATCCAGTAGTACTTTAAGAAGCAATTTATGAAGAGGTTATCGTAAAGGTTTGTCAAAGTTTCAAAATCAAATATAACAGCCTAAGTTTTAAGCTGAATGTAAATCCAAAATCAAAATTATAGCCTAACAAATAAAGATCTTTCTTAACATCATTTTACTTTTGATTGACTGTTCCACTAGTTCAGTCCATCTACGATGATCATGAGTGTTTAGTGTCAATAGTGTTTAAATTCCAGTGTAATGTCTTGTATTTAGATACAGCAATAAAGCTGTCAGAACTGTCAATCAGATAGTATTGGGATACATGTTTTTAGTCTCCGAGTCTCAGAATCTCCCACATGAGTATGATGCATCACTTACGTACGATATTAAAATATCATAGTTATAGATATTCATTTAAGAAATGAAGATAATAATTTTTCTATTGATCGACGTATCAAAGAAACAATTGACCGGAAAACTCAATAGATCAATAGAAAAATTATTATCTTCATTTCTTATTATTTAATAAAACATTTTCAAAAAAAAAATGTAAATAATGTAAATGAAGCGGCGCGTATGAATACAAAACAACAACAGCAACAATATTCAAAATGCATGCGCCTTCAGCTGATGCAGAGCTATTGAGCTGAATTAAACGGATTAAACACAAATAGTGAGTTAAAATCTGAACCGGCTGAATTGAAAACGAAAGGAAAATACGTGTGATAGCTTGTGATATTATTCATTGTGCAGAAAAACTCGTAATAAAACTAGTTTTCATGTGAGATCGCTGGAATATGCAACTGGACATAACCATCCAAGGAAAGGCAATCATGGACGAAAATAGCTGATATGTCGACAAATAATAGTATGTATAAGCGACTTTTGTAAACGGTGTGGTAACTAGATAGCCAGTGATGTACTTAAATGGTATAGCTACCGCTTGGAATACACCGAAGGAGTTGATGCATTACTCATAGCTTTTCTTTACGACGCTTATTCTGATGACCGATCATGTACGTGTGTAAATTTAAAAAATCATTGTTACCAAATTTGAACAGCAGTGTTACCGTGAAAGTTTATAGGCATATATATGTTCGCTATAATATTCCTGGAAAAGGAACAGCCAGCTTAACTGTAAATGTTGATTGATCTCAAGCAGACGAAATCGTGAGAAGATGCTTAATTGTCTATTTCGTGAATCAAATAATGTGTTTTGTTTATTTTCGAAGGTTAAACTTTCAAGTTTTTATATTCACAAGGTTGCATTTTGTTTGCTGACAATAAAACAGACAGAACTTTGCATTTTGTTGACAGTGTTTATCTTGGAAATTCCCGTTCTATAAATAGTGTTAGAACAAAACAGTTGAGAAAAGTAGATCCGGAAATTTTTTATTGATGCAGGTATCAAAGAAATTTTTCGACCAATCAGAAGCGCCGATATCTCATCAAACGAATAAATATTAAATGATTCATACATGGCTTAAAGGTTATAGAGGTTAAATAGATAGAACAAACATTGGATTGCTAGCTGCAGTATCAAGAGTAAGTTGTAAGTGACCTGTTGATAACCTGTTTATATATTTCCAATTTGGATTTTTCTGTGCCAGCAATCCGCACCTGATTACATAGCATCAATTAGGACTTTTACGCAGAGCTACAAGAATCACAGAGTTTATTCTGTCAGACATTATTACAACAATTAATTGCGCAGTATCAAGGTATACATAAGTATCAGACTTAGTTGTCATATTAACATTTCAAGGTCATAGCATGGCTATCTGGTTACAGGTACAGGTTAAACGAATGGAATCTCCTCTCGAAAGATAACGATGTTTTCAGACAGAAATATTGTAAACGCAAATTTTCAACTGTACAAAGATAAAAATTCGATAGATATGGATGTTTCTGAATTGACTTCAAAATTTTAATATTCTCTCTGTAAAACTGAATCACAAGATAAACAAATGTATTGTACAGTATTAAAAGTAAGTAAAATGTTCAAATAGTTATTATTTCTGACAACCAGCACGGCCAATCTGTGACAATTGGTGTAAGAAGTGGGATGTAAGTAATGTAACACAGAGTTTTCCTAAATAAAATATGTATCTTTAAAAAACTGTCATATCTCTGTACTGCAATTGAAAAGGATGATTACCATTTTCTACAATAGTTCTCAATTTTCTACTTTGTACGCATTTACAACGTTTTACATAATATTGTAGAAAAAGAAATTTGCTGGTTTACGTTGCAACTGGGATCCGGAAGTGAATAGAAGTGAATTCATCACCAAGAACTGTCCTTACTTTGATAGTGACTTTGAGGATCCGGTCAAGAAAAGAGCAGTTTTCAGCCGTTTAATTACAGACTTAAACGATAAAGCTTGTATTAAAACATCTGTTTAGTTGGTCATATGTAGGTACTGTGTCGCCCAAGAAAATGTTTTTTTCTTTAAGGAGGCTGGGGGAGGGGAGGGGGCAACAAATTATTTTCTCCAAAATTCATAGAATTTGCAGAAATGTTTCATATAATCTTGTTCATTACATCTGAATAAATTGCACATTATGTAAAAAAAAATATATATGAAAAATATATGAAATATAAATAGATACAAAATAACCAATAACATCACAAAAAACTAATACAAAAACTAACCATAATATGTTATAAAGAAAATTATCAAATCTTACCAAAAATATATATGTTTCACATATGCAAATATGTCAATCCTAAAACAAGGGAATTGTATTTTTAAATAAAAGAAAAAATTCTAAAATTACTGCATTGAAATTTATAGATATATATTCACAAAATTTATAACATATTGAAACTTGAAAAAAATATATGTCCTTGTATTTGTCTACATTTGTCAAAACACATAATAAGACCTGTTATCTCCAGATCAAATCAGATGAACGTATAATTTCTAACTGAAAGAGTTGATACGGTGGGCAAGGACGATGAAGGAGGTATCTTATGAATATCATCTGCCATAGAAGAGTCTCCCAAGTTTGCACCAGAGGTATACGTTATACCCTTTCTCATTTCTTTGCCTTGTTTTTTTCTTAGATTTCAACAATGACCTTCCCGATTAGTGGAGTTGATGACTTCACAGGCCCTTGTCCTTTTCAAAACATGTTGAACTAATACTTCCTTTCTGTGCTCACCTGGTGACAACAGGAATCTTTTCATTTGCCTTTGAAAAGATTCAATGTATAATAAATAAAATAGTGAATGATATTCTTATATCATGTAAAAGAAATATTATAGTTAATCGTATTCAATTGTTATATTCCTATAAACACTTCAAACTCTCCTTTAACACTTAATTACTTTCTAAGTTTTTTCTAGATAGCAGCAACAGCAGCAGCAGCAACTCTAATTAATGTGCTTTCAGATCCAGAAAAATGCATTTGCTTTGACGCAACTGTGTTGTTGAGGCTTTCATATGACTGCCAACTTTTCTGCTTAATCTGCATATGTTGAAAAAGTTTCTTGAAGGTCATCTTTCAGCTTAGTGTCACTAAGGTATCTAATGTACTGTAAATTCAAGGGAATATCATTAATAGGATTCCGAATATAGCCACAATATTCGTTGCAATGACTGTGGTGTCCAAAAAAGTGAGGTGTTAGTGCTTTCAAGTTTTTTTTTTCAAATTTACTTTATTTTTTTTGTTAATTGCAATGATATAATTAAAACAAATCAAATTAAATCAATTAAGTCAAGTATGAAATAATTTTGGTCTCTAGCTGCCTGTACTTTTTGGCTATTTGTAGACCGTATAATTTGTTAGTAAAATGTTTTTGTGCATGGTTAGCATAACTTTTCTTCTTTAGACTAGCCTTCACCTCCTTCCTTGCCCTCGCTATTGTCGTTGTGTCATCATCCATTGCAATGATTTCCACGCTATTGTTTTTGTCTTCAAGATCTTTTAGCATGCTAACAGCCATATCACATTCCATTCCTTATGCAATAAGAATGTATTTATTAATATTTTTACCTTGCTATCAATCATGCACGCATGTCCTGTAAGATATACATTTTTATTAAATGTTTGTTCATAAATACTGCACGTATTGGTTTTTATCATAAAAATTCCTAAAAATGCAATTTTGTCTAAAAAAAGAGAAGAAAATACAACATAATTCACTTATATACTATACTGAATTCACCTGACAAACTGCTTTAGGATCTTCCACTACCACGCTTCTGCAATCCTGCATCGGGACTTACAATGTACTTAGAAAACATAACATTTTCTTAAATCTATATGTGAAAATTTACAACATATAAAATTTTACATAGTATATAGTATATAGTAGATTTAATTTTTTTTTTAGTATTTTCACATGTTTATGAAAGTATTGAAATGCATAATAATTTCATTTAAAAAAGCACAAAATATATACTTATTCCAAATTCTATTTCTTTGGCTGCATACTTTTTTTACAAGACTTTTTAGCAGTATCTTCATTTTTTCTCCCAACTTCTCTTTCTCTTGCCTTCAGTGACTTCGGGGAGATACTAGCGATATTCAAACACACAAGCAATGCATTCACTGAAGTTGTACCTAAACCAGTTTGCAGCATTTCCACGACTCTTCTGCCTTCTTTCCAGTTTATTTTTCGAGAATTTTCAGTTTTAAGAATTGCATTCTTTTTTTTCCATTTTAATTAATAAGCTATTTCTATAAAATTATTATCTTAAATTTTTGAGATAAAATATTATCAAAAACAATTTAAATCATTATTTCATATTTAACAAAATTTTCTTGCCATGGAAATATTGTTCATCTTCAGTATCAGTGTCCGATTTCGTTGTTACCCGCCCATGGATGAGTTGCATCCTTTTCACTATGAAAGACAAAGAAAAAAATTATCATTACGTTATGGGTTATGGACGATAATCATTCAATGATCATGTGATGACGAAAGTTAAAGTCTTTACTTATTATAAAAAAAAAATTCAATACCATTACCTGGAGGAAATTACAGAATGGTTCTAGTCACTTGGCGTGATTTCCAATACTGGTGCTGCGGATAAACTCACGCATTTGATATGGTGTTTCTTTTTAGAGGTATATGCATGGTCATGTAACGAATGCACTCCAGATGAATCTTGTGTTTTGTTGTTGGTTATATCACATGTCTGTGTTTGACTCACGAATCAGCTGTTCTTGTCTCTTCGTTCCTCAACTTCCTGATTGTTTACCTTCGCTATGGATGTTGCCAGGTACTATTATTTCCTTACTTGTGAAAAGAGCTGGTTTAAGAACGATAACTCTGCAATTACGATGGAAGAGTTATAGAACATTTAAGTGAAAATCTTATTTGTGTAGAGATAAAAAGGCTTTAAAATGGTCACCACCAACCTTGTTCAGTAGATATTTTGCAGTAAATATTTTTCAATACGCCCTTAAGATTAGAACATCGTAGTAAAAATCAAGGTCACTGTCTGTCAGTTGTTGACATTGTTTTGGTTGAATTGTCATTCAGCGCTGTTTAACCAATATGTCATGCGACAGTTTGAGCATAATTATAGCAGCGGGAAAAGAATTAGGTTTCACTGATCAAGAATTGAAAGATTATGTGAAAGAGCTGCAAGACAGGTTGAGAGATAAGAGAGTTCTTTTGAGAAAGAAAGAGAAGGAACAATGAGCATATTGATTAGAACTAGAGAGATTGGGTCAGGCTGTGAGATTGAATGAAACAGAAATAAGCATGAACTTGAGATGAAGATGAGTTAAAGTAAATTTAGACGTGTAAATACAGATTCAAGTATTAAGGCAAGAATGCCTAAAACTCCGCCATTCGATGAAAGACATGATGAAATGGGCAGCTATCTTAGACGCTTTGAGCGGTATGCGACGGTCCGAGATTGGGATAAAAAACATGGGTGACTAATCTTAGTGCGTTATTTTGTGGAGAAGCATTAGCTGTATACGCAATAAAGTCTCCCGAAACTACCCAAAATTAAATCAGCTATTCTTCGTCGATATGATCTGATGGAAGATGAATTCAAGATATTGTGCAATGAATATTTTTCAAAAAACCGTTTGTACCAATATCAGAGCAGAAGTGCTACCTTTGTGAACGAAAAGGACACATAACACCCAACTGTTCTACAAAAGGAAAGTTTTCTAGTGCCGTTCTCGGGGTTGCAGACGACCATGAGCAATCAGTTCTTATTTGCAATGCTTTGATAGTCACTAATAACCTGATTCTTTGGTGGGTAAAAATGATAATATGATTCTTACTTCATCATGGCATATCAAAACTTAGCAGTTTCCTCTATCAGCAGGTTATGTTAAAAAAAAAGTTGAAAAAGTGAGCATGTAACGTGTCTTCTTGCTGACAGTACAAAGATGGTAGTCCCTGTCGCTAAGATAGATATCTATACTTCATATTTGACAGGTAAGTATAATGTCTGGTGCATGGACAATCCAGTATTTGATCTCATTATTGGTAAAGTTATTGAAGCAAGTAAGCCCTACGATCCAAATCCAGAGTGGGAGGCCGTTCTTGCACTAGGTACAAGACAACAGAGAATAGAGGGAGCAACGCCTCAGCCTTCTCTTAAAGTTCCTGACATTGTGGTAGACGAGATGACAATTACAGAGAACAAAAGGTTGACCCAACTTTATCTGTTATATGCGAGAACGTAAAGGAGCGCAAAACATCCCAAGATGGAAGGTTACCCGGTTTTCTAGAAATCGACTTATGTACAGGGAATTTAAAGGTGACAAAACTTACATTCTGCTGATTGTTCCATTTATATACAGATATACCGTTATGAGGCTAGCACATGAATCAATCATGTCAGGACACTTGACTACTAGTAAGACTATTAACATAATCCTTCCTGATTTCTATTTGACTGGAATGAAATGAAAAATAAAGAGATTCTGTCGTTGGTGTGAAGCATGTCAGCAGACACTGCCAAAAGGAAAATTCCTGTAGTCAAAATGCCGTTAATGTTCCATTTAAAAGAGTGGCTGTAGATATATTGGTCCTTTACATTCACCAACCGACAAAGGTAAAAGACATAACTTGAAGCTTGTCGATTATGCATCAAGTTACCAATAAGCAATCGCATTACCAGGCATCGACACAAAACAAAATTTTAATATTCGCCAGGTAAATGTACCAGCCTACTATATTTGATAATGCACTTCTTTCATGCATTTTTCATGCATTGTACTCATTGTTATATGTATTATGTATAATTAACATACTTTGAAAACTTTTCTTAATTTATTTATTTTAGTAATATTAAGAAACGTACTATAGTCAATGTACGTTTTCAAGAGTTATCTCTCTTGGGGACAACAATGAATGCTCCCCAGGGTTCATGACCCAGAGAGTCCTTATTCTTCTCTTACTGTTCTCGTTGTAAAGAAAGACGGATTATATCGATTTTGTGTTGATTTTCGTTCCTTAAACAAAATATCATTATTTGTCGCAGAACCAATGCCAAATATAGATGCGATGCTTTCAAAATTGGCGGGACATGCGTATTTCTCATGGCTAGATTTATCAAAAGGTTAATGGCAAGTTCCCTTACCTGAACAATCTCGACATAAAACAGCTTTTGGAACACCCCTGGATTATTTCAGCTTACGAAAATGCCGTTTGGTTTAGGTACGGCACTCGCAACTTTTTGTAAATTAATGCGATTATTTCTTCAAGATTTATCAAATGTAGAAAACTTCATTGGTGCCTTCCTAATCCACTCCATAACATTTGAAGATTATCTCGTATCTCTTACAGGAGATTTAAGGCGACTTTGCGAAGCGAATTTGACAGCCAAATTGAGTAAATGTATCATAGCTAACAGTAAATTTTAGTGCCTAGGATACATTGTTGGAGAGGAAATGGTGCATTCATATCCTGATAAAGAGCGCACAGCGCAGAACTCAAATCTACAAAGAAGCAGTTGCGATCTTTTTGGGATTTGGTTTATTTGTACCGGAAATTCATTCCAAACTATGCAAACATATCACTACCACAAACGGATCTTACTCGGTAATTTTTTTCAAAAAAAAAAAAAAATACAGTGGACAGCGGCACAAGAAATATCATTCCAAAACCTGAAGAAAGCAGTGACAGCATCCCCAATTCTTAAGCTTCTAAATTTGTCACAAGTATTTATTCTGCAAACGAATGCATCAGACCGTGGTTTCGGTGCTTTTCTACTTCAGAAAGATTTAGATAAAAATAACCAACCTATTACGTACATCAGTAGGAATCTAAACAAAGCTGAATAAGATTATTCGACAATCGAAAGAGAATTTCTTGCAGTAGTGTTGGCGATCCAAAAGTTTTACAAATACTTGCATGGACGTGAATTATTTAAAAAAAACGAATCACGAACCATTGGTTTATTTGAACAGTTCAAAACTTCTGAACTCTAGATTTTTGCATTATTCATTAGAGTTACAGCCATACTGATTTCGCATTGTCTCTAACAGAGGAAGAGGGAATGTTGGTGCCGATTTCTTAGGTAGTCTCTGGTTTCCGGTGAATACTGATACCAATAAAAAGGGACTCTTGTGCAGTTATGTAAATAGATAAAATGTGTAAAATGTATTTTTGGGAGTTGATTTTAATCAACTCTCCTATGCAGTTACTCTGGCAAACCGAAAGTGAAACAGTGTTTGGACCTAAGCACAAATCATCACCGCTGACAAGACGTTGATCTTGAAAATAATAGATAAATTCGGTGAACTGTATGCTGTACCATTGATTTTTTTTTTAAGAAACGTATTTATAAATACCTTGAAAATAATGAGATTTTACATAGTACGATCAATTTAATTAGGGTCTTCCGTTTCCAACGGAAGACCCTCTTGTTATTCTTCGGTTTCTTTCTATTATTATTATTATTAGGGTCTTCCGTTTCCAACGGAAGACCCTCTTGTTATTCTACGGTTTCTTTCTATTATTATTATTCTTAACATTCTTTTTCTGCCTTCTTTAAAGCTTTATTTCTCGAAAACTATTCGCCCGATTTGCACAAAATTTTCCGGACTTATAGGACATCGGAGGGGATAAATGTTTTTAGTTAAATTTTTTGCTGACGTCACTTCCGGTTTCAGATATAGACGATTTTATAAATTTTTAAGGGTCATTTTGTCCACGCATCTCCTCCGAAAGTAATCAAGGTAGAAGCTTGAAATTTTCAGGGATTGTAGATGAATGTCTGTAGATGTACCCCCATGCTTCCAATGATGAAAATTGCTCATGGCCTTGAAGCTCGCCTGAGCCTGAAAATGAGCACAAAATTTTTTCACGAAATTTTTGCACATTTTCTGTAATACCTTTCGATGTGTACATATTTTGTTAAAACATGTAATGCAAAAGTTGTTTCAATTTACAAGGGCTTTCAGTTGATATCAGGAAAAAGGGGCTGACCCCTCAAATTAGGGGCCAAGAGGGCTCTTAATTCTTCTTACAACAACTCTTTACTGAACAATAATTTGTTATTAGTTACAGAAGCAAAAATGTTCATTGTGCAGCTGTTTATCTATACAGTACCATATTTAAGCCATATGTTACGTAATTAGGGGCTTCAAGGGGGAGAAGTTCAAAACTTTGATCATTAATATCTGAAAAAGGAGAAATATTTTTAAACGCAATGTAGAACAAAAGTTGCTCAAAATAATGTTCTGTACAATATGCAACCTTAAATGTTTTTGTTTATGACCCCATTTAGGAGTTAAAGGGTCGGCCCCTAAAACACACATTTGTACAGATATCCCAAGAACCGTTAACATTTCGTGAACACTTGTAAAACAAAATATGTTTATATTTTCAAGACCTTTCATTTGATATCAAGAAAAAGGGGCTGGCCCCTCACATTAGGAGCCAAGAGGGCTCTAATGTCTTCTTACAATAACTCTTTACTGAACAATAATTTGTTATTAATTATAGAAGCAAAAATGTTCATTGTGCAGCTGTTTATCTATACAGTACCATACTTAAGTCATATATTACGTAATTAGAGGTTTCAAGGGGCCAGAATTCAAAACTTTGATCATTAATATCTGAAAAAGGATAAATATTTTGAAAAGCAATGTAGAATAAAAATTGTTCAAAATAATGTTCTGCACAATATGATACCAAAAATGTTGTTGTTAGTGGCCCCGTAAGGGGTTAAAGGGTCGGCCCCTAAAAGACAGTTGTTTAGATATCTCGAGAACAGTTTACAATTCGTGAACACTTGTAGAACAAAATATGTTTATATTAACAAGAACTTTTATTTGATATCAAGAAAAAGGGGCTGACCCCTCAAATTAGGGGTCAGGAGGGCTACTAAGTCTTTTTATAATAACTCTTTTCTGACCAATTATTTGATATTAATCATGAAACAGCAAAGAAGCTTTTATTAAGCTTAATTTAAAACTGAAATCCGTTTTAAGATCGGACGATGTACTACAGAGAAATTGGGGTTTAAAAATTGAGTTTTCCGGAAATTTTGATTCCGCGTCCTTGGTTTAAAAAATAGCGTAATGTTCAAAGTAAAATTAACTCATACCAAAAATAATTGCTAAGTCGTACTTGATCACATTCGGATTTTTTTTAAAGTCGTTCTTGAAATTGGAAAGGTTTTTGTTAAGTCGTACTTAAAATCATTCGTATTTTTTTAAGTCGTACCAGGAATAATTCGATTTTTTTCATCTTTTTATTTTTGTTACTCTTGTTATTGGTTTAAGAGATCTGCTTCTTACAGGAACTTCCAGCTTTACTTCCGACATTAACGGAAGACCCACTCGTTGCTTTGCAACGAGCTTTGCTCTAGTTCTTTTTATTTTTTTTTCTGACTCCTTTTCGGCTTTATAACTCAAAAAGTTTACAACCGATTTTAATGAAATTTTCAGAGGTTGTGTGCAACTATAATACCTCAAAGTTTGTGAAGTTTCTTTGAAAACGTCACTTCCGTTTTTACGTTACGTCATTTTAAAAATTTTCAAAAAGTCATTTTGTCCGCGGCGTTTCTCAAAAACGCTTTAAGATAGAGGCTTGAAATTTTCAATGGTTATGATTAAATCGATTTACCTCTGTTATAAGGCTGGAAATGAAAATCTGTCACTTCCGGTCGAAACCGGAAGGGAATCAAATTTTTCGAAAAAATGAATTTTCTGATCAAATCAAAAATGAATATGTGTTTTATAGAGCTTATTTAGCTGAATCTAACACTGAAAGCCGTTTTAAAATCGGACGATGCATTACAGAGATATACGAGTTCAAAAAAGGATTTTTCCGGAAATTTTGATTCCGCGTTTTTGGTTAAGAAATTAGTATCAAGTTCTTGGTTAAATTAACTTGTACCTAAAAATTAATTGTTAAGTCGTACTGTAACACATTCGGATTTTTTTTGTTAAGTCGTTCTTGAAATGGGAAAGGTTTTTGTTAAGTCGTACGTAAATTTATTCGGTTTTTGTTAAGTCGTACCAGGAATAATTCGATTTTTTCATCTTTTTATTTAAGGTACTCTTGTTATTGGTTTAAGAGCTCTGCTTCTTACAGGAACTTCCAGCTTTACTTCCGACATTAACGGAAGACCCACTCGTTGCTTTGCAACGAGCTTTGCTCTAGTTGTTTTTTATAGTTGCATGTATTCCTACGCCAGAGTTACATGTAGATATATTCTCGATCAACCAGATGCTCGGCTGTCACCATAAATCTCCGACAAGTAGAGAGTCTCTCGTGGTTGTCGGATATTAACAGAGACAGCCGAGCGTCTGGTTGAACGAGATTAGAGTTCAATATCGTTTTGATCCAGACGTGTACAATTTTTAGAAACATTTCGATTACTGATAAACAGTTTGATGGAATTACTTCTATCTTTAAATTCTACACAACATGATTCATACGGGGTTTTCTACAAATTCTTGTCGGAAAAGTTCGAGAATTCACATTATGAAAACGTGCGAAATTCAAATACAGATTAAAAACTACTTGCCAGGCAAAAGAATATATCCTTAATTTTAAAATTGATAATAATCAATAAAATCAACTCCCAACAGTACTTCAGTACTTTGATTTTTATTGTCATTTGTACATGAAAGTGTTTGTACCTAAAATGTTTTTTTAAAGTACTCCGTACTTCTTTATAGGGTAAGGATTGTCACATTTAATGTCCAAACTGTTTGCCGTAGTTTTTACCTGTACATATATTTTAATCCAAATCGGATGTCCATAGAACTTTTTGGTACCTTTAATCTCACTCAACTGGTTAGGCATTTAAATACCCGTGCTGTTGTTGTCAATTTGGGCGTGGCAGGCACCTGACATGCAGTCCTGTACTAAAGTTTATTAAAATTATAATATTTACATCTTAGCATATTCCATCCAGATTTGATGCGTATATTAATTGATCCCAGTATTGTAGTACCACAGTATACCAGAACTACAATACCTCAGTATTCAATGAACTTCTCTAAAAAAAAATTCTCTAAAACCTTTCAAAAACCATTCAAAACCTCCGCTTCGCGTCGGTTGCCAATGGTTTCCTAGGTGGTCAATTTCAACTGTTACACTCCCAAACAGGCACTATTCATATAATGTCTCATTTTGTCATTTTTTGTCAATCACATTCACAACCTGCGGTTCATACGGCATTAACGTATCAGCTCGCGAACGATTGCTCTACAAATACAGAATATTAAAAAGTCCGGAATAAACATGTCTTCAGTTCTCTCGACGATTCTCTTACATTGTGTACAGACCGTTGCTTTGGACGACGCTATGTCATAAGACACAACAGATTGGTGGGCTTCTTTCAAGTTGATGATATCAATACATAGATTTCAGAACTTTCAGTTCAATTACTTTTTTAAATAATTACATTACAGTCTGGTGTGAAACGCTAATGCGGCCTTACTGTATTTGAAACATTATCTTTTATGCCTAGATATTACTTGAAGTGAAAAAATATGTTCCAATTTTGAGTTCCCAAATTTATACTTTTTCAATCAGACAATCTATAATAAGGTATTCAAACTTATATATCTTAACATCATGTATAATTATTATTTTATAACCTGTAGTCTTTTCCGAGACATGGTATGCTACATCAGTTCAATTCAAATGTTTAAACAATATCATTAATTACTTTCAACCCAGTTGTTTTAGTAATCATATACCATCATTATGTCATAATTATATATGTCAATTTTATATGTTAATCATATTTTTCTAGCATATACATTTAAGTATTTTCAATGTAACGACAGTTTTTCAAATTCACTTTTTATGCAGTGTCGACACTTAATTTAAATGTATTTTTGTAAAACAAAACATATTGAACAAAATGAGAACACTTCCTTCCTCGTTTAGTCGATTGCCGTTTAGAAGAGTTTTGTATGTGGTACTAGTTGGTTCTAAACAATTATCAAGTGCCGATAAACATAAAACAATTAAAGGTACGATAATTATTGTAGCAAATCGAAAAAAAAAATCAGATACTTTATATGATATCCGAGACAACCTAAATTGATTGCAATGGCTATGTGTCGTCTCGAGTGGTCATATAAACACATAACACTATTTAAAGACTAATAACCCTTAACCACCTGCTGTTTTTAAAAAATACAAAAAAAAAATTACTATCTGTAGATAATTTCGGACTTGTGCGATAGAACGATATACTTGTCTTCGGGATAAAATTTGTGCTGTTTTCATTTAGTTTGTTGGATCTATGGGTTGCAATGGACGGACTCATGTTTCCTGGAAAAAAACCCAAGTAAAATGCTTAAAATGGGTTTGAAAATAAAGTGCAGGGTTTGCAAATTTTTATTTGAAAATCTTAGCATAAAAAAAGTTGATGATTGATTGAATATAAATTTTCTTTTGCAACATAAACTAAGTATACCAACAGAAAGACATATTAGACATATCACACTGGTCTTTATTACATTTACAGAATTTTTGACATCTTATTCCAGATGTAAGAAATTGACATTTTGCAGTACAGTTAAGTCCAGTATAATCTGCCATACATACTGAAATTGTAATAATAAAAAGAAACCAATGACTATTTTTGTACTTTGAGCTTATGTTCCGTTACTTTTCAAATTTTTTTTTTTATAATAACCATATCATAAATACTTTATATACCTTCGCATGCTTTGGTTTTGAAGTTCCATATATATCCTTCACAACAGGATTTAAAGTCCCTAGAATAGTAGTAAACCTGTTATCATGTTAAATATGTTCTTTAAAAAAGAAAAGAAAAATAAAGAATCTCTGACGCATTGCTATTATTTTGATTTCAAATCCAACTGATTTTCGTTTGATTACATTGGCGTTCAACCGAGGCAATAGGAACCAGTTTGTTCTAAGAACTTATCAAATCCCACTGATTTACTCAATAAAATATGGTCAGAACAACCGCTATTTATACTTAAGGTCTTTAATTTGTTTTCTATAGTATTTTTTTAAATGTACACACATAGATAAACTAAAATTTAAAACAAAATGTTGGGGACTATATGCTCCGTTTGGTACTACGGTGTATTTAATATGACCTTTCTGCACTGAAAGTGCAAATTGCACATTAATCCCGGTATAATTTATTTTTCGAAATGAACCATGGAATCAAATACAAATTTACATTATTAAGAAGTAATGAAATTAAATTATCACAAAAAAAGTTTGCAATTGATTCACCTAATTGATATTTTGACTTTTTTGCAATGACAAAACACTATTTTTATTCATAAACGATTCAACATGCAATACATTTATTTGAAGTCTCAAACTTTTCTAAAATTATGACCCACTTGTCAAACGAGCTTACAAATTCAGAAAATAAAACCACAAGTATGGGTTTATAATGTAAAGTTTGAGCTATGGCATGAAATGAGTTAATTTTAGGGGAAAATTGGAGTTCATTTTCTTGACTTATATGAAATATCAGTTAAATATGCCAATATATGTCGATAGAAATATTGAAATATTGTTAAAATATGTTTTTTTGAAACAACACGAAGATATCCAAAAACTATCAGAATATTTGGTCTGCACTGAAAATAAGAAAGCTAAAACTACGGTACTCTAAAACAACTGAGCTATGAAAAATGTTTATTTTCTTATTAAAAACCTTCCGCCACAAAATATAGTCCGTTACTAAACTCTGTAATTATGTATTTTGTCTTAACTTTTTCATTACAAACATTTTGTTTGGCGATGTAAATACAGAATTTACAAGTAGAATTCATATATGACACATAATTTCCAAACTACATGTAACCCAAAATGGCTATCAAAAACCAGAGGAACGAACCTCTTAAAATTACATCACAACTATGTGTTTTTACAAATTATTTTTTACAGAAAAGGAATATATCAATTTAGTATCTTATATTTTTGAAGGTATGACGTTGTCTGTTTGAAATAGAATGCATATATTTTCGAATGCTAACATATTGGTAATATACCTCAAGTTCAATTAAAGACAATGCATTGTTCGGTTCTATATAAACTTTTACCTTTTGAATGGACCTATTACGACCTATTACACGTGCCAGATATTGATTTAACCACGAGTTTTAGATAAATTTCGAAATAATATATCAAATATAGACAAAAGTGAAAATTGAATTGTAATCATTTTTAAATGGCGTCATTGTCCTTGATCTTAAATAAAAGCTTAGAATTTCACGTGAAATACCTCAGTGATAAATGAATTTATATTTAGTCCTTTACAATGGAAGATGTTACACATATTTCTCAGTGATGGAATAGAAGAGTTTAAAATTCACATTGCTTTACAAAAAAACTACCTGTCGTTGTTTGAAGAATAAATCCTGCCATTCCGTAAAAAAAGTTACAAAACGAAAAAACTGCACGATCATGCACGAACACGCACGGTGAAAAACGCAAACTAATTTTCCTGATACACGCACAATCCCGCACGGTACACGAACAATCACCCACGTTACACGAACTATTTTACACAATTGCCTTGTCAACAAAAACGCTGTTACCACTGTAACTACTGGTATAAGCACTTATTGCAACTTCTATTTGCAAGTTCTGGTTTACTGTACCTTCCTAATTCTTTAAAATCGAATTTTCAGAAGCTAAAACCCTTGCCACTCAAATAAGTTTTTTCTACGAGGTGCAAAATTAACCACCACCTCCCGCCTCCTTCCTTTTTAGAATAAAATGTATACGTGTACAGCTATACATATGTGTGTGTATATTTATGTGTGTAATTGTATGTATGCGAATGTCTGTCTGTCTGTCTGTGTACCTGCGTACATGCATGCATGTATGTGTGTAAATGCATGTATGCGTATCGTTTTATATGCATATGTTGTTATTCTTATGGTTCCTTGTGTTATAAATTGAGTAAAATTTGAACTTTACAGGCTGGGCCCTTTTTATTAACGCCGCCTTCTTATAGCAAAAAATTGTGTTTTGATTATATAATAACTACTGGGATAAGCACTTATTGCAACTTCACATATCTAGGCTTAAATCCTTAATTTAACACAAGACCTTTCTGTCCTGTTCACAGTTATTACATTAGATAATATGATAATTGTAATTCTATATTTAATGTGCTTTTTAGTTATAATATTGTCATTTATTTGGTCAATAAATGACACAATCACAAGCTGCGGAAAGACATTAGCCATTGTGCTGTTTTAAGAATTTTCAGTATGGAAAAGTTGTGAATATAAATAATATGTTTTAGAAAATGTATAAAAACGATCAGTATTTTGAATCAGTTTTATTAATTGTAAATAATTCAAACTATACACTTATAAAAGCTGTTAAAGTGCTTAAAGTTTTAAATCCTTGTCTATAAATTATATATAAATCGAAATTCTGAACTTTCAGTGAAATTTGTCGATTGTCAAAAATTAACTTCAAGTGACTTTGTACTTTGGTCGGAACTCTTCAAGTAATAATGCTAAAAGGCTAAATATGAAATAAGTTTAGTTTTATACATATATTTCGACTAATTTTAACGGGTTAGTTTAATGCCAAACATGAAATACGTTTTTACCTGTCTTTTTATAGTCCTTGATTTGAATATAGTGAGAAGTAAAGAGGGAATCTGTGCAAGGTGAGACTTTATCACATTAACTAGAACCTTGTATGTTTTACAATATAATGTTAAACAAGATACAGAAAGATTACAAGGAGATATGTTATTGTTAAAAAAATTAGAGAGTGTTGTGTATTTCTTAAAAGTTATAATGCCATTAGTTGTGGCCTTGAATGATATTTATGATGCTTATAACGTGATTTCGGGTTACTGCTTTTAGAGAGAAACATGTCTCTCTTCAATCATTTTTTTAAACTTAGTGTTTTATTCGTAATTTTCTTTTTAAAACCAAGAGTCCGGCAGGTAATCTGTAATATATGCCTTATAACTTTGCTTTTTGTTTAAAGGGACCTGGACACGATTTCAAATGACAATTTTATTTTTGATTTCTATGTATAAAATAGTATACTTTTGTATTTTTAATTATTAACCAAACAAAGCTCGAGTCTTATAAGTTTGTTTACAAATACTGTAAAGTAAAGAAATTGCCATTTCTCTACCAAAAAAACTTGTGGAAACAAGATATATTGATTCAGTGGGTTCATAAATAATTTCATTACACCAAACAGCAACATTAGATTGAAACTTATACCAATACAACAAATAAGTGAACATTAACCGGACTCGAGCTTTGTTTACAAAACAGAGAATTCTAACCTCTGTAACTCGCTTGTCACTCGACACTTGACTTTTAAATTTAGTCAAAGCATTGAAAATTCTTTATTAACAATTCTAGACATAAAAATTGAAAAAATAAATTTTAAAGATGTTGAGCTCAAATCGTGTCCAAGTCCCTTTAAACGTTGTAAAGTCGATACATAGATCTGTATTTGATTATGTAAATAGAAATATCAATATTTTGTAAAATATCGTATAAATATGTAATCTTGTTTCAGATTTGCTAATGGTTGTTGTCCTCATACAAAATGGGATACTGCAAAAAAGGCATGTATTGGTATGTTAAAATTACACGTAATACTAGTAGTAAATATGACCACAAGATAAATGTTTATGATCAAAATATATATTGTATAAAATGATCTTGAAAACAAATTAAACCACACCGATTAATAATAAAATCAACGTTGCAGCTAATGACCAATTAATAGATGTGATGTTTCGCAAAATTGAAACATAATGTAATATTCATTGATATACACATCAACTCTCTCTATAGTCTGTTAAAGGCGTTTGTTTTACCCTGAGTTTGCAGACATTTTCGTGTTATCATTTGATATTATTATCTAGCAAATTAATGTTGTTGTTGTTTTCTAGCATGCCAAGACGGTTACTATTGGTTAAACTGCACTAGGCAATGCCCTTTTCCTACATATGGAACAAAATGCAAATATAATTGTTCTTGCAACAAAGAATCATGTGACTTTATGGTGGGCTGCAGAGACGGCAAGTATTTAACAAATGGTATTAGTAATTTTTCAATAGCTTGGTATCTAATTAAACTCTCTGAATATAAATGGTCATGCACTGCTACTCTTTTTTCGAAAGTATGATTATTGTTATGTATACTTGAATATATGATTAAACAAAACAAACTTAAACACATTTCTTATTTAACTCTGGTGAAATTGAAATATGTGCAAAAAAATTATATCAAAAATGGCAGTTTTAAGTTAATATGTTAAATGTTATAGATTATAACAGCGAAGTTCATTCTAAATAACGAAAAATGTGGTGTAAAGTAAAATAAAACATCGTAGTTTCAAAAGAAGCAAGATGGCATGTAAAAGAAGTAAATGGATGTTCTAATGCAAAAGTATTGTTATATTATATATATAAAAAATCATTACAAACATCTACATTTATTTTCGACAGGATCTGCCAATCTATTTGTGGATGTGTATGAAAGTGCACATTTGGAAATGAAACGTTATTTTTCATATCTTGAGAGCATTGCATTTATAAAAATCATGGATAGAATATCTTATTATTTATAAGATATTAACCATAACGTGTTGTAATGACCCAAAGGAGAGGAGGGTTTTAATTATTTAAGCAACTAGTTATGAAAATAACTGGTAATAGAACATGATAAATGATTTGCTGCTCTTAGTGAGTATTCGTGCATACATGAATGAATTTACAAGAACATATTTTGTTAGGTTGATACAGTATTTACCGAAAGCACAGTTGATCAAAATTATTTCCTCGACTATCACTAGCGTCAAACCATTATTTGCTCATTACGTAATGTAAAGCTATATTAGCGTTACTATACAAATAATTTATTTGTAAATTTTAAGAAAAAGGCTGTTCTCATATGTATCACATTTTATGTTTTATCTTATCTAATACAATGGCAAATTGTGCGGCTATTTATTCCCTTAGAAATCTCAATCAAGGAATGTGTTTTATTACTTTCTAATTTGAGTATTTGAGAGAGAGAGAGAGAGAGAGAGAGAGAGAGAGAGAGAGAGAGAGAGAGAGAGAGAGAGAGAGAGAGAGAGAGAGAGAGAGAGAGTGTAAGGCTGTGTATACCTATAACAACTTTAATTTTATTGTTCATTTCCCCTTTATTTTACTTTTCAAATTTTCACTTGGTCTCAAAAAAGTAACGGGGTGGACTCCTTGATCATTCCTCCCGCGATGCTACCTGCATGTCAAAACCAGCGTTATGGTAACTTTTCTCGTATTAATAGTCTTAAAAATAATAATTTGTTTCATAGGCATAATAAACGTATAATTTATTTTCTCATTATATTGTCATAACCACGTGAAATAGAAGCCATGCATTTAAAATATGTTTTATACCGATCTCAATAAAAAAATGTTCGTATCTGACAGTGCCCATTGGGTTTTTTGTTTTTTTTTATCAAATAAAGATCCATTTTTAAGCAGTAAATGTTTTGCATACATATTTACAAGGTAAAGAGATTAAAGAAAGGAAAGACTGCAAGGCGATGCAGGTAATTTCTTAAGTTGATAATACAAATCTCGCGAGTTGTAAATGATTAAACTACGTGACCTTATGGAAAACATTTTAAATCGAGAAGCGTTTTATCAAATTGGCTAATATTTCCTTGGGTTCTATTTTAATACAACCCATAGAGCTAAACAAGGATAAATTTCTTATTTGTTGCATTTCAAATTATCAAGTATTTCGACCAAACGTGCAATTTTTTTTTTGTTTCTAAGTGAGTTCAAATTTACGATTTTTACGCACTTTAAACTCTGTTTTTTAGGTGTGTTGACCTGGTCCCAAATTTAATGTACAATGGTGTATTTTTCTAAATGTGCGTTGTAACATCGTCCACATTTTTTTCTTCTGACATACAAACACAAAGACAAATTGTTTAATCGATGCACATTAGCATATAACTGTTTTTATTTACATTTATTGTATTCTTAGACTGAATGATGTTCAAAATTATTTCCTCGACTATCACTAGCGTCAAACCATTATTTGCTCATTACGTAATGTAAAGCTATATTAGCGTTACTATACAAATAATTTATTTGTAAATTTTAAGAAAAAGGCTGTTCTCATATGTATCACATTTTATGTTTTATCTTATCTAATACAATGGCAAATTGTGCGGCTATTTATTCCCTTAGAAATCTCAATCAAGGAATGTGTTTTATTACTTTCTAATTTGAGTATTTGAGAGAGAGAGAGAGAGAGAGAGAGAGAGAGAGAGAGAGAGAGAGAGAGAGAACGAGATAAACTACAAACTACTTCTACTGAATTGTTATAACTACTTAATTGCTATATCTGATACTTTTGATGTGGTTTTGAAATGATTGCTTAGCATAAAAAAATATTTAATATTCAATTTTGTCGCTTTTGAAAAAACGTAGGCAAAAGTAAGATTAACTTCAAATACTTCTTAAAGGTTTACTAAAAATCTACTACGGTATTTCACAAAATACTTGAATGCATACTGATAGACAAACGTATATTGTCATGTACAAAGGTATCAGAATAAATTATGAAATACATTAATTTTATTAATATCAATTAATAATTGTTTTACAACCTTTACAGAAAATCCTTTAGCTTTGAAATACAAAGAAGGAACTGTCATCAACAACAATTCAATAGCATATTTCACTAGAAAAGATTTACAATTGAAAGACGAGGAAGGAGCTGCTTTCGACAACAAATCACCACTGTACTTCCCGATAATTGTGACTGCAGCTATATTGATCTTGCTTTTCATCGCCAACATTGCAGTGACGAGTGTTGATAAATATAGGAGATTTCAAACAATGAAAAGTAGAAAAAGAGTATCTCAAAATAGAACTGTGTAAAAATTCGTTAATGTTTATCATCAAATAAATCATAAACGCGCACTTGGAATTATGTTTCATTTAGGTGTTAAACACGAAGTATTTAAAAACCTGAAAGGGGCATGGTCAAGATTTTGGTCAAATTTTATTTTTATGCATATGTTTTTATTATTAACAATGCAATGGTTTAGAAATGCATTTCTAGTGATCAAATAAAATTTGAGCGTCATTCGTAGAGTTGAGATAAACAAGATACAGGGCTCACAATTCTTTGTTATGTAAACAAGGCTCGTGCCCTGTTTTTGTTTACATAGGTTCAATATACTAGTACAATTCTTTCTTCGGCTGTTTTGTCTATCTTTTATTTATTTGAAGCATAAATAACGTTTTAAGCACATTCGTTTTATGTTAAAAACTAAGAGTTTTCCTTCAACGTTCATAATGTAAATAAACGTTTGGTTTACCTAGCGAAGAATTTCAAGCTCTGCAACTCGCTTATAAATAAAAAAAAAATGACAATCAAATTTCGGTTGCTAATGAAAAATGCTATTTTAACCTATTCATTCAAAGGACTACGGACCCAATTCACTTCTACGATAGTAATTTTTATGTCAATTTTATATTGGTTAGATTAATAAAAAAAAAATAAAAGACTATATTATTATATTATTATTATATATTTTGTAAGAGCTATTTTAAGACATATTTGTATTTTTTCTTTTTTCAATTGAGAACAATGGGGAAAAGCGTCCTTGTAAGGTAGAATATATATATAATAATTATATATATATATATATATATATATATATATATATATATATATATATATATATATATATATATATATATATATATATATATATATATATATATATATATTAAATATAAATTCTCAGATAGATTTTCTTTCCAAATTGAAATATGATACTTATATGATGATTTTGATTAAAAAACTTAAAACAACGATAATATGTCATTCGACCTAATATAAATCTCGCTACAGTATTGTGAAATCCCCTGAAGAAATATGTGCATGTTAAATAATGTTGAAAAGCGTATTTAAGCATATAACATTATGCCATGGTTGCCATCACCTGTATCCTATAAAGTGTAACAGGTATATATTACACAACAAAGTTCAATGATAAGTACAACGTAGTATAACGTTTTGTCGTTTTCCCTCTACGTTCACACTCACAAATAAATGAGCTTGATGTAAATTAAAGGTTGCATGTATGTGAATAAGTAAAAGAGCACACTAACTGTTTATATTTTGTTCATGACAATGTTTAAGATTTTCCAGATCTTACTAATGTTTCATTTCAAACAGTACCAGGATTATCAATATGATTTTAAAAATTACTCAATCATATGTTAATAAATAAAAGTCGATTGTTTTTGCAAGGTTTTTTAAATGAAAATGTTGGTCCACCCAAGATTATTGATTTGTCCTTGATATTCGAACAAAATAAACATGCAGTACATGTATCCATATCTTCAGCGTCTTTGAAAGCCTAATGACAGAATGTTGAATTTTAAAAATTTATGGTTAAAAAGGATAGGCTTAAATGATATTTAAGAAAGTGCAACTACAGAAATATTTCCCCCGGCAAACGGTTGTCAAATGTAGGTTAGATTGATGAAAACGTATACATGTATGTGCCTGAAGCAACTGTAAAGACTTATAAATTCAAGTCGGTGAAATATGATTTTTAAAAATGTTTAATTATATAAATATCTGAATTTTCTTTGAGATATAACCCAACATGGTTTTCGGTCTTTGAAACGGACATGTAAAAATTAGCATACTCGTTCTGAAAATATACATTGGTTTCTGTCTGTAACCGAGGCATATCAAAGTTTAAATGTTTGGTTTGATCGATAAACGACCTATATTCCGGATAATGAATCAAGTCGGAAGTAACTTTTTAACAATTTATGGATTATGTAAGCACCTAAAGTATGTACAAAATTGAAACATTTTACATTGTTTACATATACTAGTATGCCATGTAATTAAAGATTAAAAAAGTACTCAAGATGTTAAACAACATATATTTATGTCGTTTAATAATTATGTAACAATTTTTAGCTTTTCCCACTGATTAACTTATTATATTTTCAATTTAGATACTCCTGTCTAAAAATCTAAACGTATTCAATTCATTTTTGAAAACATACTGAAAATCGGTGAAACACCGCCTTTGGAAGACAAACTTTGGGAACATCGTTTTTTTATTTTATTTACAATCTTTGCACATAAAAAATAATAACAGACTATAATATTTTTCTTATATATATTAATATAAAAAAAAGACTGTGTGCATACAGACAAGCATAAAAAAAATCACAGAATAAATGACTAACTGACTCAATTTCATTGCAAAATAAAGACAGTTCCGTATTTAATATTTAAAATATAAAAAGTCTCAAGTTTGTGCAATCTATTCTATGTAAAATTTTAAGCAATGTGTCTAATCATAAAGTATTGTTCCAATTTTTTGGTAATTTCTTTGGACATCCTTTCCTCTCTTAAATGTGTACCTTCTTATGGGTAATATAGGTGTCAGCGACAGACGATTAAAATATGAAGAAATAAGGTTTTGAAGCCTTTTGGGATTTTCTTTATTTTTTTAATCTTGCTATCGCATATTTCTTGCCCTGGAACAATCTTTATCAATTCTTTTCAATGCTTTGGACTGGCTGATATCCTTATTCTTTTTTGAAAGTTTCAAATAAAAGAAAATTCCCATTATCTTTGATAAGATCATTTATAAATAATATTTTCTGAAATAATGATCTAATAAAGTTTACATACACGTTTTTTAGATACGTGTTCATAACAATTTTGTATAGTGCCATAGTCGGAGATGTAGATTTTTTGATTGAGTTATCGTCGGGTGCTGTATAATTTCAGTTTCAGCGACAACAGTCAACTCTTGAATGTCAGTCGTCTTTACAAAAGTGCCATGTGTTCCCACTTCACAACTGAATGTGTCATTAAACTTCAGAGAAAATTTATGGATGCACGCATAGATAAGAATGCACTCAATAGACGACTGATTTTATGCCGGAAATATTAGATTACATTGATATTTTAAAAATAATAGTATTATGGATTTCAGGTTTGATCTTTTAAGCCCATATAACATTTGCATTATTGAAGTAATAACGGGATTACATGTTAAAACGGAAAACCGATTTTCGGTGTTTATTTCTGGTGTTTGATTGTAACAATCAATAAATCTATAAAACGTATTGTCGATGTAATATCTGCTTACATTGCTCTGATCGCTTAATTTATTTTAAAATGCTTCCTTTATTCTTTATTATGTTCTGTTCTAGAAATAAATGCATTATTAGCCTTGCAGCGAAATGAAAAAAAAAGTTATAATGATCAAATAAAAACTCAAAACAATATAAACGTATCTTATTCCGAAATACAGATTTATTTTTCGAGTTTTATAGCAATTACAATACAAATTGCAATGTACACTAACATCGTCATTATAACTACAGTTATGACATAAACATCTGGTGAATTTATCAGGATGCTTCCATTGGTCAATCTGAAAACGAATATGTTTAAAATGACAAAGTAAGTTATCTATTGTTTTCTTATTTCTATATATTCAATTAAAAAAGCATTGAAAATAAACTAGATAGTAATTAAGACCATATTCTCCATAGCCAACTAAAAGATTCAATTCAAAATCAATGCACATCTCTTTAACAACAAACACTCTACAACTCTATTACTGTTGTATAAGACAAACAGCAAATGAAACGACCACAAATACTATGTAGAAACGTTTCATTTAAGGAGGCCGACTTTAGTTTGCATTGCGCATGTTTTTGCGCATTCTAATATAATACAGTTGATATATACTTCTTCTGAATTTTTTTCGATATAATTTATAAAATTGAACACAATAAACAAAATACAGATAAAAATATTTAGATTTTTAAAGGAAATTTTTATTTTTAACACGATTTTTACGTTGTGCGGTAGGGGAGCATTGCCATTGCGCTTTTATGACGTTATGATAAAATAAAGCTTTGTAGGAGTACGTTATAAGAAATAACATAAAAGAAAAAGTAAACATTGTACGCTGTTGAAATTTTATATACAGAATGATGCTATCCTCGAGGACATTTTCCGCATTTTTGGAATGAATCCATTACACCAATCATCATTCATGATGATCCAAATATATAGCAAAATTTGGTGCATTTTAATATTTTGAGATGGCCCCCACTAAAAACCAGACGGTAGAATTTTGTGTTTTGTACATAAAAGGTGGGAAATGATATTACTAATCATATATAACAATTTGAGAAAAAAAGCTATTGTAGTTTTTTTTTTAAACTGCTTTGATGTGCGGAAAATGACAGTTTCCTATATATTTCTATAGTAAATGTACCTCTATTTTGAGATGGTCCCTAAAAAGAACCAGACGGTCGATTTTCATGAACCTTCGCAGATAAACTAGAGTTGGTTTAAATTACATATGGTTAAAAAATAAAGAGTTATGCTATTGTAGTTTTTCTGCAAAAAAACCCAAATCGGCATCCTTAAGCTTAAACTATTAAAGAGAAACTTTATTTATGCTCACTGCACATCCTTTAACGTTTTGTTTGTTACTCAGTCAATACTGAGCAGACCTGGCTCAAATGTAGAACAGTTAAAGTAATGAAAGGTTTTAATAAGATTTGCTATAATTTTCATCTCTGACCTAGACATTTTGGTCAAGGTCCTGACAGAGTGATCCATTTGAGTATTTCTCAAAAAGGTCTGATATTACCTTAATCTGGTATTCTTTACCAAAGGATAATATTTGTGTGGAGTAATTTTACACATCTGCAATAATCTGCTAGAAACTTAAGCTTGAGCAAGAAAAAGTATTTTAAAATACAGCATACTCTCTACTCAAAGGCACTATGTGGGATATTATTAGACATATTCGGCTAAAGCATGATAATGTATTGTAAGGACAACGACTTAACATATAGGTCACTCAAAAAATTATCACTCGACCTAAAAACGTAGTTCTTTGTCATTGTAAATCCGTTTACGAAAGGCACCTTGCCGGAAAATAAGAACCAAATTGGCCCAAGGGTAGGGACTATTTGATTCAAAATATTAAGACCTGTGCTTTGTAAACAAGTAAAGAAAACTGATATAACGTTGAGAATAACATATTCATAGTTTATGGTAAGTTGTGAATTGATTTAACATATAATAATCATTGGCATTCTCTTCAAGTCAAAAATAGCAAGGGGTATAATTGCATTTGAAGTATGTATCTATTTTATACTTTCGTAATTTTAAGCCATGTGAAATAATTTGACAGGTATACTCAGGAAAAATCAACTCGTTTGTTTAAATTGTATAGATAACTTATCGTTTTTGATTTCTTTTAAGTATTAGTATTAACAGTTATGCCGCTTTATTTTTAGGCAACTGAAGCTTGTGAAATACTTTGCCTCAATTCTGTATCTTCCGTTGTTATATCATATTGGATAGACTGGGTTGTTTGTCTGTTTTCGACTTGTTTAGTTTCGTCCATAATGTCTTTTGCATTCGCATATTCTTTAATTGGTGATTTTGTCGATGTCCGTTGAATTGATTCAATGCATGATGAAACTGAAAGTGAACTCTGACAGATAATACATTAGCAATAATAGTTAAACGCAATTGTAATTAGTTGGTTAATAAGTATTATATTTACCAACGTAGTAACTTATTAAGCGTGTTTTGTATTTCCAGAAAGAAAATGAAACGTGTTAGCAACAAATTCCTGAACCCTACCGGTATTCACAAGCCATAGATTAAAGCATTTCGGCGCAACTGTTGTTGCTTATAAAGAGAGGTATATATTTTGAAATTATAAATATTTGATGAAATTCAATACGTGATTAATGTTATATGTCTCTGTAAAGAAACATTCAGTAATAGTATGATCCTTGGGCAAATTGAAATTTTGTGGATAAAAAAAGTATAATTATGTTTAATCACATTTTGATGAATCGTTGGAATGATACTTAAAAGGACATTCGGAGCAAGATGTGCTATAGTCTTCTATTACTCGTCCTACTCCTTCATCGAATTGTGTACAACAGTGACCTAAAGAAGATAAGTATATGAAAAGACATGTATAATTTACCATGTACAAGTATGTATATAAATTAAAACAACGATAAAACATTTAATTATTTGCATTTTTCGTTGATCATTTCAATACAAGACTAACGCACAGTCCTTTATGATACAGCTTTTAAACATGATACACCTTTTTTGGAAGGAATATGTCGTGTCATGTATGCCATGTTAACCTGTTATTAATCCATTCGGAGAACATACTTCTATGAGGTTGTTGAGAAATCGAGTACAATGATAAACAAGAACTTCACCGTCACATTTAGGATACTGGTAGCATTTCCTTTCGATAATTCTCATTTGTACTGTCTTGGCATTTTCTGGACATTTTTGTACTACATTGATGGTAATATTTGTTCCATGGCAAATCTCTTCCTGTGAAAATTTAAACGTTATCATACACTGTGATGTGCTTTTATGTACTGTGATTCAAAATGGTCATGCAAAATATGAAGTAACATATATTGTGCAATATTTACAAAGAGAAAATAACAAAGTGTAAGCTTATAGAGATGTATCAATACTGACTAAAAGTTATTTGTTTAATAAGGCCTAATGCTAAATGAGGTCATTACCTGTGTAAACCTTTTCATGGCCTCCACAAAGTGCATGCTAATCGCTTGTATAAGACAGTAGTAAATAAATGTTTCATACCGGTCGGTAGAAACAAACATGGTCAAGGTATTAGTTGCATTTGAACCACCGCTGATCTGCAACAAGAAGTAATGACTTTTATCTCATACGTGTGGTGTATATTACCCGACGTGTGATAAACCTTTGCTTTATCAAACGGGTGATTCTTTATCAAATACTTCGGATCCGATCCCCTTTTGACTCAGCCCCTCACTTCAACGCCTCAGTGACCTATTTTCCAAGATTTGTTAGTACTTTCAACATAACTATGTGGTTGTGTTTATATATAAAAACTTACCGAAATAATTTTGTTAAAGACTTTTATTCCATCACCAGTAAGCATCCTTATTCAGTATTATCATTAGACTATTGTTTGTTTTATAAAACATCAACAATTGTTCCTCGATCGAGTCAATTCAAACTTACGATCACTCGCAACTTTGTGTATGTCATTAAACTTCATTATTTTAGTCTTCTGATCAGTATATCTATTTAATCAGGTGATTAAGTTCCAAGAAAAATTATTTAGAGCTGCAAATTCTAAGTAAAACTTTACTTTAAAACAGTTAGATTTATCTCAGAAATGACGTACTGTAATGTATTGCGCTAAGTCACAATAACTGCATACATGTAACACAACGTTGTATAATCGTTTTTTATCTTTGAAAAAAAAATCGATTCGGGTCTTATAAGGGACTGTCTCAAAAGCTTTATGATATAAAACAAATCGTATGAGATTATTAGAATATCTTTAATTGTGTTATTGTATATTTACTCTATCCAACTCGTTAACATGGTTAACACGCGACTATATAGGCCTACATCATTTTAACTTATTTAAACCTGAGATAAAGTGAAAATTGATATGTTTCTGATTAAATATGACATCATGCCACTTACTGTGACGTCAAATCGATCAGCAGAATTTTTAATCAATCGATCGCTGAGAGCTGCCTTATCATTCCTGCGTTCTTGTTAAATTGATTTAAAACGACTCGATTAAACAAAGTTCATATACAATTCTACAACAAATTATTACGCAGATTAAAATCAGTGCGAACCAAATAACTTTTTAAGATTGTATCTGCCTAAAATATCGTCGCAACTAAATAATTATACTAGTAAAATAATGAAATAATAAAAGATTAAAAGTAAACCTATAATGCCCTGTTGTCGAATTTAACAGGGTTTGTCTGGAAAAAATTATCGACGATTTGGTGCAAGATATCGCCTCTTTAAATGGCGACTTGTAAGTTTATTAATAAAAGCCTAGAGCATTCACACTAAATTCTTATTACGTTGTTAAACATCTTATTCACGATCAACTGTTGCAACGGTTAGTACGGACTAAATTTTTTATTTATATATTCATTTTCATTTTCGACTGGTACTTTAATTAAACTTAAATATTACATGTCTCGAAAAATTAAAAACTTTTCTGCAAGCATAAAAAAGTGAACAAATCGGATGTGAAATGTATTACCTTACACGTGGCGAGAATTCACTGCATTGCATAATCGCCAAGTAACTGCGAACTTATAGATAATAGCCTTCGTCGTGGACATCTTTAAGTGGTTAATTCAAGTTTAAAATAAATACATGTATATGGTAAATTTGATAGGGTCTTGTTATCGTAAGTTTTAAGAGTTTTTTCCGGTAAAATTTACATACACTCTAAGCTTTATTGAAAATAAAAAGTTAGGGTAAGAGTGAAAAGGTGCATTGCTACTATTGTTTTACATTGATATTTCCCCCTCCTTTTTCGTAATGAATCGTAGAAAATAAACGTTCATTCTTATTACTTTGCATAAGCTATGTTACCTTTCTACAATCAAAAGATAGCATTCGGTGGGAGGGAGTATTTGACTTAAACACAAACAATATTCATCAGTTAAAAAAGATATTGACCATTGTAATCAACGTAAAAAAAATTACACGGTTTTGAAAGTAATTTTGGCGGGGAATCCACAAACTTTCGCTATATTCGTTATTTCGGTGATTGATACGTGTCGTATTTATTAACTGTATTATGCGAGATATCTTAACAAAAATTGCATTTGTCTCCGAGATCTGAAATCTGGGAACTGGGATGAAGAGTTTATTTGCTAAATAGATTTCCAATCTTAAGTTCTCTAGTTTTAGTTGTATAATGAAAAAAGCTAATGATTTGTACTTATGTTGAGTAACTCGTAACAAATGGAACTCAAAACTCCACACCACTTCATCAGAAATACAAATTAAGGAGTAACTAGAAGTATATATGATTCATATGTTACTTCGCTGGCCATTAATAAAGACCTTAATGTAACCCAATCAATATCAAAAACATTGGTATCAACATTAATTTTGTGCTCTTTAAAAGTATTGCCGAAGGTTACATTTAGCTGTAATTACAAAAGGCAAAAAACGTGGCGATGTCCATTTATTTTTTCATCGGTTAAAGGTGTTAAAGCGATCTAAAGCGACTGGATAGTTGATGCATTTCTTTCCTTATAATTATATAAACATTTTTTCAACGTCTTTGATCCGATTAAAAGTGTTCACAATGTTGACGATTTATATTGAGAAGCGTAGTCGGATGATTCTAGATTTCACAAACCAAGCACAGGCCATTTTTGAATTTAACGTATATAGTTGTTTATAGAATGATACACTGAACAGACCCCGCCGTCACCAACATTTTAAAATCACTCAACTCAATACTCAACTCAGATAACTGAGGCAGCATCAATTGAGATTTTCCTTAATTCACCGTCACCAATCACTTTGAGGAAGGCCTCAGTTGAGGCTTAAAATTTACACTTAACTCAGTTATTTGAGTTGCGCAAATAAAATCGCGTTATTTCGCGGATTTTTTGCGTAGTGTTTTTACGCAAAAAAAGTTGTCGTCTGTGTGTTGATTTGATTGAAACATGGCCAAAAAGGATAGAGAAAGTTTAATGTCTGCAGCGAAGAGGAAAAGGGGGGCCAATAGGTCCTACTAGGAACAGATAGTCCTTCTAGAGGATGTTTTAAAGTATAAGGATAAGTTATTTGCGAAAATGAAAGGGGCAGGGGCTAAGGGAAAACATGGCGAAATTAAAGAAGAGACCTAGCAGTCAATCACTGATAGACTCAATTCGTAAGTATTCAAATGCATTGCTTTTAACTAACCCAAAACATGGTTGTTGTTTTGCAGATGAGTTTCATCATTATCTCCCTTTGGTATAGCAGGTGTACACAACAATATTTTTCCGGTATATATCAGCTCCACATATTAAAAGTAACATCTATGTATGGAACGCCATGGCTGCCTTATGTTATATGATTTTATTATATGCTGTGGGTCTATTATTATATGCTGTGGTTCTATAATTATACCAGCATATAATAATGAACCCACAGCATATACTAATTGACCACAGTATATAATTATGAACCCACAGCATATAATTATGAACCCACAGCATATAATTATGAACCCACAGCATATAATAATGAAACCAAAGCATATAATAATGAACCCACAGCATATAATTATGAACCCACAGCATAAAATTATGAACCCACAGCATATGATAATAAATCCACAGCATATAATTATGAACCCACAACATATAATAATGAAACCACAGCATATAATAATGAAATCACAGCATATTAATAGATCCACATCATATAATCATAGACCCACAGCATATAATTATAGAACCACAGCATATAATAATAGATCCAAAGCATATAATTATAGAACCACAGCATATAATAATAGACCCACAACATTATTACTTATTAGGTTAGTTACTGACTTACTACGGACATATATTGGGTTGATCAATCTCATAGATGGCGAGGCGAAGCCGAGCCATCTTTGAGATTGATCAACCCATTATATTTCCGTAGTGAGTCAGTAACTAAACTAAAAAGTGTTTTATTTTCCCGAGGACTATCAAGCGACACATTTATTTACAAATAGCGAAGATCAACGCTAAGCCATGTACAAGATGCCTAACATCTTGTCCAATTTAACTCATTTATACTCTTCAAAATTTTCAATCTCACCTTTCAAATACTCTTTAAAAATCTTTGCTTCACCCATGTTTACTTACAATGTGTTTTTGCTATTCAATTTTAAATGTTTTTCCTTTTCCTCTGCAGATATTTGAGCAAATTTCGACGCTGCCATTTTGTTCTGCTCCAGACAAAACAATGTGACGTCAATATTCTAAGGGCAACTTCTCTAATTTTAAAGAATTTCAAAGGGCAACTACTCCAAATACTATAAGAACTTACGGCATGCGGTTTATGTATTAAATACTATGAAATGTAGAAATGAGTAAGCGAAGCGTCGACCAATGACGGCCATATTGCCTAATATTATTTCTCACCGAACAAATATAGAGATATATGAGGCAATCACGTGCTTTGTTTAAACCAATGAAAATGTGAAATTTCACTGGAGAACAAATAATTATAGAACCACAGCATATAATGATAGACCAACAGCATATAATAAAATCACCTTACATAAGGCAGCCATGGCGTTCCATATCCATGCATCATTTTTAAGCTATATGGTGCTGAAAACTTTTTTTGCATAGTAAAATTAAATTTTTTCTTTCGTTGTTGTCAAGTATATTTGATTTATAATTGCAAACCTAATTAGACCTAAATCAATCATTAAATAAATAATATACTTCAATCGCTGTGTTATTCCGATTAAAACATCCTTATTTAGTCCGACCGGTCTAAATTTATTTTATTCTAGATGCACTATTGTCAGAAAAAAGGAAAATGAACAAAGACATATCTGATTCAGTAAAATATACAAAACAATAAATAAATGAATACAACCCCTATACCATCCACTGAACAACGAAAGATAACAATTCTCTCGTTTATATTTCGTGTGCATTAAAGATGCTCTATACATAGCTAGGCATAAACACATATTTGTACCCCCGCTCCGAAGGAGAGGGGGTATACTGTTTTACCCTTGTGTGTCTGTCCGTCCGTCCGTAACAAAAAATTCTGTCGCATTTATCTCAGCAACTATTTATCGCAGATGCTTGAAATTTTTACACAGTGTTAAGGCATGCCATATCATGGGAAATATTTTTGTACCAATTGGACGTCAACTTCCTGTTAAATGACGACTTTGACGGCGGGGCCTGGTCTCTATTAATACATGCTTAATGCATGTTATTTTTAAGATTGACGGTTTTTTTATGGTTTAATTGCACTCTTTCTGTCTCTCTCCAAATAGCAATACATTTTGTTCTATGTTAAAATATTTATTTACGTTAATGTTCATACTTTACAGTGTAAATGATAAGGTTTGTATAGGCTGTACATGTAAATAAACCGTATTAATTTGATCAATATGTTTTAGTATAATTGTATATCCTGTAGTTTTATAGGACGGGATGCACGCTACATCTGTAAATATACCTGTAGACTAATCACTGAATAACCCATGTTGTTTCAACAAAACAATGTTATCATTTACTATGTCATAAATCAGACATACATTAGCTGATACGTTCATTTTATTTCTAACATTTCTAAAATGAAAATTAATTAGTTTATCAAGGATATAACAATCGATTTTAATGCCGTGTCGATAATTATTATAAGCTTTTGTGATTTATGCGATTAATTAACAAACAAAAGACAAGAGGAAACTTCCTTCCTTTACCATATCGTATCTGACACTATTTGGTTCTGGACGCAATTAAACATGAAGCACTTATAAATATACTAGTAACGATTCCTGTAAGAATTTGAAATATATATCTATATATATATTTATACAATTTCTGAAAAAACTTAGATTAGTTGCAATGACTATTATGTCTTTCCTTCTTGAAAATTTCATACACACGGAAAAATATTTGCAGAATAGTATCTACAGTAACTTTTTATCAAGACCGGAATACTTTTATTTTTATCGATAATTTCGTACTTGTCCAATAATTTTATATAATTCTTTTCGTAACCAAACTCGTGCTGTTTTCTTTCAGCATGTTGGATTGGTAACCATTTGAAGAGATGTGTTCCCTTCGAAAAGAATTTAAAATGTGCACTTTTTACCGATCTTTTTTTTTGGTTTTTTTTTGTTTGGGGGGGGGGGGGTATTACTAGTATTAGAAAGTTAAGTGACACAATTACGGATGAAATATTTATCTTTTCTGATGAAAATTAGAGAAAAATATAATACCATAACCAAGAGATCTAAATCCTGTAGACACATCACACAGGTCCCTGCTACATGTACAGTACTTTTGACATCTTATTCCATACGTAGGAAATGGACATTGTATTGTGCAAATAACTCCATGATAGCCTTGCATACATTCTGAAAATCATAGTTATCAAATTGTTTTGAGAAGCCATATTTAATTCTTATTTGTTTTTTTCCACTAATTTTAAGGACTATGAATTTAATATCCACCAAACTTTAATGAATTACCTTCGCATGCTCTATTTTTGGAATTCCATATATACCCTTCACAACACCCTTTATAGTTCCTTTAAAAAAGAAAGCATATTACAAGGATACCTAACAAAACATATGTGTTGTACCCGTAACTATGTTTCAATTTGATGCATTATACAATCTATCCTAAGGCTTGTTTTTGGTGATACAAAAACAGAAAATTAAATCATTATACGAAAAAACACATCATTCCGCATTATATCATTAATCAAAATTGACAGAAAGGATAAAAAAATACATACAATTGACAGTATGGAATATTTTCGCCATGCAATCGAAAATTCGATAGTAACAGCGAAAATAGCATCCCTTTGTTCCACAGCACTTAGTGCATCTCTGTCTCTAATTTTTAACCGTACAAAATAAAAATCGAGAGATCACTAAAATGGGCTGACAATGTCCATATGTTTATTTTCTCGTCATATTACCTGCCTCGCGTGAGTTATCACTGACTTGGAAAGGCAATATTTCCGTTTATAAGAAATCCTCTAGATTTTTTTCACTGCCTTAAAGCTTGGTCCATTTTTAATAAGAATACACATTCCTGTGAAAGAAACGTTTTTGAAATCGATGAAACGGAAAACCAAAATAACATCATTCACACAATATCATTTTTCCCCAGTAAAAATTAAAAGGAACGAAAATCTATTTCCAATGGGGATGATAATCTTAAATTTTTAATTTTTTTCTCCTTTCGGAAGCTATTCCAAACACCTCGCACTATTTTTCAACGTTATCATTCGGGTGCTTTCATCTCTTTAGCAACAGTGAAGTCCGTGTATTGAAACCTGACAAGCTGGAGGGGGCGTTTCAAAAATTTAGGGAAATCTTGGGATTTTTTCATATTGTTGAATAAAGATCGTCTGAACCAAGAGGTATTTATAAATATCGAATAATCGGCAAAATATATGATATCTATATTTTTATCATCTCGTCATATTACTTGCTTCACTTGAGTTGTCATCGATTTGAAAGGCAATAATGGGTCAGAATAAAGTTAGCAATTGCACTTTGTTGTTATATTTTACACCATATATTATCAAACATTGTTGCTGTAGTTTGAACAAATTTTAAAGTCACCGCCAAATTAAATGTCATACATGTGATATATTACATATACTTGAAAATGAAAAAAAAAAACACGAAGGGGGCCTCAGATCCTTTCGGTAAGAATAGATTGAAGAACTCTCTTATTGTACTGAATACAATGGTAAAAAGTTTCAAGTTTCTATCTCTTTTAGTTTTAGAGGAGTATATAGCACATCGTACAATAGGGGCAATTACTCTGCAACTATTTAAAAGTAGAAACCAAGGGGCTATATTTTAAGATGTCTTAATATGTCCTACTACATCCATGAAAACGCATTTCTGTATCACCATAAACAAAACAGATAAAAAAAAAAAATCATAAATAGATTTCCAAATGACCTTGACCTTAGACCTTTGTGTAATTATGTTTGGCCAAGGTAGACGTTTCTAACCCTATTGGTCCGAAGTATTCATGATCAATAAAAAAAAAATTGAAATACTTTCAGGGGTAATAACTGCTAGACAGGGCCTCGGATCCTTTCGGTATAAGTAGATTGAAGAACCCTCTAAGTGTACTGAAGTCATCGGTAAGAGTTCCAAATCTCTTTTAGTTGTGATAAATAGCAATTCAAAATGGCGGTCACAAACGATTTAAAATTCTCTTTAAAATGTCTTCAATGGCAAAAAAAAAAAAACCCAACATGCAATCATAAGGTAGTCCAGCTTTGTATTTTGTCATATCAATGGGTGCTGAGTCCAAAACATTTTGCTGTCCTTCACGAAAAAGGCGCTAATGAAGCCGAATCGCGATTTAAAGTTGCAGACAGCCATATTTCATATTTTTCTTAGAGTTTCTGAAATGAAGCTAAGGCGTGAACACTTTCGCTGGTTGTGACGTTATAACACCTTATCGTCAATTGCTGTTTCATTAATATTATTTTTATTCCTTACGCGCACTTGTGATAACGGGCGGTAAAAAGTGCTATATAAAGTTAGGTTTGCGATGCGTATTTGATAATGCCATCAACATATGGTCTTTATATTATCAATCGTTGGTTTTGGTGTTTTTTTTTTCGTGAAAGTAGAACATTTCAGGGACTGTATCACTTAACGTATACTAGTAGTATTGCTCTACAAATGCTAAATCTTAATTAAATGCAGTATTTATTAAAACGTCTGGAATAACATGTTTTTATTTCTATGAACTATGCCCTTGCATCGTATATTTACCGTAGCTTGAGATAACACTATTTCAAAAGATAAAACAGACTTTATGACCTCTTTCATTATGTTGTTTTCAATACATGGATTTTAAAGATTTATAGTTCGCTTAATTTTTGAAAAAAATACGATGGGGTCTGGTGCGACGGAAAGAAATTTTCCACATTAAAACTATAATCAATCATTTTCAACCCAGTTGTTTCAGTAATTATATACCATATTATAGAAATGCCAATTTTATATATTGATCATATTTTCGTAACATAAACATAAAAGTATTTTCAAAGTAATGGCAGGTTTCAAATTCACTTTTCATGTAGTGTCGATAACTAACAGAAATGTGTTTTTGTGAAACAAAACTTATTTAACAAAAAGAGAACACTTCCTTCCTCTTTTCGTCAATTGCTGTTTTGAAGATTTTTGTATGTGGTACGATTTGATTCTGAACAATTATCTAGTACATCAAACAATTAAAGGCACAATAATAACTATGACAAAACGTAAATAAATTATATATTTCAAATACTATTCGAGGCAAACTTTATTGGTTGCATTGCTATGTTTCGTCCCCAGTGGTCATATAAACACAGAAAAGTGTTAATGACTCACCAATAACCACTTGCTATTTTTAAAAATACAAAACAATTTTACTTTTTGACGATAATTTAGTACTTGTGCGATAGGATGATATAGCTGTCTTCAGAATAAAATTTGTGTTGTTTTCATTCCGTTTGTTGGATTTCTGGGTAACAATTGATGGAGTCAAGTTCCCTGGAAAAAAACCCCCCAAATTAAAATGTTTTTAACGGGTTTGAAAGTAACGTGCTTTGTTTTTGCTAATTTTTTGTCTGAAAATGTTAGTATTAAAATTGTATATGAGTAATTAAATATAAAATTTCTATTGCAAAAAATCAAGTATACCTTCAGAAAGAGTACTACATCCTGTAGATACATCACACTGGTCTTTATTACATTTGCATAACATTTGACATCTTTTTCCATACGTAGGAAATGGACATGTCTCAGTACAGTTTATTCCGTTAAAACCTGGCATACACACTGAAATTGAAAAACAAATACTAACATGTAGCTTTACTTTTTAATATATATATATATATATATAGCACTAACAAACAAACAACACTCGTTATCTATAGTGTCAGATCAAAAGATACACGCTTATAAGTTGAGATATCATAAAGCACTAAAAATAACCAACGACAGGAACATAAAGTAAAATATTGTCAAATTATCGGGACAACCCGCTTCTTCTTAAGGAAAACAAATAAAAACTACATAAAAAAGAAGAAAAACATCTACAAAATGAAAACTAAATAATATATAAAACACCGGATCGGAACGTGGCAATTACATCTTTATATAGGAGTTAAAGGGCGTTGTCACGATTTTGGTAAAAAATTATTTTTTTCGATTTTAATGTTTACAATGCTTAAGGTAGTACAAAACAGATAAGCAAAATTTTTCCTATCATCCAATTTTTCTGAAATTTTTAGATTTTTTTTTTAGAATAAAATCTTACAATATGTAAAATTTGAAAAAAATCCGACCTCACAATTTTTGCCCACATTGCCCCAAACCTACAATTGGAACCTCCTTTCAGTGGAGTGTAAAACGAAATAGTCATTTTTATAATTTTCTATGCCATTAAGTTATTTTTCAAGATATTACAAATATTTGTGCTGCTTATTAAACAAAATACCTTTTTGTTAATTAAAGATACTGAAATAAATTATAACTGGTAGCTTAAGATATTTTTTCATGCGATATAATGTAAAACTAGTGCTTGTGAATACTCTTTTAAGACGAAAATTTGTAGCACCTATCGGTATCTATAAAGAAAATGTATAATTCTAATTTGAATAAAATTTAACTGTTTGATTGTCATGACCCTTTCATTAAAATATATCAAAATAAAGAAAATTTAACCATGGGTTTTAGATTAATTAAGATTTAAGTATGTTTGACAGAGGTATAAATTGATAAAAATCCAAGATGACGTCATCATATTTGACCTTTGACCTGTTGATATGACCTTGAAATTTGTTTGACATAAAACCCAAACACTGGTGGTGGTTGTATCCAAATTTCAGGTCTTTACTATGAACAGAACAAAAGTTACGCATTTTTAAATGATATAAGGCTAAATTGTACAAAAATCATACGAACACCATCCAAATGAATGTTTCAAAATATTCGAAATGCGTTGTATCCTAAATTTATTTGGCCTTGAGTAATTGATGGGTATGATTTATATTTTTTTCTTCAGATAATGGACTGAAATTAATTTTTACATATTATTAAGTCATTATTTTGTGCATTTGAGAAACTATTTCAAATAATTAATTTCAGGGGTGTTTCGTGCTACCTTAAGTAAGGCATTTTTATTAGGCAACCAAAATTTGATTATCATTTGTTGAGTTATAAGCGAGTTACAGAGCTTACAATTCTTCGCTATGTAAACAAAGCTTTTGTTTACATTTTGAATGTTGAAGTGAAAATGTCCTTTTTAGACCTCAAATGAATATGTTAATCGTTTTTACTGTTTATTTATGCTTTAAATGAATAAAAAGATAGTCAAATCAGCATAAAAAAGATTTTTTACTGGTATTTTGAACCTCTGTAAACAAAAACAGGGCACGAGCCTTGTTGAGATGGCGAAGAATTGTAAGCCCTGTATCTTGCTTAAAACTCATCGACTGGCACCCAAATTTCATTTGATCATTAGAAATGCATTCCTAAAGCATTGTAAATAATAAAAACAGAAAATCGTGACCATGCCCCTTTAAACAAAGAAACTGAAATGGATAAAAAAACCAAATAAAAGTAACAAAATAACAAAAAAGAAAACAAAGAACCCGTACAGATTAAACCGATTCAGGAACGAGCTGATAAGTTGAATAATCAACGACACAGATAAATAAATATATATATATATATATATATATATATATATATATATATATATATATATATATATATATATATATATATATATATATATATATATTAGGGATGGCAATCTCTAACCTAACCAGTTGACCGATTAATCGGCCAGAACAACGGTAACCTGTTATAAAATCAGCATGTATGTTAGGCGTACCAAATAAAAATAATATATATTATATATATTCTGAGCTATGTGCTCTGAAGCGACACGAGATTTTCAGTCGCATTTGAAGCGGATTGAATTAATAAACTGAAAACTGACCGAATAAAGACAACGATTGGAATGTGACACACATTGAGGAGAAAAATTAACACATATTAATGAGTCACTTAAAACTGATTTTTGCCACATTTTGAAAAAAAATAAAGCCTTTGCACTGTGATAATGTATCCGCTAAAATCTAAACAAAACTTGTTAAAAAACCCATGTGAACATTTTAAAAATAATCACTGAATCTGCTACATGTATCAATGCTTCCAATCTCTCTCTCTCTCTTTCTCTCTCTCTCTCTCTCTCAATAAAAAAAATCTTAAGTTGAAACATAAGGCACTCTTACATGTACATGTCAAAATCTAAAAAAAAACATAAAAGCAAATGGTTGGGATCGTACAAAATATTAATAAACATGCCCGTGTAATTAAGTACCTGTAGAAGAACACAAACCTACTTGTCCACTCCCGCAGGATCTCCTCGGCTATGTGTGAGGGATGATCATTATTTTAAGGTTTAATCTCTGTGGTTTGTCGTTGTTTATCAAAAACATCATTAGAAGTTTTTAGAACATTTTAGACTTACATATCCACCATTCATTTATGTCTAACGATGTTCCTGATTCGGAATAATATCGCTTTAATTAATTTTCAGAACGACTCCTTAATTTATATTAAATTGAAGATGAACGAATTTTTAAAACATAAAATTAAAACAGTTCTTGTATATAAACTCAAACAAGTATATCTTATTTGATAACCACTGACCCTATGTAGTGAAGGCGCAGTCGATCTTTTTGGCCGCGGACGAGGGATAACAAACGAAGGTACAACACACATAGAGAGCTCAAAACCCAGGAAGATTTAAGATGTTTACAGAATAATGACTAAACTCTAATTAATATAGGTTTCTTTTCCCTTAAATCCAACAGTTGATTTATCTGTCTGATACTTCTTCAGTTTGAGAATGGCATTGTTTTTATGAATAAACAAAACGATTTCTTAATTGACCCTCTATTGTTTAATTCAAATCAGAAGAGTAAGCTTTAATATGTAATCAATATCAAAACGATTCTTGTGTTTGCTGCTAATAAAATCACATATGATAAAACAGGTAGTCCAGCCGCGACCATGGCGACCGATTTTCTTGGCCGCGGGCGAGGGATGAGTTACGTAATGACGCACACAACTAAGAATTTATGTCGATTTAAAATGCTTGCTGTAAAATGATTAAAATCTATTTTATGGAAGTAATTTTTCTAAAATCCAGTTTATGTATTTCATTAGAAGAGAAAAAAGAACGTTTATACTTTCTCGTTCTCGTTTTTCTTAACGGTTGTTCACTATAAGACCTAGACAAAGGTGACTTAAAAGAAGGCTGTAAGAAAGACATATACACGTATACTTTATAGAAACTTTTTCTAATGAATGAAAGCAACCCGTATATGCTGGTACACTTTCAGCTTTTAAATTATGTCCCTTAAACGTGTTAAATGCACAATGACTATTCGCTTATTTGCCAAATGAAAACAGGCATATGTTAACAAGACAAGCTTTTTACACTCATATTATGCAATACCGGTACAAGATATTAATTTTGCAACGACATTGATAACACCGTTATAAATGACTTTTCTATCAACAGCTAAAGCAAAATATTTACCATTTTTTAGTTATAAAGCGAATAATTTTGAGGGTTCTAGACCCCTAATTTAAGGTTCCAGCCCTTTTTCAATGGTGTCAAGTGAAAGCCCTTGATATTTTGCACATATTTTGTTCGATATTTGTTCAGAGAAAATTTTAAACTAAAGAGCTACGAGACAAAAACACTACCAAAAATCAGTATTTTTTGAAACACAAAATCTATAATAATTTTTTGAAACTGTAAAGGGGGGAAATTGTAAAAACAAAACTCGGAGGGCAACGTTCACAATAATTATTTTCAAGATTTGTGATTTTGTAAAACATGCTATGGGCGGATTTAGAGACTCTGCGTGCAAATGAATGTCTATATTGTTTTTGAAAAAGGGGATTAAGTCAGGTTGATTTCAATGATTTTCATTCGATGTTCAGAAATTATGATTTGCAATATATCCTGAAAACTTGAACGTAGCAGAACAACAAACTAGCGAGATTTTTGAATTTAAGAAAACGTCTTGAAGAAAAAAAGTGAAGAAAAAAGACTTATCAACAGATTCATTACTATGTCTTCCGTTGAAAACGTTAAGAATGAACTGCATACCTTCGCATGTATTGGTTTTTGAGTTCCATGTATATTCTTCACAGCAGGATTTGAAGTTCCTAACATATAAGTAAATTTGTTATTATGGAAAAGACATTTTTTTAAATATTAATATATCTGATAAGCTATTGTTTCAATTTCAAATCCAACTTATTTACATTGGCCTTCAACCAATATTAATACATAACAATTATGTATGTTCAACAATCATATTTGTACGAAAATAAAATTGCATCGAATTAGTATTATATTTTTAAAGATACGATAAACGATTGTGCTACTGCTTTTTAGGGATTGTTTGTTACTGAAATATAATGAATATATCCTAAAATGTTGACATGTTAAATGAAATTGTCCTGGAGGACGAAAAGTAAAAACATTAAGGTCATAAAAAAAAAATGTTTTAATCTATATAAAACTCTACAGCTTGAATGATGTATCCCTGTCTCTTGTATACAAGACTTATTAAACCATATGTTTAAGAATTTTAAAATTTAAAAAATAGACAAAGGTAAAAATTGTAATCAATCGTGGATTGCATCATTATCTTTGACCTTTAGATACATGAATTGTATAAACTTAGAGTTTGACGTGTACTACCTCTAGTGATAAATAAATCTTAAATTTTAGACCTTGTTTATGAAATAAAAAAAGAAGTTACATATGCATGCATTTCTTGCTAAATTGCATAACAAATGAATGAACACAATAAAATTATTGGTCTCCAAAAAGGTAAACATATTTTTAAATTATCCATTTAATATTCTAAACTAAACTTGCAATTGGAAACAAAACAGACGGATAGACATGCATACATTCATTCTGAGTATATTGACCGCTTGAACAATTAAAAATATTTACATTTTTTTACTTACCCTATGCATTTTGGGATTTTGCTGTCAATTGCACTGAAGCGTAAGATAAATATCGAGAAAAGTACTGGTATCCTAGTTGTGCCTGATAAATATTGCATTATAGAAAAAGAATAGCGTTTTGAAAGCAACTACTTGGAAATAAATTCCTTGCAAAATGCTCCGCTCTCTTTTCGTCCGTTGGGTGGAAATTTAATTTATTTTCCTCTTTAGGTCATAACTTCGTGACCTTAAAACAATATCATTACTATGCTATTTAAACTTGTAAGTTAAACTTTTTACGTTTTTAATATATATAGTCATTTTTGGTTTAAAAACTTTTCTATTGTTAACAACACTTCCTTACTTGTATATATGTATAAAAAAAAGTAATCGACTGTTTTATATATAACGTTTTTTTTTAAAATGGGCCACGGTATGATCATGTTCAATTAGACAAGCGTCACTGTGTGCTATATTACCCGATTCATATACACTTGTGTGCACATTTAAACCCACCAACATGAAAACTATCAATGCATACTTCCCTCTTTACTTATCAAATATGTGATAATACTAGATCTAAAGAAAATGGAGGGACACTATCTGACAACGCATATATGGATGTTAATTATAGGAGGAATCCACAAAAAAGGACATATTGTAGTCATTCTCATAATACATTTCTACGCAAATTTCTGCCAATAACAATTTTTGTGAGCTTCCATTATCATAACCGTGTGACAACTTTTTTGTTTCTGTCTGTTCTCAATCTTGATGGCCAGATAAGCGACACTGCTATTAAACGGTTCCCCGCAAGAAGAACAACATATTCAAGTCATTGTTGGGAAAACGCATGCTAAATGCTAAACCGGTTCATCTTGATTATACAATAAATTTTAAATGACAGGATTTACTTGCATTTTCACCATCCCTCTCTTTCTTTCTCCGCCCCCCCCCCCCCCCCACCCAAAGCGACAACTTTAAAAAACAAATAAACTAAAACAGAAAACTCATAACGCACTGTTTAAATTTTATGGAAAAGAGAAACCCAACTTCACGAAATGAATACAATTTTTGGATTTGCAAACTCTGAAACTATATCATTGTATAGCTCTCTTGAATTTGTAGGGAATCGTTTGATTAACAAAAACTGTGTAATTCTTTAATCAATACTAAAATGATGATAATATAGAAAAGAGAAATCTAATGGGAAGAAAGTCTACAGTCAAATAGATATCAATATAATCATCAACGGCGAGAACATGCTAAGTCAATAAAGTTGAAATGATGATCTGTGATATATTATACAAATATTGACTGGGGTTGAGGGCAACATTGATTATATTAGCCCCCAAGGGACGAAATATTTTCGTCCTGAGGGGGCTTATATAATCAATGTTGCCCTCAACCCTAATCAACATTTGTTTTGTTATATGAAGAAACAAACCAACATTTTAAAATATATATTTTATATTTAACACTGCGCCACTTAATTTTGTAACATGATCATTTTATATTTATATCACATACTGCGCGTTGCAGTTCGAGAAAAAAAGATCTTAAACACAAAGTATACATAAACCTTCATTGAACTTTGAACCCACTATGAGGTCCAAGTATTGTCAAGGGGCCACATTACTAACAATTAAAAATCAACAATATGTTAGATGTTTGCTAAAAATTAATACAATACATCATATATTACACCATTTTAAGTTTTTTAAAATTTGATTTTTCTTTAATGTAAGATTGTATCCCCAATGATTGTGGTTTTACCCTACCCGATGATCGTGATTTTGACATTTAAAAATCAACAATATGTTAGATGTTTGCTAAAAATTAATACAATACACCATATATTACACCATTTCATTTTTTTTAGAATTTGATTTTACTTTAATGTAAGATTGTATCCCCATTGATTGTGGATTCACCCTTCCCCGATGATCGTGATTTTGACAAAACTGAATCCACACTGTATGAGGATGTTCACACTACAGAAACAACTTTTCTAGGCAGCTAATTTTTAGGAAATGTGTTTTAAAGATTTTTCTCTACATATACAATTGTAGAACTTAACTTTACCAATTGTTGTCCCGTCTTACTCCTTTGGGATTATGATTTGAAAAAAAAAACAACCTAAAAATCCCCCTAAAATCTACTCTATCTGAGGATGATCCCACCACAGTTTCAGCTATTATGGAATTTGTTTTTTGATTTTTAAAAAGATCTTTCTTTATATATTAATGATACTTTGAACAAACTTGTATAAACCCTACATGAGGATGCTTCCACACAAGTTTTAGCTTTTCTGGCCAACTGGTGTTTTTCAAAAAGGAGCTTTCAAAAGATTTTTCTCTATTTGTTCCTATGTAAATAAAAAAATCACCCACCTACATGTACAATTGTGGCCCTACCCTCAGGGATCATAATTTGAACAGACTTAAATCTTCACAACGTTAGACTCTTTTTTTTTCAGCTTCCATGGCCAAATGGATTTTGAGAAAATTTCACTCTAACCCCGGGGATCATTTTTCTACATATTTCAATTTAATTTACCTTAGGATGCTTTCACGCAAGGTACGGTGTTCTTAATAATGATGACATCAGCTTAACTGTGGGGATCATGATTTGAATGAAGTGGAATCTAAACAATCTGAGGATGATTCCACATGTCACAGCTTCTCTAGACCATTGTTTTTAATTTTTTTCAAAACATTTTCTCTATGTATGCTTTGTTTGGTTGCACTGGCCCAGTAGTTTTGAAGAAGCCGTAAATGTAAATAGTTTACGGATGGACCAGACACAACGTTATCAAAAAAAGCTTATGGAGCTTTCAGTTCAGGTGAGCTAAAGAAAGATAACAAACAAGTCTATGTCACATTTGTAGAAGCGCTAAAGGTGGCTTCTTCCCACAGCAATCAAAAGTGCTTTAAAAAAAAACCCAAGTGAAAATAAATTGCGTACGGTGCAGAGTTACATGAAATACTTTCTACAAAGGGGGAAAAATATTGTCATCGTCACATGTTTCAACAGTTTCTGAATTTTACATTGTTATGATATCCAAAAGAATTACACTGTGCCAAAAAAAAGAAATGATCAACTGCTTTAAAACTACCTTTTCCTCTTTTTAACAGGAAAATGAATCATTCAAAGTAAAATGAGTTAAAACAATTAGTAAAATGTTCAGTTTAGAGAACTTGAAAAAATGATATTTTATTGGTTTGACAAAATTAAGGCCAAACTGCTCTTTAAAAGTCCATGATTTTTTGTAGTATAAGGTTACTAATAGAAAAGTCAGAAAATTACGTACTATTTGAAAATATTAAGACCTTTGTTTTCAGTTCCAATTTATTTTTCAAACATAAGAAAATTACCTAATTGATATTGAATAATGCATTATCAATTCAACGCATACCATTTTCACATTCGATTTCTATGTTAAGCAACGATGAACGATTTGATAAACCAATGGGCCAACTGTTCTACAGTTTTATATGATTCATGTAAGAACACGTAAGAACATTAAGTCATGACTGCATTAATAATTGTCCAATCAGATAGTCTTTAAAATGCAATTTTATATCAATACTTAAGTAAACGTAATGCTGTAATGGATCTATAAAACACTGCAGGTGTATAAATCAACCTAACGAAGACGCTAAGTGTTTGATAAGTATTACCGTCGTACACTAGTAGAGAATTTCAAGATGGCGTCAAAAGTTGGTCCAATTAACCTTATGTACATCTTTTTATCAATGTCAGAAGCCCTGGTCTCGAAACACTATCAGGAGAATTTAGATTTGGAAAACAAATTGTCTATACATCCGCCAGTAGACAGTCACCATTCAAAGTCTATCCTGAGATGTGCTTGTTTTTGTGTTACGTGCAATGGATGCAATTGTTTCAGTTTTAACCCTCAGACAGAGATGTGTAGGCTTTATCTTTCGTGTGATCCATCTGATGGGACAGTTGCTGAGGAAGGATGGAGATCATACAGAAACTCATCGCTACAACCTGTTACAGGCCTATCATTTTTAGGTGTGTGTTTATCTTTCAATTCAATGTTTGTTTGTTCTCTTTGATTTATCTTACTGTAATACAATTATGAAATTAGTTTTATCAATCGGCATTGTACCCAACGATTAATCAGTTTAAAGTATGCTCATGTCTACATGTGTGTATGTTGTTCATAATCGCAACTGATATTATATACATGCATATCCATGTTTATACATGAATTTAACATATTTAAGGTATACCTTTTAGCAAAGGGTCTTTAATATGTAAAAAAATAGCTACAAAATGATGTTTAAAGGTCACCTTTTAAATGTTATTTAAAAATTCATTGATTATTCGTATATCATTATATGTGCATACTATCATTGTATTATTTGTTTTGTCTGTTTAGGTACAACGCCTCAAAACGAATATGATTTGCCATCCTTGGATGAGATAACATTCTATTAATACCAATACTAAAACAACAAAGGTGCCGGTGAATAAATCTTTATATCATATAAATTAGTTTTTTTATGTATTATTTTAAATAAAAGAATGAATGTAGTATCAAAAACATATTAATTATATTGAAATATGGATGGCCATTTACCTTTTTAGTAATATTATAATCTTTATGACAAAAAAGAATTTATTACTGGTAATGTAAACAAATTGAAACTCACTGTACATTGGTTTTTTTCTAGTGTTCTTCATCTACATTAAAGAAAATTTTCTTCAAATTTTTGTTTCATTGTTTAGTGCAAAAGTTACATAAGTCTTCTAGAATATTTTTTTCCTGTTTCATACTTTTAAAAACGAAACATGCTGTGAACATTTAATAATTAACGAGGCCGAGTACAAAACGAGTACGCACGCTTTCGCGCAGCGTTTCATTTGTATTGTGACGTCATCTTTTTGCTTGGTTGACGCCATGGCGTGATAGTTGCAACTGCAGGTATTCAGAGAAATTGTTTAAAATAGCTTGTTTGATGCGTAAAATTAATGTTATATTGTGAAATAAACATAAATGTCTTGAAGTATAAGCTATATTTGGGCTCGGGTCGAAATCATGAAGAGGGTTCAGCAAGCCTAGCCCTCTGTCACGTTTTCTTAACCCGCCTAATTATAGCTTAATTTATATATTTCAAGACAGTAACCATGTATTTTATATAAATGACCCTTAATATGTGATATTATATATCTATTTATTACTTAAATACGTCTGAATGATTTAATAATACTATAAAGATCACCATTACCGCGTTTGTCAAATAAAAAATAGCCATTATCTGACAAATCTGGGAAATTGGGCATACCAAAAAAAAAAAAACTTTGGAACAAACCAGGAGGTAAAAGGTTTTGTTTTTTTTATTTGACCATTTGATACCTTTTAGCAATAACTTTTAAATGTAGAACAGAAAAAGAAATCTCTAGGGCAGAAGGTTTAAAAAAATGTAAAAAAAAATGTGCAAAATTTATACATTTCAAGCAAAATCCCATAGGGTCCTATGTTAAAAATTAACAAACTTTGAGATGACCTCCTAAACAAACGGTGTGGTAAATGTCTTATTTTTTTTATCTTAAAATAAAAATAATTTCAGTAGAAATTCATGTTAAAAAGTTCATTCAAAAATCTAGGGGAGAACAAATAAGACCCGGCCTCGTTTATGTGAAAACACATTTAGTACATGTAACACTTGTTAATTCACAATATGTTGGCTCTTTTTACCAGAGCGGGTCGCTCTAAATATAATAAGACATATGTATGCAAAGAAACGGCAACGACTCGTTTACACAGATGTACGTTTACTTCGCTCTTTCAGAGCAATATGTAAAGAAGAAGGGAACAATAATAATTATCAATTTAGTGAATTTATGCATAATGTCGTTTGTTTGTCACCAATCTCAAAACATTGATATCATTAAATCTGTTGCCTTACAAAACTGTACATCGTATAGCTGTCATTTATTAAAACGGACAAGTTCGCACATAGAATAAAGAATTAATTATACGTCTGGATCGATGTCGGATGCTGGTTTAATTGTGATTTTATCTTTTGCTCTTCATTTCCTTGTCCGTAATTAAATAATTCCAATCAATTAACAAAACTCAATAAAGGGAAATAAACAATTACACTTAACTTTGCCTGAAGGCTCTTATTCGATCGAGATATATAAGGTCTGAAGCACCTTAAAAGTGTCTATTTCCAAAAAATCTAAAATTAAGCTTTATTAAAAATGTCGACTGGAAGTAGGATTGGAAGAGTTCTTAGAAGATTTACACACATTCTCAAATGTGGTTATCATAAACAACAGAATACATACTGACAGTAATCTTATTAATGTTTTAAACCTATAGATCCTCGTTAATGACCATGGTATAGTTTTTTTCTCTATAGTTGACTTCTATAATTTGAAGTACAGCAAGCTAGTAAATGCAGAATTTGCAAGAGTTTAGTATGAAAGTATTAACTCCTTAAAAACGATTGTTCAATTTGTCATGGATGACCATTTCATTGTAAACCAGCGCTGTCAGAAATCTATGTTTGAGGAAATTGGATTTATAACTTCAATGCATCTTCCATAATGACGTGCGCGAAAAATGTCCTTTGCCCGTGTTCTTCCTCAAATCAAAAGTTATGTGATTTCTAACGCATTTCCTTAAAATGATATCCTATTTTAAATCGCTTGAAAAACATGCACGTTTCATATCAGGAAATGCTAAAATAATGAAAAGGAAATAAAAGACATGCAAACTAAGTTCAAAATACATGACTTATGAGAAAATGGCTTAGAGGAATGTTTTATTCTGTGATTCAATACTCTGTAGTACACAATTTTAAAATGAACAATTCTGGGAAAGAAAAAACAAAACGTTGAATGTGTCTAAATAACGTCAGAGGACATGGTTGAACAGATCAACAATACAAGCTTCAGACTCATCGTCCTACAGATACTGACATTTGGAATACGACACTCATTTGAGGACATTCCTAGATGTGTAGGGTGAGGATTGTTTGTTTCCTTTTGTTTTGTTTTTTCTTTATTTTGTTTTGTTTATCATTTATTTCCTTGTTTCGTTTCGTTGTTTTTTTTTTGATAACCATATGAGTCTTTAACCTGACATGTGCTTTAAAAGTTGTGTTTGTCTCAAAACGATTAAAAGAATACATTTTTTTTATTTAATAAAAACTTTTGAGGCAATCCAGACTTACTTTTATGTGTAGCATTCGTAGGGAGACCTCTACAGTGACACCAACAATGTAATATCATTTAAATTCTCCTCAGTCAGTTTAAAGTTGTCAACTTAGCTAGATGAATTGTTAAGCATGTATGTAGCTATACAGCTTCCTCTACGTCTTGATTTGTAACAGACAATGGATCGCCGTTTATGGATATAATGAACAATCGTGCTTTTAAGTTTTTTTTTTAAAGTGCAGATTATGATAATGGGTGCCTAATCCTAAACTGTAAAGATACTTGTCCGAGGCAAACTATTTTAAACTTAGAAAGCTGCTCTATTCATTATATAGTTTTCAAAATAATCTAAAAAGATTAAATTTCTGATATTGGATATGTAAATATAATAGGTAAATAAAATGCATATTAAGAATGCATTAAAGACTGCATATACTGCCAAATAAATATCTAAGTAGATTCCATCTTAACTGAGGCAGTAGTTCTAATTGTAGGTTGGAACTCTAACCGTCATTTATAGAGAATAAATAAATGTCGATTCTTTAGAATACATTTATAAGTTATCATCTCACCAAGGGTACCGTTTCCATACCTTTTGGTTTCTTTTCTTTTTACATAAACACACCTGCAACTTCATTAAAAAAACAAGTTAAATCAACATGCATATGTAGCTTAAACTTAGATATATCTTCCTTTAACACATTTTATCTTTATACTAGAAAAAATTAACAAGAGAAAAATGATTTCTCAATTAAACCAGCTAAAAATCTGACGAGTTACATATCCGGGGATTCTCGGGACTCCATGTAACAATAAAAACTTTGAACAATGTATAATGATGCTTTAGCAAACGATGGTAGAGAATGTAAAAAACAACAAACTTATAGGGTGCACGTTAGTTCTTTATTAACTATTTGTAATGTATACTTCTTTTAATGAACACTAGGTATACAATTACCCCTGGTCTACGACTATTCAAAACGAGACAAGGAGAGGAGGTGTTTCGTCGTGTTCCTTTTGTTTGCATATAAACTTTACATTGAGCTTTTGCAGATATCCTTTTGAGTGTTGTCCTGGCTACATGTGGAATTATAACAGCAATGTATGCGAACGTAAGTCTAGTATGAATAAACTCAATTTATTTACTGCAGACAAAATAAGTAACGATTCTGAAATCATTTAACAACAAAACTTTGTTGTATGTGCTTATTATTCATTAATGGGTGAATTGTTTTACTATAGTAATCCAACTACAGCGATGTCGTCCATGATATAGAATTCCATAGCAATATTATGTTTAGATCATTTTTCATTACACAGAAATTTACAAAAGTATACAATTACTGATATTCATGTTTACATTAATGTAATCTGACTCCAGTAGCCTGAATGATTGCATGTTTGTATGAGCTGTTCAAATTTATGCAAACCGTTCATGCTGTATTTTATTTATGGAAATAATAAAAGAAATAAGACAGTTTTAGAGAGGATGGCAACATGCAGTAGAAAAACTTTTCAAAAAAAATTCAGACCTACCCTAAATTGCTACTTGTTGTGAACGTTTTATAAACAAGCAGCCATATTGTTATATTTTTATTGTTTTGCAGAATGCATGGCAGGTTACATCGGAAGAAACTGTACAAGTGAATGTCCCTTTCCTTTTTACGGTATAGAATGTCAGCAGAAATGTAACTGTAACCACTCCTTATGTAATATATCCACTGGATGTATAGCCGCTGCAATGCCTTCTGGTGTCGGTACATGTAAGTACTGTGATATTAGTAGATGTGTACTTACAGTGTTTTGTGTTCTTGTGCTTGCGCCAAGGGTGCATTTTTCAACCCGAGTGAAGTTTCAAAAAGAAAAACAAACTGAATAGGCTTATGACGGCAAAATTAAGTATCTTAATCTAAAGTGAGACAAATAAAAATTGTACGTGTTATGGTCTATATTTGACTATTTAAAAACATGAGACTTCAAGTGTGAAAATCCTGCACACTGCTTACTACATAATTGTTATGTTCTTTATTTTCATTATGTTCAACAATAAACAATTTTTGACAACTAACTCTTCTCTTAAATACAGATAGAATTATGTTTATACAATGCTTATATTTATTTTTACAGTTAAAATGTTTTTAAAATAAATTTCCTATACGAAATCTAGATATGCTTATACATATTGACAGGGATATGATTAAAAAAAAAGAACTGCTTTTTATTCGTATGTACCATGTGCGGATTGTCGTTGAATGTAGAATTAAAAAGTCGCATTTTTAAATTGTGTTATTCCATAACTGGTCTTTACACCAGAAAGAACCTTCACTGCATACAATGCCGATAGTATTTATGTGAAGCAGCAATGTTTGACCTTTCTTACCGTTATGTAGATGTCTGCTGAAGCATCAATTACTGAAAAAATCAAAATTAATAAAATTCAGTTCATCTTTAAATGTACGTTTAGCTTCCACTTAACCGAAATGTTAGGCAGAAATCGTTGTTGTGAATCGATAAATTACATGATTTCATGTTTCATAACATACATTGTCATTGATACAGGTGCATAAATTATGACATTACACGTTTCAATAACAAATGAATATAAATGTAATATATGTTGATCTCCCTTTTCCCCCAAAATACAATGATGTGATTGTCGTTCCTTGTATGTGTTGGCAAACTACACATCAAACAAATTAATGGCTAGGATTATAACTGAAGAGGAACCTTAATCGTGTTTTAGATTTTTTTTTTTTTGTTGACCAATGTAAGGTAGGTTGCCAAAGATTAAATTTTTTAAATAGCTTACATGATTTTATAGATCGAAGGAAAACATTGCTAGTATAATTAATTTCGATTTATTGTATTTTATTTTGCGAGTTCTGTGACAGTATTTTGTTAATCATGTATTCATAAGCTTCAATTAGTAGATCCTGTACCTTTTGGTCAACTCCAAACAGTTTGATTTGGAGATATATGTCTTTAAAAAGGATAAAGAACATACATGCAAAAGGACAGAATCATACATTAAATGGGAAGTGAGTTCGATTTAATTACATCTGTAAAACTTTTATTATCCTTAGATCTTTTTTTTTTTTTTATAACAGAATGTAAAGTGCTATAGAGCTATTTTGTTCACTCTGTGACTAGATCGACCTCATTATGTAAGAATTTCAAAGATACATTGTACATATAAACATGAACGACGCAGTTATATACGAAAAAACTTACTCTATCTACAAAGCACAGTTTTATTCTTAGATCTTCTAATGACCCTACCTTTTCAGTGCTAGTGGAATAGTCCTACCAGGTCAGTGCTAGTGAAATAATCCTACCTGGTCAGTGCTAGTGCAATAACCCACCTGTAGATTTGGATCATAACAATCAAACATATGAACAGAGCGTTTATGTTTGGTCGAGCATACGTTCACCATTTTTCTTTAATAGTGTACTTTTGATCTTTCTATTTCATGTTTGGTTAATTCTTCAAAATTTGTCGGATTGTGTATGAAAAAAATGACGTTTATACATTATTATCTTTTTTGTAAATGCAATGTTAATTGTCTGTATGCGTCATTGACTCTTAACAACTCTTTCTTTTTATGCATTGCTATTTATATTTGAAAAAAAAACCAAATCCCTATAAAAAACACCTACAAAAAAACAACAACAACCCCCCAAACAAACACACAAACAAACAAACAAACAAACAAACAAACAAACAAACAAAACAAACAAACAAGTATCTATCGTTTAAACGGTCCAAATGGAAAAAGGAAGTTTAACAAATCAGCTATACTTTTTATACATACGTTTTAGTGGTTTGAACGTTTTATAGAGTTCTTTAAGTTATCTCAGTAGCTGAGTTTTTAGAATACCGTTTTTGGTAAGAATGCTATTCATTGTTTTTTGTTTGTTTGTTTTGTTGTTGTTTTTAATTTAACAACAGAGGTTGGTTTAAAGTGGGTTCTTTAATTTGAAAAAATCTCCAATATTTTTTTCTCTCGTTTTGAATGACATACTTTTTATTACATGTTTTAAAATGTCCAATTAATAAATGTTTGAGTAATGTTTTGGATATTAATGTGCTATTAGGAGTAATTCATAGTTTTAAACAGTTTTTAAAACAGCAAGTTGAAAGCTAAGTAAATATTAATGAATTGTGTTAATTCAATGTTAGTCAGTCAACCTTTTGTGAAGACTGGAAATCTTAGTAATGACTGATGATATATAACAGTGCTATCATATTTAATTTTTATAACTTATAACTCTTAGATTTGAAATTAACATTAAGATAAAAATAGAACTGTCAATATTGTATAATATTTTCTTAATATATATACTTCATTAAAAAATCGATGTACAGCTGTTTTATAAATTTATAAATATTTTTAGTGCATGAATTAACAAAAGTGATTTTGTTTATTGGTAACTTCTCCCCACATTTGAAGAAGAGTAGGTAACATCTCAATATATTAGCATTCCTAACAGTTCATGAATCTGTATTAGTAATTTCAGACTATGTCATTACTGAAAATACAATGCCATGTTTGGAATTGAACTGCAACGAAGATTCATCTGTATCTGGAGAGTGTCAACCATATTAATAATCATCTTTAGCAGGACTGTTGAATCGCAAAGAAATTGTACAGAGTAAGAAATAACATTTGTTATCGATAGGAAATAAAAAAGGAAGCAGGTGACACAATATAAATTTTGCTATACTTTTTTTAGCATACCTAAAGGTTCTTCCCCTTCTTATATTCACAGGAACATCGATGGATGTTGTTTTGGTTATTTTTGGAGTTCAGATACCAACACGTGCAACAGTTAGCTGAAATCATTAAGAGGCTAAATCCAATAATTGTCTCTAGAACTCCATAACTGATAAAGTTGTTGAGAAAAAAAATGAATATACTTCATTATAATTATGTACATTATTTTTGTCAGAATGTATGCCAGGGTACACCGGACTCAATTGTACGATAAAATGCCCTTATCCTACATACGGAGAGAGATTCCAGGGATATTGTGACTGTAGCAATAATACATGCGATGTGTCTTTGGGATGTATAGAGATATCAACGAGTGCATGTAAGTTCCTACATGTGAAGCTCTTGAAGAAATAATTAGAGCACTTATATGAAAGTAAACACTAAATACCGATTATAGAATAATCCTACTTTTAGATTTTTAGAATCACGATTAATATTTGTATAACTTCCCCTGCATCATAAAAATAAAAAAAGATTTGTACATTTGATCGTTTAGCCTAATTGCATAATAAAGTTGCATTATCCGAGTGCCTTTACAAGTATTTGATATATTTCATACGGAAACAAATCGATTACGTTGACTCTAACGAACATTTTATGACATGAAATTCAGCAATGAATAAGATAATAATAAAACCCAGTGAAATATATATTAAGGACATACTTTTAATCAAATTAAAAGAAGTCTTAATGACGTATCTGCGTTATATATATGCCTACAAATAAAAATCGAGTAATATAACTTCACCTGAGTCAATCACGATATATAAGATTAGATCCAATCCAACCTTGTAATATAAAAGAAAAACATAAACCATCTTCAACATCTATCCAAGACTACAGACTCAGGGATCTACACTTTTATCAAGAAGGATCCATCACTCAACTGAACTTACGTGATGGGAACCGACCGGTGGAAAACCTCAGCCATTAGGAGTATGCCATCTATCTCTTTGTACCGTTAGTGAGTCGTGTCCAGTACTGGAGAACTATTTATTTACACAAGAACATAATTTTATGTTTACTCGTGCGACGATTATTTAACTTTTGTAAGAAAGATGTATTTTAACATATAATTTTTTCATTGCTTGTGTGTAAATTATTTATTAGAATAAAACCAAGCAAAAGACGATTGTTGTATTGTTTTGTGTTGTAATGAAATATCCGATCATATAGCTTTAAATTAAAAAAAAGAAATCTTGCGTACAAAACTCAACAAAATACGAACAACAAAATAGTACGTAAATTCAACCCTCCATATCCTTTATCACACAATTATACACCAAAACATTAATTTCATGATAACTCCACATAGTGAATGTTTAATTTTATCAAATTTGTTTTATAAATATATTTTTAGAAAATAGGAAAATGAAAATACATTTATTCTTAAAGTAAAAACAATTCTAAAAATGTATTGCATATAAGGGAAATGGTCAAATTCGTCTTTTACCCGCGGAATACTAATCATTTACTATGGTTGTGTTTTTCTTGGCCGGCTGACTCTTTCATCCGTTATCTTTATCAATCAGATATCTCCAAAATTAATAAAATCTCCAATTGTTATAAAGAATTATTCGATAAATTTTATTTTTTTTGTATACTGGCATGTCTGTGTGTATTAGTCAGTTACAAAATGTAAACTGTAAATGTACGCATATTTAAAACGTACTTAACATTTATAATACTTCCATGGTAGATTATATATCTAGATCATATTTTTCATATGAGGAGAGTAAGTGTATATTACTATGGATTCATATTTGTACAATGTTTAACCCACACTAAATAATGAGACATTGTAACACAATTAGTGGTAGAATTTGAAAGCCTTTGCGTGGGTCTCTGGTTATTGATTTTCAGAGTCTTCAATATTTGGGCTTCATCGTCATACCCGTAGTGTCATTAAAATGAACATTTTGTTGGGCTATTTTTACATACGAGTTTCATGCTTTTGCTTGTTTATAATCAACATCAGTTTTGAGACAACATTTCTTATTGGATCCTATAAAATACGGGGTTTCTATATCCCCGCCAAAACCTGCCAATTTATTCATATTTTGGATCAGCGTATAGGATTCATAATCAGATAGGAATACCAAGAAGGAAAAAAAAAACAATGCACAGAAAATTATATGATTCCATAAAGATCTCATTATTTTTATAAACGTTTGTCTTATATCCCTTATAATGCACAGCCCATAACGGAAACTTTATGGAACATACTTGTTTAATAAAATACATGTATGGCATAATGTGTCGCATTTATTTTAAAACACCAGTTATTTTTTCTGCTTCTTTAAAAAGAAACCCTGCAAACATGTTTAGGAAACAGAGGATTATTCAATTTTATAGCTACCAACAAAAACAGAGTCTATTTTAGATAAAAAATAAATTAATGTCATTCTGAAAGTACATGATAGACAATTAAAATTCCTAACAAATGTGATCAACATATTTAACTGAGAATAATATTATATGTAGACAGTGGATATAGTTGGCAAAATTCATTATAAAAGAAATATGAATCTTTTGAATTAAATACAGTGCAATTGGTTTACTCATATAGAAGTGTCAATCGTTTGTTTTCGGAAACATCGCTCACGCAATTAATGTAAACGCTATTTTGACATTGCACTGATTTATCATCATGAAAACAAACCATAAATCAATCAAATAGATTCGATTATAGATACATTACTTGATGTAATTAGTAACTATCACTGACCGTATTTAACAAAACACGACACACTTCCAAAGAGAACCCTACTTTAGAACCGGATCATCACTTATTTAGCAATAAAAAATACCCATAAATTAGCAAAGTATGATGAATTAAAAAAAAAGAATAGAAATAGTTTAATAAGTTTATAAACACTGAATTATCCATGTTGGTATATTCAAACAATTACTGATAACAAAACTATAAAAAGGTATTTAATAAAGACTTTGGTAACTAAGGAAGTAGTATACTGTTGGTCTTTTTGTTTGTTTGTTTGCTTGATTGTTTGTTTTTGTGTGTGTGTTTTTTTTTTCAATTGTGCTTGTTATACCCATGATTCGAATCATGAATTGAAATTCTGAGTAATTTGAACTTGATGTAAGGGAATTAAGGAAATTGTTTGTTTGCCACCTTGCACTTGATCATTAAATCTAAATGTATAATATATTTTCTGAGTGCCTTTTTCAAAAATCAAATATATTTCACACGGAAACAAATCAATTACGTTTAACGATTTCATTTCAGGAACTTCATGTGGATATCATGAACAGAGGGTCAAAGCTTTGAAAAACTACATATGCTCGCTTTATTCATGTACCCACAGACAAGCATCGAGTTACATGTTTTAACTTTAACATTTCAAGATATATTAAGAGATGAACCACTCCAACAAAAAATTGCAAAAATATGATGAATGATAATAGTTTTGAAATAATAAAAAAAAATAACCTACCTTCTTCAACATCTGCCAAAATGCAAGTAGATTATACATTAACAATATATGATCAACTAACGAACTTTATTATTGAAGCCTTTTGTTGGTGAATACCAGTATTCGTGATGGAAACAATATAAATATTCTGGTTTTGGGGATTTTGGAAATTGGAGAAAAAATGGATATTGGTGGAGAGAGAGAGAGAGAGAGAGAGAGAGAGAGAGAGAGAGAGAGAGAGAGAGAGACCCTAAAAATCATGCAAATTGATTGGAAATACCTAGAGTATGTCATCTGTTTCTTCACACGGATATTTAAGGAATGGTTTATCAATGGACAAGAGTACTAACGATATAAACCTTCTCAAAGAACAATTTTTAAGCTATTGTTAAAATTGATTTTATGTATGATGCAACAGACATTGTTTTTGTTTTCGTTGGTCGTTTTTTTTATCTTTAAATTTAGCTCGAAATAAAATGATCTTTAAAAGAATATGTTATAAATGTAATAAATATCAATTTTGATCTATGAACATTGCACATTAATCCTCTTATATTAAATGCCATTTCATATACTGTAAGCATGTCAATATCCAAAAAGTTCTCCCCCTCCCCCTCCCAAACCCATCACCTAAATAAAAAAAAAACGAATGGTGATTTTTTTTTTAAAAAACCAAACAAATAACCTAAATATTTTTATAATTAAACAAGGGGTTTAGAATCTGAAGAAAAAAAGTTATATCTGTATTTTGTACTCTTTAGTTTCTATCAGTCCAATCTGACTATAATACGTGAATTTACGTGATTGCCTCATTTGTAGTCTACACATATTCTGAAAGTGTTATCAGTGATGTGTCTGGTAGCTCTACAATACCTCTGTACAATGTAGTACATTTGGCGACTATGAGTTCCCACGCATCCCAGTTGATACGTCTGTCCGTGCCAGGTACATGAGTACCTGACATGTGTGTACAAGTTCAAAGGAAATAAACAATGTAGCTATGATCATTGATTTTGAACCTATAAAACTTCAAAAAGGCATCACAAATGATATTAAATAGTGTGGTTCATTTGTATTAATTGTAAATAATCATATTGTTGGGTCTTTAATTGAGTATAATTCAAACACATAATAAAAGATAATATATGTTGTGTTTAATTAATATAAACGACTTCTATATTCAAACGTGATCTTCCTGCGCGTAATGTCATTAGAAACAGCATTTTGTATTCCTTGTTTAACATATCAGTTAAAAAATCCATTTTTACATAGAACTTTAACAAGAGGCCACATCTCTCACCTGAGGCACACTATTTATGATAAAATCATCTTAAAGGAGTCATGATACAAACATTCTGGACAATGTATAATACATGTAGATCATGTATAAATAAAAATCCATTCTTCCATCTGGTTATACCTATGTTTATTATCAAGGCCCTTTTTTTAACAGGATGATTTCATAGTCATATCACATGTGGAACATTGCAGTTCTCAAGAAATCCTAAACAACTGTTTATATATGGGATATAAACCTACATCAAACTAGAGCCCCTTGTGAGTCCTAAGAATCCTTCAGGGCCCAAAGTCTTAACAATTTTAAAGAATCTGCAATATGTCGAAATGCTGGCATATGTTATAATATTTCAGGTTTTTTTTTAAATAATTAAGTGTTTCCCTTTGAAAAATTGGATATCCAATGTGGCCCCACCCTACTCCTTGAAATTTTGAATTGATTAAATTTGACTTAAAGTTACAGATTTTCTGGGCAAAAAGTTTTTGAAAGATTTTGCTCTATATATTCCTATGTAAATTTTTGTTCACCTACGTTATGACCATATCCTACCCTCTGAGATCATGATTTGAACAAACTTGTATTCGTTCTACCTGAGGATGCTTCCACAAAGATTTCAGCTTTTCTAATTGATTACATGTAGTTTCTGAGATGAAGATTTTTAAAGATTTCCTCAATATATTCCTATGTAAAATGTTGACCCCCCCCCCCATTGTGGCCCAACCCAATACCTGGGAGTCATGATTTTCCCAACTTTGAATCTACACTGCCTTATGATGCTTCCACATAATTAAAAAAATCCTAATTATCTCTCTTTGAAAAATGGCGTGGTCCTTAATTTTCACAACTATGAACAACTTTGCCTAAGGGTGTTCTGTGCCAAGTTTGGTTGAAATTGGCCTAGTAGTTCAGGTGAAGATGTTGAAAATGTGAAGAAATTTACAGACAGACAGACGACAGACAAAATGTGATTAAAAAAGCTCACTTGAGCTTTCAGCTCAGGAGAGCTAAAACACGACTAGAATATATTAAGCAGACTGTCAATAAGTTTTATGATAAAAAAATATATTAGAAATATGTTTTCAAGTCTGTAAGTGTCTTTCATGTGCTATATAGAACACACACACATACAAAAAAGTCATAGAACAGACAAGAACTATCCCCATATCATCTAAATTCAAATATTTATAGAGACAAATATACAAATATATACTTCAATGCGATTTAATTTTCTACCAAAAGAAATATATATGCGCTCTAAGAATTTAGCGTCGGGCAGAAAGTAATATAATCATATCATTTGATATATTTGATTACGGAAACATCGAGTGATATAATCAGGAACTATCGCATTCATGGTTTTTTACAAAAATTTAAATGTTATATTCACACACTTACAGAGGAAATCCTGCTTTTAAAAATGTCGTCAGGAAGTAGAGCCTCGTTACGTATTTCGTATTAAAAACAGGAATTCGCTTTTTCTGAATGCGGAACTACAATTTGAATGTTATTCATGTTAAACGGCATACATGCCACTTAAGACTAATCTAAATTTCAAGTGTTTGACTCTTAAATTAAACGTCCGATGCGATATTGTCAATTTGATTCAATATCAAGTGATCTGCACTTTATTGGAATTTGAAAATGTATGATGAAGTTAAGAAATAAAATTAAAATGTTAACTTAATTGTTCAAAACTAATGATACCGTATGGGTAGATGATTTAGCTAGGGATAGAAACTACATACCTTGAGATAAAATCCGGCCATCAAGAAAGAAATGAAAAAGACCTGTTACATGTATGCTCGAATGAATAAAGATGAAGGCGTATTGATTACATTAATCAAGTTGTTGCATGGTTAACCAAATTTTCGAAAAAACAAAAACAAAAACAAAAAACGAAATCCGTGTTCTAGCAAAATTATAATTAACAATAGTGAAGCAAATAAAATAAAACAATCAAGTATTTTTTTTTTCTGTTTATTAACATCCGAATGCGCTAGTGTCATTCTCTCTAATTTAAAGATAAGTATGTTATATAATCAAATCATTGTTTGAAAGTAGGTTTCAATATACATATCAATTGCTTAAGGATAACAATTACTTGATTATTTATTTTGATATCACTGATATGTTATTTTGCATTGCAAGTAGTTTCTTAGCTCTATTTAAAAAATAAGCACAAATTTTTCTAATTAAATATGAATTCAAGGGATTTTTCCGACAAAACGGAAAACATCTTATATGAATTACGTTGTGTAATTATCAAAGATAGAATTAACACCATCAAACTCTACAATGTATTATATCTAAAAGTAATCGAATCATTTCTTAAAACGTTTGTCAAAAAAATTTTAAGCAAGCTTATGACAATAAAGTCTAGTCTACGTCAGTATTGGTTCATCTTTAGATTAGTTAGTCTATGATTGATTCCAAACGTCATCGCAGTAATGAAACGCTGGCGTAGGAATACATAAAACTACAGAAATATATATATTGTTCGTATAATATAAAATCTATTACACTATTTTTAAGGTATTTTAAAAAAAATGTCCTTGACAAACAATAATTCTGAATATAATACATCGAATTTATCGATTATTTTCAAGTACTACGTTTTGTCGGCGGTGATGATTGTGCTTAGGTCCAAACATTGTCAGAGTAACTGCATAGGCGAGTTGTTGAAAATCAACTCCTAAAAACGTGATTTGATATATTTGTACGCAATATGCATAGTTTACAAGCGTCGCTTTTAAAATGAGCTATAATAGATCACATTGAGTTATTTCTAGATCGGTGGAAACTTCTGCTACCTTGATAACACGAACTTAACAGACTCGCACGGTCTAACCTCAGACGTCCAAGTGGCCTTACTTACTAAAGTAAATTTCACATTCATTGAGAATTCGTGTCTTTTTTTATTGTTTATTATATATGTTTGGCAAATGATACAGAAAATAGTAAAGCAAGTTAAAGTCGTTGTCAAATCTTATATAATAGTAATATTGTAGAACGATTAAGTCGAACTCTACTTGTCCTAACTTCTGTATATCATTTAACATTAGAACGAAAACTGTAATTTTGTACATGTTTAAATAGTACCGAATACCCTAAAACCTTGAAAATTAGCCTGATTTGATAATATCATACAGTCACAGGTGTAGCACGTAACCGTGTATATTACGTACTCACATAGTTGGGTGAAAAATATTTGAAAAACAATTTGCTGTTTCCAGGTATAATACGCATCCCGAAAACAGATTATGCCATCGATATGCATGCGTTAAGAATGTATTAAAATTGCTTAAAAGTAATTACGTACGTCCCTGGACCAAATTAAGCCAAAAACAACCAACAAAGGCAATTATTTAATGGATAAACATTCCAATGTCCGGTAATTAAGTATTATAAAGTAGACATTCCTCTGAGACAGGAAATTGGTAAATAAACATTGACCATGCGATGAGTCAACAGATGGCTTAATACAAAATGGCAAAAAATTGGTATATGCGAGGAACAGTAGTCAGAGTGGATAACTTATCGAATACATGAAAAAAAAAATTGGATTAAAGACACTTTACAACTTTTCCTTGAGCTCCTACAGATGTTTACCTGGATATCCCATGTTTAGAACATAAACGAAGTTCCGAATCGATTACAATTTATGATTTTTAGAATAAGCCGTGATTATGATCTCGTCGCTTACAGGATTTTTGTTTTGACAATAAGCTGCGATTTGAAAATAAGACGGTTTTAAAAATAAGCCCCCACTTTCTTACCAAAACTTTAGATAACCTACTGATTATGTTCAAGGTTTTCGGTATTTCACTTTTCGAAAATTTAATTTTCCAAATATCAGACTTCCTCCCATTTTCCGATTACATGATGTTTCATAATTAATAGCACTTAAATAATGTTTAATTATACCTAAAGGGCAAAATAGGAACTCATTTGAACAAAAACATAATTTTTGATTAAGATTTACTGGTATAATTACCCATAAAAGAGAATAAACGTAATCAATCAAATTATGCAAGTCATCTGAATTAAACTGATGTACAAAAAATAGATGGATATTGCTCAAATTAACATTGATATGGCTAATTTCTTTTTTGTTTTTATCGTCCTGGTCGTTTTGAACATATTAAACAATTCAAACAATATTATAACTCTATCAGTCATTTTGTAAAGTTGAATTTAAGAAAGTAAATGTATACAAAATAGATTATAACCAACTCATTTAGAAACAGCTCTTGAAATTTTCAGATATTTAGTGAACACAAACATATGGGCTAGTATTTTAAACAATCATACTATTCCTCGTTTTTAGCTCACCTGAACCAAAGGTTCAAGTGGTTACTGTGCACGGATCCTTAAAATAGTGAAATTTCTAAATTATAAAATCTGTGACCCCCGGATTAACACTGGGGCCTGATAAGGGGTTTAAAGTTTAACATAGAATTATGTAAAAAAAATCTAAAATTTTCTTATCGAGAACAACAATGCTACAGCTTGTGAGATTACTATGCAAGAATCCTTCAAATAGTGTAGATTCTTAATTATGAAAAAGCCGTGGCCCGCAATCCAATACTGGGGCCCCAGAAGGGGTTCAAAGTTTAACATAGAAATATATATGGAAAATGTTTAAAAATCTTCTAATCGAGAAATACAATGATACAGTTTGTGAGATTACAATGCAAGGATCCTCAAATAGTGTAGATTCTTAATTGGTAATGCCAACCATAAACACTGAACCTATACTGGGCCCCCAGGAAGAGGTTAAAAGTTAAAAATAGAAAAAGCATATGCTACCTAATAGAATGCTACAAGGAACTGTTCTTCAGGTGAGTGATGTGGCCCATGGGCCTCTTGTTACACTTATGGTAAAATTATCTTTTCATAATTTAAACATCAGTCTTCCGAAACATAATCATAAACACTATTAATCAGAAGTAGGTATGTAGTCATGAAGCAGTAAACAATGACATATAATTCTTAAATAAAAAGCAAAAAAAAAATATTTTCTATCTAATCATGTCATAAAAAATGCATATCACTAGTTCTTAAATGTTTAACTGTCGGTTTTTTATCCGAGCTTTATTTTTTAAACCCTTTGTTTGTAAGTGTAAATTGTGCAGTATATCTATATATATATATTTTTTAAAATGTGATTAATTCTAAAATGTTTGATACTTATTGATATCTTACAAAGACCAGAAACAATAAAAAGAACTACTTATTCGTTAAAGTCTTATAAAACACGTCAAACACATTTAAAATTGAAATCCAACAGGTGTTTATTTAATATAGATAATATAATTATACGCTATTTCACACACACAAATAAAATGACATGTGATCATACATAGCTTGGATTTTTTTTTTCATTTGTAATCCACATTTCATTCTTTATTTTGATTTTCAAAATAAACAATTGATATCTGACCATTCTTTTGACGCTAACATCAATCCTTGATTATCACGAAAAGGAAAAATTAAATTACAAATACATAATAGATCAATTTTTTCGTGTATTTTTCTATGTTTTGTTGTGTGAGCTCTTGACACACAAAATTCAGATTATAGTAATGTGGATATATCTAAATGTAATCTTAGTAAGAAAGATTAAGCTTACTCTATAACGCCAAAAAAGTTGAAAGCACTAATAGGAACATAATTGTTTAGTTTCGACGGTGCTATATTGTTTTATCAATATTTATCTCAAGCACCATATCTTGTACAGAGAGAGAGAAAAGTAAGTTTCACAAGTGATACTAATTTGTTATTCATTTTAGATGTTACACAACATGTAACACTAAAGGAAATTTTAAAGTTAAGTTGTTTCCGTTAAATAAGATTAAATTCAAAGTCAAAGTCATACTCATATTTAGCATTAATATGTATATCGCTATGCAAGAATAATATATACACATTTCTTTGAATATATATTTAAGTGTCTTCTCTATTGCACCATAATATGTAGTATATAACAATATAGCATATTTCAATATTGAGTGTTTCGTGTTTGATAGTGGAAATCTAATATGTGATGAGAGGGAAACAAAGCGAACAACAAATGTTAGTTATCATGTGTAATATCATCATTTCCTTTATTAGCGTGCCTGTTCTATCAACTAATATTCAAACTAGGCAGCTGTTTAGCAATTAACGAAAGTCAGTCCTGTTATCATTGATGATCATATCTTTGTAATATTTATGATATGGGTAGGACTGTCAAAAGTAAAATAAATATTGTCGTTTATTTTTGTCAATGACCCCCCCCCCCCCCCCCCCGACAATATAGAAGGTCTTATGATCAGTCAGACCGTAGGTCTTAACAACAGTGACATTATCTGATACATGTATGTGATGTAGTATAAAATTAAGTGAATAATGTGAGCTCCCCTTATCAAAACTGGAATACTTGTATAGATTTTAAAAAGTATATGCATTTAACAATTAGAATTGATACAGAGACTTTAACAAACTAGTTTGTTTTATAACTTTTTGAAGATTTGACTGACTACGATGGTTGTCCCAAAATTGCGTACAAAAGTGGTGTAATTCGGTTTTCGACGACAAAGGAAAAAAATACTTGTGCAATAAATAGGACAATAATTTGCATTAATAACTGTTATGATAACACATATTGTATGAAATAAAAGTAGTAAATTGAAAGCATACTAAATCGTTAACTCGACACGCGACCCATCGCAAAAAATCAAAAATGTTGAAATCACAATGAAAAGTGAGAATCGCAAATAAAAATACTTTTTTAAATAAAATGTTCCAAATAAAACGTGCATTCTAATTTGCGAATTACTCTGTAATTAACCCAATAATTAGTTTGGCAATAACAAAATTTTAAACGATTATTAAGCGAGTTTTTTTACAAGTACAAGTATTAACTCATAACGATCGACGTCATCGTTTGAGGCGGTGCACCGGTAATGTATTACGTTAGGCAGCGCGGTCTTTATTTGCAGGTTTTTATCGTAGTCTAATTGTAATAATCGTATCCAATCTCAACATAACTACATCTCTTCCAAGATTGACTCAGATGATCACGATTACAGGGCAAAATTATTTACAACATACTGAGCTTTACATGGTTACAATATAATGCAATATGTTTGATGGTTATGAATGACTACGATTTGAAAATTAATTGTGTTGATTGTAGCAAGTTTTATTACAGTTAATTTTTTTCCTGATTAACATTACTGCCACGAGGGCCTCAAGATCTGTTGAGATTTAATACAATTTATATAAAATTGCACAGTGAATCATGATGGTGGAAATGTATCATTAAGTAGGGCTGTTAATTAATGACGTAGCACATTGCGGTGCATTACAACACGTGTCATTAATATTTTTTTTTTAATTTTCCCGAAAAACATATTTAAAGCACGTTATCGATAGGTAGGTATTGTTTGACGGAGTAACGTTGAATAAAACATACTAGACAAGTATAGTTGCATTAAATACATTTGGTCTTTTTTGATTTGCCTATATTTTTTACAATTATGAAAATTAACACACACAAAATAATCAGCGATGTTAGCTTTTCAGACAGTCATACAATTGTTTAATAGTCTAAATCGCCGACCTTAAAAATGTTATATTCTCTTTATTTATACATGTGTATAAGTATTTCTATACCTGTTATATTGTATGTTTAAGATAAAAATATTACAGCATTGAATTAGTTTTTGACGATTATGCTGAACTGTGAAAGGAAATGCTAGATATAACCCTGATATGATAAAACACTTATTTTGAGTATGTCCTCTACCGCCATTATCAATATCAATATTGAGTAATCTATGTGTGTAAGTGGGAATCAGTGTGAAAAGAAGGAAACAAAATTAAACCAAATGCTAAATGATATTATCATTTCCTTTGTCCGGGTAACTTTTGAATAGAAAATAAAAATGAACTCCTTTTGAAATTTCATATCGTGTAAGTGGTATTTGTATATGAATGTCATTCGTTTTCACTCACATCGCTTACGTATCAATATAAAAGTTATTGACATTGCACTCATTTATCATCATGAAACATAAATAAACCAAATATATTCGATCACACAAACATAATTGATGTAATTAGTAACTATCACTAACAGTATTTAAAGTAAATCCACCCTCCTGTGACGTCATACATTTTACATAAACCATGAATTCATTAAAATTCTTGCCAGTAGATTTGTAATTTCTATGTTATCATAGGTGCACATCAAAAACTTAAATCATTGTTTACTTGGAGATATTTTATAAGCGTTTTTCATCCTTATATTCGACATAATTCAATAATGACAAAGGGAAATAACTCTTTTCTACTTTTCTATAAGTGATATATCTAAATGCTACAATTTTTCTAATGTAAACATTTCTTTTCTTTTTTTAAATAATTTTAGTTTTATGATTTAGTAAGCAATAAAATTTAAAAAGACAAACAAGTATCCATCCACTTATATTTCATTTTTAAACAAAAAAGTGTGATTTTCAGATGATAATTTCAGTCTTTGGTTTTTATTACCTTCCATCTTAAATAGTATGGATACATATATATCTTTTTTATGTTTTGATGAAATTCAAGTCCAATAAGTTAAAAAAAAGTTAAGTTTTTAACTTTGAACCCATGATTTTATAGGTACGGAGTTACCTTAAAAAAACAGGAAACACTCCCAAAGAGAACTCTACTTTACTACCGGCGCCAGTAAAAAAACCCATTACGTTTTTAGCAATAAAAACATAAAATTGCAAAGTATGACGGATTTAACAAAAACAGAATAGAAAAACTTAAATAAGTTTATAAACACTGATTTTTCCTTGCGGATGTGTGGCATATCTAATTATGCAAATAATTATTGATAACAAAGCTAAATAAATAATGGCCTTTTTTGTTTATATGTATGTTTGTTTGTTTGTTTTTGTTGTTGTTTTTTTTGCTTGTTATACACATGATTCGAATAATGAATTGAAATGTTGAGTAATTAAAACTTTTGAAGGAAATTGTTAGTTTGAAATCTTGTAGATTTGATCATTCAATCTAATTGTATAATATATTTTCTGAGTGCTTTTTTTTAAAATATCAAATAGTTTCACACGGAAACAAATCAATTACGTTTTATGTATTTCATTTCAGGAACTTATGCGGATATATTGTACAGAGGGTTAAAGCTTAAACAAACTACATACGTACGCTTTATACATGTACCTACAGACAAGCATCGAGTTATTCATTTTAACTTGAACTTTTCAAGATATATTAAGAAATGAACCACTCCAACAAAAAATTGCAAAAATATAATAAATAAAAATATTTTAGAAAAAACAAATCTTCTTCAACATCTATCAAAATGCAAGTAACTTATACATTAGCAATATATGCTCAGCTAATCGCTAAACAAGTTTATTATTGATGCCCTTTTTTGGTGAATATTAGTGATGAAAACAATGGTTTTTGACAAACATTATTTCCTAAGCCATTTTAAACATTTTCGACGACAATAAAAAAAATATTCCAATACTGATAGTTCATAATTATAGATTATATTAATATTGTCAAAGTTTTTGTTGGCTATAAATCGATAACAGACGAACGCAGCAAAAAAAATAGAAGAAGAAAATACAATGCCAAAATAAATATCTGAGAGAGAGCGAGAAAGAAAGAGAGAGAGAAAGAAAGAAAGAATGAAAGAGAGAGAGAGAGTAACCCTAAAATCATGCAAATTAATTGAAAATACTAACCGTATGTCGTCTTTAGTTTTACACGTATAATTAGTAACCTGTTGTATATTTAAGGAATGATATATCAATAGACAAATGTACTAAAGATATATTCCTTCTCTAAAGACAGTTTTTAGAATCGCTTCTATGTATGATTCAACAGATATTGCTTGTGTTTTTGTTGCTCGATATTTTTCTTTGCTCGATATAAAACAATCTTTGAAATATTGTGTTGGTAATAGATATCGATTCTGAAATATATGAACAATGCACATTAATCCTCTCATATACAATGCACGTACATATATTGTAAGCATGTCAATATCATAAACATTCTCACCCTTTTCATCTCAAACTCATCACGTAAATAAAAAAAGCCAATGGTGATTTGTTTTGAAAAATCCAAACAAAAAACGTACACATATTTATAAATAAACAGGGTTTGGAATCTGATGAAAAACAGTTATATCTTTTTGTACTCTTCAGTTTTTATCAGTCCAGTCCGACTAAAATAATTGAGTTAGTGTGCCTGCCTGTAGTCTACAGATATTTTGAATGTGCTATTAGTGATGTGTCTGATAGCTCAACAATAACTCTCTGGAACATTTAGCGACATTGGTTTCCCATGCATCCCAGTTGATACGTAGGTACATGTGTACCTAGCACCTGTATACTCAAGGTTTAAGGAAATAAACACTGTAGCTATGATCATTGTTTTTGAACCTATGAAACTTCAAAAAGTAATCATAGGTAATATGAAATAGTGTGGTTCATTTGTAATAATTGTGAATAATCATGACTTTGGGTCTATATATTGAATATAATCAATACACAAAATGAAAGATATATAGTTTGTGTTAAATTAGTATAAACGTCTACTATATTATCTTGGATGTAATGTCATTAGAGACATCATTTTGTATTTCTTGTTTAAAATGTTAGTCAAATATTCAATTTTAAAGAAGAATTCTAAAAACACGAATATTGCAGACTGTCGATATTTTTTATGATAAAATCATGAATTAGAAATGCGTTGTCAATATTGTAAGTGCCATTTTTAGGTATTTAGAACTGTGCAAATACAACACGCAAAGAGTCATTGAAAAGACAAGAATTATCCCATATCATCTTAAACCAAATGTTGATATTAAGAGAGACAATGGTAATGAAATATACTTCAACGGGAGTAATTTTAAGACTTTAATGACGAGCAGAAAGTCATAAGAGCAGATCTTTTGAGCCTTATAAATACCATATAGAAAATTAATGTTTGTCTTGATTGAATAAAATTCACTTAAAATCAAATACAATTTGATAATTTTATGTTGATATGATTCATAGTTTTAATTTCTTGAGGTTTTTAGCCAGCAACAAACAATATGTAACAATACAAAGCAAAATAAATGATTTCAACATCATTTCCTTTCTCTACCTCTTCAAACCAAAAGCTGCCAACAAATTAAAGTATCATGATATCATTTAATAAGAACCAATAAAAATTAGCACTCTTTGAAATAGAAGTTTAATTCATTTTTGTAAAAAAAATAATTTTATGAAAGACATGATTACAATGTTATTTTGGATATATAACTAAAAATATCATTGTATGTACAAAGTGGACATCCTTGACCTAATTAATCATTTATGGAATGTAAGAAGAATTTGATAAAGCGCATATAACTTATTTTTTAGGCACAGGGGTCGTCAGGTTTCAGGCATAACGCTCATTTCATCAACGATAAAGGGATAAAAACATTTCACTCATTTATCTTGATAGGAAATATGCATGATGTACATATATTTGATGGAAACAACGAATCATCGCATTCTTACTTATTTACAAAATAAATCAAATGTTATATTCACATGACATAATAACAAGGAAATCCTACTTTAGAATCGGCGCCAGGAACTAAAACAGAAATAGTTTACGTTTTTAGAAGTGAAAAAAGGAATTCTCATTTGTAAATTGCGGAAATAAAACTTAAAAGGTTATTCAAACTAATTAACAGCATACATTACACCTATAAAGAGGGACTGATCTAACTCCAAGTGTTCGACACTTATACTGAACTTCCTTTGCATTTCTCTTAATACGGCACACTTTTGAGTTCACATTTTTAGTTTGAATTCAAGCTGTATGATGAAATTCAAATATAATAGAATTACTTTTTTCTCTATGTTATTGAATAAATGACAAAACTATGGATGTATATACATTAAGAAACAATTATAAAGACCTGGTTACACGAATGCATGTTCTACAAATATAGGCTTCTTGATTTGTTTTAGAAGAAATGTGCTGAAATAGTTAACCAAATTAACTGAAAGAAATCATATGATAACATAATAGTTAGTCAATTCATTGGTTGTCAGTTTTTCATTTGCTTACTAGTACATTAGGCAAACTGGAATTTTGGCTAATGTTTCCTGAAGCACTTGTGAAATTAAATACAAATACAAGAAATTGTGAAGGATATTAAAAAGAAAACAATAGCAACACGTCAATTTATATCTCTCTGTTTATTTGCAGTCAACTGCGCTCGTATCATTTTCTCTAATTTCAGATTAATTGGTTATATAACAATTTAAAGTTTAGATGTATTTTAAGGATACGTATCTAAAGTGAAAAGAAAGTGGAAAATAATAAATACGTTTAAGTCCATACAATTGCAATGTATTTCACCCTCTCTAAACCCTTGACTATACATGTAATATATATTTATTCATAAATATCAGTCGATCGTTTGAGACAGAAATAACATGTGATATATTTCTACGCAATTTGCATTGTTTACAAATGTAGCTGTGGAAATGACAACTATAACTTTATTAGCTGTAATATGTAATTTTAACATTACTTTATGGGTTATTTCTTGCTTGCTAGAAACTAAAGCTTCGTTAAGAACACAAACACCATGGACATGCACGGCCTGACCTAAAATTACTAGATGACACTGCCTACAATGGTAAACCTCACATTTATGGAAAATTCAAAGTTTATTATGTGAAACGTTCTAATTGACATTAAAATGTAAAATACGTTTACTCATTTTTTAGGAGAATTGAAAAATTATCAAAACACAGATGGATATATAAACATTAAACGCGGGTCATGCATTTTTGCAATGTCAGCTATCTTAATTTTCACATCTGCTTGGATAAATAAAATGTCATTCTTTTCATCTGATACTTACATCTATAATTTGTTGCTATTTTCTCTTGAAGTGTGTATTACACACGTTTGGCAAATGATGAAGAAGTGGGCAAAGCGAATTATCATCGCTGTTAAATCTAATTGAAACTCTTAAAATTTACAGACGTGCTATTAAGCAATCAGGCAAGACCCAATTAGTGATAACTCGTGTACAACATAAAACATTAAAACGAAAATTACTATATTTTTTTTTCATATTTGAATAGTATCGAATACTCCACATGTTTAAAATAAAAATATTTCAAATATAAAACTTCCTCATATTTTTAGAATATGTAATAATATAAATCATTAGAACTAAATAATAATCTGTTTGAACTAAAAATGCAATTTGAAAACAATCATTTCAGCAAGACCATCATTTCAAATTAAGAATTGTTGGTAGTTTTTTCGAAAATGGATATACGTAACCTTGCAAATTTAAAAATAAAATTGAGATGAAAAAACATAGATAGTTAAATATAGCCAAAAATGACCAGGGTTGATTCATATATTTGGTGATATTCTGTAAAAAGAATAGGCAACAGCTTTTCAATGAGAATAAAATAGTTTATTTCTTTTGTGGGTTGAACTACCGGCCTGATCATTTTGGGCATGTATCGAATTTAAACAGATATAAAACCCTATCAGCCACCGTGTTATGTTGAATTTAAGACAGTAAATGTAAGAATATATCTACATGTATAATCAAATCATTCAAATACAATCATTGAAATTTTACAAACATTTCGTCAACATAAAGATATACGTATAGTAGTACTTAAAACATCATGATGTATCTCAGTTTTAAATGAATGGTCAGTTTACCTTTCCAATAGTACATGCAGTTAAAAACATTATTCTTTCGAAATATAAAATATTAATTGACAGTGTGTCTTTTATGTATCAGTAAACAAAGACACATCTTCGCTTTCATAAAAAACCAGAATTAAAATAAACGAAAAAAAAACAGCTTGAATTACCTCCTTCACAAGTCCTGTCATGAAAATAAAATAAATGCATGTACTAATTTTTAATCTTTTACAGTCTTTTTTTTTTTTATCAGAGTTTTATCTTTTAAGCACTTTGTTTATAAGTGTAAAGTGTGCAGTACCTTTATGTTTGTTGAAATGTGATGGGTGTTAAATGTTTGATACTTATTGAGATTTTACAAAGACCGATCACGATTAACAAAAGTAGTTTTTCATTGATATACTATATAACATGTTGAACTCGCTAGTAGAAAATTCAATCAGTTGTTAATTCATACACATGTTGTTTAATTAGAATATAATTATGCGCTATTTCACACACATAGCACGTGCATAGATACAGTAGCTTGGACTTGTTGTCATTTGCAATCAACATTTGTTTGCCATAAATTTATATTTCTAGAAAAATGAATGTTATCTGGTCACTTTTCGATTCTCACATCGATTAATTAAAAATCATAGCGATAAGGGATCAATGAAATGTAAAAAAGTAAAATATATCAAATTTCTTGTGTATTTTGTGTTGTTTGTTCTTGGCACACAAATGGAGGTTTAAAGTTAAAGTTAATATACTTCAATGTACGCTTAATAATAAGTAATAAAGGCTTATTGTATAACGCTGAATAAGTTCCGTTTCCTGAAAGTGCACAAATGAACAGGAAAACAGTTGTTTGATTTGGATGGCAATATTCTGTTTTATCAATATTTAGATATTTATCTTCAAACCATATGGTGTACTAAAAAAGAAAGTTAAGTTTCACAAGTTACATGTATGATATATGATACTAATTTGTTATTTATTGAAGAAGATGATCTATCATAACTATAAATGTTGCATTCTCTGAGCTCTAAACATAAGTAAAGTTTTAATAGCCATAATACATATTTAAATGCTTCCGTTAATTAAAGTTCAAAGTCATAGTCAAATTCAGCATTCATATAAGGCGTGTGAAAATCAGCGTGAAGAGAGGGAAACAAAGCAAACAGCTGTTTGAACAACTAATGTTTAAAGTCGACAGCTGTCCAGGATATTAAAAAGTCGGTTCTGTTTCATTAATAATCGCATGTTTGTTATATTGGTGATCTGGGTAAGAATGTCAGAACAAAACAAATTTTTGTGTGAATATTGTCGTTTATTCTACCAAAAAACCCCAAAAAACCCAAACGAAATAGGTCTTAAGAGAAGTCAGATCATAAGTCTTTACAACAATGAGATTATCAGATATGTGATGTAATCATATTAAGTGAGTAATGTGAGATCCCCAGAGCAAAACGAATTTTTATACAAAGCATATGCATATGACAATTGAAATTGATACAAACAGAGACGTTAACGAATGGTTTGTAAATAACTTTTTTAGATTTGGTTAAGTAAGAGGATTGTCCCAAAACTAAGTAAACAGGTGACGTTGTTCAGTTTATCGAAGAGAGAAGAAATAAAATCTGTGTCACAAATAGTAAAATAATTTGTTTAAACAATTGCTTTGATAACACATATTGTATACAACTAAAGTGGTTAAATGAAAGCATGATAAATCATAAATTCGATATATGGCCCAAAGTCAGTCACAAAAAGGGAAATTCACGATTAAAACTGAAAATCGCAGAAAAAAAAAACTTTTTAAATAGCATTTTCCATGTCAAAATCTCTACTAATTTGACAATTATTTTTGAATTATAGCCAATAAATGGTTTGCAAAGAGAAAATTAAACAATTGTAAAGCGTTTTTGTTTCAAGTTGAAGCGTAAACTCAAGGTGAAATTGTTATGTCAGTATTTGAAGCAGAGCATCGGTAATTCTACGTTCAAATTATCACGTTTATAGCGCGGTCTTTATTTAATCGTATATGTATTATGTTAATATTTAATAAAAATGTAATCGTATCCAGTCTCAACACAATTTGAGGTATGTTAACGTTGTGTCAATCGTGTTTTGGTAGAAATTTGTTTAAAGGTCGAAAATCTTCTTTGATTTACACAATTAATTTTTCAATTTTTACCATCGGATCTGATTGCAATATATCGTTACCAAGAGAAAGATGTTGCATAAAATCGGGCATTTACAAATCGGACAATCAAATGATCAGGATCAATCTTGGACAAAATAAACATCATGTTGCGCTGTGTTCTAAAGATCTGTTTCAATATGGTCAGTCGGGCTGTGTAGTCTAATTTATCGGGATGCTTTAGTTGTAGCGAGAAGAATCGCCATCATTATTGTATCGTATCGCAACAGAGCAACTCGGTTAAAGAAAAATGGATCGAAACGTATATCGACCTATCTGCTCCTACAAAGCCGTCCGATATTGGGAACTCGTGTTGTAATCTTCGGATAAGATTTAGCTCTTGTTAGAAATTCATTATCAACTATCTTTTAAAGTTATTAGAACGTTTATATCATATCTAAATGGGCAATGACTTCGTGTCAGATCACGTCATCAAAAATATAGTTATCGTGGCCTGACTGTCTCAGTGCTTAAGCAATCGTATAAGAAGGCGTCGACTCGCAACAAACTCGTAACCAAACATACAAAACGCAGATTGCACGATAATAGAAACTTTCACACTGTCGTGCAATCTATTACAAACACTGCGATTGACCAGTCGTAGGTAATTGGACAACTCTTAAAGAATTGTAGGCTTAGATACGAGGTGATGCAAGTCGATATGTCTTAATGCGATGCGTTGAGCTTTAAAACGGTAAGCTCACGATAGAAATATATAGGTAACGCAATCTGTTAATATTTCATTGCCCGTTCAGATATGGACATACGTATTGATAAGATTTCCCAGTTAGACTTCCGGATTGGATCTCGATCTGATTTGAATATCGTGTCATGAATTTAGGACGCTTGTATACGTATATATACGTTCTCAAAGGTTACAAATGTAATATGTTCATCACGATTTCATCTGCTTTGTTGTGTATGATAACAAAAGCGTATTTCTTTCAAAATCAGCATGAAAGGTTGTCGCAATTTGAGATTAAATGAGACCGCAACGTATATTTTATACATCCCAACGTACAATATAGACACATTGGAACTGAATGCATCGCAGTGTTTTATTGACCAATATGGCCATGATTACAGGGCAAGATTATATACAATATACTAAACATCAAATGGAAACGATCTAATGCGATCTGATACGATGATTAATAATGATCACGATTTAAAATTAATTTTATTGATCGTAGAAAAAAAAATCGAATGTCAGAACATTTTCTCCGATTAACACAATTGTCACAAAAGACCTTAAAGGGGCATTGTCACGATTTGTTTAAACATTATTTTTCCGATTTTAATATTTACAATGCTTTAGAAAGGCATATTTAATAAGCAACTGAAATTCAAGGGTCATTTGTTGAGTTGTATGCCAGTTATAGAGCTTGAAATTCTTCGCTAAGTAAACAAGGCGTTTGTTTACATTTTGAACGTTGAAGTAAAAATTTCAGTTTTTAACCTAAAACGAATGTTTCAAACATTAGGAACTGTTTATCTATGCTAAAACTAAATAAAATAAGCTGGAAATTATTTCTACTGGTATTTTGAACCTATGTAAACAAAAACAGGGCACGAGCCTTGTTTACATGACAAAGAATTGTGAGCCCTGAAGCTTGCTTACAACTCTACGAATGACTCTACAAATTTATTTGGTCGTTAGAAATACATGTCTAAGGTATTGTAAATAATAAAAAAAAACCATGCAAATAGAATTTGATCAAAATCGTGACCATGCCCCTTTGATATCTCTTGAGATTTGTTTACATCACCACTCAGCGCCGCGAAGCTTTTTTGTGGATATTTATCAATTGGTAAGGACATAATTACTTAAATACTTTACGTCGCCCGTAAAACGTCGAAAAAATGAAACAAAATAGATATAAAATATCAAAAGAAATAATAATCAAAGCAAGTTTTATTTAGGTTATTTTGTGTGACGAATAACATGAATAAAGCAAACTTGTATAATGAAATTGCAGTGCGAACATATTTTAACTTGTTAAAGTTTTACAACCTTAGGTAGCAAGGGACAGTTTCGGATAAATTACCCGTCAATATATGTATTTGTAAAATTGAAAGTTGCTGTACTTGAAGGCTTATGAGTGTTGCTAAAATTCATAAAATGATTTCTAATGATTATCATTAGATAGAGGGATATCTTTTGTTGAAATTGATATGCAATATGAAGGCCCCATATGTTAGGTAAATGGGAATCAGAAGTAAAATGCGAAACCTGCGGCTAGGACTGTTGTGTTGACTCTACACAGTGAAATTGCAAGTTACAGACAGGAGGTAAAATAATACGAAAAGGAGGTGGATGGGACATTGTAAACTATACACCAAACTATTTCTGACATGTGATGGTGCAACATGCACGCGGTACGAAAGGTCAACCCTTTGCAGGGAATTAGCTGGGGGGGGGGGGGTCTAAAAAGCTGAAAAATCATGAAAAATTAGCAAAATATGAAAAGTTCAAAATCTCATAAAACCAATATGTAGAGAAATTTACAGGTTTTGACCAGTAATTTTCTTCAGAAATTGATGATGAACCTTATAAAGAGTGAATTAAAGGTATTTGTGCTGAATGGGAACTGAGGAAATTCTAGTTACAGAGTTCCGAAGACACACATCCCCAGGCTACAATGAATTGTATTAAAAACACTGTCCCATGCCACCTTAATAAGAGAGAGAGAGAGAGAGAGAGAGAGAGAGAGAGAGAGAGAGAGAGAAAAGAGAGAAAGATTTATATAAAAAAAGTACCCAAATTTAATGTGTTACATTTTATAAACTTATATTTTCTGAACCATTTTTTTCTTTCTACAACATTTACCATGAACACGTTTACAACACTTTTAGTAATAACTTAACCTTTTAAGAATCTTTCATTAAAATTGTTTCCAGAGAAAAATGCAATTTTTTTGGGGGGTATGTTTTTAAACAATATATTTTTATAACATACGATGTATGCATGTATCTGTATATGCAATAATATTGAATTCAAATAATACTGAAACTCGAGGCCGATTAAACTCACTGGTACTAATGCACAATCATTAGCTTCATTTTTGATTCTGTTTTTAAAGTGAAGATATGCTATTGAAACATGGTTTTAAACTACAAGAATGATGCCAAATTATAGTTTAGACAAGTCTGCAATTCAAACTGATTTGATAAATACAAATTATTATTTCTAAAAACTGGATACAGAAAGTGTAGCTTATCATAATACATGTACACGTATAAGATACATATAAAATAAAATTATATTGCGATAAAATACAAAACATTGCGTAATGTTTGAAAACAAATGTGCATTAATTTTGTTTTATAACCCCTAAAATTCATTTCAATTGAAATGCGCAATGACAAAGGTCAGAAAATTGGATGTAAACACCATTGTGACAACTTGTGAATTTACACTGACACAGTAAATTCAAAATTGTCAATATGCTAAAAGTAATAAAATAACATTTTAGACTACCAAATTAGTTAAAATGATATATTGATAATTCTATTGAGCACATTACACAAGTCAACTAAAATGATACCGAGCATAGGCGTCGGAACGAGGGGGGGGGGGGGGCTAGGGGTAGGGGGGCTAAGCACCCCCCCCCCCCACACACTTATCTGTGTGCAAATTTACACCTAACCATTATGAACATAGCATCAGGGAGGGTTCAGCGCCCCCCCCCCCCCCACCCTCACTTCTTCTTGCAGCAAGAATTTTTTTTTCTAAATATACCTTTAAAAGAATGATATTAAAAATTGGAGTCATATTGGGTACACTAGCATATTAGCACCCCCACCCCCACCCCGACGGATTAGGATTTTCATGATTTTGGGAATTCTGGTCAAGATTTCTGATGATTACCCTAGTGATGATTAGTCTAATTTCACCTTTCAATTTACTTTCGACGCCACTACCGAGTAAGCCCGCTTTTACTTAAACATTATACATGTGTTATACGGATAATTCATTTAAGATGTCCATGTGTTTTTGACTCTAAATAATGCTCCTTGCGCTGGTATTCCAGAAAATCATATACCCTTTTTTGTACTTATAATTTTTCTTTTGTTATTGATAATTTCTCGAAAATTGGAATTCGATTAAAATTTTATTATTAAAATATCATCGGCAATATGCAATGAACTTTGAGAGAACATTGTTTCATGATTTGAATTATTTGTGTTTGGAGCTGTAATTGTTCTGATTTAATTGATTCTTATTGGGGCTATTATAATTGTTATCTATAAATTAATTTGGTCCCAATTCATTAACTGCTTTGTGGATTTCTTACCTGACAAGATCAAGCACACTTAGTACCTGTAACACCTTTAGGCACCATAATAGACGCAAGATATGACCCATGTTTGTCCGTCCGTCGGCCCATTCTCCCTCTCTCTTCTTCTTTTCTCTCTTCTTTAATAGTCAACCTTTAGATAGCATAGTAACTTTTCTCATTAGGTTATAAAATACGGACGGGAGTTGATTTTATCGATTATTTTTTTTTAATCAAAGATATGTTATTTTGAATGGCAGGTAGTTTCTTATATGCATTTGAATTACGCACATTTTTTTTGTAATATGAATTCTCGGACTTTTCCGACAAGAATTCGGAGAGAAAGCCCGTTCAATCAATCAATTTAAGCATGCTATGTAACATTCAAACTAAGATAGAATTTTTAGATTTCATCAAAGTACGTATCAGTATTTGAAATATTTTAGAGAAATTGTATGGATCCAAGCAATATTGAATTCTAGTCTCGTTTAACCAGACCCTCGACTGTCTTATGAAGATAAACTGAGACAGCCGAGCGTTTGGTTGAACGAGACTACATTGAACTCTGGCGTAGGAATAGAGACGACCACAAAAATTGTGAATTGTTCGTACCATTTAGAATCTGTCTACTTTCAAGGTATACATAAATACGTTGTCTTAGAAAAGTTTTATCAGCGGTGATGATTTGAGCTTAGTTACAAACACCAATTCACTTCCGGTTTGCCAGAGTAACTGCATAGGAGATTTGATTAAAATCAACTCCAAAAAACTCTGGAAGGAAGTGTAAAACACGAGTCAACTGATTATCTCATTATATACCCAATGACATCTGAACCAATTTTTTATATTTTAACTGAAATTGGAAAGAAGAAGAATACAAGCAATTTTATTAGAGAGGTTGTGATTTCAAACGTGTACGGGTACACGTACGTGTGTTAAAACTACACGTACACGTGTTTCTAATTTATCAGATGAGATTTCTAAACTTGTAGGACATATACGTGTACGTAAATCGACGCAGTTTTGTGACATGAATTTATTTAGTTAATTAACAAATAAATGGTACATTTCTTATCAATTTTCATGCAAACGAAGTTTAAAAATCTATACATTCATTTAATGATAAGATTTCATTTTTTGTAAAATGCTACACGTTTGTACCTACGTGTAGACGACACTATACACGTTTAGAGAACGTGTACTGCAGTAGAAACCATGACGTCACAAAAACTGATGACGTAATGCGCGAAGAATTTAGGTGATACCCCAAGTTAAAGTACACGTACCCGTACACGTTTGAAATCTCAACCTCTTTATTTTTTTAATTATATCATAACAAACACTTACAGAGTATTTGTATACAACATGTTCGTCATTTAATGTTTAAGTAAAGAGTAATAGAAAGTATTCAAAAAGTAGTTATAATTACACAAAACAATCGATGAAATAACGATTACAAGTATTCGAAAGTCTCTTCTATTACAGATTACTGTCAATTACTTTGAAAAAGAGCAATCATTACAATCGATTACGATTACTCGATCACGGTTACCCAATGCCTGGTTAGAATGTATATGTATGTCACTTTCTACAAATAAGTTTGAAGAGGTAGTTCTTTCATAGAACTAGACACATTTCAGTTGCTATCGTCTAGGTGCATATTGATAAGTTTACAAAACGCTGCCTTTAATCTAATATACTGTAATATAAAACAACAAATATTAGAGCATAAACCCAGAACTAGGTTTAAACCTTCAAACATAATAACATGTATATGAAAACCCATAACAAATGGATTGTCAAGATATTTCTCCCGAAGTAAGTCTTTTTCGCATCAACCTTGAACGAAATATATTAAGTTTCATACAGGTACTATTCATGGCAAGGTTTTCAAAATATCAGTAATCTACATTACAATATCTTAAAAAAACACATTAAACAGGTCTAAGAAAAATCTGCAGAAGATTAATGAAATAGAGGTAATAATACTGGATACTCCTTTCATTTTTTTAAATTTTTTTCTTTAGAAAATATGTCAATGACACAGCACATACATGTGGCTGTTTAAAATGTGATCTTCGGATACAACTGAGGATGAAATTAAATGATGGCTTGGGACAAATTTGAATTAAATATAACTTGTCGTGGAACATTAGAATTCACATTAATGTTTTATACACTGGCAGAACACCTGCTGTTCACTATCACGGTTTTAAGCTTCATAACACGAAAATATTTACTTATACAACTGAATATATTACGTAGAATGTTATCGATACTCTAAATTATATTCACAAGACACACATGTAAAGAGCCATACTTTAAAATCGACACTTGGAAATAAAAAGTCTTAAATAGTGAGTATTAGAATCTGCACTTGTTAAATGCGGAAAAATAAACAGGGTGTTCATATTAAATAGCATATATAGCACTTATCAATATAGTCTAAAATATAATTTGCATTCTAAGTATTTTGTCAAATGTATTAAAATCAATACGCATTTCCGTTCATAAAAGTTATAATAATTGACAGTTGAACTTAATTATAATTAAATTTAAACTAAAAGCGTATGATAAAAGCAGATATGGGATAAGATTGAACATGTTTAATTTTCATCCTTTTAAAAAGGAAGATGTTTTAAAATTCTATTATCGGATAGGGTGATCGAACGTGTATTATTTCACTCAATGATTTTACTTTTAAATCTAAATCTTATACTCGCAATGTAAAATTTTCTTCATGCTTTAAATTATAGTAATCATTATTGTACATTGATCCTTCTTTTGGTAAAAAAAATTACTAAATGTGACTCAATGTCATATCATGAGCTCCAACTCTAGTCTTTTAAGAATATCTTTTATTTAGATTCTTAACCTTTGTAACTCAATAAAGTTTTTAAAAGAAAAAAAAAGTCACGAATGATGTTCTGCGATGGCTTGTATTAATTTCCCATGAAGAATTTTTTTTTTTGATTTTTGTTGGGTTTTTTTCGCTATTCTTTAATGTCAAATCAGGTATTTGGCGATATCCGTATATTTGAAAAATGGCAAATTCACCACCGTGGTGAAAGTTATGATTTGAAGCCCATTGATAATTTTTACCTTTTCCAAAATTTAAAAGCATTGTTTTCTAACAGATAGTGTAACATTTAAAACATCTAGATCTAGAACGGTAAACTAAAAGTTTTTGTTTTTATTTTAATGTACTTTTATCTACATTAATGTTGACAGGTATCCCGTACTGCCACTGATAATAAATACACCAGTCTTGCAATGACAGCAAAATGGGTTTAGAATATAAAGATAACAGAAATAACAAGCTTTGTTGTTGTTTATTCGTATTATAAAAATACATCATTAATTGTGTGTTCAATATAATGAACTTTGAAATAAAAATAAAGAGAACTATATAATTACATAAAGCATTTGAGTGTTTCCTCTACTTCGAATATAAGTATAATAATCATTAAGTGATTCAAGAGTCGTCGTGTGTCTGTGAGGATTTATATGAAGGAGGGAAAACGGAAATCAAAATAAAACTGTGTATTTCAATTAAAAATATATACGAGTAAATTGTCTGGCTTTCTTTATTCTTAAATTATTTTCATTTTTCAATGGCTTTGTTTGTGATAACACTACGAATCGATTCTGTATTGTACAGTCTAATTAATTCAAATGGCATATTGTTTGGGTGCTATAACGGGGATTTGATAATTTTAAAAAAATGAAATCACATTACACATGTGAACATTTTTACATTTATTTGTATATATTTCTTTTAATTCTACAAATATAAGTAATAAAGAATCATTCTTTAGATATTATGAGGGGGTAATTGATGATAATGTGGTAAATTTGGGCGGATCATGGTCAAATCTATAATTAAGTCTTTCGGGCTCTGTTTGATATGATCATGCTGCAACAAAAACTATCACCTTATAATAATCACAGGATGACTCTTTATTCCTTAATTAGTGTGAAATTTGTGGATCCAATGCTAGTATCTAGTAATAAATGCAATATATATGTAAACTATAAATGCAATAGGATATATGTGTACATGACCAATTGCTAATTTGAGTCAAGATTACTTCCAGAAATGCAATTGTGATGCAACTAAGTGTAAACAGACTGGTGTTATTGAAAGAAAATGTATTCTAATGTGTTTATCCTTATATCAAAATACAGGAATTTTATTGTCTTGTAAACTTAAAATAGTGTGTCTCAATGCTTTGCGAAATATATCATTATTCATTTCTACAACATAATGATATCCAGACTCTGCAAAGTTAAGTGTAAAATGAAAATTTGAGCTCAAGACACCTACATGTTCTATAGTTCTGCGTACCAACAAATCTACGTAACAGTCTTTTCTCAGATGATACACTGTGTGTGTTTGGTTAAATTGTGGCATTTTTGGTAAAACTTTTTTTAATTCCATTCATATAATTGATATATTGCAGCATAAATTGTATAACTACTTTTGTCTATTTAAAAGTAGAATTAATAATGTACCCTTTGATTGTTAGTGTACATACTCACTTCCTGTAAGTTTATGATTGGTTGAAATGATGAGGAAATCAAAATATCAGAGTGTGGAAGTTTCAATCACTTTGAAAATAGGGAAAAAATTTTAAATGGAAGCTTTTGAATAATTTTTGTTTCAGTTATTCATTTAATTTTCAAAAGCTTTCATGTTGAAACCAAATATATGTTCTAAATAAGCTAATGCACACCTACATGGACAAAACAGAAACAGATGGCTTAATTTGTTATGAGAGATATGATTTTACAGAGTTATGATAAATAAACATTGTTTAACCAGCAATCTTCATTATTATGCTATTCATTATTATGTTTTTATTCATTTAAGTTTTCTATATTTTACCCGACCACTGTGACTTTTTCTGGATTTGATTTTGAGAGATGCTTAAGATGGCAGCGGATATTGAAACAATATTTTATTACCGTTTTGTATGATATAAGATATCAATGTCCATTAAAATGTATAGAAACGTCTTGATCGCTTTTATTTGAAAAAAAAACATACTATAACCATAAAATCCCCCAGATCTTTTACATAGCTAGCAAATATGTTTGCCAATATAATTAAATGCAATGAAATTGGAAATGAAATCTATAACAACTGACACAACTAACACAAAATCATGTAAAATTTTATCTCATTCTGATACTTTGGAGGAGACAATTGCTTCAATTTCCAAAAAACACACACACAAAAAATATACATAATGATATGAATGTGTCTTATTGAATTAAATTTAATAATAAACTGCTTAATATAACAAGACATTTGCATATATTAAAAACAAGTTTGAATGTGTGAGAATTGAAATTCAAAACTTTTTTTTATTTAAAATAGTTAAAGATTCCATTCAATATAAACCATGATCTGATTTAGCAAATAGCATACTGACAATATTCTGAAATTTTATACTACACCAATTTTTATTTTTTGTGATAAACGTTTTAAATTACTTTAAACTTGTATATTTTTAGTTACATTTGGGAGTAACAATCTATCTATTGTGTCTAAAACAATTCCAAAACCTTTTGAAAATTTACAGCAAGCCAGATGAACTAACAAACAGGTGAATATAGTGAGGTTTACAGATCAAAGTACTTTGTACGAGATACATTATCAATTTTGCTGTGCTCCATATGTTCAATTCTCCTTTGTAATCATTTGTTTCGCCGATGTCAAAATTGTTTTGTAAATAAGTGAACAATATATATCAGACAAGAACGACACAACAGGTGGTACACGCATATGCAAATTGTTTAAGTAAGCTTGAAACATTGTCAAACAGTACAACTAAAAGCAAAGGTTGATAGACATTTGTGTTATTTTTTCTCTACAAAAAGTGCTCACGAAGTCTAAACAAATAAATTATTTCATTTGTACAAAAGCTCAAATAAATATTCTATTTCTATAATAAATATGGATTTAAACATAAATCTTATATGTTGCAATTAAAAAATCCTCCAAAAATATAAAACAATTAAAAATATAAAAAATCATAAAATCAAATAATAAAAAATAAAGGTTTAAAAAACCACACATATACAATAATAAGCAACACACAACATGACAAAGTTCTAATATGGTGCCTTTAAAGTAGTGTTGGTAAGTTATTTATTGTAAAATTAGTTGGACAATGAAACATATAAACACCATGTGACTTGTCGTTTTCATAGAATGCTAATATATGAATTTCTGTGCATTTCCTACATATATGCAGCAAATCATTGTTTGATCGCTTCCAAACAAGTAAACTTCAATGGACAATTTACAATTAAATAGCAGTAAATGCCAGATCTTATATTAAATTTTATCATCAATATCTAAAGGAAAATGAGTTTATAATCCTCTTAGCAGTTTATAATGACAATGCTGCATCAACAAGAAGCACTTGTTATGAGCACAGTAAAATGTACATTTATGAATTCACGACTAGTGTATAAAAAATGGAAGCAAAACATGTCAAAGTAATATTTAAAGGGATTGTTTTAGCAATCATATATTTATTGCAATTTGGTATGAATATATCAACAATGACATCCATTATAAACATAGAACGATGGTATTGATGAACACATTTTAGATATTTGGACGTTTTACCTATCATGACAATTAAATTGGAGCTGTATTGTGTTGGGAAAATAAATCCAAATATATTACGCATGTAAAATTGAATTTGATAAAGGGATAACAAGATTAAGTCTTTAAAAACCACCGGACTAGAACGGCTGAAGTTTGTTTGGAAGCTTTTTCTTGTTGAGAAGATTCAAGGTTTCGTTTTTTTTTAATGTGATTCTTGGAGGTAGAATAGTGCCACAATGAGGTTAAATTTTGACATGAATAAATGGACAACAACTATTTGATCAGTTTTTTTTTAAACCATACGGTCTGAAAAACTGAAACTTGAAGCTCCTCCAGGAGGGTTAAATTTGAGTTTCTTCAAATCATGATCCCCGGAGGAAGGGTTGAGTGACAACAAGGAATTCGATTTAGAAAAACGCATAAAAAGAGAACATCTTTTAAATTTTAAAATTATTTGGCTAAAATGACTGTAACTGGTATGGAACGTTCCCAAGTCAGTTTAAAATTGGGTCTGTGTAAATGACTTTATCTGGGGATATACATTGTAGTGGCGCAAGAATGAGTAATTAAAATGTAAACGAAGCGGTTCTTGTTGACTCCCTCCATAGTATACTTCAACTGTTTTATCATACCGATATGGGGAATAGACTTGCTTTCGGGAAACTAGAATCTTGCTGACTCTTTCACTGGTTTAATTAAATCGTATACTTTAACCGTGGCTATTTTGATATCGTTTTAATTTTAACAATTTTATTTTATCCGTCAAAGTTACAGTTGGTTACAGTTCATATGAGAGAGAGAGAGAGAGAGAGAGAGAGAGAGAGAGAGAGAGAGAGAGAGAGTGCTCTGTATTTTATTGGTCTCGCCAGGGGTTAATATGTTCAAGTTGTGCGAGGCAATTTACTTTGCAAGCAAGAATATATGTATAATTCGCTACCTTTACCTTTTTTTGTAGCACGTGCTTCGTGTTTATTATTTTTTTTTTAAGAATATTTGATTTATTGTTCTTTGGAGATTCATTAGAGCAGTTAAGCAAACAAACACTTTATTCTATCATTATCGAATCTAACATTGATCGATCTATGATTTATTTTAATAGTGTCTTCATTTGAACCATAAACTGGAAACATAAAAAGAAGAAATTTAAGGAGTTTGTAATCAAACCATCATAATTATTACCTTTCTCTACACTTAATCAAAATGTATAGTACGACATAAGACAAAGCATGCTCCACCGGGAGTTGTTAAGCATTGACCACGTTACTAGTCAACTGGTTGCTGATTGTGAAATGATTAACACACTGACGAGAATGTTATTGATATAAGGAACGACGTATGAAAATTCAGATGTATGGGTATCTAAAATATAATGCCCTTTCGAATACATTATCGGACAAAGTGTTTAACTAAAGTTCTGATAAGGCGGCACATTGTTTGGTCAACGCAATATTCTAAGTGACAGGTATGTTTGTTAAAGCAAATATTTTAACAACATTAAAACCAAAGATGACACATTTTCTTCTCAAAACATAAACCCTTTTAATTGTTTTGTGATGGAAAAGTGTATATATTTACACAATTTAAAAAAAAAAAGTATTCACCTGTGGTAAAATTTTTGAGAGTTCTACAGCCCCAGGACCTATCGCATATCTCAACGCTGCAGTTGCAAGTTCCTTGACATTTGTCTCCGTAAGTAGGATATGGACATTGTGTTGTACAGTTAGCCCCAGTGTATCCTTGCATACATTCTAAATTACAAAGTACAAATTAAATAAAAAGTTTAATGACAGGTTTTGCAAAAATTATTTCAATCACCTAACATACTTCTCAAGCATCAGTGCATTGGTAATATTTACATGTATATCTGATAGATTTTGGATTTTCGTCTACTGAATCATGGCATTTAAAATTATAACCTTTATGTGAGAAAGGCACTATTTGCTCAAAAAAAAATATATATACAAGAATAAGTTTGAATATGAATATCAACAAGATAAAATAAATAAATACTTAGTTCATGGAAACACGAGTTGTACCTTCTATTGCTAGAAAAATATACACAGCGAACACGAGCATCAAAAAGGAAATCTCACTTTAAACGAACTCGGCAAAAGTTTTTAGTAAAAGTATACAACTAACTTAAAATTATCTGATTCAATTAGAAGCGGAATTAAAACATTCGCGATCATGGATTTGTCACACATCATGAGTCTTAAATATTCAAACAACTTCAAGAGTTACAGACCTATGTAATTCCAATTAAATTGTTTCATAAGATATTTAAATGAAATTTTATGCCTGATGTGATCCATATGCACTAAGACAAGTCGTCATACTATGATACAGTAAATATAGTGCAACCACTAGCACCAGATTTAAACGGTCAATTAACTTCGACACAAATCAATGTAACTTCATTTGCTTATTTAAACAGATATGTACACTTAATTATATCAAAGAATATATATGCTTTTAAAGCCTTTTAAAGCTTATATACATTATAGAAATTAATCAAACAACACAAGCACGGGATATCATGCAATGCAATTTTTCTTCATTGCTATAGGTACTATCTAACAACTGAGATTGTCAGCAAATATTCGAGTACTATGAAATCTCAGCTATGTCAAGGAAGGAATGAGAATTTTAGCGCGCGTGATCTAGGGAAATTTGCATAAGCCCCGATCAATATTAATTAGATGATTATGAGATATTGTTGTACTATAAGAAACTAACATCTACCACTATTAATATGATTAAATAATTGGTTTTGATTGAATCAAGAAAAGTGTACTGAAATAAAAACACAATATACACATTTGAGTCGCAAAAAAAATTAGATGCATAAGTGATCTGATGACGTGTCGAGGCTGATTACGTTACATCGGCGCTTGCAGCTGTGATTAAAATATACTTCAGTGATATATCTGAAAATTTAACCTTAAATAAAACTTTCAACTTAATAAAACCAGCGTGGACGGGAATATGTTAAAGGAACAATTGAATATGGTATGATTAATTTGTGCGTTCCTCTGATATTGTTTTATATCATTGAATATCAATTCTATGTAAAGCTCAATGATTTATAAAGGGACCTGGCCACACATAGTAAACTTTTTTAAATATATTTTATACATAGACACACCTAGGAGAAAAACCCCAAAAGACACTTAAGTTTTCGTACTGGGGGTAACCGTTGCCATGGTACCCGAGGGTAAAGATCAAAAATAGCAAAACGTATCTACTTAAAAGCCATATAAGAAGATTTTGCCCACTAATGTAAACTATTAAAGACATATAACAATAACAAACAAAAGAAACAACATTCCGACAATATTTAAATGTAATATGTAGTGTTGAATTATTTCATAGATGAAATCTAAATCGTGATCTTAGTTATTCTTGCGTTTGAGTTTTGCGCTATTGATGCCGAATCTGAATTTTTTTTTCATCTTTATTCTTTATTTTTTATTTTAAATTACATTTTTTCAAATTCTCCCTACTTACATTGCATAATTACTGTTCATGCACAAACAATTAGCTTAACTCTTGCTTGTATATATAAAAATATAATATCTCTATCAAACTAAAAAAAAGGAAAAGCAACACAAATCATATAGGTATCAAAATTTATACTGAAATAGCTATAGCACACGCATTACAGATGTTTGATCCACCTCTAAATTGATCGCACCAAATCTAGTGCGAGTTCACTGTGACGTCACAATTTCAAGTCTATATTCATTTGTTTACGTATCTCGACTGGATGCGAAGGAATGGAAGCATGTAAAAAGTATACTGGGTCTTACCAAAGCTTGTGCACTGCTACTCAAAACGTGTCTTCAAACCTTAAGGCACCGTTAATTACAAGTTGAATGTAAGCCATTTTTGGCATAGCACCACGGATAAATCTTTAGAGAGCATAATGGGACGAAGACCAAAAAAATTTCTAGATAAATCTACAGGTTCTTTTTCCAGTGCCCACTGGTTCTTAGAGCTCGCTTCACTATAATTGTTCTTACTTGAATATTTCAAGCTCCCATCACTTTTTGAAATATAAACGAACAACTTCCAAAATAAAATCAGAAATAATGATGTTTGTTTATGTCAAGCCCTTGCACTGGGCATATTTTCGTATGAGGCCTAGTCCATCTATTCTTAGTAGTACATGTATCACGTGACAGGGTATTCCAATCCGATATATCTAATTCGAACAGTGATATGATATGATTTCATTTGTGAGACCAGTTATTGGAAAAGAATATCAAAATTATTCAAGGAAAAAATTTCATGGGAGAAATATTGTAATTTTTTTAACTTAACATTGCTGAGATATTTTTCTGCCACATCAATCATTTAAACAAAGGTGATTTTTTTGTTGTTTTTTTTTTAATCAAGCATATGTTATCATTGCATTGAAAGCTCACTTTAACGAGATTAAAATAATTAACCAAATCATAAAAAAAAAAAATTCATAGATAATTGTTTATGGAATAATCTGAGAGAAATTGTATCATGTGACAAACAACTGATTAAACTGAGACCTGTAAATTTGCTAAATACTTTAGAAGGGCAAAACCTTTATTAAAACTAACTTGATAACCCTTCACGTACAAATAAAATTGTTCTTTGTAATTAAAACTGGCCAATATGATTTGGAAAAGAAAAAAAAATAAACGAAATTTATTTTGTAAATGACAATGCCGATAACAATAATAAGGGGGACATTTTGATCAGGAAAGCCTACATGAGTTTTCAGTTCAGCTGAGCTAAAATATTCGTACTAAATAATTAATGTGTAGTAGATACAATGACAAAACAAAATATATATGGAAAAATCGTATTTTGTTACAGCTATTTCTCGGAAAATAAATTTATAGGGACATAAAATATGTTTCCTGAGTGTTCATAAAATATGTTTCTTTCATTTCAACATTAACAATGTTAAAAGCCTTTTAACAGATGTATCGATCATTAAGTTTAATAATTCATGGTCATAAAGACAATTGTTAAGCTATGCTAACACGGAGACAATATATATGTCAATAGAGATGGCGACATAGAGTCAAATGTGACTTAGATTTTTAAATATCTTGCAGAAAAAACAAAATCACAAGAAAATTAAAAGTATAAATCGTTTGATAAAACTTTTGGATATTTATTTGAAATGTCAAGATCAAAAGGGTTGAGAGTCCTTTTAATTTTTCGAGAACAATAGATAAACACACAATTATAAAACATTCATTGAAAACGTAATAAAATCCTCTCATAAGTTGTTCAACAAACAAACATTATATTTTATAAATCTATAAAGTAAATCTTTTATTAAATCTACCAAAAGCTGATGTAATGAATTAATTCTCTTTATGGATCATTAATAAAAGAACAAAAAAAATCGTTTATTATGATCTTTTTCAATATATGATTCTAATTACAAAATAAATTAACTCTGCTTATGAATATAAAATTAAAAAAAAAATGTAAACAACAGCTAGTAATTTAACAATTCTATTAAATCAAAGTATATATTACTAATCTTGTAACATTTGATAAAAATGATTTCTTTTAAATGGTTAAAAATCCACTTTTAGATGACAATAAATACCAATTAGAAAATCTATCCGAAATACTATCACGCGTACAGTTCTGTTTTTTTTTGTGAAAACGCGTTTGAAACATACTTTTACACACGCTCTAGAACATATTTTGTTTTTTCGTGTTTAACGCGTTTCAAACACATGCTCTAGTACATTTTTTAATAAATGAATGAATAAGGCGTTTTGCAGTTATATTCTCTTTTGTTGTGCCCTTTTTTCTCTTATGTTCTACCAGCTAAGTTCGCTTTAATGTAAACATTTCGATTAGTGTTTTTACAAGAAATATAAAAGAAAAAACATCAGTTCATTTCTGACACAGAGAAGGAAGCAAATTCAATATTTTCATATGCAGTACTGCGTCCCGGAAAATTTGGTCGCGGTGATGATGTGTCCATTGTTTTTTCTTGTCCAGTTTGATCATGGATACACAAAGCCAAGTAAGCACATAATAAAATGATGTCTACACAGCCGATAATTGTAATAAAAAGAAGCAATATTTTTTCTGATTTTGGATGTATCAAATTCGACATTGTTGTTTCTAAAGATTTTCCTGAACTATATGTTTTGTTATTTGTGACATATTCCTTACCAGTTGTTCCTGCAAAAGACATATTTTTTTCTGAAAAAGTATCATAACGAGAGCTTTTATTTTTTTGTGATTCAATGGTTAATTTATGCGTTTCACTTAATATACATGGATAATTCAAAAGTACCCACCCGTAGTAAGAGCTGTAAGATTTTCACAGCCCCAGGAGATATCGCATATTTCGAGGCTGCAGTTGCAAAATCCTTGGCATTTGTTTCCGTAAGTAGGATAAGGACATTGTACTGAGCAATTGAGTCCCGTGTAACCTGGCTTACAATCTAGTTTAAAAAGAAATGAAATGTTTTATGAAATGGTTGGTCAAATTCATTTAGATTGCGTTACATATATGACGGGCAACTGCATTTAATTCGAGCCAGATAGTTGATGATATTCGTTTGAGGAAAAATATTCTTGATTTTTAGGTAAAAAATGAAACTTACTCTCGCATTCGTTGGTCGTTATATTCCGAAAAGAACCCGAACAACACGTACTGATGGTCCTTAACATAGAACAGAAAGTATTAATATTGCATCTTATAATAAAATAATTTTTATTTGGCGACAAAATATCCTCTCCACAATTTCGGATATTAAATACAGATAAATAAGTGTCTTACTCAATACACTCTTCTTCTGACACAACAACCATTCTGAAGGTTAAGAATAAAATCGTTGATTGTATCGACCATATGTGTGATCTAAAAAGTAACTTAGTGTCAAACATAGTTTTGTATCTTTCCCAGAGAATGTTTCAATAAATGCCGCCGATGGGAACAACAAATATGCAATAAATGCGGTAATTAAGTTCAAACTTCCTTCTTCCTTTATTGACAATCAATCTGATGTAGACAAATACACACAGTCATAAACTATGAATATTTATGACTTTTGATTTGTTTCCAAAATAACATGAGCTTGTACATTAATTAGATATGAATAAAATAAACGGTTTAGGAATACAGTCATTCAATCAGAAGTTAAGGATAATTCGACAATATAGAAGACAAAGGTCGGCATCGCTTGTGAAACTGTTTTTTTGGGGAATTCTTGTATCCCCTTTTTATATTTTATTGTAAAACCTCTTAATCCAGGAATGATGAAGCGTGTTGCGAGAATGTTGAGACCCCCCTCCCCCCCCCCCCCCCCCAAAAAAAAAACAAACAAAAAAAAACACATAAAAAACATCCTTAGTTTGAAAAACAACATATTTTATTAAAACGGTAATTTAACGGTATGCACACTTTGTTAATCCATATGCCAAGTTAGATAACCCTCACAACTCTCAATTGTAACTCTCCAGTCTGGAGAGTTAGTTTTTGATTATATTAAATGGATGAAACCACATGGTGTGAATTGGTGATTGTGTGATTAACACACTTAATTATTCAACATAAACTTAAAATAAGTGCATACGAGAATATGTAAGACATCAACAAATGCAAAAAACCCAGATAAATACGTTACTATTTATTCATAGAAACTGTAACTATTAATAACTAGATACGATCTCGTGACGAGTAACGAATAGGTCTTCCGTTCAATATTTTAAACGATACCAATAAAATATCAATGAAATTTCAGAATTTCCCCTCACCCTCTCACTTTCAGATAATGTATACTATTTTCAAATGTTTAACCAAATGTTTTGCTTTTTCACATACAGCACATTAAAGATTTAAGATTTTAGTCCCCTAAAATCTCTAATTACGTCATCAATGGGTGTGGCAATGAGTTTCACAAACTGATATTGTTATGATCAACAACATTGTTTCTATAATGCATTACAAAATCTGTATCGTTTTTAAGGTATGTGTAAGAGACTTAACGAGTGTCTTGGCCCCTTATTTAAGGGGTTAGTCCCTTTTTTTCTTGAGGTTATTCAAAAGGTTCCACGAATACTAATTATTTTTGTTCTTACAACCATCTAAAATTGTTGTTCATTTTTGAGATACAAATGATTGAATATTTTAGGGGCCAGCCCTATAGATCCTTAATAGGGACAGACATTGGTGCTTTGATAAATGGAATCGATTAGAATCATCAGTGCAAACATGTTTTCTTCTACAATGCTTAACAAAATATGTCTCCTTTTCTAGATATAGGGCGTCGAAGTTTAAGTACTTTGGCCCCCAGAAATCCCTAATAACGTAAAAAAGGGAATTGCATTGACTTTTTCTAATGAATATTATTACGATCAACAACTTTGCTTCTATAGTTCATTACAATATCTTAATCGTTTTTAGGTTATTTGTGATGGATTTTACGAGTGTCTTGGTCCTTAATTGTAGGGGTCAGCCCCTTTTTCTTGATTTCTTTGTAAAGGTCTTAAGAATACTAACATTTTTTCAGTTCTTACACCAATCAAAAATTGTTGATCATTTCTGAAATACAAATGATTGAATAATTTAGGGGCCAGCCCTGTAGATCCCATAATGGGGATAGACACTGGTGTTTTGATGGAGTGGAATCGATTTAAATCATTAATGGAAACATTTTCTCTTCTATGATGTCTCCTGTTCTATATATATTGCGTCAAAGATTATGTACTTTGGTCCCCAAAAATCCCTAATTACGGAATAAATGGGCGTGGCAATGGTTTTTTCTGATAGATATTGTTACCACTGGCGGATTTAAGAGGGGGCGTGGAGGGCGCACGCCCCCCCCCCTAAAATTTTCAGAGTATGCATGACTGTAATTGATTTGATAAAGGACTAAAAGCGGTTTTATGCAATTTTTGCCCCCCAAAATCAAAGTTTTAGAAAGAGCTTTAAAATAAGGTGAAAGATAGTTAAAATCATATTGGAAATAAAGGTGTAAAAGGTTATCACCACAGTGACGTCATAATGTAGAAATGACGTCATGAATATTGCATTATTTTGATAAATTGATGTTTTGTAGCAAAATATGGGTGTTTTCCGATGGTTTTTCGACTGGGAAACATCGAGCGCAGGCTTGCTCAAGTACCATATTTTAGTATAATGTGTATAACTATCTGAAGAAAAGCATATGTTAAAATCGCACTTGAGCAGACCTGCGCTCTATACTTCCGAATGCAAAATATAGAGCAAAAATGAGAATATTTTCATTTGTTTGCAAATTTGCGGGAATTGGGCCATTTAGGTGACGTCATAGATACACAGCTAATGAGCAATGATGACTAAAATCAGTATTAAAGTTATAGGCATCCTCTATACAATGATTTGTGAAGATTTTATTTTTATACGATACTTTTTAAAAATTGGTTGAAATCGGGGGCAGATATTTGACCATACCGCACATAGTTCTTTTACATAGAAAAGTTAGCATTTTGTGTTTCACTTTATTTATAATTATGCCTGACTCAATATTACACCTCATTGATACACTAGCTGTGCTATGCTGACTGTAATTCTGCTGCTCTATAAACATCTATAAACATCTAATCCTAATGCATGTTGACAGGTTCTGATTACAAACCAATTAAACTGTGTTTTAAACAAGCAGTGTTGGTCATTTTATTATGGTGGCTGCATCAAATTCCCCAGGGCCCTGAACTTGGGGCTTCGACCAAGAATCGACTGGAAATCCCAGCAGTTTTGTTTCAAGTGTAGACTGCGCTGTCATTTCCATATTGCGATGCAAGCAGAAATTTCTGAATAACTGTATATTTTTTGAATTTTTTTCTAGGTAAAAAGACTATTTTAATATAAGAATATTGAAGATTTGATGCATCAGATATTTCTAACAGCTAATAGGGGGTCTGATACCGTAACGTCATTAGAATGTTGTAACTTTCATAACCTGGTTAATTTTGGGAGTTCATAAATGCCTAAAATATTTTGTTTTTAATCCAATACATGTATTAGGTATAAGTAACAATATGTGTCAAATTGTTATATACTTTTGTGTAAAGTGTACGTAACTGAAAAAATACCACTATTTTTAGCCTGGTTTTACCTTCAAAATACACGAAAACCCAGGAGCTTCCGGGGGCTTCGCCCCCTGGGCCCCCACCAGGGCTTTGCCCTGGACCCACGGGGGCCTCGAGGCGGCCCCCATACCCCCGGCCTCAATAATTTTATCCACGCCCCCCCTAACTACAAATCCTGTATCCGCCCCTGGTTACGATAAAAACTTTGCTTTTATAATGGATTACAATATCTGTATCATTTTAAAGTTATGTGTGATAGAGTTTACATTAAAAAAACTTAAATAAAGGGACCAGCCCCTATTCGTTGATTTTGTTGGAAAGAAATTTTGATTACCTACTACTTTTGTTATATATGTATAAACAAAATATCAACTGATAAAAAGATACAGATCAAAACGTATGAAAATTTTAAATGATAATTCGTAACCAAATTTCGTGCCTCGGTGAGTTTCCAAAAAATAAAGCTACTGTCATAAAACTTAATAGGGCCTAACTCCAAGCTATACTCTACATATCCTGAAAGTTTCAAAGTCATATCTTTGATAGTTTCTGTGATCATCTCTGCACAAAATAGGTCGTAAAAATTACCAAATTGGCCGTAAATCGGTACCGGAAGTGCCGACGTCAAAAATTTCAAAAACATATAAAAGTCAAGTCACGTTCCATCATCTGTGGTAAAATGGTTGAATAGTTGGCGAGAAATTGCGTGCACAAAATTTGGAAAATATTTATAATACATGTAATAACTAGATCTCTTTACGAGTAACGAATAGGCCTTCCGTCCGATTTTGTTTTATATGATACAATATCGATACTCTCTGCCAAATCTCAGATCCTGGTGAAACTAGGTATTTTGTTTTGAGACTGGAAACGGTCGAACGAAAGTGATAAATTTAAGCATCTATTTCTTTTGCATTTACCTAATGTACATCACTGTTTATCAGGCTAGATGAAACACCCGAGAAAATCGATTTTACTTGTTTGAACCCTTCCGACGAGTACCGGAAGTGACGGTTGATAAAATAAAGCCCGTTAGCTACATCCTCAAATAAATGTCTATTGTTTATAATAGTGTCCTGTCTCAACCACTTACAATGACTTAAATATCGCGGGTATCAAATTTTTAAAAAGGATAGCTACACAAGATATTTGATATAACTCACCGGAAGTTGACCATGTTTGCTTATTCAACAATGTATACTTAACATATATAATATCATGTACTGATATTTTCATTGCATGTAAAAAAGAAATAGGAAAAAATATTTTATGTGCTTCCGGTGACGACCGGAAGTGACGACGAATCAAACAAAATAATTTAAACACAGATACTTACTTAGAGCTATCATCCCACAAAGTTTGGTTGTTCAAGTCATCATCGTTTTTAAGATCATAGCACCACAAGTTAAAACATGAGAGAGCACTATGGTACGTGGACAAATTTTTCTTTTTAAGGTAGCTCCATACTCGTAAAATTCTCTGAGGAAAGTTGAAAAACCGAACTGATTTCGACTTAATAAACTTAAATGTCATCAATTGTTAGAAAAAATATACATGTCATCGCACTTTTTGAGATGCCAGATAAACATAAACTAAAGCATATTTTAGCATTAGAAAAATGTATTTTTTTCGGTTTAAAGTAAAATCGTGTAGGCAGAAATTTGTTTTTCTTGTTTAATTTTAATGTCAACTTTATCAGAAAACTAAAATTACAAAAATATTTGAAAATTAATCGTTGGAATAAGTAAAACTATAGCATTTAGACATACAACTGAGAGAAAAGTCAGAAAACGAGTTATTTCCCCTTTGCATAAATAAAATATATAAAAATTTAGAAATTTAGTATAAATTTAAGTGCGAAAATATCTTGAACCTATCAATAATTCTAATTACATCCAGGTGATTATATTCACATAACATAAATAAAACTATCTTGCACAATTTTTAAAGAATTCAAAGTTTTACAAAAAGTGTGACATCACAGAACACTGGATCTACTTTAAGAATCGGTAGGTTTAGCCCGTTCTTTTTCCCGCGCACACTGGTTCTTAGAGCTCGCTTGCTATAAGTAAAGACTGGATTTTTTTTCTTGTTCTTAAAACAGATAATACGCCTACTGATAAAATTACAGTACCCTATTTTGAGGAAAAGTTACAACATTAATGTAAAGGATTCAACCTCTTTATCAACAAATGGTTTTGGAAAGGATACTAATGAATCACTTACAAATTTTTGCCAGATTTTTAATTCTTCAGAATACGCAGATTCTCAGTTTTACAGCTGTTTTAACTGAATAAAGGGCATTGTATTGTATTTGCATTATATTGCGTAATTTGCATGGAACAATATGTAATCCCTCATATTTATTGATTTGTTATCCTTTGACAACAGTCATGGACAGAAACAAGCAAGAAATTAAAACATGTGTCCCTTTTTATCCTCAAATGTAGAAGATGGTCACACATTTTGTTTTAACACAGACCCAAGTAACTTTATTTTTACTAACAAGACAAATTCAGCATAAGACAAAAACTAGTACCTTAAATTAAGTAGTGATATCAAATGAGTAAATATGTGTCATGTCACAGACCCTTATTAAAGAAGGCAGATATCCCAATCCACTGATTAGTTCTTTTTACCGGAAAACAAATGGTTTATGATTATAAAACATTTGATAGCCCATAACGGTGGATCTCTAAACCTACTACGCATCGGGAATTGTTGTTGCATATATTTGTTACTAATAGTTGGTCCAGCATTCAAAAATAAAAGACCTCAAAGTCAAATACCTTTTTTTCTATGACGAGTTTTAAGCAAACATTTTACTTTATGTGACAGTTTGAAAAAAAATCAAGGATGGCGGCGATGGGTAAAATATGTACCATTTATAATCTATAGGTATAAGATATTCATTTTCATTTTGATAAAAAATTATCAGTTCAGTCATTTTTTTTCCAGATACTTATTGATACGATCAACAATGCTTCAGTAATCCATAACATTGGCCCTTTTTAAGGAACTCGTAAAATATTATTCGAGTCTCTTAGCTCATATCTAAAGAGGCCAGCCCATTTTCTCGATTTAAAAAAAAGTCTGAAAATATTGACAATTTTTGCCCGTACAGTCTTCTAGAACTGTGTTCACTTTTGAGATATAAGTGATTGAATAGTATAGGGACCGGTCCTGTAGATCCTTTATGGGGACATACATTGGTGTTTTGATTGTAGCATCCAATTAGAATTATCAAAACAAACATTTTTTCTTCTTCAATGCTTAGCATAATATATCTCTTTCTCTAGATATACTGCATCAAAATTTTAGAACTTCTGCCTCTAAAAATCCCTAATTAGACAATAAATAGGGACTTGGCAATAGTTTTCTCAAACATATGTTGTTACGATCAACTAACTTTGCTTCTATATTGCATTACGAAATCTTGATCGTACATAAAATCTCAGATGTTCAGATTGATTGCTACAAGGCACCCGCAGAGCGGGGCCCTGATGAAGTTAAATATGAAAGAAAATTGATTTTTTTTAATCTAGAGAGCCCCCCCCCCAAAAAAAAAAACAAAAAAACCCTCGTGTTTTAATATCAATTTCTCATATAAAGCGGTTTGCACTTTTTTGGGTACACAGAACAAGTTCACATTCACACAGAGTATATACCGTTTGTTTCGTTCCATACATTCTACACAACAATAAGAAATAGATATAATGAACGACGAGGTATTTTTATCAGTTTCTCAAGATAAGCTCTTCTTTTCGTGAAGTTCATGTTTACATGTATTAGCTACTACAAAGTATGGTTAAAGTATATTTGACGATTTAAAAAAATATCAACAAGTGATTTAAATATGTTTGCTTGAAACCTTACTCTTCTTGTTTGGTTTAATGCGCCGTAGATATAGTATCCTTTTTTTAAAGCATTATGAGCTGCAATTTTCATGAAATTTTTTTTTTAACGAAAATGTTATTTTCTACTAAAATGACAAAAATATCATGGTTTTTTAATTTCTTTTCGCCAAATGTTTGTGAAAAGGGCCGTTAAGGAACCTTAATTGGAGCGAAAATGAATTATTGTCGTCCTGTACAAAAATTGATTTGCTTAATGTTCCTTAGAAGAGATAGCTTTCCTCTAACACAAATTAATGATTTTTCAAACCTTATTTATCATAAAAATTTAAGTTTTATGCAGACTTACCATACTAGCAGGTTTTTACAGCAAAATAAAATTCTAAAAAATACAGCTCATATTGCTTTAAATGTTTGTTTTAATCAACCTGTACTGATGAATGAGATACCATACCTTAATGCAGTGGGCATAAAATAGTATTCTTATTCCATGTACATGTTCTTGCTTGTATTAGAAATCAATGGTTACAAGTTTGTAATCTTGTAAATATGATCCGTATATGAAAGGGTGGTACATGTAATACAATTTTATGAACAAAAAAGACCTTTAAAGGATGTAAAGTTGTAATGGAATCAAAAACATTTACAGCTTAAGCGTATCCTTATTTATTGAACCAATCAATGATAAATTACAGCATAAACATAGATTATTGCTAAATATGTACAATACTCGATGAAAATGAACATTTAATTGCAACCACCGGATACATTAAGACGAAACAAAAGCTTAAATAAAATCATAGTTATTTTGGGTGATCACTAAGGTAATGACAATGAACCTTTGCTATCTGATTCTCGGAGAATATACAAAAAGCTTACAATATAATGTATTTCACAACAAGAGATATCTAATACAACATGAACCATAATTATCTATGAAGAGAAAAACGCGTGTAGTGAAAAATCGTCAACAATCAAACTAATACAAAATTGTTTAGAATTATCAAAAAATAATGATTCGTTTATTAGGCAATGTTTCTTTTGAACTATTTTATTAATAAACGTATAAAGGCCTTTGGTTGATAATGAGGGTGTGACTATATGAAGGGATGAAATTGTTTATTATCAGTTACAATAAAATGGCCCATGAACGGCACCACTCTCTGAGTATCGATTCTTTAATTCTTCACTCATTGAAAACTATGACACTGGCATTATTTAACATAAATTAAATATATACAAATGAACACAAAATAAACATAAAAACAGACGACAAGGTTCACAGGTATATAATAATAAAAAAGTGAACAATGCAATCAATCATGTACAATAGGCTGTAAAGGTTTAGTAAATTAGACATCATTAACAGTATATTTAACGTATTACTTCATCATACGTTTTTTTCTAAATAGCATTTATAGCGAGCGCAGCTCGCCGGCGCGAAGCGAGCTCTACCGGCAAGGCGTGTGAATAGAAAATTCGGACTATTTGCACATTCATTTAACGGATTTTTTTGGCGTCAGTAAATCGGACCAGTAATGCCTTGTTTTAATCGTCCCAGTAGTTTCCTGTAATTATGGTTTCCATTTCACACTCTCACGAGAACAAGATAAAAGACAATGTACATGCATTGTAAATATACTGCTGACACAACGCAAATTCCATTACATAAGACTAACGGATTTATCGTCCTTTCGAGTGACGTCATAATGGATTTCTTGCACATTGATCCGACAGAATTTTTCGGCGTCAGTAAATTTCGACTCACAATGCAATTCCTCAAAGTCGGCCGATCTCACTAGACTGGATACCATCTCGCGAGAATCAAAGTAAAACTTTTGATTAACAGATAAATTATGTAATTTCAAGAACATAATGCTTTTAAGTAAACAAAACAGTATATTTCGCGTAGTTATTGTAAATCTGCTGAAATATAAATACCAAAATCTTCTCAAAATCTTGCAGAGCTAACGAATGGGGACATTTCTTCAAAAATAGGAAACAGTTGAAACTTGCTCTCATTTGGATGAATGCTCACATTTATTTTATTCACTATATTTTCACGGTAATTTCCAGGAATGTTTTTTAAAGGAGGCGCGGCAACATCATTCAAAAAATCTTCGCAAGCAAAAAGAAAAATACATTTTCAAAATGTGAGGTTAAACAACTACTATAGTTAGCCTTTAATCAGAACACGTGGGTACATTGCACGAATACTTCTTACCACAAAGGCTGATGCTTCTTGGATTTAATATACTTGCATATAAAATACAATATAAACATTCTTTATCCAGTTACATGTAAGAATGGTCATGTGTCTTATAGATGTATACATGCTTTTGTTGTATTCTTCTCTGCTTCCCCGTTCTTCAATTGACGTTCTTTTATGCATTCAAAAGGGAATCCTCACCTTCTGTAAATCAAATCTTATTTATAGAATTTTTATGATGAATAAATTCAACATTTATTTTCAACGCACTGCTCGTTTAATAAATATATGCATATTACATTTGTTTAACAAATACCGTATAACGGGTATTTTTTACGTGCTGCTAATTTTTACTAATTTTTACGAGCTTTATAAATCCGTGAAATTTAAACGCGTAAATTTTCACAGAAGTAAAAAAAAACACTGCACGTAAATTTTCTACATCGTACGTATGAGAGTAATGTTCATGACCATCAGCTCAGTCCCTGGCGGCTGTACATGTAGGTTTATTTGAGCGTCTTTGGTTACGGGGTGATAACAGTTCAGATTCTTTTTATTCAATCTTGATTATTTTTTAAAACTACATATAATGCCACGTTAGTAGCTAGATTTCAATCACTCAGTCAATAACTATGACTGGGATACGAAGCTATATTTAACCAGTATCTGCAATGCCAGATCCAAATGGATCGCTTAGTGAAATGATTCCAATGGAAGTTATAACTGCTTTAATTAAATCGGTTGCCACAACTAATTCTCCACCAAGAACACAAAAAGGGAAAATATACGAAATACCCCGATTCCGATCGTGCCGCTTTTTGAGATGGAGTTGTCTTTCTTTTTTTCCCGGTAAATCGAACTGAGACGAGCACATGGTGTACATCAATGACGATACCCAGATTAATAGGAATAAGTAAACTGTATATCACATATGAAATTAAGGTAAATTAATAAACACAATCATAATAATTAAGGACTCGTTAACAGAAAAACGATTTTCTGATTTGTATGTGTGTTAACTGTAACAAAATCACGGTGAAAATCTCCATCCCATTTTACCACAGATGATTTTAATTTTTACGGACATGTCCAATTCGTAAAAAAATTACGCGTAAAAATTCAAATTGCCCTATTTTAAGGCAAATTCGTAAAAAATCACAGCAGTAAAAATTACCCGTTATACGGTAGAACATACTAAACCCGTGTCTCTTTATTAACATATTTATTGATTTGATGGGCTTCGTCAGTTTTTCTTAATAATGTTTTTGTCTCAATGCATTCCGGTTCCGGTAGATAATAGGAAAATGTCTGTTTTAAACCAAAGAGAAACACTGTAGTTTAGATGATCCTTATTTGTTTGACTTATTTAAAAAACGCTAAAATGAAATGTTTCAAAACCTTATATATAAAATTAAAGTACCGAAATCTTACTTAACATGCTTACTAACCACTCGCTACATGCAATGCAGTCGCTTATTTGTAGATAAGAAGTCTAAAATTTTGATTCAATATAATATTTAGAGATGACCATACTCGTGTTAAATTTTCACAATTTGATAAATGTCATTATTTTCAATTTTATGTAAAAAGCTGCAATTTGTATAAGCAATCATTTTGGATTTTTAGTTTTATTAAATGAATAAATAATACATTTGCAAGATAACATTTGGATTACGAAAACATGGGCCCATGGGCCACAACGCTAACCTGAACACCAATGGTTTATATGGGCATCCGAAAGATATTGTGTCATATCTCGGTAGGTACTGTAGTAAGCATAAAACAGATATCCGAAATTTTAGACTTAATTTTTGCACATACTTAATTTTCGACATATGTACCTTAACTAAAAACCAATTTTAACAAACATAAGAAGATTCAATGCAAGATGTTAAACTAATTTTTGCCGTAGGGGTTCACTGTTAACCTTTATTTTAGTCTCCACCGCACTTTTTTACGCCATAAAGATATATGTGAGAATAAAGGTAAATCTCACTCAAATACTTACTAGTTATTGTATGTATTTAGAAATATTCAAAATATGTTAAAAGAAGAAAGTTGTACCTCAATGCGCTAAATTTCCCAAATTAAAAACATTAAACGGTCTTCCCCATTATAAGTGATTGCTGTTTACCTGTCGTGACCTCCTGTGACGTTTTATAACATTAATCACTATAAACGTTGTCACGTGATATGTTAACTAGCTATTCTAATCAATATATTGACAGCCATATCACCCTATTGTACTGAGGCCAACCCATTACTTTCATTTATATTCAAAACAAGAGTCAATGGGCCACACTGCTCACCTGAGCAACACTGGCATTATGTGGTCGGTTGAAGTATATATGCCCCTATGTAGATTATACAGAAATATCTAAAGGACTTTGTGCGGTTTTACGCATTTCCCCCCAAAATTAAAGTTTTATAAAGAGCTTTAAAAAAAGGTGGAAGATAGTTGAAATCAAATTGATTTGTAAAAGGTTATCACCACAATGACGTAATAATGTAAAAATGACGTCAGGAAGACGTCTTATTTTGTTAAATTGATGATTTCTGGCGAAATTTTGGTATTTTCCGATGGTTGTTTGACTGGGAAACATCAAGCGCAGGCTTGCTCAAGTATCATTTTTAGTATGATGTGTATAATTATATGAATACTAACATATGTTACATTTGTGCTTGAGCAGACATGCACTCTATACTTCCGAATGCAAAATATAAAGAAAAAGGACAATATGTTCATTTGTTTGCAAATTTGCGGGAATTATGTTATTTATGTGACGTCATAGATAAACAGCAAATGAGCAATAGTGACTGAACTCAAGATTAAAGTGATAGGCATCCTCTGTACTATGATTTATAAAGATTTGATTTTTATACGATAGTATTTAATAATTGGTTAAAACTGGGGGCAGATATTTGACCATACCAAATATAGTCCGTTTACCTTTTTTCTTTTGCTTTTACCTAAATATTGACATATCTACCGTTATACAGAAAATAAGATCATATGCATATAATATAACTAAATTTTCTGTAGGGGTTCACAGTTAACTTTAATTTAACCCTCTACCACTTTAAAAAGCGATCAAAATACATGAGAACATAAAGGTACATTTTCTCCATCAACTACTTACTAGATATTGCATTTCATTAACCTGGTTTTCCAAAGGAAAATCCCGGTTATTAAAACGGTGAAAATGGCGGGCGAACGGCTGCTAAAAGGGTACATCTATTGTATGGATAACTCTTCCTACAGTTTTCAATATAGGAAAATGTTCTTTTAAAGATCAATTGTACATAATTATATACATGTAAGATGTGTGCATATTGCTAGGATTTTGAAATCTGATAATTTATAAAAAAAAAATACCAGCTTTTGAACTTCGTCATTTTTTGGCAAAATAATGCATATAGGGTAACCTTATTGTACGGATAACTCCTCCTACAGTTTTCAAGATAGGAAAATATTCTTTTGAAGATCAATTGTAAATATATCAGAGGTTTGCATCTTGCTAGCATTTTAATTTCTGATAATTTATGTAAAACATACCAGCTTTTGAACTTTTTTGGGAAAAATATTGAATATAGGGTACTCCATTTCACTGGATACTGTAGGTAGTGTTTATCAATTAATGGTTGACATGGATTATGGATACAGTTCACATGAAAGAAAACCCGGTTTGCCGTCACATTGCAAGCTTTGTACTTGTTTAAAAAGATCCTATATTTTTGAAAGAAGAGAATTGTACCCCAATGCACTCAATTCCTCAAATTACAAACATTTAAACAAAAAAATCAAAGGCCTGAAGGGCCTAAGAGTCGACTCGGTGTGAACATGTTGTCAATATTTTGATGCATTTGTTTTTATTATATTGTTAGTAATACATAAAAAATGTCTGTCTTTTGTAAATAAATTAAACATAGGTGGACAAATATTACAGGGCTCATTTGGGCAGACATCATCTTTATGAGACCAGCTTTATCGTATTAAATTATATGATAATAATATTTAGATATCCTTTTTATTCAAAAAATTACCTTTCATGATTCATGATTTTTTTATCTTTGATATGTTGTAGCCAGTGATGATAAGAAACTTCTATACTTGATTCATGATTATTTCAAATTCTGCGTGTTGAAAGCAGAAAAGGGTCAATAAATGATTCCTGAATCATCAACTCGTCTCAGTACTTTCAGTACTTTGATTCAACACGTTGTCGGTGATAGACTGGCAATGCCTGCCAGTCTGGCAATGCATAATATCATGGGATAGAGACAAAGGTCCAGAATATGAAATAAGAACTATTTGCATTATATCGCACATTATCAATTCACGCTTGTGCTCAAAATCCACTCCAAGAGATCCGATGACAGAAAGGGTCTTCTCGCTTCGCGAGCTGGGTTTTTCTAAAAAAAGATTTTATGCTTAATATGGAACAAGGTCTTCCAAATGTAAGTCGTCGAATTCATGGGCGGCGATTGAACAAAAACTACTTTGATTTGTTTTATTTTTTAAACATCAAGAAAAACTCTAAAAATATATGTGTAAAAAAAAAGATAAGATTGTTTAACCATTTCAAATTGACAATCACGCAAACAAAAGAGGTTAATGCATGCACTATTCTCATGAGCGCCGGAATAATGTAGTGTAAAATATTCGCAGAAACGGCTATGATAACAAGGACTCGCTCGCTTTGCGAGCCGACTCAAAAATCATGTAATTGGTCATATCCATCAAATATGATCGTTGTTTACCTGGTGTGAATACATATGACGTTTTATAAACGTACTAACTTGAATGATGAATACACTTAGCTAAACAATGTTGTCATATAATATGTTAAAGAGATATTACAATTCTAATCAATGTATTGGCAGGCATATGGCTCTATTGCACTAAGGGCCACCGATTATTTTATATCTTTATTAAAAAACAATAAATGGCTACAAACGAAGCTGCAATATTTTCTAAGAACAATGATAATGCTTTTATCTTCATAACAATAATGTGTTAGAATTATGGGAAGTGTTTTAAAGACGTCGTTTTAATTTCTTGTGTTTGAAAAACTATAAAAATTGGTGTATATTTTATATAATTCATCGTATAAGATGGGGCACAAGAAAGTAGATACAGTATATCATTTTTATATCATTCATGTACAAGTTTTAAATGTTTAAAGCAAGTCATTTCTAATGATCAACCAAAGTTTCAGCGTCACCATCACAGAATTTTAAACAGGATACAGAGCTTGGTTTGAGTCATGTTTTTGTTCACATGAGTTTATTTCATTCACCGCAATATTTCTAAACTCAGTATTTTCTATTCAGCATTTGAAATTCAAACAAACTAAAGCATGACCTCAGCTGTGTGTACAAACATATTACGAGCAAAGCCCTGTATCATGATTATAACTCGGAGCTTGACTCCCAGATACGGTTAGTAAAAAGGAAATTGTAAACAATTAAACCATGGGGAAAATGTACCAAAACAAAACAATTGCAAGGACACAGGTTATTATTCAAAATGAATCATATATATATATATATATATATATATATATATATATATATATATATATATATATATATATATATATATTTCTACCAGCGAAAATAATCTAATAATAGATTGAAAATTCTAAACATCTTCACAAAACACGTTGCATTAATCAACCATTACGAAGAGATCGTACCAAGTATTTTATAATATGTTGTAAGTGCATCTCATTTTTCTCACTTTGTGCAGGTAAACAATCAGCTGTCTGATTTACCGAAGTCTATGTTTGATTTGAACCATAAAATTCCAAAATACAGGCGATAGTTCCCTTCAATCCCATTATCAAGCCTCCAACAAGGTTTCATCAAACGAAGAACCTGGTTTTCGTATATACAATTCCGAACCCGATTTACTTCCCTGTTTATTACTTTCGTTAATTACTCAAATTTGAAACAGAATTAGCCCTTTAGTTTTGCAATTATATTTTCCTTTCCATAAGGATTATTTGTGCAAAATTACGTTGAATTTGACTAAGTAGTTCTTGAGCAGATTTTAAAAAATGCACCCTTTTTTACAGTTTCGAATTTTTCTCCGCTTTGAATAAAGATCGGTCATTCATTTCTGCATTTTAAATTCATCATACCATAAGGATGCTTTGTGACTTTGGTTAGAATTGGCCAAGTGGTTTTAGAGAAGAAGTTCAAAATGTTAAAAGTTTACAGACGGACGGTCAGACGGACGACGGGCGGACAGATGGATGACGGAAAAACGGACGGACGACGGATGGACAGATGGACGACGGACTAAATGTGATAAAAAAAAAGCGCACTTGAACTTTCAGCTCAGGTAAGCTTACAATAAATGGATACAAAAAGACTTCCGTTGAAATTTCCTGAAAATCAGCAAAATTGGTGTAGATCTCATGTAATTCTTCACATAAAAAGGGGTCCAGAAGGTAGTTATATCATCCTTTTAATATTTTTGTACAAGTATTTAATGTTCAGCAATACATTTTTAATGAATAACCACATTTCGGTGTCAGTCGTACAATTATCAGCAAGATACAGAGAAAACAATTTTGCTAGATTTGAAGTCACGTTTGTTTTCACATGAGTTTATAACATTGCTTAAGATTTTCAAATTTGGTATTTCCTATTTAAATATAAAGGAACAAAATCGTGGCCTGAGCTCTGTTTACCAACATGGAATTGTAAGCTAAGCTCTGTATCTTGGTTATAACTCGAAGTTAGACACTCAAATACAGTTAGTGAATTGTAAAGATTTAAAGCAGAGAAAAAATGCACCAAAAGAAAGAAAGAGCATTATCTATTTTTCAAAATAAATCATATATATATATATATATATATATATATATATATATATATATATATATATATATATATATATATATATATAGGTACCTACATATTTCTATCAGCGTAATTAATGTCTTAATTAGAGGTATGACTTAAAATGCAGATCATCTTTACAAAACACATTGCATTAAAGCTGACATGAAATATTATGAGGTGATAATTTCGGTCGGGGCGTGCTCAAATCTATTATAAAGCCCAAATAACACAAACAAGAAAACAGTCTTCAATTATCGAAGATTTTTGAAGTATGTGCGCCGGGTTTCAGCCTGTCTTGTTTCGTCTCCCATTTGATATTCCTAAAAATGACAGTGCGGTGGTTGTCATATTTTTTTCATTCAAAACGCTTTTTTACAAGTCTTTTCGTCCAATGTTACGTGTTTGGTTTTGAAATATCTGAATGCAGTGACGCCAGCCACAGGGGACGTGTAGCAATGAACAGAAAAATAGAAATCGACAACTAATATGGCGTTAGTCGAATATTAAAAGGGAAATAATGTGCATTTATGAATTCATTTCAGCTTTAATCAACCATTTCCTGTTGATTACCCAGGGATCAGAACGAACTTTAGGATGTTGCTAATGCAACAGAATCTGCTCATTTTTCGCAGGTAAACTATCAGCCGTCTGGTTTACCAAAGTCTAGTTTGATCTTATAAATTCAAAAATACTGTTCTACCATGTTAAAAAGCATAATTCATGAAAATGAAACAAAAAAGCAAAACAAGCAAATTTCACCGTCAAAAGTGAAAATGTCAACGCATTTAAATATTTAACCTTAATTTACTTCACAAAATGGCACCAATATATCTTGTATGTTTCAAAGATTTCCTTCGCACGTTAACGGTTGCAAAACAAACGAATTCAGAGGGGTAAGATTTACCCCTTTATCTTGCGTCCAGTATGACTGCTTCAAACAAAGAACACCGTTTAAGAGATATCATTTATATTCACTCTACCCTAGGGTTGCTTTGTGCCAAACTTTGTTGAAATTGGTCATTTGGTTTTAAAGAAGTTCAAAATGTGGAAAGTGTAAAGACGGAGGGACGGACAAACGGACGACGAAGAAAATGTGATCAAATAAAGTTCACTTTAGCTTTCAGTTTAGGTGAGCTAAAAGGGCTTGCTATAATCAATTGCCCTTCAGTAATGCTAGATATAAATTGGGAATTCTCACATGAAATTAAAACGGGATTCGACATCTGTAGAGCCATTCAATTTATAAAACTTGTGATGAGCCAATCACAATGAAAGTAGTCAATTGTAGTTCCAAGTCCACATCGAAAGAAGACGGTACAGTTTCTTTTAATATTTGTCATAAAATTCAAAAAATTAAATCTCATGAAAATACACATAATTATACAATCTAGAATACGTGTGTATATAAAATGCCAAGTTATACACTTTAATCTTATTAAAAAAATAATTACGATATTTTGACACATTTCTAAGATTTAGTCAAAAATGGTTTTAAAAAAGGCTCATTTTCTCATAGTTTTATGGAGAGGAAAATGTGTCCGCAGCCGTTGTCTGCAACAAAATTAGTATATTTTGTTTTAACATGATAAAGTTTTAATGTGAGTTTCATCGTCGGCGATGGCTGCGGACATAGTTTTCTATTCAAAAAACAACCGAGGAATTGGTGTCTTCTGCTCAGTTTGATGAAAATAGTGGAAAATGCATTGTTTGTGACGTCACAATTACCCTTTGTGAAAGTCTAATCAGGTAACTATTTAATTTTATAGATTTTTAGTTTATGGGCATTTTCGTGTAAAAAATGTTCCATTTCTATTTTTGGTGACATTTTTAAAAATTACTCTAAAACAGGGCAAAATAAAACTGAAACTGTACCAAGTTCTTTATTTTGTCACTAGCTGGATTTGTTTCTATCATATTCTATAAGGTTTTTAAAACGTTTTAACCAGTGACAGACTTAGAAAGTGTACAGGTGCGAACCAAAAACACGTGGTGTTAATGATAGACCTCACTAAAGGATACGCCGTATCGAGAACCCTGTTCTGGTGTAAGCTGGTTGAGTTAAAAACAAACAACTTTAAAATGTGTAATACTTTAAGCAGTGATGATATTTATCTTAAAAATGTTCGCTCCTTAGGGTTTGGGAAGCCATTTTTGGTCACATCTCGTCTGAAATTGTGTATCACATATTAATTCTAGATCGAGTAGTATTTTTATTTTTTACAATCATAAGCCAAATAAACTTGTTTTTAAAAAATTACATTTTTACAGAATCTAGTAAGGGACAATATTTTGTGGTGGAAGCTTTTCAAAAAGGAAATGAACAATTTTCTTAACTCACTAGTTTTTGAGTACTATTACTTTAGCTTCCTAATTTTCAGCGCAGACTTAACTTCTAGATAGTTTGTGTATTACGATATATTCATGATGTCCTAAAAAATCATATTGTGATATTTCTATCGATACATTTTGGCATGTTTAGCCTATATTCCATAGAAGTTAAAAAAAAATAACTCCAATTTATTTATTTGTTTTCAAGATATGCGCATGATAGGAAAATACATACATGAACGTGAAAAACTAAACGGGTGGGATTGAGACTCGCCGCTCATGGGGAGCTGATTACAGGTGGCCGTAACAGCAGGTGCGACTTTATAAAATTTCGGGGCTTGCGAATATGGACTTTAATAAACATAGTCTTTCGAATCAGTAATATTTACCTGCTTTTTGTATTTCAACCGATTGTCTTCTTTTGGGTTTCTTTCTATTTCTCTTCCGAATAACAAATACAACTAAGCCAATAATGGTTATAATGGCTACGATAAGAACAGGCACGACAGTACCGATTACTATTGGATTGGAGTCCATTATCTCTTCTTCTCCTGACCTAAAAATAATTTAGAAATAAATATCAAATTAGACATTTCTTAAATATGAACTTGGTTTCATTGTCACCTGATCAAAACATGTGAAGTACGACTGGTTTTGATTTGATCTAACACCAAAGAAGTTCACACCCTAGTAATTTTTTAACATTGTTATCCATTACATGTAACCATCGTATGCACTCGTCTGTATGTCAATTGGACTAAGAAACAAAGGAAAAAAAACCTTGGTTTAATATGCATATTAAAAAGTAATGCATTGCGACGGTTGACTCATATAATCATGTTTAATAATATTTGCTAAACATTCAAATCCCCCAAAAGTTAAAATGAATTGCATGTTAATCTAATATTCAATAGTGAAAAGTATACGAATATCTTGAATTTGAACTAATAAACAACCACGAAACTAACTATCTTCTAAAATATCTTTCGCACAGTCATTTTTGTTCTTACTTATTATTAAAATGGTGCGATAATGTCTACAATTTTCAGTGTCAATATTGCATAGCTCGCTGATCATTATATCATTATTCAATACTAACACCTCTACTAAGAATAAGCAAGAGCCAGCTGAAATCAAGACGTTGGGGTTTTCTCTGGCAAACATAATTTGGTAAATACTGTTATATCTAGCCATCTAACTACTTATTACCGTGTTTGCCGGTCACTTGGCTATACATTTTGTAGAACAAATCAATATTAACAAGAGATGTTTGTGAAACACTTATGCCCCCTCCCTTGAAAACATCGACAAAGAAAATGAATGTAAATTGCAAATAATTGGTATTTATTTAAGTCCAAGAAACATAGCTCTTGACCTGGATATTATCTCGATAAACCTAAATACCAAATTTAATTTTGATATATGCATCCTCTCTGAAGAAAATGAACATAAACTGAAAATAATTGGATTTTTCTAGGTCCAATGGGCATAACTTTGTCGAAAACTGCCCGATCGTACCCAATATCAATCTTGACTTAGATTTAATTATGGTAATCCTGTTTACCAAATTTCATTTCAATATGTTCATCCTATGTGACGAAAATGACCGGAAACTGCAAATAATTAGAATTTTGCTACATCCAAGGGGCATAACTGTGCCGAAAATTGCTCGATCGTACCCAATATCGAACTTGACCTAGATATTATCATGATAAACCTGTATACCAAATTTCATTCAATATGTTCATCCTCTGCGAAGAAAAATAATGGAAAGTGTTGGTGGACAGACTGACCGACATACCGACCGAGCGACAGACAGACGGACAGCAGCAAAGCAATATGCCCCCCTTCTTCGTAGCGGGGGCATAAATACCGTAGATTTGTTCATATGACTCCTAAATATTATATATTTTAAATAAGGAGTCACACCTTGCTAAGATTTTAATAGAAGTGGTAATGATTAAACTCAAAGAACTGCAAGGCTTACTCTTACTTGAGTTTTTCTACATATGTGCATGTCATTGAAAATAAAAATGAAATGAAACAAGGGGAAGTTTCAGTTCCAATGGTTTTATTAAAATGGGATGTGAAAAAAAGGATTTTCCTGATGGAAAAATGATAGAAACAAGAGGCCCAGGGGCCACATTGCTCAACTGGGAAACATTGTTCATAACTCTAGCCATCTAGCCGCAGCATTTGGAATCAAAGACAGGCTATCCAGTCTAATACAAAACAAAAGGCTAATGGGGTCACATCGCTCACATGTGCAACAATGACTTTATATGGGCGTTCAAAGGATATTGTACCCTATGGCCCCTCGGTAGAATAACAATCAAAGGCCGGAACGGCCACAAAGGCGTCGAGCTGACATTTTCTTTTACATAGAATGATATCAATAATTTGAATTTCTGTCTATTATATATAGTCGTTTATGAAATAATATTAGAATAAAAAAGGAAATAAATTACGTTTTGTGCTGTTTCAAAAACAATAATCAGTATATTTCGTTATAAAATAGGTAGTGATGAGTTTATAATACAATAACTCATCATGGTTACAAAAATCAAAGAAATTTCAAAGTTAAAAAAAAAATTATTTTCTTTCTGCTTTAAAAAGTCTTTGCACATTTCACAGGCCCATAATTTGAATACATTAACAGTGTGTCCCTAATTATAATAATAAAACATACTTTTATTTATTTCAATTCTCGTTTGAAACAAGATTACCTATGCTATGGTTGTTTACAAACAAATCCACAACACGTGCTATCTAAAATGCTCGACCAAATCAACTGCATTATCGTGTTTATTAATTGCAACAAAATCTCTAGATAAGTTTATTGCTTACAATTATTTTGGAGACCATGCCCGATAACAAATAAATTTACATATCAAATTTTATTTCTATCGGGCACGGTCTCCAATCAAAATGTAAGCGATAAACTTAAATAATATTTTAGTGAATGTTTACATTGCACCTTATTGTATTCATCCGCTATTTCTTGATTAAGCAAATTTATACAAATGCAATGAGTTGTCAATAACCAGGGAGGCAAAGTTGGTTTTCTTGTACACAATTTAGTTGAATAAAAGGAATACAAATCTTGTAATACGTTTAATACTTCAAGGAACTTATTCTTTATGTGCATTAAAAAGGCGGTGCAGTGCATGAATTTTTGGACGATTGCCAATCCAGACGATCGCTAGAAGGCTGCCGAGCATTAGCTCGACGCCTTAAAAACTAAATGTTTTAAAGTATTTAAATTTTACACTTATTTTTGCATACACCTAATCTTTGACATTGTACCTCTATGTAATGCCATTCTTACTAAAAATAAGAAATTTCTTTGCAAAATATAAAACTAAACTTTTGGTAGGAGTCCACTGTTAAGTTCCAATTCCCTATATTTTCGTTCTGTCCCCTAACCCCCCCCCCCTCCCACTATATAAAGCGATCAAAATGTTTGAGAGCATTTAGGTACATTTTCTTCCTTAAATACTTACCAGTTATTCTATTTTTAAACCAGGATAGTTTTACACTGAAATTCTTTCTTAGGAATAGCGATAATGCTTTTATTCCCGTAAAAAAAATGGGTCAGAACTATGGAAACTGTTTTAAAGGTGTCGTTTCATTTACTCGTTTATGAAAAACTTTTAAAATTAATGTTATGAATCATCGTATGAAGAGGGGGTCCCACTGGCCAGACAGCAGTTACAGCATATCATTTTTTGTACGAGTATTTATCGTTTAGCGAGACATTTCTAATGTATGATCAACCAACATTTCAGGTTCAATCATAGAATTATTAGTAATATACAGAGCTCACAATTTTGCTAGATTTTTAATTTGGTATTTTCTATTCAGCATCTAAAATGTAAACTACAAAAAAATGGCCTCGTATCTGAGTGCAAAGCTCTGTATTTTGCTTATAATTTGAAGCTTAACACTCAAATGTGGTTAGTAAATAGAAATTGTAAACACATAAAGAGAAGAGATATGCACTAAAATAAAGAGCACAATTTATTTTTCAAAATGAATCATATATATATATATATATATATATATATATATATATATATATATATATATATATATATATATATATATATATATAAAACTAGTACATATTTCCGTCAACGATATTAAACTCTTTTTAAACTGAATAATCTCGAGAAAATGCTGTGCATCTCAACAAAACACATTGCATTAATCAACCATTACCAAAAAAATCATATCGAATTGGATTTAAGTACTTTGTTAATACATCAGATTTTGCTTATTTGCACAGGAATACAGTCAACTGTCTGATTTTCCGAAGTCTATGATTGATTCGATACGTAAAAATTACAAAATACAGGCGATAGTTTACAAGATTACAAAGCATAAGTAATACGAAAATAAACGAAAAACCAAACAAGATAACACAACATAACCGTCAAATGTGAAAACTGTCAACCTCAATTTACTTCACAAAATCGGCACCAATATATATTGCATGTTTCAAAGATTCCTTTTGCACGCGAACTGTTGCACAGCATTTGTCAGATCGACCCGTTTATCATTCAACATGTCTGCTGTAAACAAAGAACCTACTGTTGCAGGTGTCATAACAGTATTTCACTAAAGGTTCACGTGAAAACATGGCTGGGGCAAAAAAAATTCCGAGTTTTCCTTTGAATTTGGGGCGTTTCCGCTCAAGACAGGAGCTCATTTTCTTTTTGAGATGAAAAACAATGTGTTAGAGGTCTAACTGTCCCGATTTTGTAGTAATGCGAGGTCATTTGAATTGTTGATGCGTGTTGTTTCCGAGAGGGGGTGAAAAGGCCCGGGCTTGATTTTCAAGCACATGTGTGACTTCGAGGTAAACTAAGTCTCAAGCCCTGCTGGATGCCTGTGTGTATTTTCCTAGAAAATTGTAAATGAAGCGTTGTTTAAAAGGATGTCAAGAGGTTTTTTCCAGAGGTTCGTTTTGAATTTTTAATCTGTATGTAAAGTTGTGTAATTTTGGTAAGAATATATAGCAAAATTTAATACTGTAGTGCATCCTTTACACCGTCCAGTTTTAGAAGTATGGAATACCGAACCCGAGGTTATAATCTGATCGAAACACGCATTTCCTGTATTATTATTTTCGTAATAACTCAGATTTGAAGCAGAATTAGCCCATAATTTTTGCAATTTATATTTTCTTTCCATAAGAAATATTTATGCTAAATTCCGTTAATTTTGACTCAGTAGTTCTTAAGAAGAAGATTTTTAAAAATGCACCCCTCCCCCCTTTTTTCTACATTTTCGAGGATTTCTCCGCTTTGATGGAAGATTGGACTTTTATTTCTGCAATTCATATTCGCCTTTCCATAAGGATGTTTTGTGCCAAATTTGTTTGAATTTAGTCAATTGGTTTTAGAGATGAAGTTCAAAATGTAAAAAGTTTACAGACGGACAGACGGACGACGGACAGAATGCTTTCAGCTAAGGTGAGCTAAAAAGGCAAAGCTCGTGAACACATCTCACGCCGTAACCATGATAACTCCCGAACAATAACATCAAAACTTCCTGCAAATATGCAGACCTATACTTTTGTCTAAAACAACTACAAAATTAGAAAACTTAGAGTTCAAATGGGCAAAAATTACGGAATTCCTTGAAATATGCACATCTATATGTACACACTGTGGCCTAATAATTCCTCACTTTTAAATTACCAACAGTTTTACGAAATGCTGTGCGGAGGTTCAAGTAAATGCACTGACGAAATGAAACAGGACTGACGGAATGACTGACGAAAACATTGATCTTTCGTAACGTTAAAACATAAATCGTTATACTCCTCACTTCATAGTAGAGGTATTAATTGAAATTGACACCCCGAGATAAGCAAATATTGTTTACCGACGCGAGGTTAACAATGGGTTTCGAGTGGTGTCAATTTCAACTGTTACTCTCCAAAACAGGCACTATTTATTCTATTATAACGAATGTCTTAATTTTTAAGAAAAGTTTACTGCTTTTATATAGGATTGACGTGAGTTATACGGCTAACCGTACGCACATAATTTAGACGCATGTAATAATTCGTTATGTTACCTGTTTCCAAGGGTGTGCTTTCAGTATTTAACATGAAAGTATCATAGTAATTATTAGGTTTGTTACTGACTGACTACAGAAATATATCAGGTTGATCGATCTCATAGATAGCGAGGCGAAGCCAAACCTTCTATGAGATTGATCAATCATTCCGATATACATGTATTTCTGTAGTCAGTCAGTAACAAACCAAAAATAAGTGTTTTGTTTTCCCGAGGACTATCAAGTGGGACATTTATTAACAAAAAGTGATGATCTTCGCAAATCCATTCAAAAGTTACCTTACATCTCATCTAATTGAACACAATCAAACTCTTCAAAAATTATCACTCTCACCATTGAACTCCTTGAAAATCTTTGCTGTACTCTTGCTTACGAACAATGTTTTGTTGCTTTTCAATTTTAGACGTTTTCCCCGATACCTCTGCAGAGATCTGGGCAAATCTTGAAGCTGCCAGTTTATTCTGCTCCAAACATAACAACGTGACGTCAACCAAAGGGTGATTGCTTTGAGTATTTAAAAAACTTATGAAACACGATTACTGTATTTAATACGTGTAATATGAAATGTCGAGATGAGTAGGCGAAGCTTCGGTTAATGGCGGCAATATTGCCGAATATTATTTATCACAAGACGAACATAAAGATATATTCTGCAGTCACGTGTCATGTATAAACCAAAAAAGTATGATATTTCTGTCAAGGGAGAACAGAGCATCATTCGCCAGTAAGTACAGTATGCCCATTGTTGTATACTTTAAAATTTATCTAACATACAAGATTTTCGTAGTTTTATCTCTTTATGTTTTCATTTTACCCTTTTTTCTTAAACATATTTATTATTTACACATATAACGTATTATACCAAATACCACTTACATTTTCACATGGTTGTTTGTTGACATGTTTAATGACATGTTCGCTGAAGTTATTGTTAAGACAATTCTATTATTTGGATTTCTTGTAGACACTGGATTGTTTGTACCTGCTGTTGATTTCTTTATCAGTTCATAACATCCTTGGTCTAAAACAGAAAACGGTTAATAACATACAATTATTATAACAGAGTCGGACATTACAGTTTATTCATCAAACTTGTCATACTGCCCAAATCAATAACAATAATCAATACAGGTGGAACCGTAAGGTATGTAACTATGCTTTAATTCACATATTCACTTTAATTCCATTTAACAATATGCATGTGTTTTATAATTAATCGCTTAGTTTTGGATCAAGTCTGTAAATTCAATACCAAACGTTATGATTTTTCTAGTTGACGTTTTGAATTGCAATTCTTCATTTTGCATTCAAGCATTACATTCAAGTTAATTCCACGCCAGGAAACGTCGTCTAATCAAAATTCCAATACCAATGGAGGATACATATTTAAAAACACTCCAACTTAAGCTGACATGAATTCATAAAAGCATTTGGACGCCATATTAGTCATATGACCACTCCTCATCTGCCACTGGGGTATATATACTTGCAGAGAAAGTTACGGTCGGTTGATTACTACACAGTGTACTAAAAATGTTTGTAAAATTGAATAAAGAAAAACTACAATAAATCAAGGCCTATGAGTCGACTCACTCTGAACGTGTTGTCAATATTTTGATATATTTGTTTTTATTACATTGTTAGTAATACATAAAAAAATTATGTCTTTTGTAAATAAATTAAACATAGGTGAACAAAGATTACAAGGCTCATTGTGACAGACATCATCTTTATGAGACCAGCTTTATCATATTAAATTATATGATAATAATATTAAGATATCCTATTCATTTAAAAAAATTATCTTTCACGATTCATGATTTTTTCTATCTTTGATATGTTGAAGCCAGTGATAAATAAGATACTTCTATACTTAATTCATGAATTATTTTAAATGCTGCGTGTTGAAAGCAAAAATGGGTCAATTAATGTCTGATTCCTGAATCATCAACTCGTGTCAGTACTTTCAGTACTTTGATTCAACGCGTTCTGTTGACATTTCAATGATATACTGGTAATGCCTGCCAGACTGGCAATGCATAATATCGTAGGATAGAGACAAAGGACCGGTATATTTCAATGACGAAGAAATAAGAACTATATGCATTATTTTGTGCTCAAAATCCACTCAAAGAGATCCGATGACAGCAAGTGTCTTCTCGCTTCGCAAACTGGGTTTTTCTAAAAATAGATTTAACGCTTAATATGGAACAAGGTTTTCCCCGTGTAAGTTAATGTAATGCGGTCATTGAACAAAAACTACTTTGATTTGTTTTATTTTTTAAACATCAAGAAAAACTTTTAAAGTATATGTGTAAAAAAAAAAAGATTGTTTAACTTTTTCAAATTGGCAATCACACAAACAAAAGAGGCTAATGAATGCACCATTTTTATTAACGCCGGAATAATGTAGTGCAAAATTTTTGCAGAAACGGCTATGATAACAAAGACTCGCTCGCTTCGCGAGCCGACAAAAAAACCCCACAAAATATATTTATTCTTAGAAAAAATTGCCAAGGTTTTTGCATTGTGCGGCCTTACGTCACTGGCGCATCGAACACGTGTGTCGTTCATACAGTGTGCATAATGTTCACATCTTTTTTAAGCGGAGTACAAACAGCACAGTAGGTAAATGATAGTAATTTCAAAAAATTAACAACCTAACATCATTTCCAGCGATTTCTACAAAATCACTTCGTTTCTAAAATCCATGCTTGTAATTGTCATTGCTCGATCTACCATTTGAAGTGTGTGGTTTGCGCATGTGCGATGTTACATGTATAACATTTACAGAAAAACGCTCTTCAATGATCGTTCATTTTTGGAATATTTGTGCTTGAATTTCAGTTTGTCTTGTTTCGTCGTTCATTGTATATTTCTTACCAGTGCAGTGGTTGTCCTATTTTTTTTCTTCAAAACGTGTTTTTACAAGTCTTCTTCAAATGTAACGTGTTCGTTTGAATGAAATTTCTGAATGCGATGAAGATTGAATGGTGCTCTTGGCCGTATATAGTGGTGTGTAGCGATGAGCAGAACAGTAAAAATCGACAACTAGTATGGCGGTAGTGGGAGATTAAAGGGGAATAATGATAAAAGGGAATTATGCGTACTTATGAATTCATATCAGCTTTAATTCCATTTATTGTTATTACCCCATCCCGAAACCTTAGACATAATTAGATCATCGGGTCTTTTTTTTAACAATCCTGAAACTTCATTTATCAAATGATGCACCGACCCAAATTAGTTGTAACTGGCTCAGTGGTGTTAGGGAAAATAAGAAATATAAGAGTTTACAGATGGATAGATGGGCAGACAGACGGACGCCGGTTAAAATGTTATGAAAGCTTTCAACTCGTGTTGAATAAACTTACACTTGTAAGCTACATTTGAACGATAAAATTGTGGGCATGCATTCTCTTTAAATGTTGAACAGTCTGTCCTCCAGTTCTCCTGAATCACATTTCCATAGCTACTGTAGCTTGTACATTTGCCTATAAATATAAATAAGAAAGAGATCGCTATACAATGCTAATGTTTACGAGGATAGAATTAACTAATTTTTCAATTTGAGCAAGAAAAAAAATGTCATGTTAATATTGTTGCCGATTTGCAAATTTTTCCTTTTATTGATACATTTGTTTGGTAAGCATAATTCTTTTTCGATATTCATAACTATATTCTTCTGTTTGTTGTTTTGAACTTCATTCACATATATCAAATAGTAAATATGAACAAAAAGTTAGATTCATAGGCATATTCATGAGTGATATTTTGAATTTGTTTTTGATAAATTTTTAAAACCCGTATATCAATTTGTAGTATTCGAAAAATGTATATATATATATATTTACAAGACGTCAACAACATTACGCATCGAAAACAAGTTCCTTGAAGTTTAACAAATAAACATTTCATTTTCGAACATTTTTTTATGAATTCATGAAAAATAATTGATGCATAATATTTATAACTCAACACTTTTCAACTGTTTTTTTTTTAATTGGGTTTTTCATTTCACAACATATGTACATATATAACATAAGAATGATTGGAACATTTATATAAACATATTACATAATCTTTATACTATTTCTACTTAATAGTACAGTTTTGTATATTTCATATGAAGTGAAGCTGATTTTGAGAGAGAAAGAGAGAGAGAGAGAGAGAGAGAGAGAGAGAGAGAGAGAGTGAGAGAGACAGAGAAAGAGAGAAAGAGAGAGACAGAGAGAGATTATGCAGGTGGATTACAATACAAGTATAGACTATGCTATACTGAAAACAAATGAAATGATATGACGGTTCACAACGATCAAAAAAAACAAAAAACAGAAAAATTAAACTTATCTCTATAACTACAATTGTTCACAGATATTCTGCCAGTGGCTTTCGTATTCCTTATAATTATATCTTTTCAACAGCAAATATTTTTCAGTTATGATTCTTTCTGTTATGACCTTTTTCAAGGCATGTATTTTTGGTGTCGGATTACTTTTATATTTACATGAAAAAATATATTGCTTCACAATAAGAGCTATCAGGTTAAAAATTTTATAACTTTCTTTATTTTTATATTTTCCAAAAAGAACTGATTGAATATCAGATGTAATCGAGTACCCTAATTTTTTGCAAGAAAGCTTGTCAGAGTAGTAGTAAACCATTAACAAATTACTGGAAAAAGTTATCTAAAATTGAGGAACGTGTCGTCTGACCTTAAAAGGGAGTTCAAAGATTCTATTCCAAGAAGTTTGTGAATAGTTGTAACCCTTTTCTCTCCATTTTGATATTGATGTACATATTTCACTTTTTTCGTCTAAAAGTATGTTGTACATGGGTTTACAACCTTTACAAGTATTAATAAACATTATTATGCCTTCTGTCAGTTTGTCACTATATATTCAATACTCATCTATTTTCGCATAGCATCAACGGATTTATATAGCGTAAGCATACTATGCCGAAATAGAGCACGGCAAATGTTTTCAACGAAAATCTTTCAAGCGCCAACAGCGGGATTCGAACTCACGACGCTAAAATCATTTCAGCTTGAAGCCCAACGCGTTACTGGTACTGTACCAGTTATCGACTAAAATTTAACGTTTTCTTTTCGTAATTCCTTTTTTCTTGATATTATTGGATAAAGCTTGGCATACTTTAAAAAGTGAACTCCTTATTTATTAATCTGTTAGTTTATATCATTATTTAGAACCCAAAACATCTTGTTTTGTGCTTTTAAGCACGCCCCGAATTTGCCGAGTTTTTACGATTTACTGTACCAGTTATCGGCTTCGTGATAATAACATAGTAAAAATCCGTGTTCATGCTGATTTTATACTCTGCTAAATGTAGTTTGAATTATGCCCCTTGTGAGGTCAGACTAACGTACTCGGGGTCATGATACATTATAAAAAAAACTCATAAAATAATTCGTTTATTATCATAAGGTAATACACCAAATCGTATACTATTCAATACATAATTGTGCAATCAGGCGTTCAATTGCGCTACGAATCTCTAAGAAATTCGTGAATTCCTTTTGTTTATACATGTTAAATATATTGATTTTATATGTCAAATCAAAGAAGGGATATAATAACGTATCACAAAGAGGTAATATTCTATTTTTAACTTATTACGTCACTTCCCCCACTGCTGAAAGTGCAAAGATGTAAAATAAGCGGTAAACAATGATCGTTTAAGCTCAATTATAAAACATATTCAAGAAAGTTTTCAAGCAAACTTACTTTTCTTTATTCGAAAAAGACGACTGAATTAAAAAAAATCTTGGATTGTCGCGTGCTATAAACCCGAACTCTCAGTTTAGCCGATAACTGGTCTCAGCCGATAACTGGTACAGTACCAGTACTGCTACGCTGAATTAGCCGATATAAACATTAGCGGTATTTATATATATATAACGTAGATATGTACGACTGACATCAAGCAATTAAAATTATTCATTTCTCCAAAATCACTTCATTATTGACGGTAATTTTAAAGTTAAAGTTTCTTATAAACTTTTGAACAAATTGATTGAACATTTTACAAAGAAATATTCTACATGAGAATCACAAAAACGCTTTTTTAAATGACGCTTGATAAAGAATATACAAGAAAAAAAATTCAATCAGATTTCGTCTGCTAAACATTTCGAGTTTTCTCGGTAAGGTAAAACGTCTCTCATTTCTGGAAAAGAACATAAACCTTTGTTGATTTTTCATTGTACAACAACTTGTTGATTAAATAAACAATCAAATCAATTGATTAATTTGAAGAAAAAAACAAATGCTTGCTTTTCCGGTGATTATTTTTAGGGACTTGTCAACACTCGAACCTCACAGCTACTTATAGCAAAGCACGTCAGTATATTCAACAGTCGGCATAATAATAACAATAGTGTTGTGCTGTGCATGTACTATGCCTAAATAGTAGTCAGGGTTTGATACATAGTGCACTCGCCTCCGGCTCGTGCACTATGTATCAAACCCTGACTACTATTTAGGCATAGTACATGCACAACACAACACTATTATATAAATAGAATATGATTAGGGACAATTGGTCCATATTGTAATGTGTTCTGTAGGTTTGGTAAGTGTATATCTTGTGTATGTAGTCTGGTTGTAACTGCATTTCTTACACTTGCATACTCTATGAAATTTGTCTTTGGATTAATGTGTTTCAATTCATCAAAGTTTCTAAATGTTCCATCTATATTAAGCAGATCACTAACAAAAATAAATCCTTTATTAACATAACTTTTGATAAATATTGATTTATTGTCAATGGTGATTTTGGGATTGTGCCATATATTATCATTTATATTTTGGGGTTTACTAAGTGGCGTTTGTTCAATTATTTTTAACCAGCTGAGGAGCACTTCTTTCCAAAAAGAATTTTCTAAATTTTTACATAGAAGGTACGAATATACTTATTTTGGTAAATAATTCTCCATATTTCAGAGATACTAATTTTCAAAATTGATTCTAAAAGCTTTACCCATTTTGTATCAGTTTTAATTAGTCTTCTCATCCAAGTAGCTTTGAGTGCTATGATAAAATTTCCATAATCAACCGTTTTGAGACCCCCATGATTATAATCTTGTATGATTGTACTTTTCGTTACTTTATGAACTTTACAGCCCCATAGGAAATGAAAAATATCATGTTCAAAAGTTTTTAGGTATTCAGTTTTTGGGTTGGGTAATGCTACATGTAGTATCAAATGATTTAGCTTTGGTATTATTAGTGTCTTGATTATCGTAATTCGATCAATTGGTGTTAATTTTCTTAACTTCCACTGATTTATCAATCTTCTAATTTCAGACAATTTTGGTAAATAATTTAATTCTTCCATTTCATCTAATGTAACTGAAAATTTGATACCTAGAATATTTAAATATTCAATATTTAAATTGTTCCAACTAAGTTTCCATCGTGAATGATGAAATACATCCTTTGAAAAAATTTTGCTACCAATCCCAACCATTTTAGTTTTTGTAAAATTTATTTTTAAGCCTGATACTTGTGCGAAAAAGTCTAAACCCTAAGAATGCCATCATATGATTGTGGTGTACCATCCATTATAATTGATGTGTCGTCTGCATATTGAGATATTTTGTATTCTTCCCCATCAATATTTATACCTTTTATGTCTTTTTCATTTCTTATTAATATTCCTAAAATCTCAGCGCAGAGAAGAAAGAGATATGGAAATATTGGGTCACCTTGTCTACAGCCCCTTTCTGGATAAAAGTATTCTGAAAAATACCATTTTGAATCACACATGCATTAATTCCGTTATAGAATGTTTTTATCCAATTTTTGAAGGAGGGCCCAAAATTAAAAAAAGTCTGGTGTTTTTGAGATAAAACTCCATGAAATTGTGTCAAAAGCCTTTTCGAAATCAATTAACATTAAAAGGCCGGGTATATTGTAATGCTCTGTATAATACATAAGGTCATATATAAGTCTTATATTTTCTCCAAAAAATCTTCCCTTCAAAAATCCATTCTGATCATTATTTATCAATTTATCTAGAACAGTTTTCATGCGTTCAGCTAAGCTTCCTGAAGCTAGCTTGTAAATAACATTCAGTAAAGTAATGGGACGCCAATTTTTCAGAAATTGTTTAGGTTTTCCAGATTTGGGAATGCATGAAATAACACTTAGTTTATTTATTTCTGAAAAGTTTCCTATTTGAAAAGAGTGGTTTATTGCTCTTGTGATAAATATTCCTAAGTCTCTCCAGAAGCATTTAAAGAACTCACTTGTAAAACCAACAGGGCCAGGACTTTTGCCATTTTTCATTTTCTTAAGGAAATTCAGAATTTCTGTATCAGTTAAAGAACCTTGAAGGGTATTTGACTCTTCTCTATTAAGTTTAGGACACTTAATTTTTTTTTAACTTTTCATGGAAACTTTCTTCATTTATAATTTCTCTGTTCTTATACAAGTGTTCATAAAAAGATTTAGTTTCTTTTAATATTTTCATTTGATCGAAAATAACCGACCCATCGTCTTTTTCAATATTTGGTATTTGTTTACTTATGTAGTTCATAGTCTCTAGGTTAATGAAATATTTATACGGCTTTTCTCCATCGTCAATCCATTTAGACTTTGACCTGATACATTGACCTTTTAATCTATTTTTTCTTATGTTGAGAAGCTCATATTGTTTGTTAGATAATAAATCTAAGGAGTTTTCCGTAAAGTTCTGCTCAAGACATGTAATCTCATTTTCTAATTCCTTTTCTCTTTCATTTGATTTTTTTTCCCTTAAAAGCAGAGTATGAAATGGATTTACCCCTTATTTCAGTATTAAGAAGAATATCTATAAAAAGTTGATCATCAATTATAAATTGAATATCTTCATTTCTTATATTATCTAAATTATCTATATTGTATATAGGACAAACATATTGTCTTTTTACTTCCCTAATTATTTTTTTTTATAGAGTTAATATATGTTGTATCAACTAATAGGGAATTGTTGCATTTCCATTAGCCTTTCCCATTCATAAATTCATTTACTTTAAATTCAAGAATTACTGGGGAATGATCTGAACGATAGCTATTTTCAAATTTAACATGTGGTACTCTATTTGTTAGAGTTTCAGATATAAGGAAAAAATCTAATCTGGCTTGTTTTATAGGACTTTTCCTTTTCCATGTGTATCTTTTTAAATTTGCATTATTTTCCCGAAATATGTTCACAAGATTAAATATCTCAATTAATTTCAAAACTTCTATTCTTGCTTTTGGGTTATTCAGATGTTTATAATTCATAGAGTCTAAGTCTTTATTCATTACTAAATTGAAATCACCTCCAATTATAATATGCTGTGTATTAAGATAAGAGTCAATTTTATTCCTTAATTCTGAGTAAAAATTTGGTGTATCTGAATTTGGGCCTTATATATTTACCAGTAAACGGTGCATATTTTCAACAGTAGTGTCTAATATAAGATAATTACCACTATCATCTTTATCTATGTTATGTACTTTACATTCAAAATTGTTATTTAAAAGAATTGCCACCCCTCTAGAGTTTGTTCTGAATGAGTTAAAGAAATCTTTAGTTCCCCATTGAGATTGTATCAACATTTCATCTTTTTCACTAAAATGTGTATCTTGCAAGAAATAAATATTGTGGTTTTTTATTTTAAGATTTCTGAAAGCATCTTTCCTCTTATGGAAGTCATTAAGCCCTTGGCAGTTTACTGATAGTATTTTTAACTTGTTTTCTTTAAGTGCTTTGTTGTCCATTAGGATTATTTAATAATACTTTACCCCTGCAGAAGACAGTTAAAAGAGATATATACTGTATAGAAGAGAAAAAAGTGCTATGACATAGCAAAGGTGTTGATTCGGCGCATGAATTGGTTTTGTTTATCATTTGTAAACATTGGCATGCTATACAGCTGCCGATAAACCTGTATATGTTAAAGTTATGTTCAGGTAGAGTTAAGAAAAAGTTTGAAAAATAATACATTTTATGGAAACATACAGGAGGTATCAAACACATTCCCTCCTATTTTAATAAGAATATATTTAAGGGAGACAGGCTGCATTGTATAAAGTATTATCCTATGCAAACTCTAGTGCAAATTACAGTCCTGCAACCTATCAATCTAATAATAGTGTAAAAAAAAAGCACAGTCGTTAATTAACTCGGAAAAGGAGAATGCATTTCCTACCACCTACGGACTAGTTGCTGAATATGTAATGTTTAATAAACAAATAGAAATGGGTAAAAAAAAAGGTAGAAATCATTCCTCGTTAGAGCAGCTTTAGTCAAGCTACCTGCCAATAAGCTTCCTGCCAGTAACAATTCTTAGCGTATTTTTATCGACTATTTTTAGAGACGTCCGATCCCGATTGCATTGTATAGTAACATAAAAGGGCGCCTAGGGCCCAAACTAGGAGGTGTGCCATCTAGCCGAGACCGGTTCTTTTGGGGTACGGATGTCCTCTGACGGAATCCGGTCTCAAAAGAGGCGATATAAGCACCGATTTCCGGCGCCAGGGCGCTGAGTTGACCCTTCCATACCTTATTGTAGGGTCTCTATACAGGGCGCATAGCGCCCAAACTAGGAGGTGTGCCATCTAGCCGAGACAGGATCTTCGGGGGTACGGGTGTCCCCTGACGGAATCCGGTCTCAAAAGGGGCCATATTGACACCGATTTCCTGCGCCAGAATGCTGAGTTGACCCTATCATACAGGTTCAATACATTATTGTAGGGTCTCTATACAGGGCGCATAGCGCCCAAACTAGGAGGTGTGCCATCTAGCCGAGACCGGATCTCTGGGGGTACGGGTGTCCCCTGACGGAATCCGGTCTCAAAAGGGGCCATATTGACACCGATTTCCGGCGCCAGGGTGCTGAGTTGACCCTATCATACAGGTTCCATACATTATTGTAGGGTCTCTATACAGGCGCCCAAACTAGGAGGTGTGCCATCTAGTCGAGACCGGATCTCTGGGGGTACGGGTGTCCCCTGACGGAATCCGGTCTCAAAAGGGGCCATATTGACACCGATTTCCGGCGCCAGGGTGCTGAGTTGACCCTATCATACAGGTTCCATACATTATTGTAGGGTCTCTATACAGGGCGCCTAGCGCCCAAACTAGGAGGTGTGCCATCTAGCCGAGACCGGATCTTTGGGGATACGGGTGTCCCCTGACGGAATCCGGTCTCAAAAGAGGCGATATAAGCACCGATTTCCGGCGCCAGGGCGCTGAGTTGACCTTTCCATACATTATTGTAGGGTCTCTACACACCTCCTAGTTTGGGCGCTAGGCGCCCTGTATATAGACTCTATAATAATGTATGGAACATGTATGATAGGATCAACTCAGCGCCATGGCGCCGGAAATCGGTGTCAATATGGCCTCTTTTGAGACCGGATTTCGTCAGGGGACACCCGTACACCCGAGGATCCGGTCTCAGCTAGATGGCACACCTCCTAGTTTGGGCGCTAGGCGCCCTGTATAGAGACCCTACAATAATGTATGGAACCTGTATGATAGGGTCAACTCAGCGCCCTAACACCGGAAATCGGTGCTTATATCGCCCTTTTTGATACCAGATTCCGTCAGGGGACACCCGTACCCCAGAGGATCCGGTCTCGGCCTGATGGCACACCTCCTAGTTTGGGCGCTAGGCGCCCTGTACAGATACCCTACAATAATGTATGGAACCTGTATGATACGGTCAAGTCGGCGCCCTTGCGCCGAAAATCGGTGCTTATATTGCCCCTTTTGAGACCGGATTTCGTCAGGGGACACCCGTACCCCCGAAGATCCGGTCTCAGCCTGATGGCACACCTCCAAGTTTGGGCGCTAGGCGCCCTGTATAGAGAACCTACAATAATGTATGGAACCTGTATGATAGGGTCAACTTAGCGCCCTGGCGCCGAAAATTGGTGCTTATATCGCCCCATTTTGAGACCGGATTCCGTCAGCGTATACCCGTACCCCCAAGGATCCGGTCTCAGCCTGATGGCACTCCTCCTAGTTTGGGCGCTAGGCTCCCTGTATACAGACCCTAAAATAATGTATGGAACCTGTATGATAGGGTCAAGTGAGAGCCATGGCGCCGGAAACCAGTGCTTATATCGCCACTTTTGAGACCGGATTCCGTCAGGGTACACCCGTACCCCCAAGGATCCGGTCTCGGCTTAATGGCACACCTCCTAGTTGGGGCGCTAGGCGCCCTGTATAGAGACTCTACAATAATGTATGGAACCTGTATGATAGGGTCAAGTCAGCGCCCTGGCGCCGAAAATCGGTGCTAATATTGCCCCTTTTGAGACCGGATTCAGTCAGGGGACACCCGTACCCCCGAAGATCCGGTCTCAGCTTTATGGCACACCTCCTAGTTTGGGCGCTAGGCGCCCTGTATAGAGACCCTACAATAATGTATGGAACCTGTATGATAGGGTCAACTTAGCGCCCTGGCGCCGAAAATTGGTGCTTATATCGCCCATTTTGAGACCGGATTCCGTCAGGGTACACCAGTACCCCAGAGGATCCGGTCTCGGCCTGATTGCACACCTCCTAGTTTGGGCGCTTTGAGCCGTTTTAAATTTCTATATAATGCAATCGGGTTTGAAAAGCTTTAATTCATAGTCGATAAAAATACCTGGAAATTCGTTATTGGCAGGTAGCTTATTGGTATCACAACACTATTTTTTCGAAGGTTCACGTCAAAACATGGCTGAGTGAAAATAATTCCCGAATTCCCCTTCGTTTTTAGGAGTTTTCCGCCAGCGACAGGGACTGTACTTTTTTATGATATAAAAAACAACATGTAAAATGCCTGATTTTCTACCTATGTAAAAATACGAGGTCGCTTGAGTTTTTGATGCCAGTTGTGCCAGGCAGGGAGGTGAAAGGGGTCGGACATGATTTTCAAGCACATGTGTAACTTTGATGTAAACAAACTCTCGTGCCTTTGTGGATGGCTGTGTGTTTTTTGCTACTAAATTGGTTAGGAACAATTGTTTTAAAAGTTGTAAAGAGGAATTTTCCCACAAGTTTGTTTTAAACTTGCTACCCGTATCTAAAGTTGCGTAATTTTGGTAAGAATATATAGTAAAAATAAATAGTGTTGTGCAACCTGAAGGAAAATTTTTATGATGTGTTTTAAGTCATAAAGTGGAGTTTTTTGGCGTTCTATCGATGTGTGTAGATTAGAAATCACCAACAATGAGCCTTTGTGGCCGGCACCTCTCTTATTTTGCTGTCAATGGCGCATACAAAATTAGCCCAGATTTCCTCTGAAATTTCGTAGAATATCAAACAGCGACCCGATTATAGTGTATCGGACCGTCCAAACTGCCCCAAAAATATACAGCAGTTTATCCAGAAAGTTGGTTTTATCGTCGTAAACCAAAGAAGCTTCTATGTAATACGAATTTTGTGTAAAATGAGTTATTTAGACGCTTGTATGGTATACAGAATCTATAAAATTATGCCCCTAAAACGCCAATATTAAAGTGACATAGAAAGTTAGCTATGATTCAGCACCCGCATTAGTTTTATTAGAACACGACAATGCTAATTTAGATGAAAATACACGCCAATTCTTTAAAATTGAATAATATAACGGCAGTTTTTGCAACCCCTCCCCCAAAAGGCAGGGTTCCCTAAACTTGTACATGTATATATTCTCGGGTCGTCATGATATAAACAAGTTTGCATTGTCTTGTGAATAGACATGCATATTTGCACAAATTAGAACCAAGAAAATCATTCAAAATTAACACCCCGTGAAATTACATACAGTATAACTTTTAACATATGTTCATAAATCAGAGGCCACCGCGAGCACCATGGTTTTAATAATCGCTCATAACTTTTTGATATAGCTACAGAATTCAGTAAAACTTTCCACATGTGTTCCACAATAAATGTTTTTGTGTTTTCAGATTTTATTTTTGCGAGTGTAAAATAATATATTACTTGAAGAAAATTTTTATGATGTGTTTTAAGTCATAAAGTGGAGTTTTTTGGCGTTCTATCGATGTGTGTAGATTAGAAATCACCAACAATGAGCCTTTGTGGCCGGCACCTCTCTTATTTTGCTGTCAATGGTGCATACAAAATTAGCCCAGATTTCCTCTGAAATTTCGTAGAACATCAAACAGCGACCCGATTATAGTGTATCGGACCGTCCAAACTGCCCCAAAAATATACAGCAGCTTATCCAGAAAGTTGGTTTTATCGTCGTAAACTAAAGAAGCTTCTATGTAATACGAATTTTGTGTAAAATGACTTATTTAGACGCTTGTATGGTATACAGAATCTATAAAATTATGCCCCTAAAACGCCAATATTAAAGTGAAATATGAAGTTAGCTATGATTCAGCACCCGCATTAGTTTTATTAGAACCTGACAATGCTAATTTAGATGAAAATACACGCCAATTCTTTAAAATTGAATAATATAACGGCAGTTTTTCAACCCCTCCCCCAAAAGGCAGGGTTCCCTAAACTTGTACATGTATATATTCTCGGGTCGTCATGATATAAACAAGTTTGCATTGTCTTGTGAATAGACATGCATATTTGCACAAATTAGAACCAAGAAAATCATTCAAAATTAACACGCCGTGAAATTACATACAGTATAACTTTTAACATATTTTCATAAATCAGAGGCCACCGCGAGCACCATGGTTTTAATAATCGCTCATAACTTTTTGATATAGCTACAGAATTCAGTAAAACTTTCCACATGTGTTCCACAATAAATGTTTTTGTGTTTTCAGATTTTATTTTTGCGAGTGTAAAATAATAGATTACTTGAAGGGAAATTTTTATGATGTGTTTTAAGTCATAAAGTGGAGTTTTTTGGCGTTCTATCGATGTGTGTAGATTAGAAATCACCAACAATGAGCCTTTGTGGCCGGCACCTCTCTTATTTTGCTGTCAATGGTGCATACAAAATTAGCCCAGATTTCCTCTGAAATTTCGTAGAATATCAAACAGCGACCCGATTATAGTGTATCGGACCGTCCAAACTGCCCCAAAAATATACAGCAGTTTATCCAGAAAGTTGGTTTTATCGTCGTAAACCAAAGAAGCTTCTATGTAATACGAATTTTGTGTAAAATGAGTTATTTAGACGCTTGTATGGTATACAGAATCTATAAAATTATGCCCCTAAAACGCCAATATTAAAGTGACATAGAAAGTTAGCTATGATTCAGCACCCGCATTAGTTTTATTAGAACACGACAATGCTAATTTAGATGAAAATACACGCCAATTCTTTAAAATTGAATAATATAACGGCAGTTTTTGCAACCCCTCCCCCAAAAGGCAGGGTTCCCTAAACTTGTACATGTATATATTCTCGGGTCGTCATGATATAAACAAGTTTGCATTGTCTTGTGAAAAGACATGCATATTTGCACAAATTAGAACCAAGAAAATCATTCAAAATTAACACCCCGTGAAATTACATACAGTATAACTTTTAACATATGTTCATAAATCAGAGGCCACCGCGAGCACCATGGTTTTAATAATCGCTCATAACTTTTTGATATAGCTACAGAATTCAGTAAAACTTTCCACATGTGTTCCACAATAAATGTTTTTGTGTTTTCAGATTTTATTTTTGCGAGTGTAAAATAATATATTACTTGAAGAAAATTTTTTATGATGTGTTTTAAGTCATAAAGTGGAGTTTTTTGGCGTTCTATCGATGTGTGTAGATTAGAAATCACCAACAATGAGCCTTTGTGGCCGGCACCTCTCTTATTTTGCTGTCAATGGTGCATACAAAATTAGCCCAGATTTCCTCTGAAATTTCGTAGAACATCAAACAGCGACCCGATTATAGTGTATCGGACCGTCCAAACTGCCCCAAAAATATACAGCAGCTTATCCAGAAAGTTGGTTTTATCGTCGTAAACTAAAGAAGCTTCTATGTAATACGAATTTTGTGTAAAATGACTTATTTAGACGCTTGTATGGTATACAGAATCTATAAAATTATGCCCCTAAAACGCCAATATTAAAGTGAAATATGAAGTTAGCTATGATTCAGCACCCGCATTAGTTTTATTAGAACCTGACAATGCTAATTTAGATGAAAATGCACGCCAATTCTTTAAAATTGAATAATATAACGGCAGTTTTTTAACCCCTCCCCCAAAAGGCAGGGTTCCCTAAACTTGTACATGTATATATTCTCGGGTCGTCATGATATAAACAAGTTTGCATTGTCTTGTGAATAGACACACAAATTTGAATTTGCACAAATTAGAACCAAGAAAATCATTCAAAATTAACACCCCGTGAAATTACATACAGTATAACTTTTAACATATGTTCATAAATCAGAGGCCACCGCGAGCACCATGGTTTTAATAATCGCTCATAACTTTTTGATATAGCTACAGAATTCAGTAAAACTTTCCACATGTGTTCCACAATAAATGTTTTTGTGTTTTCAGATTTTATTTTTGCGAGTGTAAAATAATAGATTACTTGCAGGTATCACAACACTATTTTTTCGAAGGTTCACGTCAAAACATGGCTGAGTGAAAATAATTCCCGAATTCCCCTTCGTTTTTAGGAGTTTTCCGCCAACGACAGGGACTGTACTTTTTTATGAGATAAAAAACAACATGTAAAATGCCTGATTTTCCTACCTATGTAAAAATACGAGGTCACTTGAGTTTTTGATGCCAGTTGTTTAGGCAGGGGGGTGAAAGGGGTCGGACATGATTTTCAAGCACATGTGTAACTTTGATGTAAACAAACTCTCGTGCCTTTGTGGATGGCTGTGTGTTTTTTGCTACTAAATTGATTAGGAACAATTGTTTTAAAAGTTGTAGAGAGGAATTTTCCCACAAGTTTGTTTTAAACTTGCTACCCGTATCTGAAGTTGCGTAATTTTGGTAAGAATATATAGTAAAAATTAATAGTGTTGTGCAACCTATTGGCAGCTAGCTTGACTTTAGTGTTAGAGGAAATCAAACCGGATGTTGGTATGTATACGGTAAAAATAGAATAGAACCGATACAAATACTTCCGGAATACAAAACCGAACAAACCCAGAGACCAGAAAGTTTCCGGACTGTAATTTTGTTTTAAAAAAAAAACGAAAAAAAACCATTAACTTAATATTATTATATACTTTTTTTCATTTAACGTCAATCAACCGCCTAAATCTACGTAATGTTTAACCATTTCTGTGCCACAGGGCCTATTTGGGCCTATTTGAATATCTACGTTAAGTGCCACATGGCCTATTTGGGCCTATGGCAATTTGAAAAAATATACATTAAAATAAAAAAATATATATTAAATGTATTCAGGTTCTGTTTTTCATTATTGATTTTTTAAATTTGTATCAATATACATCGTATGATCTATGTGTTTAGTGAAATACTGCTGATAACGTCACAACGTAAAAAATGACATCATAATAATAACGTCACTACGTCAAACAGCGCCAACACTTCGTCTGCGTTTTACCATGCCTGGCGTATGGTTTTTGTGAATAGATCACCGTCAGAACCGGAAAATAATATCTGTCCTAATGCACAACCTGGACCAAAGGATAGCCCCCCCCCCCCCCTCCCCCCTCAAGAGCAAGACCAATCTTACTTTTTCCTACACTGCCATATAAACCTTGGGCTCGTTAACATAACTGACTTTTGACCAAAATCTATCTTAAGACCAAAAATTTTTTGTAATATCTCATCATAGCTCATAAAATTGTCATATCTTAGGGTAATCTTAAATACTGTCAAAATACAGGTCTTAAGTCCAACTTAAACATCGCGAAAGCAAATACTTTAGTCCACCACCGAAGGCCGAGTATAATTCGAGTGTGCGCGACTTTTTTTATTTTCATGCTGCCGTTAGTGCTGATTAATAAAATCAAATAAAACACATCGGTAATACCTTGCGTTTTTTTTTTAAATCTAAAACATAAATCAGATAAAAAGCAACTACATACAGCATCGATCTCTGGTATTGTATAATATGCAAGAAATCGAGAGAATATGAATCGCATGAAGGAGACTGTCCTAGAACAAAATTTCAGCCAGATGATCAACATTAAAAAAATTCCATCTGGTGACATTTTACTGTAATTTTCATGCATGTGAAAGAGCAAAACTGAATCTTTGGACAGAAAAACAAGAAATGCATATAATAACTTATTTGGAGATAATGGTGATGCTTCTTCAACCGTGTTCAGATCAAGACTTCAGTGCACACCCCCACCCCCGCGTGCGCGCTTCAAGTCCTATTGATACCTTTTTTGTATCTTTTGTCTCCTTCTTCAGAGCATTTCAAACAGAGACATTCTTTCTTGAAACTAAATTTATACTGTGTCTCTAAAATTGGACACCGCACATCATAAACATTTAATTTTCACATTGATGGTTCTGACTGCACGGACTTTCAAGTCATTACCTGTTTTATGGTCACAAAGAGCATCTACTGTGTGTACAGGCGCAAATATAGTGGTAAACGAAGGAAAGATTTCTAGGAGTGTAATATACTTTATGAAAATACTTTTTATTCTTTCAGTTTATGTATAATTTTAGTATATAAAATATATCAATGTTTTAATCACAAAATTTTATCATTATTATATTTTAGACAACTCAGTAGGTCAAGCGGATTTAATCACTAAAACAAACTGTAAGACCACAAGTTGGTAATAAAAACCCTCCTTAGCTCCAATCGAGATATAGAATCGTAAATGTTTTGCATTTCATAACTGTTATATTTCATCGTATGATGATGAACTAAGTGTAATCGTTAACTTTCTTAGGTCTATATGGTTTTTGATTCTTTGAATATTAGAACTATAATATAAATCACAATCGTAGTTGTATCGATAAATAAGATAAGTTATTAGAGAACAAAATTATACATCTTTTTCGGAGAGGTCAAACGTTTAAAAATGACGATCGTTATTGTCAATATTACACGTATGATGTGGTAAAAGTTTTTACTTTGTATGGAATAAAATGTAAAAATTAAGATAGTGTTCACCTGTCCGAGAAAAGGAAGATTTTAAAACATACAAATAATTTAAAGCTACAATTTAATTTGGCTATGAGAGTATCAAATATTTTTCCATACAGACCAAATCTGTTAGAAATATGCATATTTACACAAGCAAAATTCGTCTCCTTTCAAAGTTTGAATTATTTAAAGTACATAAAAAACAAAACAAACAAACCAACTCCATCTTGGGATATTAAGAAACGGGAACCGCTTGGTTTTGTTCCCCAATGATTGGGTTTATTCAACCCACATGTGATGTATCGATTGTATACAAAACACTTCTCCAAATATTAGTGAATAAAATGTACCGACGGTTAATTTTTATTTGAATTTTTTTCAAAGTCGTAATACAACCATTCCCGCCTTGACCTCAGCAGCGAATTTTATTATGAAACGACAATTTATGTCGTTTGTTTTTGTAAATAAATTGTCTACATCATTTTTTCATTAAAATATGGCTTATTTGACCTGGAAAACAACTGCAATGTCTATTAAGATACACATACATAGCATAGCCATCGTATAAAAGCGAACACAAAATTTTAAATGAAATCGGGCATAGCAGCTTTAAAAATTTCACGATAAGCCTATATATTATTCTATTTACGAAATCATTAATACAGTCATTTGGGGTATTTTGAATAACACTTTTTGTTCAACTTGATTGTAAAATATGTGTAAAAACGTTCGTTGTTTTGGTCCAACAGAAAGATCATACTCGTTTATGTGCGGACCTAGACTATTCCTTCTACCTCTTGGAAAATTCAAATTAATAAGATTACATAGCAAAATTCCCGAAATAGGCCTTAAACCCCCTATCCAGCCTTGGAAAACAAAATTATCCCTCGGACACCCCCTGGAAATGTTTTCTGGATCCATGCATGCGGTAACAAACATACACTGTATCAATTTTCTCGCTTAATAAGGCAATAATATACAATGTAATGAGAAATGAATATTGAACAGCGTTTTCATCACACAAATGCCCTTTACTGAGGTTACCGAGAAGATTTTAATCACAAAATAATTTATTAATGTATGTTATTTGTTCTTTAAACTCTCTATACATAAATCACTGGCGTCGGAAGCAAATTGAGAGTGGAGGCGGGGGGGGGGGGGGGGGGGGGGGGGGGGGGGCTTAGACTAATCCTCAGAAATATTGACAAGCAAAATAAAAATAAAAAACAAATTCCCAAAATCATGAAAATCCTAATCCATGGGGGGAGGGGGATACGTATACTTCCAACAAAAAAGAATTAATTCTTACCTTCCAAAACATTTTTTTGGGGATCATGATATTCCTAATCCGGGGGGGGGGGGGGGGGGGGGGGGGGTAGTAGTATACCTATACTTCCCAAATATTCTTACCTACCAAATAGAATTATTTCCCCCCATCATGAAATTCCTAATCCGGGGGGGGGGGGGGGAAGGGAGGGAGGACTAGTATGCCTATGACTCCAACTTCTCAATGTTTTAATCATTTCAAGGTAAATTTATGAACAATGATTCCTGCGAGAAAAAGTGGGGCTAACTTTGCAAAAAAATGATTGGGGCTAAGCCACCCCTACCCCCCCCCCCCCCCCCCCCCGATTCCGACGCCTATGTAAATAACATTGCAGGTGGTGACTGTTGGAGAGTTTCATTTGTTCATGTTTTGTACATTGCAGAGCGATACATCAAACTTTCTAAAACACAGAAAACGGGGTGATTCGAAATACCCCAAATGACTGTACAAGCATAAACTTGGATGGGCGTTTATGCTTGCGCGATTTCATAGAAATGATTATTAAAGCGAACAAGGAATTGCCTACCAATCTAGCACAGTCATTCTTTGTCTGTCTGTCTGTCTGCGTATCTAACACACATTAAAAATCCATTCCTTTTTGCAAATTTCTTAAACTGCATCATGATAAACCTTTACAGCTGCAGCCAGCAATACCCGCCTCTTGACCACTAACATATTTGCGTTATACTGATTAATTAGTTTTTGAAAATTATCCGCTATTAATGACAATGATTGTTACAAAAATATCGTATTAATGATGCAAACAGGCTCTAAAACAATGTAAGTTGGTTATATAAAATCGTTTTACAACATTTGGTGTTTTGCTTAATTACACATATATTTTACTGTTGATCTAATATGGTTTGTACATGGTCAGAAAATCCCATACGGTGCGAGACCGAATGAAGATGTTTTAAAAATAAATGTCCACATTATTCGGGGGGAAAACTTAGTTATTGCTATTTAGACCATATACTTTCGTGATAACTATTTGATAATCCCGCCCCATCAACTGAAGATTTTTTGTTCCATTTTTCACAATTTGAGGGAAACTCTGGTGTGAAAAACATGATTAAGTTTGCAGTGCATGTCATAAGGTTAGCAAAATAGAAATCCGATAATTTATGAATTTTTTTATGTAAACCTACATAAACTCTCTCTCTCTCTCTCTCTCTCTCTCTCTCTCTCTCTCTCTCTCTCTCTCTCTGAAATAAGATATATATTTTTATCGTGAAATTTATGTCTCATATATATACAAACAAAGAAATAAGAGATATATGCGTTAGATCTTATAGAATTAATTACAATTTCAATGATAAAAAATTCACATGTATGCGTGGATTATAATAAGAGATTGACAGGATAAGAAAGTGATTATTTTAAAAACTGCACGTATTTGTTAAAGCTTTGGAACATGCATCATTAATGAAGTAATTCATATTTTTTGAAAGACGTGGTTTTCTTTACATTTCTTTTTCAATTAGCGACGCTAAAAAAAGAAAGAAAAAAAAAGAATGGCGTAACGTCTTATTTGAAATGACAGAGAAAAAGATAAAAAGCCATTGTTTTCGATCATAACATTAGAAATTATCCATGAAACACAAAACTGCATCCCGCAACGCTAAAAAAAGGTACGGCGCGGTGTGTCAGATTGCTTCGCGTCACAAAGGTTTACACATTGATCCGATAGATTTTTTCGGCGTTAGTCTCGTTCAACCAGACGCTCGGCTGTCTCCGTAAATCTCCGACGAGCAGAGAGGCTCTCTGCTCGTCGGAGATTTACGGAGACAGCCGGAGATTTACGGAGACAGCCGAGCGTCTGGTTGAACGAGACTATTTCGGCGTCAGTAAATTTTGACCCACAATTCATAGTACCAATGGTTTCCAACCTCACGTTCCAAACTCACGTTCTCCCGAGAATTAAAGTAAAACCTTTGAAAAGCTTTTAAGATGTGTAATTTTAAGAACATCATGCTTTTTAAGTAAATAAAACAGTATACTTCGCACACTTTTATTTCTCAGGGGAATTTTAAAGAGTAAGACGACACTTAACCAACGTCAGCTTTGACGTCACAATAAGCACTGATAAGGGGAAATTGCTCTAACCGAAGATATTGTAAATCTGCTGAAATGACCAAAATCCTCTCAAAATCTTGCAAAGGCTAAGCTAAAGAACAGCTGACGAAAAAGGACATTTCTTCAGATACAGGAAACAGTTGTAAATTGCACTCATTTGGATGAATGCTCACATTTATTTTATTCACTATAATTACGGTAATTTCCTGAAACGTATAGCCCACGTAGCAGTGCCTTTTTTTAAAGGTGGTGGGTGGGTGGATGGCAGCCTCATCCAAAAAATCTTTGCAAACAAAAAGAAAAAAAAAATGAAAATTCTAATCCTTCAGGTCTTTATTTTCACTTCCATTTATTACATGCCGGGGGGGGGGGGGGGGGGCAACACCAGCAACACCATGTTCTTTTTACATGATAAGCAAACATTTTTAAGCGTAAATTAAATAGAAAATTAAACAAATTTTTTTTAAAAAGTGGAGGGGGTAAATCCATGGTAAGTCGATTTTCTATGTATAAATTGACAAAAATGAAATATTTTTTTAACATGATGGGGAGCTCTATGGTGAGTCAAGTTTTATATGTAAGTTTAAGAAAAAAATGTCTACTGCAAAAAAAAAGGGGAATGAACTGACGTTGCAATCACTTTAAAAGAGGAGATACAGTGCATTGAATATTTATATATTAAAATCTTTATTATTCAACAACATTGTATCTGAGATTAAACTACTGTTATACATATAAATAAATTATAACAAATCTTATAAACTATGAATAATGAAAATTTACTGAAAAATAGGTACTATGTTTTATATTTTTGCATTCAAATTTACGTTGTTAATTTTATTTTATTGATTTATTATAATTCATTGTTTGATAACATGCTGTGCTCGCCCCAACGGTCGCACCGTAAAACATATTAACATCTTTTTTGACGTGGCAGCGAAAGGGTTAAAATTATGACGTCACGTCCCATAAGAACACACAGTGTAATAAAAATATCAAAAATTTATCTCATGAGTAATATCAACTGCATATTTTAGATAAACATGTGAATAATAAATAATAAATAGAGAGAGAGAGAGAGAGAGAGAGAGAGAGAGAGGGGGGGTATTGCGAGAGAGAAATTGCGAGAGAGAAAAAAATATTAGTGTGTATTTTACCTCCCACTATGTTTTGTGCATATGCACACAGTTCTAGTGTCTGGTTGACGTATGGGTTGATGACACAATGGTACACAAGCCTCTCGGGTTCACTACACTGTTTGGCAGGGACATCACACTTCTTCATTACTGCAGCCTCCCTCCATCTCTCCTCACTGTCAGGACAACCATTTACAACTTGCACTGTTGACCTTGTTACTTCACATGAGTTACTGCCGGCTACCAATGTCTGTAAAATTTATCAAAAATATAATTGGACTGATGTTATATTCATTCAAAAAAGGCACTTCTTCAACATAGCTCCACTTTTGATAAATTTATTTGTTGAATGTCAAATTAAAATTCAGGTTTGAAAACACACACGAAACAAGTTTTGAATAATTTAAAACTGACATAGATGTGAAGTCTACTTTGTCATTTGGACAGATAAATGGGGCTGAAAACAGCCAGCCCAAAAGATTTGAAACAGATCGTCAGAATTGATTTGTTAGTCACGATCGATTTTTTTTATAACGTTTTATGACACATACGAGAATTCAGAAGTAAAAAATCACAAATTGCGGGCCTGAGGAATAATTGTGCTTGCGGGTGGGTGTGGGGGGGGGGGGGGGGTTCAAGACCTATTTTAAGTATATTTACTATGTTAATTTCAGAAAGTTTAACCCTCCCCTCCTCTAGATCCGCTCATGAGGCTGAGCATTTAACAGTTTACATTGCCCACATATATGTAGTTACATCATTTTATATTGGGTTTAAATCCTTACAGTATATACACGTACAAATAAATTTTATAGAAAATATTAGCATAATAAAATCCCAAAAACATGCCAGTCATTTTGACGATTTTTTCTACTATTTTTTTTTAACCGGTCATTTTTTTAATTTGTTTATTTACAAATTTTCATGAACATATGTTTATTTACAGGGTAAATGTATATTCATACTTCTGCATGCGTGATTAGAAGAGTAATTCGCACTTACTTTGAAAAACTAAATGTAAAAAAGCGGACGTCAACTGATTGTCGTAAATAACCTTAGGGTGTGAATTCGCTGGGAAACGGTTTGATTAGGAACCGTTTAACAGTAGTTCCGGTAAAGTAACGAATGTAAACAAGGGCGAACAAGGATCAAAGTTTTAAAAGTTTTAACGTCAGACGTTCCTTATATAAATCCACCAGAAAGATAGTGTCAAGAACGATCTTAGAAGTAGAAGCATTATATATGTATTCAGCAACTCTTTAAACAAACCATAGGCCACCTCTTGAAAATAATAACATCAATAACTTTACTGCTCAATGGAATGCAAATACCAGATGTACAATGTACATTATATACTTTAAGTTGATAAAACTGTTGAGAAAATTGTGATGAACATAAAAGAATTTACAGAACAACATCTACAGTATACAACACTTAATTATTCTGCGAATGCAACGCGACCAAAAATGTAAGTAAATCACTTGTTTTCATTGAAAGTTGTTAGTCTTAGTGTTGAAACCATGTTACTATATTGTAGCCTTTCATTGTGGTATTGTTCTCATCCTAATTCCAACTGCATTTTTTCATATGAAATTACAATGATAATGAACATAATAATATTTAAAGACTGGGGATTTTTTTTGTAACTACAACAAAATTAAAAAAAAATCAGAAAACAAATTGTCAATATAAGATCCATAAATCAACTAAAATCACATAAAATTTGGAATTTTGGGATGAGTATAAGTACAATGTAACATATTTCATCCAAATCCATCATCATGTATTGGTATTTGCATATACACACATGTATCAGTACATTGTACAGTATGTTGTACCTTCTTTTATTTTAAAAACAGCTCTGTTAATTTCTCACTATTCTTGTAGTTAATTCTCAGGCGTGCTTACTGATATTTTATTTTCTTGCATTGTGTCTGCTATTTTTAACTATAGTATCATTATCTTTGATTCTTCACCATATATGTATAACTTTAGCTGTAAACAACATTATTCTAAAGTTTCAGAGAAAGAGAGAGAGAGAGAGAGAGAGAGAGAGAGAGAGAGAGAGAATGACTGATCCTATATACATAACTTTTCATTTCTTTTCTGAACAGGACAGGACATTTAAATCTATTGAATATATTTTTTTCAGTTATTTCTTTATCAGTTGGTCTCCTTATTTGTCCAATAATGTCGTTTTGAACTTTCTTATTTTAAATAGATAATACGTCAAACAAAATGAATGTAAGTAGGGCTATAAATCAATAACATGGTGCTGAACACAAACAAAACTAGACATTACCTTTCGTATATTGAATAACTTCAATGATTTCTTATATAGCACTTATCTTTAAACTTCATAAGATATTTTAAAAAGATAAGACAGCTGACAAAGTCTACGAAATGTATGCCAATGTGCACGTCGACTACAAATAGATCGACAAACAAAACTGTAGTATATCTATAAATTATCATTTAAACAATCTGAGCAGAACAAATATAGTTTTCTTATCAACTTGGTATACTGTACAGGACAAGGTTTGTATGCAAGCCACGTTAAAGTCCAATCCAGAAAGATAAACAAATATTACTGAGGAGTTTAAAAATTTGTGATATCTACGGTTCAGTGGCCTCTACTTCAATTGATTCAAAGAAGGAACTGAGCACCATGAATTGATCAAAATTCAATTTGCATGCAAGAAGAAAATTATGAAAACAATCTGTTTGAGAGCAATATCTATAAATTATCATTTTAAAAAGCTTAGTGGGTAAAAATTTTTTTTTGGTATTACAGATACGTGTATCATGTCCAAAATCAAATTTGTACAGTTATGGCAGGGTATGATACTGAAAACTAAGATTTAAAAAATCAGTTTAAAAAAAATTATTGACTGGATTGTAATAACAAGAAAATTGTTAACAAAACCTATTTGTAATTCTTCCAGAAACTGCAAAACTTAATCGATAAAGCACACTAGGGTGTATACCTTGGTATGGTAACGCGTTTCGACCACAAAAAGCAAGTTGGGACAGTATACTTCACAAAATACATATGTCAAGGATTTTAAATAATCTTAAAGCATTCCTAATGCAAATCAATACTTATATATCTAGATTAAAGTAAATAGTTCAAGGTTTACAAAACCCAATAGATTGCATAATGAGAACAACTGAGTGCATATAGAGGTATTGTATCGCGGCGCGACCATCAAAAAGACAAATCGTCGAGAACTAACATGATATACACTTAGAGTTTTAAAGATAACCTTGAAACATTTTCAATGCAAATCAATTCTTAAAATATACTTAGTCTAGACATAAGTAAATTTTTAAAGGCTTCAAAGGAATTTAAATCTTTACAAATTCCAAGACACAATTTATTGAACAGTTTAAACTGAAGTTCTTAAAGTATGGTTATGTGTTTCAACCACTAACCAACACTTCTATGGATGAACTGTTATACATAAAAGTAGATGTATGTAATCTTATGTCAAGTTTTGACAGCATGAATTTAATGCAATAGCCATTTTTAGACCATTCATAAACTCCTGGAAATGACTGCCCATAAAAATGAAACTAAATATGTTTATTTTTTGTGGATAAAACTGAAAAAAGTCATAGTTAACAGTTTTTAGTGGATTTAATGAGTAATGTGTTGTAGCTGACTATCTTTCTTTTCCCCAACAAGACAATTAATTTAAATACATCATTCATCATGCATGTATAGTGGCAGGTAATAAAATAATAAAAAAGATTGTTTTTTACAATGTATTTTAGTCAAATGTTTGAGGATGTATTTGGTTCTAGAAGACTATAGAACCTCAATTGGCATTTAACATTTGCTTAACATTAATCAGCATGTAATATTTTCATTTTCAAATATAAAAAAATGTTACAATTATCGGATTATGTAAAACAAGATTACCTTCGCTTCTCTATGCAGGATAATGCAAACCATAAGTATTCTTATGCAAGAGTATACTTTAAAAACTCTCTTTTTCAACATTGTGCAAAAGTATCCAAATTATTTCCTTAAACTTAAGCATGTATGCACCTAGACAATTATTTTTCGCATGTTAATTTTTCGCATTTTACTCGATTGCGAACATTATTATTCCCTCCAAACTTCTCCCTTTTCTTTTCTTCTTTTTGAAAACTAGATTTGCAATATAATCAAAGGGTCAACTAAACTGAAAGTCCTCTCTAAAAACTTCTGTTAATAATATTTTGGAATTTCAAATTATGCAAAGTTTCGGTTTCGTTGCCACTGTCTTCCGGCTATAGATGCGAGTCTTGGTAAAATGGGTAGGCAAACCCGGGCCGGGGCAAAATGAAGGCCGGGGCAGATCAAAATTTTTCAATTTCCGTCGATAATAATTAACACATATCATTGAAATTTCTAGGATATATAACGGACCAGTATATATGTATTCGCTGCAAATATTGTTTCAGAACAATGCGTATTTTTGAATTTATCGACGATTGTTGATTTCCAAGTTGGTAAAATGGGTATGTTGCTCGCACTCGTTAGCAAACCAAAATGCGTAAGAAATGATAAATAATATGCAAAAACATTTTCAAGGTATAAACTTTTAATCAAACCACTAAAATCATACAAATATATTTCCATTCAAAATTTACTGACCAACGACTGTCTCGGAAGGGTTTTTATCGACACAAAAATGTTTATTTGTTTGATTTATATTTTTGGGATGTCGAGCCCGATCCGTTATGATTGCCACTCAAAATGAGCGGGAAACTTGAACACATTGTTTTATGAAGGCATACACATGGATATCGTTATTACGGGCTTTCAAAGGGCTGACCGTTATTGTTATGTTTGTCTAATTATTGTAACTGCGTTTCTGCGGGATAGTTTTTTTTTTTTTAAATAGAATTCATATTATGCTTATTTTAATGAATTAAAAAGTAAATTTGCACGAAGAAAGATGTTTTATACCTTTTAAAAATATACATTATTTTTGTTTTACTTTTACCTGTAAAGTAGGTCATAAAGTAGGCGCGTTTTTATTAAGACTATAATCTATTCAGAAAATTTCGGAGTTTTTCATGCCTTTCAAAACAATGTATCGGGATCGTTATACGGGACATACTAAAGACATGAAATACTAAAGACCTGAATGACATGAAATTGATATGAATTTCTGTGTGCTGCGTCAAATAAAATGACTATGTGTGCGTGTTAATTATATTTCCATGTGAAAAGAAGTAGACAAATATCATGGAATGACATCTATATCAATTATATACTGGAAATCTGAATTGATCTGAATGTTTGAGCTAACCTAATTTCTTTTTAACTCATGCAAATAAATAACCGTGATTAACTCCATAACCTGAAATATAGATAAGATTTATAATTCCATTTAGGAAAATAAATTACCCGGCTTATTTTTTACCTTCAAAATTATGCAGATTCTTCCGGATGAGCATGATCTTACATGTACCTTAAAAATAATCCATTTCTTTTTTATTATTTGGTCCCTTAAAATCACATAAACTAATGCATTAAGTTTTAATTCAATACAATGCAACAACAATTTAAAATGGTTTGAAATACATAATCTCAAAGAAAATAATAATGAGATGAACTTTGTATTAGAATAATATACAACTAATTATGTTCTCCATTACTTCATACTATAGCATTGATAATACAATTACCGTTAGAGATGCTTACAGTAACGAACTTGATTCTTGAAAATAGTTAAATGTTAAAGTTCAAAACGTTTTGCTGAAAATATTTTAAAATTTACCATGAAATTAGTACAAACAACTCGTTATTTTCTTCTTTGTGGTACGTTTTTTTTTTTATGTAAACAACCAATGAATTATATTTTTTGCGGCCCATTTGACGCTTGTGTACTTGTTTCAACAATATGATTTCTTGTATGTCTATGATAAAGATTAGATAAACATCTGCTATATCTGATCAAACGTAACCCAGTATGCCAATGTTCGTATCAAATATCTATATTTGCACTTTTCTGTACATGTAGTACATCTATACTATTACATTAAAATAATAGACTCGAATTGTTGAGCTTTAATATCGGAAGAGTTCTTTATTTTGTTTTATATATTTTAAACATCATTGGTACTTGAAGATTACCAATTTGTTTTTATCAATCAAGCTTCGCTAATTGATAATTAACGAAAAATTCTAAAAAAAACTTCCGGAAATCATCTGATTTTTTTGGATTTTACAATCTTGCGCATGCGCATTACATTCATGTTAAATCACAGGAGGTTCTTTTTATTTGATGGTTCCACAATATCACATTTGCATGGATAACTCAAAAACGATAAAACAAATACGTGTAAATTTTTATTGGAATTTTTTTTCTGTTCATCAAAGAAAAGACGGGAGACAACTCTAACACAGTGCATTTACTATAGAAATCCCGAGAGGTGTTGTGTAAAAAACGTTGTTGAAAAAATGTTGAATTCTGCAATTAAGAGAATTATACTTTTTGAAGAAAAGTATTTACAGCATCGAAATGGTTTGTTATGAACAATTTGATTGTTATTTTCAATGAAACTTTATTAATTTTCTCCAAAATCGTTTTGGAGCGATTCTGCAATTTTCTGCTACACTACGGGTATATGGTAGGCATTTTAACTGTGGTGAAGGCTTTTCCCGAGACACAGTTAGATTATTCCAACTCAGTAGAGTGTAGTGAAATCAATAGCATATTATTGTAGGTTTAAAGCTTGGTTATGCAAATATCAACAATATACGGTGTGTCGAGATATCTATTTCTTAAATGTCCGATGTCATATGCAATGTCAACCCGTGCACGAACGAGTCATAGTCTAGTGTATATGTATGTATTCTTGCTAACGTTCAAGTACCCAGAATTGCGGAAAAAATGCATTTGTCCTATTACGTACACTTTTCATGTAAGTTTACATGTAAGAAATTATATGCAGATCTCTGCACTTTTCATTTATTTAACTTTCGTATTTTATATTTCATTATTATCGATATCGTCGCATTTTTGACTGTAAATAAACCCTGTCCATGACCTTTGATTCACTGGAAATCAGGAACTCATTATTGCCGTTTTATAGTTTTTCGTCATTTTTCAGTAATCAATCGGTAAAGAGGCGAAACATTTGGAGAGGGCCTAACAATTTAAGATATAAGTTTAAGATTATAACATGATGAAAATATCAAATCAAAAACGAAATTAAATCATACTATGAACAAAATTGTTTTTGATGTCCCTTTAACCGCAAACACACAAACAGAGTCACATGTGCTCCACATGTCTCGAGACAAATGGATAATGAACAAAAAAGAAATACACTTTGTACGTGTCAAAATCTCTTTTAAAATTAGTTTTGTATCCGGTTGCAGACAAAATGGCGTCTTTAAAAAGTCTACAGGCACTTGGTTTTCTCAGTTGAATATTGTGAAATATTTTATTGAAATGATTTAGTTATTTATTTTACTCAATGTTTGAGGACGTATTTCGTTCTAGAGGACTATAACTTTAACATTATTTTATGAATTAGTAATTTTTCATCTATAATATTGTTTCATATTTAAGATGTGTAACAGTTATCATGAATTACAGACACAGTTCATTTAACAAGATTACCTTCGCTTTTCCATGCAGGATAATACACATCATAAGTATTCGGAGTCAATGGTGTACTTTGAGAACTCTTGTTTCCAGTGTTGTGAAAGGGCATCTAAATTATTCATTACAGGTATAGACAATTATAATATTTTTTTGTACTAATGCATGTTAATTTCTTGCATTAAAATTGGAAAACCGACCCTGTTAAAATCGAATAATAACAATATTAATCCCTGAGCGCTTTTGTCTGTTTTCCTTGATATATAAAATTTTGCACTAAAAGTAAGGATTCAACTTAAATCAGCTTCGATATAGAATTCCTCGTTTCATTTCGTTAGACTGGTTCTCTGCACCATACGTAAAAGTATAGGTGATAGCCGTCATATTGATGCGCCCTCTATCGCTATTATAATCAGGTAATTACAAGAACCCATGAGTCTATAAAATCAAACTGAATTTATTTGTGTTTCTTGTGTTGAGAAAATATTTGTTAATCTCAAACAAAACCAGTTTAAACAGTTGTTCGAGTGCTTTTTTATCCAAGCAAAGCTACAGTTTGTGATATGAGAGAACATTGTGAACTTCCCAAAATTAATTTGTAAAAATGTAGAAAATTTTAAGCGTAAGGATTGTTTAATGCTCCCGTGAAACAAAAGTATGGAAAATAAAGATATAGTTACTTGTATGTAGTAATACATGTACTAGTGACCGTGTTAAATTTTGCCGGTGCAAATGACCTCGAAAAGCCAATGACTGACCATATTTGTAGCTTTTCCGTTCTGGGTTACCGACATGTTTAAATTCTGCGTCAGTGCTAATTTGTATCAGCCACCAGAAGATCATTTACATTTGTTTTAATCGTAACTACTCGGTAATTTCCTTACCATACACATATATTTTTATCGGTTACGGAATTTGCGAGCGTTATCCGAATGCTGTCTGAAAATATATGGCGGACTATAGAGAACATTAGTTATTGATTGGTGATCTATATGTGTCGTAAATCTATTATTACATGCACATGCCAGACATGCAAGGTTAATTTTAAAATACAATTTATCGGATGATTTGGGATTTGTTTGTATATTGACCCCAATCCATCTAAAAAGGAGATAAGCGGGAAAGAACATATCATTTTATAAGATAAAACAAATATCCGCTAGATCATCAATTTTAGTATCGAATATTTTCAGTAATTATAACCTAAAATTAGTATATAAGATAATGTAAGCTTGTTAATCTTTTATCTAAAAATGATTACGACGGAGTTTAAAAAATGCACATGCGTGTGATGTGCTAGCGTTTTTTTTCCGAACTTTAATGCATGACCGAATCTTAAAATATTTCTTGATGTTTGATTTAAAGGGGAAGGAAACTAAAAATATGTTGTACAATAAATCAAATAATTATTATCTACTAAAATTGTAAATCGTAATTTTTCATTAAAAACCCCGGAACAATGAATAAATCAAGAAAATCGATCGCTTAATTTAAATTTCCCGCCGCCATGGGGGCTGCCATTGAACTTTAATCTATGATGTCACACCATCTATTCCGGTTTGTCTTATCAACTCAACATCATGATATTCGCTCTAAATGACAAGTTCTGGAAATTTTGAAACAGTATTGATTTGAGACCGTTCTTTTATCTTTGCAAACTACAAACTAACGTCAAATGGAGCATGTTCGTTGAAATCTAAAAGCGGAGGTTAGTGTCGGAGAAATATTCGCGTAAATGTGGAAATTGTCAACAGATGCCAAGTATCATAGAAAATGTCTGCCGTCGTTATTTCGACATGGTAATTCCGACTTTAAAGAATAAATTTTAAACATCCCGATTACAATTATAACATTTATTCAGTTAGCAAAGAACTTGACTTGGAATAAAAAAATTTAATCCAGGTCGTTTCCAACTTTGAATGATAGCAGATTAACAGCTGTCATTTACTTATAAAAATGCATATATTTATGCATACAATGATACATGTATTTATTTTTTAGATTGACGTGTGAACTCAAACATTATCAATTATTGAGTAACAGAAAGGTATAAACCAGCGTTAATTATATTCAGAGCACTGTGTACATTCATTTGTATATGTAAACCAAACCAGAATAGATGGTGTGACGTCAAAATAATTAATTTTTTTGGTTTTTAAAACAAAAGAGTTCTACAACATGTCAGCCTCTAGTAAATACGATTTCTCCAACTTCAAACGTTCATTAAAGCTTAATTAAGTATTTTATTTTCAAAACAGCATGACCACATTTGATAATTTACACACTTTATTAAAATAAATAAATTATGTTTTTGACTTTCCTTCCCCTTTAATTATTTTGTTTCTTTTCAGAATTATTTGGACTAAAAAAAAATAAATAAATAGAAAAAAAAAAACTACTTTAGTATGACTCTTAAATAAGCTCGTCCATATACTAACTTATATAACAGTGCTTTGTCCCAATTTATGATTTCTTTTTTATACCCCCGCTCCGAAGGAGAGGGGGTATACTGTTTTACCCTTGTGTGTCTGTCTGTCCGTCCGTCTGTCTGTCCGTCTGTCTGTCTGTCCGTCTGTCCGTCTGTCTGTCCGTCCGTAACAGAAATTTCTGTCGCATTTATCTCAGCAACTGTTTATCGCAGATGCTTGAAATTTTGACACAGTGTTTGTTAAGGCATGCCATATCGTGGGATATATTTTTGTACCAATCGGACGTCAACTTCCTGTTAAATGACGACTTTGCTTATTTTTTAACCAAAATTTTCAAACAAATTTTCGTCAAAGATTTCTCAGCAACTGTTGATCGCAGATGCTTGAATTTTTTACACAGTATTTGTATAGGCATGCCATATCGTGGGATATATTTTTGTACCAATCAGACGTCAACTTCCTGTTAAATGACGACTTTGTTTATTTTTAGCAAAACTTTTCAAACAAATTTCCGTCAAAGAATTCTCAGCAACTGTTTATCGCAGATGCTTGAAATTTTTACACAGTATTTGTATACGCATGCTATATCGTGGGATATATTTTTGTACCAATCAGACGTCAACTTCCTGTTTAATGACGACTTTGTTTATTTTTAGCAAAACTTTTCAAACAAATTTCTGTCAAAGAATTCTCAGCAACTGTTTATCGCAGATGCTTGAAATTTTTACACAGTATTTGTATAGGCATGCTATATCATGGGATGTATTTTTGTACCAATCGGACGTCAACTTCCTGTTAAATGACGACTTTGTTTATTTTTAGCCAAAATTTTCAAACAAATTTTCATCAAAGATTTCTCAGCAGCTATTTTTGGAGATGCTTGAAATTTTTACACAGTGTTTGTTTAGGCATGCCATATTGTGGGATATATTTTTGTATCAATCAGATGTCAACTTCCTGTTAAATAATGACTTTGTTTATTTTTAGCCAAAATATTCAAACAAATTTTCGTAAAAGATTTCTCAGCAGCTATTTATCGGAGATGCTTGAAATTTTTACACAGTGTTTGTTAAGGCATGCCATAATGTGGGATATATTTTTTTACCAATCGGACGTCATCTTCCTGTTAAATGAGTACTTTGTTTATTTTAACCAAAATTTTTAAACAAATTTTCCTCAAAGATTTCACAGCAGCTATTTATCGCAGATGCTTGAAATTTTAACACACTATTTGTTTAGGCATGCCATATTGTGGGATATATTTCTGTACCAATCGGATGCCAGCTTTCTGTTAAATGTCGACTTTGCTTATTTTGCATATTCACATCAGAGCGGGGGTATCACTAGTGAGCATTGGCTCACAGATATCTTGTTTTTTAACATTCTCTTTAACTAGTCAGGTTTTAATACACGAATTAAAATAAAACAGTCTGTGTATATTTTGTATTTCAAACAACATGAACATACTCTTGAAGATAATTGGGCAAACTTGCGTAATTTCAAATTGAGATAAAATGTCAACATTTAAAAAGGGAACTCGAAGTCTACTACAGTTATGCGAGTATAACTGGGATTGGGCAGTTTACGCTTTACGAGCCGCGAAACGGATGATAAAAAATGCGTAGATTAGTCGAACCAAAGCTATAGAGTATAACTCCGGTAGATATTGAGTTCATTACATACAAATTAGTTTTCTGTAATTTACTGTACAAATAAAGTGCGTTTCATTATTCTGTTCAAATTTCAAACGTATTGTCAAGCGGATTAGTGCGTTTTTGATGCGTGTATATTGTTCTTTCGGAAATGAATCATATCATGTTTCTGTTTTCAGTTATTGTCTGCAATATTTTTGTATTTATGTTTATTCATTTCTTATATTTACTTTTTTTGCAAATTATGGTAATATCATTGCTCCATATTTTCTTTTTTGTGTTGACCTAGAAAGTTGCTTCGATTAACGTAACAAAAAATAATTCAACAATGTTGCAAGTGTTTTATTAACATTTTCATAATAAATAAATATAACACTTTTTTTAAACAAGTTTAATTTATTTTGATGAAGTAATTTAAGAAATGTCCCTGTATACACAGGGGCCGAACCCGTTTTAACATTAATTTCAATGTAACCTGAATTGTAACATTGAAATTAATGTTAAAACGGGCTCGACTCTCGGGCTGTATAATTGTTAAAAACAACAACAAACAAACAATTAAAACAACCCCTTTCCTTAAAAAAAACGAAAACAAACAAAAAAGAGATTGCTGCTCGGCGGAATAGCCTACTATGATACTACTTCCGTTGAAGTTAAAGTCACAGAGGTTGGAGATTTGAAAAGAAAGCGATGAAAACCGAGTTACAGGTAAATTTTTACAGGGAATCGTACCGCAGGATTAGATTCAAGAGCATAATGTTTTTGTCGGAAATTTTAGAGACAGGCTACTTGTACGTGTATTTAATGTGCAAGTGTTTAGGTTAGCAAAATGTGTTATATTTGACACAGGCAATTTGCGATTTTGATCGGGATTTGTTGAAAAAGTCACACATGAACAATAGTTGAGTGTTTTTGCTACTTTTACAAATTGCAAATGTGTAATGTACAATTCCATATCAATCGCAATTAAGAATCTACTTTTTGGAAGTGATAAACTAACATTTCTAAATAACTTACTATTATTTGATAAAATTCATTTTTACATAAAAAGTACAAACATATTTAAGTCAGTGAGGTAAAAATGTACACATTATATAAAAAATGTATCAAAATGGGTAACTGACTTTGCTTACACTCCCTTCTTTTCATTTTTTTTATTGCTTATTTGTTCCCCCCTCCCACCCCCACCCCCTCCTCAAAAACTTTCCATTTTTTCTACTCTGTTATCAATATTTGTTAAGTTATTATTATATGTTTTTTCTTTTCTTTCTCATTTTTTTTCTACACTACATATCTTTTTATACTATTTTCATCATTAGCAATTAACCAGTATTTTTCTATTTTTTATTTTCCTATCATTAGCTATTTGTATTTTTTTTTTTGCACTGAACCTCCTACCAATGCTATTTATATTATTAATTTATTATACAAAATTCAGTTGCAATCAATATATATATATATATATATATATATATATATATATATATATATATATATATATATATATATATCATTATTATATAATTACTCATATTATACCTTGACTACAGGAGAGAACATAAATAGGCATTATGCCTGCTGTTCAATCCATGCACTTCAATGTATGTATATACTTGAATAAAATACTTCTTAAATTAAATTGGAAATGTAGAATTTTCAGTGATGCTTTGTTACGACGTTGACCGATAAACCTGATCTTACTTGAATCCTGAGCCATTCCTGATCAATTTTCCCCGTAATTTGTTACGTGTGTTTAAACGCAAGTCGGCCAGTTTGTCTAAATAGAAAATAGGCAATGACCAAGATTATTCATGCGTAACTGTGACCTTTAGACCCAGTCTATAGTTAGAAAATAGGCATACACTAGAATATAGTTCGGCATGCTACGCAATGTGAAAAAAAAGATTTAAAAAATATCTTTATGCTGACTATTTTTTTTTTAATTTTACTTTCAAAAAGGGTATTGATGAACATTGAAATGCTGTCTTTGCTACCCAGTCAGTGTTAAAGCACTACAATTAGACAGATTGTAAATTATGAACGTTTTTTTATACATGTAGATCAGATGCAAGTCAAGGTGACGATGATCAACGTACACTGCAAAAGTCATTGCCAATGTATAATATATCATTGTATGTTTTGATTAGGGAAATGATCTATTGATTACAGATTGATCTATCTGCGATGAAAATTGAATCATCGAGGATTTTTTGTATGTTTTAGTTTTTTTGTGTGTTTGTTTGTTTGTTACTTTGGTTTTTTTTAATTGATTGGCTATGTACGAGGGTTCGATTCCCTCCCTAGGCATACATGAAAAGACAGCTGGTGCAAAGCGGGCAGATAGTCTAGTGGCCCCACATAGTCAATATAGTATGTCTTCAAGGACAGATTTGATAAATTTTATAGGAAGATAACATTTTCTTATGCCTATTTGGCAGACTACAAAATTCCAGTCTATTTATGAATTAATCTTAGAATGAATTTGTATGCTAAACTGTCTGCGAGTTATTAAGTATCCCAAATTAAGTTTGGAGATTTGTATCTTCTTCTTCTTCTTCTTCTTCTTCTTCTTCTTCTTCTTCTTCTTCTTTTTCTTCTTCTTCTCACGTATGAAACAACTGAGAGGCCGAATGAAAACAACTTATCCTTATGCTTAAAAAAAAAGCGAGAAAAGAGCTAGATAGATTGCATCATCATGGGGATGGACTGCCAGAGCTGAATAAGACCTTATAAGGTTAAACAATATACATGTTTTGAGTTACATGATTAATACACCTTACATTTAACGTAAGCTAAGTCACATTGACTTAACATTAATGTTATGGAAACAACAAAACGCCATCCAACAACCCCAAACCACAGCGAAAACAAACGCTGCATAACGTTAAGAGTATCTCACTTTTTTACGAAGAGAAACAAGTCTAAAAAAAATTACACCGTACTACACGGCAAAAATACAAGTGCACCGTACTACAAGGAAACACTATAAGTATATCATGTATTTATTTCCTAATATAGAGCACACGCACTCGACACATGACATCACAGGAACACGCGCGAGCAGACGCCTATGTTTAACAGTTCTACTTCGTAAAATCAGTATATCAAAAAGTAACAAAAATACTTAATTTAAACCTAACAGCAATTTAAAAAGACTAAGCTGTAGTTAAATTACAAAAGTATCAAATAGTTTAACTTACACTAGTAGAAAAAAGGGTTTCTCAAAGTTTAGCTGCTAATACCCGCAATTGAGAAATCGTGGCCACTGTCGGCCAGGGCTGCAGTGCGGCAGTTTTAATATGGTACATGTAAATAAATAGAAAAAGAATTGACAATATTGTAGCTGGCAGAGTGTTCAGAGGGGTATACTACGGGTATACTACGGAGATACTAATACATAAACAATGCATCAATAGAAACTTCTTTCCGAGAACCACTGGGCCAATTTCAACCAAACGTGACACAAAGAATTCTTTGAGAATGAGTTTTCAAATTTGTTCAAATGAAGGACCAGTTCCTCTTGAACAGGAAGTGTATTAAGAAAGAGTGAAAAGGAGTTTGGTGTTTAAAAAAATCTTCTCCAGAACCACTGGGCCATTGTCAACCAAACTTTGAACAAACCAACCTTTGTTTTACCATGCCATATAATTTGTCCTATTATGATATAAAAGCCCTAGTTAATAGAATTGCTGTAGTACTTGTTTGTTAAACATTTCTAAAGATTACTAAAATAGGCACTGCTTTGATAATACATTCAAGTGTTTCCTCTAATGTTATAATTCAATATTGAGTGTTTCGTGTGTGTCAGTGGGAATCTACTAAGTGGAGAGAAGGAAGCAAAACAAAGCACAACTGCTAGTTATTCTAAAATGTAATTTCCTTTATCGGTGTGTCTGTTTTAACAACGTACTTTGATGAAACAGCTGTTTAGTGCAGTAAAATAATGTCGGATCCCATTTACAAACGTTTTATTTCTAATAATAAAATTTGAATACATATGGATACGGAATCAATTATTTTGTTTGATTACTTTTCGAAGATCGTGGTAAACCCTATTCCCATGATCTATGTCTCAAACAGTACATGTATATATTAAGATTCTACAGTTTTCATTTAGACTTCTGTACCAGTCACGATATATTTCTATCGTGCACATGTACATAAACGCATCACTGTCTGAAATGTTCACAACTGAATAGAAATATTCTACAAGAGTTATCAAAGGTTTATAATTCTATACTTACAAAACAATAAGTTTTTATGCATTTGTCGTTGAAAGTTAAAACAAGCTGTCCTTAACATGACAAGTTTTTTTTATGAAATATAGGCAATGCAGTCAATGATCACTTTAAACAATTTGACCTTTATGGTTGTTATACAATACAGTTTTCTATAATGTATAAAATTGTGCACATGTTCACTTCCTTCTCTTATATCACTTCTCAAATTTCATACATATATCTAACGAAATTATTATATAAGGATAAGTGGGTCTGTTTATTGATTATCTGTACAGGACGGACTTAAATACATCTCTGAATTATGCTCAATTGTAAAATCAATGATATGTACGATAATATCGTAATACATTTGTTTATATTTCAGGGATGGGGTAATCTTTTTGAACGTAATAAGTTACATTTTTCAAAGTAATTTGATGTAATTTCTAATTGAGTCTGCCTTCAAATACCAGTAATTGAATGTTTATAAATGCAATAAATATAAATATCTTTTATATTCAATCTTTTTTCAAACACATTTTAATTACTTTTTTCATGTTAAAATATTGAAAAGGTTAGTTTTCATGATGTATAGTTTGTATACCTGTTTGAAATGGGCTTGTGTTTATACAATAATTAAATGTATCATACTGTTTCATATGTTTGCACACCAAGACACACTGGCCAGGACAATGGTAAAGGTCTAATTTTGTTCTGGTGTGAACCCCTCTCATACCCAGGAACAAAAACAAATGAATACAAATTCGCTGTAGAAAAATATCGATCCAAGCATTAACTCAATTATACTAGATGAATATAATGCCTAAAAAGTGTTTACGAACAATTTAACATTTGAATTTAAAAAGCAAAATTTCAAAATATTGTCATGTAAAGTCGTGTATATCTCAACGCTTTTTTATATCATTGACATCGTTTCTTCAATTGAAATTGAACTGGTAAATTTTCTTACCTTGTAACTTTAAATCTGCAAATTATTTTCGTTATAAACCATTATGATTACACACACACACACACACACACACACACACACACACACACACACACACACACACACACACACACACTCTGAAGTTGACATTTAAAAGATTTTTTAAATACTGATAGACGTTTTTGCGATTTTGAGGTTTTCCAACAATCTGTCGGAATTCCCATGGAAACAAATTGTGCTTCTCCATTGGCTGACTTATTTTTATATTTATGTGTATCAGAATTGACTACAAAGAAAGAATAAACACATGCCGGGGTCTTTAACTCGACATTTATAGTTTGTCTCAGGATATTTCTGCAGCACATTTAACCGATTTTTAATATATATAAACATACCTGTGAAGGAAGTGCAATACAAATCGTTGAACGGGAAAACTATCTTCATGGACACGTTATCATTTTGCACTCGGAAAATATATCGGAACGAAAACAGATTTCAACCCTAAAGTATTTATAAATATCAAATAATTAATCAAAATGTAACTCAAGGATATTTTGGGACAGAATATAGATATATCGATGATGTTTTATCCATTAACAACCGTTACATTCACTCTTATGTCAACTCATGGTATCCCAGTGAGCGTGAAATAATAAATACCACAGATACTGGGCCTCTGTTTCATATTAAGAGGTTTACTAGAAAAAGACGTAAGTGGTAACCTTACAACAAAACTAATTGATAAACGTGCTTATGTACATGTAGCAATATACAACCATCACCTGCTTATTGGGTTTATGTCTCTCAACTTATCGGCTATGCAAGTTAATGCTCTATATACAATACATACAAGCAATACCATCTTTAACAACGCAAGCTACTAACAAACATGTTATTGAAACCAGAATATCAAGAACATTTTTAAAAACATCTTTAAGTAAGTTCTCTGGTGGATTCAATGACCTTGTCAGCAAGTACAATATTTCATTAAACACATGCTGACTGATGTTTTTTTTATACTTGTTAGATCATTATTTGTACACCGGACTAACTACGGTTTCATCAGTTTTTCATGATCTTGGCAAGAAGCACATGGCAGGTGCAACAGGTCGGCAGGTGTTGCTATCTCTTCCTTGGTACCTGATCACACCGCTATCTCTTCCGAGTTGCTCTACTTTGAATTTGTATTTTTGAGATGATTGACAGTTTTTCATTGTCTTTTTCATAAACAAGCTACGTCTTTATAAAAAAAAATTCAAGTGCAATGAAATGGATTTCACAGTACCATGCCTTTTAATACGAATATGATTGGATAACAAATTGTTTTACAATTATTTATTTACTACCGGTCACGGTTCTTATAATCTAATATATACTATTTGGTTCATCATTATTTGTTGTTTTAAGGGGGACGTGCGGCAATCTTGTACATTTGTAGACCTAAACTGTTGTCAATAGATAAAGGGCCACCAATATGAGGTTCTACATGTTGTTTTTTATGCAGATTATGCATACAAGAGCAAAATTATGCCATTTTTAATGGCTTAAAACTGCCCAGCCTCAGATTTTAATTAAGATTTCAAAATATACAAAATATGATACAATGTAAATATCTACATAACAACCATTTGTTCAGAAAAAAGTTCATTCAAGTTGTAACTTTGCATCAAAGACGATACCCTCTGTGTCTATAAGAGCACAGCAGTGGTGTTCTTTTTCCTTGGAAATAATTAAGCAATAATTTTTTTACCCCTACCCTACTTATAAAAAGAATAACAAATATTGATGTGTTAAGGCCTCATTTCTGTCCCGTGTTTAATAAATTTGAAAAAAATATATCATAAAGATATGAATATAAAACATAAAACTGCATATGCTAGTTACAGAAATATAAATGTGTTTTAACATTGATCATTCCACGTGCTTTAATGACTCTCATAAATGAGCAATTCCTATCATTTTCTCAAAAGCATAAAAATTTCATCTGTTTTTATTTATATTAAAAAGTATGAGATATAGAGCGCAATGTTGCTCTTAAACCATTTTTACATATATCAATGCTCATATTATGTTGCATATCATATTTTCAAATGGTATTTGAGCAAACATGTGCATGTGCTTGGTGTTTCTTTTTTAAATCACTGATGTGGTATCCTCCATTTTTTTTCTTCTAAAATACGTACTTTTTGTTAAAATAGCTAAATATTAACGTATCATTTTTATTTATTGTTTTCAAAACGATTCCGACACATTTGGAAAGCTCCAAGCAAATAAAACTATCAAGAAGTGAATATGTTGAGGTTATACAGATCAAAACGCTTTGTACAGGATACACTATCGATTTTACTGTGCTCCATATGTTTAATTTTAACATCCTTTTAATTGGTTTCGCCGAAGTAACGACGATAAAATTGTGCTGTAAATCAGTGAACAGTATATATCAACAGTGACGACACAACATGTGCCACGCGTATTTGCATGGTGTTTGAAGGGAATGGTCATGATTTTGGTCAAAAATTATTTTTATCGAATTCATTGTTTACAATGCGCCAATAAGGCATTTTTAATATGCAACCAAGATTTGAATGTCATTTGTTGAGTTATAAGCGAGTAACATAGCTTACAATTCTTCGCTGTGTAAACAAAGCTTTTGTTTACATTTTGAATGTTGAAGTGAAATATCCAGTTTAAGACCTCAAATGAATGTGTTTATCGTTAGTAACTGTTTATTTATGCTTAAAATGAATATAAAGATAGACAAATCAGCTTGAAAAAGATTTTTACTGTTAGCCCTATATCTTGCTTAAAACTCATCGACTGGCACCAACATTTCATTTGATCATTTGAAATGCTAAAAGCAAAGCTTGATAGAACTTTGTGCTAATTTCTCTCTACAAAAAGAACCAAGTGAACGAAATCTAAACGATTAAATATTGTATTTGAACAATTGCATATCTAATACGCTGCTATTAAAATAGCGGCCGCTAAAATAATCTCATTACTGTCGAATGCAGAAAGTAGCAGATATGATTTGCATTCAAAAGCGTATTGTAAGGAAATAAAAAGGCACACTTTTTATGTTATAGTAACTGTACATGTTCAATGATAAGCGACAAAAAGCATGACAATTCTAATATGGTGCCTTTAAAGTGGTGTCAGTCAGTTCTTTATTCTAAAACTAGTTGGACATTAACAATACGGTTATAAAAATAAAATGCGATTTCACTTGTGGTTTTCATAGAGTGCGATTTAATGTATTTCTGTGCATTTCCTAGGTATATGCAGCAAATAATTGATTGGATCGCTTCTAAAACAAATATACTTCAAGGGAAATTTACAATTTAATAGCAATAATTGGCTTATCCTTATATTTAATTTTTTCATCGACGATTTCTGTTAGGTTAAGTGTGGTCGGCACGGTACTGTAGATGATCATGATTTGTAACATATTTTACTAAGATAAACCCCGAAGATGACTCATTTTCTTTTCAAAACAATTAGCAAAGCATCGTTACATCCTTATTGGTAATTGCTTTGTGATGGAATGGTGTAGTTATATACAAAATTGAAAGAATGAAGCTTAAAGTACACAACCCGCAGTAAGAGTTGTAGGAGTTTTACTGGCCCAGAATCTATCGCAAATGTCAACGCTGCAGTTGCAAGTTTCTTGACATTCTTCCCCGTAAGTAAGATGAGGACATTGTGTTGTACAGTTAGCTCCAGTGTATCTTTGAATACATTCTAAATCAGAAAGTACAAAATATTCAGTTTACTGACAGGTTTTACCAACATCATTTCGATTTCAAAACATACTCGTCAAGCAACAGTGCATTGAACATAATTACTTATTTCTCATAGATTTTAGATTTTTGTCTACTGAATTATGGCATTCTAAATAAAATAAGTTTCAAGAGTTACTGTATGCTCAAAAAAGTACATTATGTATATACAAGAATGTCAACAAAGTAAAATAAATAATTCATGGAAACCTTAACGAGTTGTGCCTTCCTATTGCTATAAATATTATGCTCGAGCGTTATACAGAAAACCCCTTTTTAAACTATTTCACCTAGAGGGGTATCAGATTTTAGTAAAAGGATACGTTTACATTTAACTTAAAATTATTTGATTCATTGACAAAAATATTCGCTATCATGTTTTTGCCACTTATCATGAGTCTTCAGTATTCAAACAACTTTAAAAATTTAAAAACCTATTTAATTCCGATTGCATCCTTTCATTAGATATTTGATGTGATATTTCATGCCTGATGTGATCTAGGTACACCAGGAAAAGTCATATTATGATACAGTAAATACAGTTTAACCACTATTACCCTATTTAAATAGTCAGTTGTGACTCATCCAAGTAAATGTATTTGTCTTTTTAAACAAATGTGTTCACTTAATTTTATCGAAATAGTATATATGCGTTTTAAGCCTTTTCAAAATTTGTATACATTATATAAATTACCAAAACGCCCAAAACAGGGGATGCCTTGCAACTCTTCTTGATGGAAAGAAGAAGAATTTTAGCGCGTGAAATTTGCATAATCCATTATTCATGATATGTTCATAACATATGAAAGTTAAAACATTAACAAACACATACTCAAATAAATATAACTGATTATTAGTTTTGATTGTATTAAGAAAAAGTACTGGAATTAAAACACCAAATACTCCTATTTTTCGCGAAATAATAAAATGTTTAAGTGGTCTGATGACGTGTCGAGGTTAACTACATCATATCGGCGCTTGCAGCTGTGATCAGAATAAACATGTGGATAACAGTGATATATCTGGAAATTAAACTCATTTACAATCAGCGTGGATGGGAATCCGTAGAGGAAACAGTTGAACATGCAATGATTATTCTGTACTTTTCTAGATATCAATTCATATTTTTTAATAATGTGCGATGAAACAGAAACGAAGCAGAGTTCCCCGATTCGATTTGTTCGCTTATTTACACATGTCTTTTCCTGTAATGTTAGATTTAAATATTGGTTTGGTGGCTTATTACATGTTGTGCGTTTCGTACATTTTGATCATAGAGAGTACTAAAGCTCATTCTGGCTTTTCGCTAGCCTCCAGTACCAACAAATATTATCTCCCATTTCCTCCATGTTCAATGAAAATGTAAACAATGGAAATTACACTGTGCTAGCCCTTCTAAGAGTACTTTGAGGATCTGGATTGTTTTGTATTGTTGTTTACGCAATTCAAACTGTGCTATTTAGTATTCTTACATGAAGATCTACTGCACGAATAGACAAAAAATGTCCACTGTATTTCCACACATTTGTAATATCAATCATTTTGATTTTGGATTACCCTAAAATAAATGTAATTGTTACTGCCATCAATATGCACCTTGAAGATAATGTTTTCCCATTTTTAGGTAATCGTTAGCACAATAATTTTCTTATGATGACAGATTGTTTAATTTTAGGGTTTTGTATTTCTAAACAGTAAATGGCTCACTTGAGACACGACAGCAGCTATTTTTGGTGTTGATATGAAGTAAGTAAGAGTAAAAAAAATCTAAAATTAATTGTTAAAATTTTTATAAAAGTTTGTTACAGAAGAGCAATCTCTAGCATTTTTTAAATGATTATAAATAATAAAGTTTTATACATTTAATAGATGTATTTAACTATTACAAAATATTAATTATAATTGTAAGCAAAACCAGATTTTAAATTAAAAGTCTTTTTACGTTTATTTACAAACAAAGTAATGTGAAACATACTAAAACATTAACGTGGTTAATTACAAACTTTTAGATACACCCCCTTCCTTATATTAATACTTTTTTGGGTTAAGGCAACGGGATGAATCAATTTCTTTAATCAAGCAATTTGATAATGATGACTGGTGTGAGGAAAACAACATTCAAACAATATTGTATTAAAATTTGCAGTGTAAAATTATTTTATGAATGAAATTAAAATCGTGGTCTTAGTCACTGTGCGTTTGCATTTAGCGCAAATGACTCCAAATCTGAGGTAAAATACAGTAGTGCAAGGGCATAAACTTAAGGAAACAAACTGAAAAGTTACATGTTATACCATCATACCCGTATTAAAAAGTGTGGGGAGCTGAATTAAATCGTATGCAGTTAACATAAATCAGCGTTAATTATGGAAACACCCTGCAAACTTCTATTCATAAACTGTTAACGTTGAATTTTTAGCTATAATAATTGTTCTTTCTTGAATATTTCGAAATTTTAAATGTTCATTTTACAAGATAAAAAAATATATCATTATGTTTGTTTATGTCAAGCTTTTGTACTGTGCATCTTTTCATTAGCCTGATCCATCTATTTTTAGCAGTGTCACGGACAGGGTATTCCGATTTTAATGCCATAGCGATATATCTTATTTTATATTTATATGTATATGATATTACTTCTTGAAACAAGTTATTGGATCAAAATATCTAGATTATTCAAACGATATCATTTTGTGTGACAAATATCGCCCATTTTTTGTTTTTTGTTTAATGTCCTTAACTGATATTTAGAAGGGTGTTTACCATTCTTTAAAGGTGTTGTTTACTCAGGGTTTGAGTTATCAAATTCGGATTGTTATGAAGTTCAATATAATGAGTAAAATTTGTTCTAAACACAAAAAATATTAATGAAAAAATTATTATTGACATATAACGTTCGAAAATTTTAGACTTTTAGCCAAACAGTGGAAATTCGGACTAAATTTTCCAGATTTTGTTTTCCGCTAAAACATTTTTGGTAGTACTCCAATATCAAAAGTTACGATTTTATATATTTAACTCTTTATAATTTTGCATTTTTTCTGTTGGTTTTACCTCACGTTCGTTAAAATAATGGTATGGCAGAAATTGCAAAAATATTAAAAAATGCTTATAAACGATAAAAGACAGCATATCTCAAAATGTTGACCTCCTATAAATTAAATTCCAACAGAAGAAGGTCAATTTAAGTAGTTCAATACTTTTAAATGTTTATGAAAAATCATCATTGAATTTATTTTGTAAAACTGGATCAAAAATGGTATGAATTTGAAAACTGATAGAGGAAATTCGGACTGGAATATTTTTTAAAATTGTTGCTGAAATTCCAATGCTTTGGATCTCTTTGGTGTCACTACCATTCATAAACTGTATTTCATTTTTCAAAGTGTTTCATTATTTCTAGTATTTTTACAATCAATTTCAAAAGTAGTGTAAAATTTTAGGGATTTTTCTTGATGTTTCAAAAAACATTTAATGGCCATTTACTCAAAAACTAGGTCATTTATATACTTTTTGAAAGTAAAAAAGAAAACAACAATCATAAGGTCTATAACATTTAAAAGATGTTTTTTTAATATCATCAGCGAATTTCTTTTTCATTTTGAATAAACGTCATCCATTAACAAACTTGACAACCCTTCTGGTAAAAATACAGTTGTTTTAAGTGATTGAAACTGGCCAAAATGATTTTGGGAAAGACGATAAATAAGAAGAGTAAATGATGATGCAAATAACAACAGTTATGGACACATATTTTGATCAGGATATCCCAGGGATTTAGGCTTAGATGAGCTAAAATGTTCTTACTGGATGCTGAGATTGTGGATAGGAAAACAAAACAAAGTATTCATGGAGATAAAATAATCATACTTCTTTTTAGAGCTATTTCTCTAGAAAGGTATCTAATAAGAACAAAATGTGTTTGCTATGTGTTTACAATAGATGAGTCAGATTTTAAATCTTGGTTTGAAAAAAAAAAAAAAAAAAAAAAAAAAAAAAAAAAATATATATATATATATATATATATATATATATATATATATATATATATATATATATATATATATAAATCTGATTTAGGCATTGAGGAGACCATACCCTAAAATGTAGTTTAGGGAGACAATATACAAAATTTTTATATGTGCATATTTTTTATTGCAAATAGTCATTTAGAGGTCTTCAAGATTCAAATAACTTTACATGTGTTTTAATTTTTCAATATATCTTGTCCTTAAAAAAATACAGCAAAAATGGTCTCCTTAATATTTTGTTACTCTCTCATAAGGCTTAAGGAGACCGTGCATATATTTTCATATATATTTTTTATGGCTTAAGTAGACCATTCTTTTTTCCCATAATTTTCATGATTTGCAAGTGCTCTATCATTTTTTATCGCCACGCAACATAGAATTAAGATATAATGCAAGGTCACTGTGTACATGTGCATGTATATGTAAGCTTTTTTATATCTCACATAGTTGATGGTGTGGACTTTTAATGTTCATAGATGGTCATTTAGAGGTCTGTGGAATGGCAATAATCTCACATCTGTTTTAATTTTTCATTACTATTAGCCCTTAAAAATATACTATATATTGTCCCTCTAATATTTTGCTACTGTCTTATGCGGCTATGGGATACCGATAATACATTTTTATTAATATTACTTAATTAGAGTTTAGGTAGACCATTCTTTTTTTTAACCATAACATTCGTGATTTGCAAGCCCTTTAATTTTAACTGTCCGTTTTTTTTTCGCATGTCACGAAATTTGCGAAAACGGGGAAAATATGTAGCATTTTAAATTTGCGTCCCTACCGAAGATTATCTTCTCAATTCAATCCATTCTACATGTATCCTAATGTGTTTTAGAATTTCACATTAATAAATGAAAAAAAAAAACATTTCAAGTTCATGAACAAACTTTACTAATCATCAAAACTAATTTCAAATAGATTTCATTTATAATTTATGGACCAGGGTGTAAACATTAGTTCAATTTTGAAAGTTTAAACAATTAATCATTTCAAATTTATTAATAGAGCAATCATTTCCATTCAAAATTCAGTGTACATAACATGTCCATTATTTTGGTGAACTTGCAGTTCAATTACAACAGTTTCATTTTTTTCTGTGCAACAAGATCATGTATGTAAGGATCTGTAAATTTATGAAATCAAAATATTCATAATCTATTTTCAACCTTCATATTTCAAATTTCATACATTTCAAGAAAATAAAGCTTTTAAAATTGATTTACTTAATATTCTTCATAATTCATATATAACAATAAAAAAAGGTGATCAAAGATCACGTATTGAATGAACCATTCATTAATAAATGTTAATGAATAACATTGATAATAAGTACACATGTAAGAAATTGACAAAGTTTAAAAGTTACTCTGGGAGCAAAAATGACTGATCAAATGCATGGCATAAAAAATATTAAAGGACGAACAGGATTATGCAGCTAAAAAAAATTCAAAATTTTTAAACATAAAGACATTAGGATGTCGTCTGCAATACATATCACGTTTAGGGGCCACTTTCTTGCCTTATAAGAAACAAAGGTAATCACAGATTACAAAGCACCGAGACGAGGCATCACCTTTATAAAGCATCACCTTTGAGACCATCTTTATCATATTACCTGAAAATCATAGTTAATGATCTTGGATATCTATGGATACTGTTTCGAAACAATATCATATTACTATATCATATGTTAAAAAATTGGATAATAATCATATGTTCATTTCATATATTAATATAAGATACACACATATAATATTAAAAATAAAATACTGTAATAAATAATGATGCAATATGATATTGTAACATATGATATGACATAGTGTCATGTTAAATACATTATTGCATTTGATCACATAATACAATATCATAATATATGATACAATGTCATATCACATAATACATCACAATTTTGTAACACATTATATTATATTGTATACTTAAGTATGATATTGTATGATATTATATCATATTTGATACATAATATGATATTGTATCATAAGATACAATATAACTTGATTCAACATTGTATCAAATCATATGATACAATATCATGTGATACAGTAATATATTATATAATACAATATCACTTTATACAATATCGTATCATATGTTACAATATAATATATTCCAATATCAAATAATACTATTTCATGTGATAAAATAATATATTATATAAACCAATATCATTTTATACAATATCATATCATGCGATAAGATATTATGTATTACAATACAATATTGTATCATATTATATCATATTAAATATGGCAATATAATATGAAACAAGAGCATGTGATAAAATAGTATATAATACATTATCATTTTATACAACATTGCATCATAATAAAAAATACTTTACATAACAATATAATGATACAATATCATATCATAATGCACAAAAATATTGATACAATATCCTACTAACTTTTTATAATATAATATATGATATAACATTGTATCATATAAAACAATAGTGTATCAAATCTGACAATACTATATCATATGAATCATGTTATATCATTTGACAACAAACACATCTATCAATCAGGTTAGAGTGAGGTAGGATATTCTTTTTAAACATCCTTGATAATAGAGATCAGGATCTGAAACTGAAGCAACCTCTATGATTCATTTTGATATAGTTAAATTAACTATGCAAGCTATTGTCTATAAATCATGTGACCTGTTCCAAAATAACTAAACTTCATCCAGCATCCAAAACCTATGACTCAGATTCGGCATTCAAGCCTGCCAGATGCATCAGTATCATAAGACGCATCATCAATTCAAGTTTGGTTAAGTTAGGACCAGTCATTACTGAGATATATTTTTAGCATCCTTGATTATGAAGATCAGGCTCTGCATCTGAAGCTACCTTTGCAATTCATTTATATTATAGTTAAATCAACTATGTAAGTTTGAAATAGTACTAAATAAATTTAATATATGACCTGTTCCAAAAAACATAACCTCATCCAGCATCCGAAACCTATGGCTAAGATTCAGCATACAAGCCTTTCAGGTGCATCAGTATCTTAAGATGCATCATCCATGCAAGTTTGGATCAGTAGTAATTTAGAAATTGCCATCAAAGGCCACCTGCACCAAAAACTTTAACCTGTTCCAAAAACCTTAACCTCCAGCATCTAAAATTCATTGCCCAGATTCAGCATCCAAGTTTTTCAAGTTCATAAAAAGGTCCAGATGCATCATCCATGCAAGTTTGGTGAAGATAGGACAAGAAATAACTAAGATAAAGGACCTGCAACAAAAACTTTTACCAGGTCCGGACGCCAACGCCAGCAGTATAGCATAAGTTCCCCCGAACTTCGTCTCGGTGAGCTAAAAATAAATTATCATACATGCCCTACGTCTTGTTGTTACATTACAGTTACATTATATGTAAAATGATGAGATTCATGTTTGCTTTTTCATTGATTTCATTTCATTTAATTTTTTAAATGTCCTAAGTCTTGTTGTTTTTCTCTCGTTGAAGATTTTAGATCTAATCTTCAAAAATTTGGTCCTCTCATCAAGCCGTTCCAATGAATACATTTCATGTTTTTCCAAAAACTCCTGGATTTCTCTTTTACCTTGAAAAGATTTTAAATATAATATGAACAATCAGAATTATTATATTGTTACATATTCATGTAAAAAGGATAATACCTATGTATAGATTCAAGGCATACCATACTCTGTATGGTTTTTGCTTCCACTACTTCTTGCTGAATATTTTGATTTTCATAAATACATTCATGCTCGAACTACATTCATCCACTTATATGTCAAGATTATCTGTTTTGAAATGCCCCCTCTACCGCTTTAGGCTTCAATACACAACCCAAATTAGAAAGCCTATAGGGATTTTGCATTGCATCGGCCATGAAATAGCCTGGATGACATAATTGAAAAATTGTATGAGGTATTTCAAGTGGGTTCCGAATGGTGAAAAGATGTAAACATTTCACATTATAAATCTCCATGAGAAATTTGTTTCTATTCCTGTAACGGTCACCTGAGTAGCATATAACCCATACACAAACTTGTCGAGGAGTCTCATATATGCATTTAATTAATTAGGTTTTATTCTGGAGTAGAAAAATTATAAATTAGTAATGACGGCCACCTCCCTGCCTGAAATCTTTCAAAAAGAACTGTGAAACCTACAATTTTGGCAAAAAACTTAAAAGATCGGGTCTACAAAATCATGAATTCAGTTTCCTTTCAGGTGTGTGGGAGTAAAAAGGATAATTTTTTAACATTATATGCAATAACACCTATACATCCATTTTGGCCCTGCCCTAGAGTTAAAACCCATACTCCAGGGGACATGAAAATTAAAATTTCAGTAGAGGACTTCCTGGTAAACATAATTATAGGTCAGTGTTTTATACAGATGTGTGAGAATAGAGAAGAAAATGTTATAACATTATATGCATTAACACTATATTGCCTCCCCCCTCATGTCCTGAACCCCTGACCCAGGGGCCATGAATTTTACAATTTAGGTAGGGGAGTTAGTGGACATCGTAACCATGTATTCAGTTTTTTGCCCACATGTGTGGGAGTAGAGAAGAAGATTTTTTAAGATTTAAAACATTTTACTATATGGCCATATTGGCCCCACCCTAGAGCCTGAACCCCTGACCCGGGGGTCATAAATTTCACAATTTTGGTAGAGGGCTTCATGGACTTTATAACCAGATATATATATATATTTATATGGGAGTAGAAAAGAAGATTTTCTAAGATTTAATACATTTTTACTATATGGCCATATTGGCCCCACCCTAGAGCCTGAACCACTGACCCAGGGGTCATGAATTTCACAATATGGACATCATAATCATGCATTTAGTTTTAACAAATATATATGGGGTAGAGAAGAAAATTTTCTAAGATTAAATACATATATACTATATGGCCATACTGGCCCCATTCTAGAGCCTGAACCCCTGACCCAGGGGCCATGAATTTCACAATTTATGTAGAGGGCTTCATGGACATTATAACTATGCAACCAGTTTTTTCCTAACATGTGTGGGAATAGAGAAGAATATTTTTTAAAATTTGGCTCTTTTTTTGCAAATTTGGCCCCACATGTGGCGCCCCGGGGGTAGTAGAGCCATGAATTTTACAATTTAGATTCCTCTCACCATAGAGATGCCTCACATCAAAAAATGGTAATAATCAGCCCTGTAGTTTTTAAGAAGAAGTTAAAAATGTAAAATTGTTAAGGCACGATGCACGATAACGGACGAAAACGGATTGCAATAAACTCAGGTGACCTAAAAATTGCTAATTCATCAAATTGTGGATAGATAGACCAAGCAACAAAGATATATCACCTGAGCTGCTTTTAATCTTCTTGGCTGCAACTGGGCTTGCAAGAACTTTAGTTCCATTATCATCTTCGATCTCAAAGAAGCACTCTGTAATAACAATATCATGAATATCTTACTTTGCAAATACTAAGGACAGGCATGCATAAAACGTAATGAAAAGAGAAAACATTATGGATGGGTTTTTATTATTAAACGATGCAAATCAATGTACCATTGTCATCTTAAATAAAGAAAGAAAATTATTGAGAAAAGTTTTTATCATTTCAATAATATGACTTCTATTACCCCCCCCCCCCCCCCCCACCACTACCACACACAGATTCACACAAATAAAAAAAAAGACTGGTCACCTTGTGGTGTAACATCCGATGCATTTGCATTTCCACTCTCGCAGGGTTTGGACATCAAATCTTCTTCAGTCACATGTGATTCAGGTGCTGTACTTGGACCTTTGGGATTGTGCACATGTAACTCCGACACTCACCCTTTTAGATAAAATTTCAAAAATGTATACAAATACAAAAATTATTTAATGAAGAAAAAAGAAATACATACACAGTGATTTACCACACTAAAGCACTGCCCATATGCAAATGTGGGGGTATTCTACCCAGTTTTAAGCTTAAGTGTAAATTTTCCCTTACATGTAAATAATCCCTTTTACAGTATTGAAAGTGGTACTCAGCAAATGTTATTAAACACTTTACATTTTCATTACTATCTGAACATTTCTTGAAAGTCAAATGGAATTGTGCACTACAGCCTCTGTCACAAGTCACAAGGAAATAACTCCATCTATACATTGTCATTCAAAAGCCAGAAGCCTAACACCTAGCTGCAATAATGTAGCCCTCTCCTGTTTTTTTTTTGTTTTTTTTGGGGGGGGAGGGGGGGGGGGGAGTAAACATCAGTTATAAAAAATCGGAGAGGGCTACATTGTTGCAGCTACATGTGTATGACTATCCTATTATCAAACAAGAAAAACATTCACAAAATAGATTGAAACAAACCTATCAAGTTGACTTCTTTCATCACAGGAACTGAGAGAGGGAAAACAATGGTATGGAACTGCAAAAGATCAAAGAATCGTTATTGCATAAATAAGTTTAAAACAAGAAATCTTTTAAAGAAACAGTTGCCCCTTTTGTGGCTTTATCAATCTTAAAATGATTACTTTCTTTCACAAGTCAAAATTAATTATTCTTACTAGACTTTGACCCGTGCGTGCACGGGTTGACATTGCATATGATATCGGACATTCACTACATCGACGCACCGTATTGTTACAATTACATAACCAAGCTTTAAGCCTACAATAATGCTATTAATTTCACTACACTCTGCTTAGTTATAATAATCTGACAGGAATGCCTCCCATATACCCGTAATGTAGCAGAAAATTGCAGAATCGCTCCGAATCGATTTTTGAGAAAAATAATGAAGTTGTATTGAAAATAACAGTCAAATTATTCATATCAAACCATTCTGAGGCTGTAAATACTTTTCATCTAAATATTTAATTCATATTATTGAAGGAATCAACACTTTTTTGCTCGCTTCAAAATTACACACCATGTTGATATTCGGATCTCTTGGGATTTTACTCTAACACAGTGTATTTATATTTAGGAATATTATTACATATAGGAGAATTTATTACATCCATTACATTCCACTCATATCATGGAAATCAAATGCATTATCACAGCATTAGGGAGACCAGACAAACATGTTAATTGTTATACATAATAACGTTGCAACTTTGATTCTAATTCATTTACTTTGTTCAAAATGCTCACTGTTTTCTCTGAGGTTCAAGATGTCCTGTTTTTCCATTGCGTTGCGGATAGCTCTCAATAAATCTGTGGTGGACTCTGTATAAAAGTACTAATATATTGTATTGTAAATACAAGCTTCAACATTTACTTTTTAAATCATTGCAAATTTTATTCCTTATGACTAATTAAAATAAATATTACAAATATATTACTGGTACATCCATTACAATCCACTCATATCATGGAAATCAAATACATTATCCCAGCATTAAGGAGACCAAGCCCCAGGATCACATAATAACATTGCAACATTTAGTTTAATTCATTTACCTTGTTCAAAATACTCAGTGTTTTCTCTGTGGGTCAAGATGTCCCGTTTTCCCATTGTGTTGCGGCTAGATCTCAATGAATTTGGCGTGGACTCTGTAAAAAGTACCAATAGCGGGGTATATTGTATTGCAATTTCAAGTCTCTAAGTTTACTTTTTTATATCATTGCTAAGTTTATTCCTAATGATTAATAAAAAAAAAATATAACAAATATATTACATCCATTACATTCCACTAATATCATGGAAATCTAATGCATTATCAAAGCATTAGGGAGACCAGACAAACAATTTTATTATACTTATTAATTTTATTATACATGTTAAATGTTAAATACTGAAATCTGATTGGTTTAGACGCAGTTGGTAATCCGTTCTATTACCTTCAGCGTTAGCAACACACTTGGCAATTGGTAACACAACGAACTGTTACATGCGCTTAAATTATGAGCGTACAGTTTGTCATAGAATTTACTTCATTTCTAAATAAAAGCAGTAAAATTTTCTTTAGAAATAAGACATTCAGTAAAATAAAATGAATAGTGCCTGTTTGGAGGGTATCTATTGAAATTGACACCCCTCGAAAACCATTGTCAACCTCCGCTCACTGCTTTACCTTAGGGTCAAGCTGTCCTGTTTTTCCATTGTGTTGCAGCTAGATCTCAATGAAACTGGGTGGGCTCTGTAAAAAAGTACCAATATATTGTATCATAAATACATGATTCTAAGTTTACTTCTTATCTCTTTGCAAAACTTATTCCTAATGACTTATACATGTACTTATAAGTATAACAAATATATTACATCCATTACATTCCACTCATATCATGGAAATCAATGCATTATCACAGCATTAGGGAGACCAAGCCCCAAGATCACGAGCAATCTTAGACTTGAGTAGTAAATTGTACACTGCCAGTGGCGTAGCTACCATGTATGCTTATATGCCTGAGCATGCACATCATTTGGGGGAAAAAATCAGTAAAAAAATAAATAAAGAAAAAAAAATATAAAAAAGAATTCAAGTATTAAGGTCCATACTTAGTTATTCCATCAGCCCGTTTCCGTCACTCGGTCCTACTTTATTCCGAAATCAATGCTAAACAAAGACGTATTAAGCACCAAATATAGCCAACACAATATGGTCTTAAAGTACCATATTAAAGAAACAGTACACAATGCATGTACCTAAAAAGGCAACTATTTATTTTGCAGTTGAACTTAGTTTTACACATTTTAAATTTCCCCGATAGAATATCACAGCTTTATTGAGATATTCATTACCATAAACTATGTGAAAATGAACTTAAGAATAAAAGCTTCAGTGGGTCAAAGGCAAATGTCAAAAAAAAATTCTTCTTTAACTTTTAATAAGTTTTGTGATTTTATTTTATGCCTAAACTATAGCCAAAACAATTTTAACTGCCTAAAAATAGGCTTAAATAGTAAGCATTCCTTTCAATTTCTGCTTTAATTTTTGGTGTTAAAAATCGTCAGAATCCATGAGCTTCCAGGGGCTTTCGCCCCCTGGGCTTTGTCCTGGACCCACTGGGGGGCCTCATGGTGGCCCCCACACCCCTGCCATTTTAAGCATGCACTTCTTTTCAGGTCTAGCTACCCAACTGACTGTATTAATGTTTCTTGCTTAAAAACATAATAACATTGCAACATTGAATTTAATTCATTTACCTGCTTCAAAATGCTCACTGTTTTCTCTGAGGGTCAAGATGCCCTGTTTTTCCATTGTGTTGCGGCTAGCTCTCAATGAATTTGGGGTGGACTCTGTAAAAATACCAGTATATTGTATTGTAAATACAAGCTTTCTACGTTACTTTTTTAAATCATTGCAAATTTTATTCCTAATGATTAAACAAAATAAATATAACTGTTACAAATATATTACATCCAGTACATTCCACTCATATCATGTAAATCTAATGCATTATCACAGCATTAGGGAGACCAGATCAACATGTAGATTGTTATACACAACTACATTTCAAAGTATATCTAGTTAATATAATGGATTTACTTTAGTCCTGAACTAAATGACTGGGCTATCAGCCTCTTGTTCTTTCAGGTATTTTTTGCAAAGTGAAAATGGACTGCAGATGCAAAATTATTCTTTAATAATAACATTACCCAAAACCTTCTTATTTTCATCTGATTCAGAATCAGAACTTGGCGAGTAGTTTGATACACTAAATGGGTCAGAATCCACATCAGAGGGAACTGAAAGAAATTAAAACAATATAGAAAATTTTCTTTCATAAACATTCATCAATTATTAGTTTACCACATTTGGTAATTGATGTTTCTTTTTTATAAATCTGACAACAGACCACTGACTAAATCAAACTTTTCAGCCATGGTACAAAAACAAGACTGTACCAATATTCAGTGAAAAATGAATTCCAATTCAGATTGATGCTTAATTAACTAACCTACCAAATCTGATAATTCTATGTAAATGTATATTTTTCAAGAAGTACATTCTGTAAACAATTTGCAAAATATACATATTTACTACAGAAACAGATTTTGTAATTTATCTAACAAAAAACAATTTTGTTCTGCAAAGGAGACTCTCCACATTAGTGACAGATTCACAATGCACACTGACTTATATTAATAGCTTTTTGTTGGCATGGATGTTAGCGCGAGTGGGTCATGATGTGGGAAGAAGTTGGGGTGACTGGAGAAAACCCACGTGTCCAAGCAGGCGACCAATGTACCCTATCATATACAACAACTGTCGATCATGGGGATTAAACTTGGGTCGCAGTGGTGATAAGCAGGTGCATTGTCCACTGCACAACTGGACACCTCTTTCAAGCTTTTATTTAATAGTGCTTGATAATGAAAACAAAATAAATCTATTCAGGTCAGCACAAGAACCGTATATAATGTTAAAATTGAAAGAAAATCAACAACTATAAACAAATAAAGTGAAATAAAACCTAACAAAACCATTACCAAAATCAAAAGGATCACAGCCTTTTCTGAAATCAATCAAAACTAGTACCGGTAAAAACATGTACATGAACAGGGGCTAGTGTTGTCACGATGATTGAATTTCAATCAATGATCAGTTGAAAAGGTTGTCGATTTATCATAATCGATTTTAGATTTTATAATCAATTATACTCAGTCTGGGTTTATTACATTAATATTATACCTATCATTTTGTTTTCTAATCTGTATTGAATGAAATGAAAACTGTTGTGAGCTGGGGGTTTTTCTTCAATCTCAAAAGATGTGTAACATTCTACCTAATAAAAATACAGCAAAAGTCTTATAAGCTTTTAAAAGGAAGTGAAAATAGCACTTATATATTTTAGATTACATAGCATAAAATTTAGTGCCCCATATTATTGAATTTAATATAATTTGTTACCGATTCGATTATTGACCGATCATCAATGGCAAGAGACAACCAATTCTGCTGATTAATTGATCACGATTTTTAACCTATTTAACAACACTAACAGAAGTTTTAGGCTTGTTTTTCAATAAAAACATATAAATTATCTATTCTGATACTTTTTAAATTCTTGAGAAAAACTATTTTTTAGATTAGTTTAAAACAAATCAATGTACGAAAAAATGCAAAAACAAACCAAAGCCAGATAACAAGATATCCAAGCCTGATTGTAAATCCTAAACTCTCTCTTAATAATTATTTTTTTGTGTATAATTAATCCAACCATTTTCCTACCTTGCTGCGCCACCGCAAGCTTTTCCCATCACAACCATAGTCATATACATGAAGTATCTCTTCCCCAACCACAATGTCTCTCTTAGCAAACAATCATAGGTATTCCCCTTCCATTAAACACTCTGAGTTTATGGTGGGTTTGCATCGTCCTTGCCATCATTTTACAAACTGGCAGATACATGTATGGTTGTTCACATCCTGACAGCATCAATACTACAGTGTACATAAAAAGAAATCAACCTTAAATAAGAAGCATATAATTACTGGTATTTTTGCTTGACTTAATTAGAATTGTTTATAGTTATTTCTAGAAACATTACTGCCATACATAATGTTAAAATATTACATTTAGCTGCAGGTCTGTATCTCCTGGTCTGAAAAAAAATTTGATAAACTTTGCTTCAATTTTTTTTTTTCACATCAGGAGCTACATACCTCCAGCTTCATGTAAATATGTATAAATCGTATTACCAAAGTTCTTTTCCATTATATTTATAGATAAATATTTTGTTTCTGTGCTTGTCTTCAATCTCTCCTCCCCATCCTGTCCTTTTAATGTTTCTCCTGCAGGAGAAAATCTCCACTGACATGACTGGTTGTGCTAATAACTCCAAACCTACATTAAAACCACAAGCACCTGTGTGAAAGCATTGTTTTATATGCAAAGAAAACTTTTGGATTCATAAACATCTACATTAAGCCCCATTCACAATTGGCGTACGAGCACTTTACAACTTGTGGAATGGCAATAATCTCACATCTGTTTTAATTTTTCATTACTATTAGCCCTTAAAAATATACATAATTGTCCCTCTAATATTTGCTACTGTCTTATGCGGCTATGGATACCGATAATACATTTTTATTAATATTACTTAATTAGGTTAGGTAGACCATTCTTTTTTTTACCATAAATTCGTGATTTGCAAGCCTTTAATTTTCACTGTCCGTTTTTTTTCGCATGTCAGAAATTTGCGAAAAGGGGAAAATATGTAGCATTTTAAATTTGCGTCCCTACCGAAGATTATCTTCTCAATTCAATCCATTCTACATGTTCCTAATGTGTTTTAGAATTTCACATTAATAAATGAAAAAAAAAAAACAATTTCAAGTTCATGAACAAACTTTACTAATCATCAAAACTAATTTAAATAGATTTCATTTATAATTTATGGACCAGGGTGTAAACATTAGTTCAATTTTGAAAGTTTAAACAATTAATCATTTCAAATTTATTAATAGAGCAATCATTTCCATTCAAAATTCAGTGTACATAACATGTCCATTATTTTGGTGAACTTGCAGTTCAATTACAACAGTTTCATTTTTTTCTGTGCAACAAATCATGTATGTAAGGATCTGTAAATTTATGAAATCAAAATATTCATAATCTATTTCAACTTCATATTTCAAATTTCATACATTTCAAGAAAATAAAGCTTTTAAAATTGATTTACTTATATTCTTCATAATTCATATATAACAATAAAAAAAGGTGATCAAAGATCACGTAGAATGAACCATTCATTAATAAATGTTAATGAATACATTGATATAGTACACATGTAAGAAATTGACAAAGTTTAAAGTTACTCTGGGAGCAAAATGACTGATCAATGCATGGCATAAAAAATATTAAGGACGAACAGGATTATGCAGCTAAAAAAAATTCAAAATTTTTAAACATAAAGACATTAGGAGTCGTCTGCAATACATATCACGTTTAGGGGCCACTTTTTGCTTATAAGAAACAAAGGTAATCACAGATTACAAAGACCGAGACGAGGCATCACCTTTATAAAGCATCACCTTTGAACCACTTTATAATATTACCTGAAAATCATAGTTAATGATCTTGGATATCTATGGATACTGTTTCGAAACAATTCATATTACTATATCATATGTTAAAAAATTGAAATAATCATATGTTCATTTCAATATTATATATAAGATACACACATATAATATAAAAATAAAATACTGTAATAAATAATGATGCAATATGATATGTAACATATGATATGACATAGTGTCATGTTAAATATCATTATTGCATTTGATCACATAATACAATATCATAATTATAGATACAATGTTCATATCACATAATACATCACAATTTTGTAACACATTATATTATATTGTATACTTAAGTATGATATTGTATGATATTTATCATATTTGATACATAATATGATATTGTATCATAAGATACAATATAAACTTGATTCAACATTGTATCAAACATATGATTACAATAATCATGTGATACAGTAATATATTATATAATACAATATCACTTTATACAATATCGATCATAGTTACAATATATTATCCAATATCAAATAATACTATTTCATGTGATAAAATAATATATTATATAAACCAATATCATTTTATACAAATCATATCATGGGATAAGATATTATTATTACAATACAATATTGTATCATATTATACATATTAAATATGGCAATATAATATGAAACAAAGCATGTGAAAAATAGTATATAATACATATCATTTTATACAACTTGCATCATAATAAAAAATACTTTACATAACATTATATAAATACATATCATATATAATGCACAAAAATATTGATACAATACTACTAACTTTTTATATATATAATATATGATATAACATTGTATCATATAAAACAATAGTGTATCAAATCTGACAATACTATATCATATGAATCATGTTAATCATTTACAACAAACACATCTATCAATCAGGTTAGAGTGAGGTAGGATATTCTTTTTAAACATCCTTTATGATCAGATTGAAACGCAACCTCTCATGATTCATTTATCATAGTTAAATTAACTATGCAAGCTATTGTCTATAAAATCAGTGACCTGTTCCAAAATAACTAAACTCATCCAGCATCCAAAACCTATGATCAGATTCGGCATTCAAGCCTGCCAGATGCATCAGTATCATAAGACGCATCATCAATTCAAGTTTGGTAAGTTAGGACCAGTCATTATAGATATATTTTTAGCATCCTTGATTATGAAGATCAGGCTCTGCATCTGAAGCTACCTTTGCATCATTTATTTATAGTTAAATCAACTATGTAAGTTTGAAATAGTACTAAATAAATTTAAATATGACCTGTTCCAAAAAACATAACCTCATCCAGCATCCGAACCTATGGCTAAGATTCAGCATACAAGCCTTTCAGGTGCATCAGTATCTTAAGATGCATCCTCCATGCAAGTTTGGATCAGTAGTAATTTAGAAATTGCATCAAAGGCCACCTGCACCAAAAACTTAAACTGCTCCAAAACATTAACCTCAGCATCTAAAATCATTGCCCAGATTCAGCATCCAAGTTTTTCAAGTTCATAAAAGGTCCAGATGCATCATCCATGCAAGTTTGGTGAAGATAGGACAAGAATAACTAAGATAAAGGACCTGCAACAAAAACTTTTACCAGGTCCGGACGCCAACGCCAGCAGTATAGCATAATGTTCCCCGAACTTCGTCTCGGTGAGCTAAAAATAAATTATCATACATGCCCACGTCTTGTGTTACATTACAGTTACATTATATGTAAAATGATGAGATTCATGTTTGCTTTTTCATTGATTTCATTTCATTTAATTTTTTAAATGTCCTAAGTCTTGTTGTTTTTCTCTCGTTGAAGATTTTAGATCTAATCTTCAAAAATTTGGTCCTCTCATCAAGCCGTTCCAATGAATACATTTCATGTTTTTCCAAAAACCCTGGATTTCTCTTTTACCTTGAAAAGATTTTAAAATAATATGAACAATCAGAATTATTATATTGTTACATATTCATGTAAAAAGGATAATACCTATGTATAGATTCAAGGCATACCATACTCTGTATGGTTTTTGCTTCACTACTTCTTGCTGAATATTTTGATTTTCATAAATACATTCATGCTCGAACTACATTCATCCACTTATATGTCAAGATTATCTGTTTTGAAATGCCCCCTCTACCGCTTTAGGCTTCAATACACAACCCAAAATAGAAAGCCTATAGGGATTTTGCATTGCATCGGCCATGATAGCCTGGATGACATAATTGAAAAATTGTATGAGGTATTTCAAGTGGGTTCCGAATGGTGAAAAGATGTAAACATTTCACATTATAAATCTCCAGAGAAATTTGTTTCTATTCCTGTAACGGTCACCTGAGTAGCATATAACCCATACACAACTTGTCGAGGAGTTCATATATGCATTTAATTAATTAGGTTTTATTCTGGAGTAGAAAAATTATAAATTAGTAATGACGGCCACCTCCCTGCCTGAAATCTTTCAAAAGAAACTGTGAAACCTACAATTTTGGCAAAAAACTTAAAGATCGGGTCTACAAAATCATGAATTCAGTTTCCTTTCAGGTGTGTGGGAGTAAAAAGGATAATTTTTTAACATTATATGCAATAACACCTATACATCCATTTTTGGCCCTGCCCTAGAGTTAAAACCATACTCCAGGGGACATGAAATTAAAATTTCAGTAGAGGACTTCCTGGTAAACATAATTATAGGTCAGTTTTTTATACAGTGTGTGAGAATAGAGAAGAAAATGTTATAACATTATATGCATTACACTATATTGCCTCCCCCCTCATGTCCTGAACCCCTGACCCAGGGCCATGAATTTTACAATTTAGGTAGGGAGTTAGTGGACATCGTAACCATGTATTCAGTTTTTTGCCCACATGTGTGGGAGTAGAGAGAAGATTTTTTAAGATTTAAAACATTTTACTATATGGCCATATTGGCCCCACCCTAGAGCCTGAACCCCTGACCGGGGGTCATAAATTTCACATTTTGGTAGAGGGCTTCATGGACTTTATAACCAGATATAATATATATAATTATATGGAGTAGAAAAGAAGATTTTCTAAGATTTAATACATTTTTACTATATGGCCATATTGGCCCCACCCTAGAGCCTGAACCACTGACCCAGGGGTCATGATTTCACAATATGGACATCATAATCATGCATTTAGTTTTAACAATATATATGGGGTAGAGAGAAAGATTTCTAAGATTAAATACATATATACTATATGGCCATACTGGCCCCATTCTAGAGCCTGAACCCCTGACCCAGGGGCCATGAATTTCACAATTTATGTAGAGGGCTTCATGGACATTATAACTATGCAACCAGTTTTTTCCTAACATGTGGGAATAGAGAAGAATATTTTTAAAATGGCTCTTTTTTTGCAAATTTGGCCCCACATGTGGCGCCCCGGGGGTAGTAGAGCATGAATTTACAATTTAGATTCCTCTCACCATAGAGATGCCTCACATCAAAAATGGTAATAATCGCCCTGTAGTTTTTAAGAAGAAGTTAAAATGAAAAATTGTTAAGGCACGATGCACGATAACGGACGAAAACGGATTGCAATAAACTCAGGTGACCTAAAAATTGCTAATTCATCAAATTGTGGATAGATAGACCAAGCAACAAAGATATATCACCTGAGCTGCTTTTAGTCTTCTTGGCTGCAACTGGGCTTGCAAGAACTTTAGTTCCATTATCATCTTCGATCTCAAAGAAGCACTCTGTAATAACAATATCATGAATTTTACTTTGCAAATACTAAGGACAGGCATGCATAAAACGTAATGAAAAGAGAAAACATTATGGATGGTTTTTAATTATTAAACGATGCAAATCAATGTACCATTGTCATCTAAATAAGAAAGAAAATTATTGAGAAAAGTTTTTATCATTTCAATAAATATGACTTCTATTACCCCCCCCCCCCCCCACCACTACCACACACAGATTCACACAAATAAAAAAAAGATGTCACCTTGTGGTGTAACATCCGATGCATTTGCATTTCCACTCTCGCAGGGTTTGGACATCAAATCTTCTTCAGTCACATGTGATTCAGGTGCTGTACTTGGACCTTTGGATTGTGCACATGTAACTCGACACTCACCCTTTTAGAAAAATTTCAAAAATGTATACAAATACAAAATTATTTAATGAAGAAAAAAGAAATGACATACCACAGTGATTTACCACACTAAAGCACTGCCCATATGCAAATGTGGGGTATTTACCCAGTTTTTAAGCTTAAGTGTAAATTTTCCCTTACATGTAAATAATCCCTTTTACAGTATTGAAAGTGGTACTCAGCAAATGTTATTAAACACTTTACATTTTCATTACTATCTGAACATTTCTGAAAGTCAAATGGAATTGTGCACTACAGCCTCTGTCACAAGTCACAAGGAAATAACTCCATCTATACATTGTCATTCAAAAGCCAGAAGCCTAACACCTAGCTGCAATATGTAGCCCTCTCCTGTTTTTTTTTGTTTTTTTTTTGGGGGGGAGGGGGGGGGGAGTAAACATCAGTTATAAAAAATCGGAGAGGGCTACATTGTTGCAGCTACATATGTATGACTATCCTATTATCAAACAGAAAACATTCACAAAATAGATTGAAACAAACCTATCAAGTTGACTTCTTTCATCACAGGAACTGAGAGAGGGAAACAATGGTATGGAACTGCAAAAGATCAAAGAATCGTTATTGCATAAATAAAGTTTAAAACAAGAAATCTTTTAAAGAAACAGTTGCCCCTTTTGTGGCTTTATCAATCTTAAAATGATTACTTTCTTTCACAAGTCAAAATAATTATTCTTACTAGACTTTGACCCGTGCGGGCAGGTGTTGACATTGCATATGATATCGGACATTCACTACATCGACGCACCGTATTGTTTACAATTACAAACCAAGCTTTAGACCTACAATAATGCTATTAATTTCACTACACTCTGCTTAGTTATAATAATCTGACAGGAATGCCTCCCATATACCGTAATGTAGCAGAAAATTGCAGAATCGCTCCGAATCGATTTTTGAGAAAATAATGAAGTTGTATTGAAAATAACAGTCAAATTATTCATACAAACCATTCTGAGGCTGTAAATAACTTTTCATTTAAATATTTAATTCATATTATTGAAGGAATCAACACTTTTTTGCTCGCTTCAAAATTACACCCATGTTGATATTCGGATCTCTTGGATTTACTCTAACACAGTGTATTTATATTTAGGAATATTATTACATATAGGAGAAATTTATTACATCCATTACATTCCACTCATATCATGGAAATCAAATGCATTATCACAGCATTAGGGGACCAGACAAACATGTTAATTGTTATACATAAAAAGTTGCAACTTTGATTCTAATTCATTTACTTTGTTCAAAATGCTCACTGTTTTCTCTGAGGTTCAAGATGTCCTGTTTTCCATTGCGTTGCGGTAGCTCTCAATAAATCTGTGGTGGACTCTGTATAAAAGTACTAATATATTGTATTGTAAATACAAGCTTCAACATTTACTTTTTAAATCATTGCAAATTTTATTCCTTATGACTAATTAAAATAAATATTACAAATATATTACGGTACATCCATTACATCCACTATATCATGGAAATCAAATACATTATCCCAGCATTAAGGAGACCAAGCCCCAGGATCACATAATAACATTGCAACATTTAGTTTAATTCATTTACCTTGTTCAAAATACTCAGTGTTTTCTCTGTGGGTCAAGATGTCCCGTTTCCCATGTGGTTGCGGCTAGATCTCATGAATTTGGGTGGACTCTGTAAAAAGTACCAATATATTGTATTGCAATTTCAAGTCTCTAAGTTACTTCTTTATATCATTGCTAAGTTTATTCCTAATGATTAATAAAAAAAAAATATAACAATATATTACATCCATTACATTCCACCAATATCATGGAAATCTAATGCATATCACAGCATTAGGGAGACCAGACAAACAATTTTATTATACTTTATTTAAATGTTAAATACTGAAATCTGATTGGTTTAGACGCAGTTGGTAATCCGTTCTATTACCCTCAGCGTTAGCAACACACTTGGCAATTGGTACACAACGAACTGTTACATGCGCTTAAATTATGAGCGTACAGGTTTGTCATAGAATTTACTTCATTTCTAAATAAAAGCGTAAAATTTTCTTTAGAAATAAGACATTCAGTAAAATAAATGAATAGTGCCTGTTTGGGAGGGTATCTATTGAAATTGACACCCTCGAAAACCATTGTCAACCTCCGCTCACTGCTTTACCTTAGGGTCAAGCTGTCCTGTTTCCATTGTGTTGCAGCTAGATCTCAATGAAACTGGGGTGGGCTCTGTAAAAAAGTACCATATATTGTATCATAAATACATGCTTCTAAGTTTACTTCTTATCTCTTTGCAAAACTTATCCTAATGACTTATACATGTACTTATAAGTATAACAAATATATTACATCCATTACATTCCACTCATATCATGGAAATCAAATGCATTATCACAGCATTAGGGAGACCAAGCCCCAAGATCACGAGCAATCTTAGACTTGAGTAGTAAATTGTACACTGCCAGTGGCGTAGCTACCATGTATGCTATATGCCTGAGCATGCACATCATTGGGGGAAAAATCAGTAAAAAAATAATAAAGAAAAAAAAAATATAAAAAAAGAATTCAAGTATTAAGGTCCATACTTAGTTATTCCATCAGCCCGTTTCCGTCACTCGGTCCTACTTTATCCGAAATCAATGCTAAACAAAGACGTATTAAGCACCAAATATAGCACACAATATGGTCTAAAGTACCATATTAAAGAAACAGTACACAAGCATGTACCTAAAAAGGCACTATTTATTTTGCAGTTGAACTTAGTTTTACACATTTTAAATTTCCCCGATAGAATATCACAGCTTTATTGAGATATTCATTACCATAAACTATGTGAAAATGAACTTAAGAATAAAAGCTTTGAGTGGGTCAAAGGCAAATGTCAAAAAAAATTCTTCTTTTAACTTTTAATAAGTTTTGTGATTTTATTTTATGCCTAAACTATAGCAAAACAATTTAACTGCCTAAAAATAGGCTTAAATAGTAAGCATTCCTTTCAATTTCTGCTTTAATTTTTGGTGTTAAAATCGTCAGAATCATGAGACTTCCAGGGGCTTTCGCCCCCTGGCTTTGTCCTGGACCCACTGGGGGCCTCATGGTGGCCCACCCCCACACCCTGCCATTTTAAGCATGCACTCTCGTTTCAGGTCTAGCTACCCAACTGACTGTATTAATGTTTCTTGCTTAAAACATAATAACAACATTGCAACATTGAATTTAATTCATTTACCTGCTTCAAAATGCTCACTGTTTTCTCTGAGGGTCAAGATGCCCGTTTTTTCCATTGTGTTGCGGCTAGCTCTCAATGAATTTGGGGTGGACTCTGTAAAAATACCATATATTGTATTGTAAATACAAGCTTCTACGTTTACTTTTTTAAATCATTGCAAATTTTATTCCTAATGATAAACAAAATAAATATAACTGTACAAATATATTACATCAGTACATTCCACTCATATCATGTAAAATCTAATGCATTATCCAGCATTAGGGAGGACCATATCAACATAGTAGGCAACGGGATGAATCAATTTCTTTAATCAGCAATTGATAATGATGACTGGTGTGAGGGAAAACAACATTCAAACAATATTGTATTAAAAATTTGCAGTGTAAAATTATTTTATTGAATGAAAATTAAATCGTGGTCTTAGTCCACTGTGCGTTTGCATTTAGCGCAATAATGACTCCAAATCTGAGTAAAAAATACAGTAGTGCAAGGGCATAAAACTTAAGGAAACAAACTGAAAAGTTACATTTATACCATCATACCCGTATGAAAAAGTGTGGGGAGCTGAATTAAATCGTATGCAGTTAACATAAATCAGCGTTAATTATGGAAAAACACCCTTGCAAACTTCTATTCATAAACTGTTAACGTTGAAGTTTTAGCTATAATAATTGTTCTTTCATTGAATATTCGAAATTTTAAAATGTTATTTTTTACAAGAATAAAAAAAATATATAATTATGTTGTTTTGTCAAGCTTTGTACCTGTGCATCTTTTCATTAGGCCGATCCATCTATTTTTAGCAGTGTCACGGACAGGGTATTCCGATTTAATGCCATAGGATATATAGTATTTTATATTTATTATGTATATGATATTACTTCTTGAAACACAGTTATTGATCAAAATATCTAGATTATTCAAACGATATCATTTGTGGACAAATATCGCCCATTTGTTTTTTGTTTAATGTCCTTTTAATTTGATATTTAGAAGGGCATGTTTACCCATTCTTTAAAGTGTGTTGTTTACTCAGGGTTTGAGTTATCAAATTCGGAATGTTATGAAGTTCAATATAATGAGTAAAATTGTTCAAACACAAAAAATATTAATGAAAAAAAATTATTATGACATATAACGTTCGAAAATTTTAGACTTTTAGCCAAACAGTGGGACAATTCGGACTTCAAATTTTCCAGATTGTTTTACCGCTAAAACTTTTTGGGTAGTCTCCATATCAAAAAGTACGATTTCTATATTTAACTCTTTTAATTTGTGCATTGTGTTTTCTGTTGGTTTTACCTTCACGTTTCGTTAAAATAATGGTTATGGCAAAGAAATTGCAAAAAATATTAAAACAATGTCTTATAAACGATAAAAGACAGCATATATCAAAACAATGTTGAATCCTATAAATTAAAATTCCAACAGACGAAGGTCAATTTAAGTAGTTCAATACTTTTAAATGTTATGAAAAATCATCATTGAATTTATTTTGTAAAACTGGATCAAAAATGGTCATTATGAATTGAAAACTGATAGAGGAAAATTCGGACTGGAATATTTTTTTAAAATTGTGCTGAAATTCCAAGCTTTGGAATCCTCTTTGGTGTCATACCATTCATAAACTGTATTCATTTTAAATTGTTTCATTATTTCTAGTATTTTTTTTTACAATCAATTTCAAAAGTAGTGTAAAATTTAGGGATTGTTTCTTGATGTTTTCAAAAACATTTAATGGCCATTTACTCAAAAAACTAGGTCATTTATATTACTTTTTGAAAGTAAAAAAGAAAACAACAATCATAAGGTCTATAACATTTAAAAGATGTTTTTTTAATATCATCAGCGAATTTCTTTTTCATTTTGAATAAACGTCATCCATAAACAAACTGACAACCTTCTGGTAAAATACAGTTTTTTAAGGATTGAAACTGGCAAATGATTTTGGGAAGAGATAAATAAGAAGAGAAATGAATGATGCAAATAAAAACCAGTTAGGACACATATTTTGATTCGGATATCCAGGGATTTTATGCTTAGATGAGCTAAAATGTTCTGACTGGATGCTGACATTGTGGATAGGGGAAAACAAAACAAAGTATTCATGGAGATAAAATAATCATACTTCTTTTAGAGCTATTTCCTAGAAAAAGGTATCTTAAAAAGAACAAAATGGGTTTGCTATGTGTTACAATAGATGAGTCAATTTAAATCTTGGTTTGAAAATTATATAAAAAAAAATAAAAATAATTAATTATATATATATATATATATATATAATAATATTATATATATATATATATATTATATAATATAATATATAAATCTGATTTAGGCATTGAGGAGACCATACCCTAAAATAGTTAGTTTAGGGAGACAATATACAAAATTTTTATATGTGCATATTTTTATTGCAAATAGTCATTTAGAGGTCTTCAAGATTCAAATAACTTTACATGTGTTTAAATTTTCAATATATCTTGTCCTTAAAAAAATACAGCAAAAATGGTCTCCTTAATATTGTGTTACTCTCTCATAAGGCTTAAGGAGACCGTGCATATATTTTCATATATATTTTTTATGGCTTAAGTAGACCATTCTTTTTTCCATAATTTTTCATGATTTGCAAGTGCTCTATCATTTTTTATCGCCACGCAACATAGAATTAAGATATAATGCAAGGTCACTGTGTACATGTGCATGTATATGTAAGCTTTGTTAATATCTCACATAGTTGATGGTGTGGACTTTAATATTCATAGATGGTCATTTAGAGGTCTGTGGAATGGCAATAATCTCACATCTGTTTTAATTTTTCATTACTATTAGCCCTTAAAAATATACTATATTGTCCCTCTAATATTTTGCTACTGTCTTATGCGGCTATGGGATACCGATAATACATTTTTATTAATATTACTTAATTAGGGTTTAGGTAGACCATTCTTTTTTTTAACCATAACATTCGTGATTTGCAAGCCCTTTAATTTTCAGTCCGTTTTTTTTTCGCATGTCACGAAATTTTCGAAAATGGGGAAAATATGTAGCATTTTAAATTTGCGTCCCTACTGAAGATTATCTTCTCAATTCAATCCATTCTACATGTATCCTAATGTGTTTTAGAATTTCACATTAATAAATGAAAAAAAAAAAACATTTCAAGTTCATGAACAAACTTTACTAATCATCAAAACTAATTTCAAATAGATTTCATTTATAATTTATGGACCAGGGTGTAAACATTAGTTCAATTTTGAAAGTTTTAAACAATTAATCATTTCAAATTTATTATAGAGCAATCATTTCCATTCAAAATTCAGTGTACATAACATGTCCATTATTTTGGTGAACTTGCAGTTCAATTACAACAGTTTCATTTTTTTCTGTGCAACAAAATCATGTATGTAAGGATCTGTAAATTTATGAAATCAAAATATTCATAATCTATTTCAACCTTCATATTTCAAATTTCATACATTTCAAGAAAATAAAGCTTTTAAAATTGATTTACTTAATATTCTTCATAATTCATATAACAATAAAAAAAGGTGATCAAAGATCACGTATTGAATGAACCATTCATTAATAAATGTTAATGAATAACATTGATATAAGTACACATGTAAGAAATTGACAAAGTTTAAAAGTTACTCTGGGAGCAAAAATGACTGATCAAATGCATGGCATAAAAAATATTAAAGGACGAACAGGATTATGCAGCTAAAAAAAATTCAAAATTTTCAAACATAAAGACATTAGGATGTCGTCTGCAATACATATCACGTTTAGGGGCCACTTTCTTGCCTTATAAGAAACAAAGGTAATCACAGATTACAAAGCACCGAGACGAGGCATCACCTTTATAAAGCATCACCTTTGAGACCACCTTTATCATATTACCTGAAAATCATAGTTAATGATCTTGGATATCTATGGATACTGTTTCGAAACAAATATCATATTACTATATCATATGTTAAAAAATTGGATAATAATCATATGTTCATTTCATATATTAATATAAGATACACACATATAATAATAAAAATAAAATACTGTAATAAATAATGATGCAATATGATATTGTAACATATGATATGACATAGTGTCATGTTAAATACATTATTGCATTTGATCACATAATACAATATCATAATATATGATACAATGTCATATCACATAATACATCACAATTTTGTAACACATTATATTATATTGTATACTTAAGTATGATATTGTATGATATTATATCATATTTGATACATAATATGATATTGTATCATAAGATACAATATAACTTGATTCAACATTGTATCAAATCATATGATACAATATCATGTGATACAGTAATATATTATATAATACAATATCACTTTATACAATATCGTATCATATGTTACAATATATATATTCCAATATCAAATAATACTATTTCATGTGATAAAATAATATATTATATAAACCAATATCATTTTATACAATATCATATCATGTGATAAGATATTATATATTACAATACAATATTGTATCATATTATACCATATTAAATATGGCAATATAATATGAAACAATAGCATGTGATAAAATAGTATATAATACATTATCATTTTATACAACATTGCATCATAATAAAAAATACTTACATTACACATATATAATGATACAATATCATATCATAATGCACAAAAATATTGATACAATATCCTACTAACTTTTTATAAATATAATATATGATATAACATTGTATCATATAAAACATAGTGTATCAAATCTGACAATACTATATCATATGAATCATGTTATATCATTTAACAACAAACACATCTATCAATCAGGTTAGAGTGAGGTAGGATATTCTTTTTAAACATCCTTGATAATAGAGATCAGGATCTGAAACTGAAGCAACCTCTATGATTCATTATATTATAGTTAAATTAACTATGCAAGCTATTGTCTATAAATCATGTGACCTGTTCCAAAATAACTAAACCTCATCCAGCATCCAAAACCTATGACTCAGATTCGGCATTCAAGCCTGCCAGATGCATCAGTATCATAAGACGCATCATCAATTCAAGTTTGGTTAAGTTAGGACCAGTCATTACTAAGATATATTTTTAGCATCCTTGATTATGAAGATCAGGCTCTGCATCTGAAGCTACCTTTGCAATTCATTTATATTATAGTTAAATCAACTATGCAAGTTTGAAATAGTACTAAATAAATTTAATATATGACCTGTTCCAAAAAACATAACCTCATCCAGCATCCGAAACCTATGGCTAAGATTCAGCATACAAGCCTTTCAGGTGCATCAGTATCTTAAGATGCATCATCCATGCAAGTTTGGATCAGTAGTAATTTAGAAATTGCTATCAAAGGCCACCTGCACCAAAACTTTAACCTGTTCCAAAACCTTAACCTCCAGCATCTAAAATTCATTGCCAGATTCAGCATCCAAGTTTTTCAAGTTCATAAAAAGGTCCAGATGCATCATCCATGCAAGTTGGTGAAGATAGGACAAGAAATAACTAAGATAAAGGACCTGCAACAAAAACTTTTACCAGGTCCGGACGCCAACGCAGCAGTATAGCATAATTCCCCCGAACTTCGTCTCGGTGAGCTAAAAATAAATTATCATACATGCCCTACGTCTTGTTGTTACATTACAGTTACATTATATGTAAAATGATGAGATTCATGTTTGCTTTTTCATTGATTTCATTTCATTTAATTTTTTAAATGTCCTAAGTCTTGTTGTTTTTCTCTCGTTGAAGATTTTAGATCTAATCTTCAAAAATTTGGTCCTCTCATCAAGCCGTTCCAATGAATACATTTCATGTTTTTCCAAAAACTCCTGGATTTCTCTTTACCTTGAAAGATTTTAAAAATAATATGAACAATCAGAATTATTATATTGTTACATATTCATGTAAAAAGGATAATACCTATGTATAGATTCAAGGCATACCATACTCTGTATGGTTTTTGCTTCCACTACTTCTTGCTGAATATTTTGATTTTCATAAATACATTCATGCTCGAACTACATTCATCCACTTATATGTCAAGATTATCTGTTTTGAAATGCCCCCTCTACCGCTTTAGGCTTCAATACACAACCCAAAATAGAAAGCCTATAGGGATTTTGCATTGCATCGGCCATGAAATAGCCTGGATGACATAATTGAAAAATTGTATGAGGTATTTCAAGTGGGTTCCGAATGGTGAAAAGATGTAAACATTTCACATTATAAATCTCCATGAGAAATTTGTTTCTATTCCTGTAACGGTCACCTGAGTAGCATATAACCCATACACAAACTTGTCGAGGAGTCTCATATATGCATTTAATTAATTAGGTTTTATTCTGGAGTAGAAAAATTATAAATTAGTAATGACGGCCACCTCCCTGCCTGAAATCTTTCAAAAAGAACTGTGAAACCTACAATTTTGGCAAAAAACTTAAAAGATCGGGTCTACAAAATCATGAATTCAGTTTCCTTTCAGGTGTGTGGGAGTAAAAAGGATAATTTTTTAACATTATATGCAATAACACCTATACATCCATTTTGGCCCTGCCCTAGAGTTAAAACCCATACTCCAGGGGACATGAAAATTAAAATTTCAGTAGAGGACTTCCTGGTAAACATAATTATAGGTCAGTTTTTTATACAGATGTGTGAGAATAGAGAAGAAAATGTTATAACATTATATGCATTAACACTATATTGCCTCCCCCCTCATGTCCTGAACCCCTGACCCAGGGGCCATGAATTTTACAATTTAGGTAGAGGAGTTAGTGGACATCGTAACCATGTATTCAGTTTTTTGCCCACATGTGTGGGAGTAGAGAAGAAGATTTTTTAAGATTTAAAACATTTTACTATATGGTCATATTGGCCCCACCCTAGAGCCTGAACCCCTGACCGGGGGTCATAAATTTCACATTTTGGTAGAGGGCTTCATGGACTTTATAACCAGATATATATATATATATTTATATGGGAGTAGAAAAGAAGATTTTCTAAGATTTAATACATTTTTACTATATGGCCATATTGGCCCCACCCTAGAGCCTGAACCACTGACCCAGGGGTCATGAATTTCACAATATGGACATCATAATCATGCATTTAGTTTTAACAAATATATATGGGGTAGAGAGAAGATTTTCTAAGATTAAATACATATATACTATATGGCCATACTGGCCCCATTCTAGAGCCTGAACCCCTGACCCAGGGGCCATGAATTTCACAATTTATGTAGAGGGCTTCATGGACATTATAACTATGCAACCAGTTTTTTCCTAACATGTGGGAATAGAGAAGAATATTTTTAAAATTTGGCTCTTTTTTTGCAAATTTGGCCCCACATGTGGCGCCCCGGGGGTAGTAGAGCCATGAATTTTACAATTTAGATTCCTCTCACCATAGAGATGCCTCACATCAAAAATGGTAATAATCAGCCCTGTAGTTTTTAAGAAGAAGTTAAAAATGTAAAATTGTTAAGGCACGATGCACGATAACGGACGAAAACGGATTGCAATAAACTCAGGTGACCTAAAAATTGCTAATTCATCAAATTGTGGATAGATAGACCAAGCAACAAAGATATATCACCTGAGCTGCTTTTAGTCTTCTTGGCTGCAACTGGGCTTGCAAGAACTTTAGTTCCATTATCATCTTCGATCTCAAAGAAGCACTCTGTAATAACAATATCATGAATATCTTACTTTGCAAATACTAAGGACAGGCATGCATAAAACGTAATTGAAAAGAGAAAACATTATGGATGGGTTTTTATTATTAAACGATGCAAATCAATGTACCATTGTCATCTTAAATAAGAAAGAAAATTATTGAGAAAAGTTTTTATCATTTCAATAATATGACTTCTCATTACCCCCCCCCCCCCCCCCCCCCCCCACCCTACCACACACAGATTCACACAAATAAAAAAAAAGACTGGTCACCTTGTGGTGTAACATCCGATGCATTTGCATTTCCACTCTCGCAGGGTTTGGACATCAAATCTTCTTCAGTCACATGTGATTCAGGTGCTGTACTTGGACCTTTGGGATTGTGCACATGTAACTCCGACACTCACCCTTTTAGATAAAATTTCAAAAATGTATACAAATACAAAAATTATTTAATGAAGAAAAAAGAAATACATACACAGTGATTTACCACACTAAAGCACTGCCCATATGCAAATGTGGGGGTATTCTACCCAGTTTTAAGCTTAAGTGTAAATTTTCCCTTACATGTAAATAATCCCTTTTACAGTATTGAAAGTGGTACTCAGCAAATGTTATTAAACACTTTACATTTTCATTACTATCTGAACATTTCTTGAAAGTCAAATGGAATTGTGCACTACAGCCTCTGTCACAAGTCACAAGGAAATAACTCCATCTATACATTGTCATTCAAAAGCCAGAAGCCTAACACCTAGCTGCAATAATGTAGCCCCTCTCCTGTTTTTTTTTTGTTTTTTTTTTGGGGGGGGAGGGGGGGGGGGGAGTAAACATCAGTTATAAAAAATCGGAGAGGGCTACATTGTTGCAGCTACATGTGTATGACTATCCTATTATCAAACAAGAAAAACATTCACAAATAGATTGAAACAAACCTATCAAGTTGACTTCTTTCATCACAGGAACTGAGAGAGGGAAAACAATGGTATGGAACTGCAAAAGATCAAAGAATCGTTATTGCATAAATAAAGTTTAAAACAAGAAATCTTTTAAAGAAACAGTTGCCCCTTTTGTGGCTTTATCAATCTTAAAATGATTACTTTCTTTCACAAGTCAAAATTAATTATTCTTACTAGACTTTGACCCGTGCGTGCACGGGGTTGACATTGCATATGATATCGGACATTCACTACATCGACGCACCGTATTGTTTACAATTACATAACCAAGCTTTAAGCCTACAATAATGCTATTAATTTCACTACACTCTGCTTAGTTATAATAATCTGACAGGAATGCCTCCCATATACCCGTAATGTAGCAGAAAATTGCAGAATCGCTCCGAATCGATTTTTGAGAAAAATAATGAAGTTGTATTGAAAATAACAGTCAAATTATTCATATCAAACCATTCTGAGGCTGTAAATACTTTTCATCTAAATATTTAATTCATATTATTGAAGGAATCAACACTTTTTTGCTCGCTTCAAAATTACACACCATGTTGATATTCGGATCTCTTGGGATTTTACTCTAACACAGTGTATTTATATTTAGGAATATTATTACATATAGGAGAATTTATTACATCCATTACATTCCACTCATATCATGGAAATCAAATGCATTATCACAGCATTAGGGAGACCAGACAAACATGTTAATTGTTATACATAATAACGTTGCAACTTTGATTCTAATTCATTTACTTTGTTCAAAATGCTCACTGTTTTCTCTGAGGTTCAAGATGTCCTGTTTTTCCATTGCGTTGCGGATAGCTCTCAATAAATCTGTGGTGGACTCTGTATAAAAGTACTAATATATTGTATTGTAAATACAAGCTTCAACATTTACTTTTTAAATCATTGCAAATTTTATTCCTTATGACTAATTAAAATAAATATTACAAATATATTACTGGTACATCCATTACAATCCACTCATATCATGGAAATCAAATACATTATCCCAGCATTAAGGAGACCAAGCCCCAGGATCACATAATAACATTGCAACATTTAGTTTAATTCATTTACCTTGTTCAAAATACTCAGTGTTTTCTCTGTGGGTCAAGATGTCCCGTTTTCCCATTGTGTTGCGGCTAGATCTCAATGAATTTGGCGTGGACTCTGTAAAAAGTACCAATAGCGGGGTATATTGTATTGCAATTTCAAGTCTCTAAGTTTACTTTTTTATATCATTGCTAAGTTTATTCCTAATGATTAATAAAAAAAAAATATAACAAATATATTACATCCATTACATTCCACTAATATCATGGAAATCTAATGCATTATCAAAGCATTAGGGAGACCAGACAAACAATTTTATTATACTTATTAATTTTATTATACATGTTAAATGTTAAATACTGAAATCTGATTGGTTTAGACGCAGTTGGTAATCCGTTCTATTACCTTCAGCGTTAGCAACACACTTGGCAATTGGTAACACAACGAACTGTTACATGCGCTTAAATTATGAGCGTACAGTTTGTCATAGAATTTACTTCATTTCTAAATAAAAGCAGTAAAATTTTCTTTAGAAATAAGACATTCAGTAAAATAAAATGAATAGTGCCTGTTTGGGAGGGTATCTATTGAAATTGACACCCCTCGAAAACCATTGTCAACCTCCGCTCACTGCTTTACCTTAGGGTCAAGCTGTCCTGTTTTTCCATTGTGTTGCAGCTAGATCTCAATGAAACTGGGGTGGGCTCTGTAAAAAAGTACCAATATATTGTATCATAAATACATGATTCTAAGTTTACTTCTTTATCTCTTTGCAAAACTTATTCCTAATGACTTATACATGTACTTATAAGTATAACAAATATATTACATCCATTACATTCCACTCATATCATGGAAATCAAATGCATTATCACAGCATTAGGGAGACCAAGCCCCAAGATCACGAGCAATCTTAGACTTGAGTAGTAAATTGTACACTGCCAGTGGCGTAGCTACCATGTATGCTTATATGCCTGAGCATGCACATCATTTGGGGGAAAAATCAGTAAAAAAATAAATAAAGAAAAAAAAAATATAAAAAAAGAATTCAAGTATTAAGGTCCATACTTAGTTATTCCATCAGCCCGTTTCCGTCACTCGGTCCTACTTTATCCGAAATCAATGCTAAACAAAGACGTATTAAGCACCAAATATAGCCACACAATATGGTCTTAAAGTACCATATTAAAGAAACAGTACACAATGCATGTACCTAAAAAGGCAACTATTTATTTTGCAGTTGAACTTAGTTTTACACATTTTAAATTTCCCCGATAGAATATCACAGCTTTATTGAGATATTCATTACCATAAACTATGTGAAAATGAACTTAAGAATAAAAGCTTTCAGTGGGTCAAAGGCAAATGTCAAAAAAAAAATTCTTCTTTTAACTTTTAATAAGTTTTGTGATTTTATTTTATGCCTAAACTATAGCCAAAACAATTTTAACTGCCTAAAAATAGGCTTAAATAGTAAGCATTCCTTTCAATTTCTGCTTTAATTTTTGGTGTTAAAAATCGTCAGAATCCATGAGCTTCCAGGGGCTTTCGCCCCCTGGGCTTTGTCCTGGACCCACTGGGGGCCTCATGGTGGCCCCCACACCCCTGCCATTTTAAGCATGCACTTCTTTTCAGGTCTAGCTACCCAACTGACTGTATTAATGTTTCTTGCTTAAAAACATAATAACATTGCAACATTGAATTTAATTCATTTACCTGCTTCAAAATGCTCACTGTTTTCTCTGAGGGTCAAGATGCCCTGTTTTTCCATTGTGTTGCGGCTAGCTCTCAATGAATTTGGGGTGGACTCTGTAAAAATACCAGTATATTGTATTGTAAATACAAGCTTCTACGTTTACTTTTTTAAATCATTGCAAATTTTATTCCTAATGATTAAACAAAATAAATATAACTGTTACAAATATATTACATCCAGTACATTCCACTCATATCATGTAAATCTAATGCATTATCACAGCATTAGGGAGACCAGATCAACATGTAGATTGTTATACACAACTACATTTCAAAGTATATCTAGTTAATATAAATGGATTTACTTTAGTCTGAACTAAAATGACTGGGCTATCAGCCTCTTGTTCTTTCAGGTATTTTTTGCAAAGTGAAAATGGACTGCAGATGCAAAATTATTCTTTAAATAATAACATTACCCAAAACCTTCTTATTTTCATCTGATTCAGAATCAGAACTTGGCGAGTAGTTTGATACACTAAATGGGTCAGAATCCACATCAGAGGGAACTGAAAGAAATTAAAACAATATAGAAAATTTTCTTTCATAAACATTCATCAATTATTAGTTTACCACATTTGGTAATTGATGTTTCTTTTTTATAAATCTGACAACAGACCACTGACTAAATCAAACTTTTCAGCCATGGTACAAAAACAAGACTGTACCAATATTCAGTGAAAAATGAATTCCAATTCAGATTGATGCTTAAATTAACTAACCTACCAAATCTGATAATTCTATGTAAATGTATATTTTTCAAGAAGTACATTCTGTAAACAATTTGCAAAATATACATATTTACTACAGAAACAGATTTTGTAATTTATCTAACAAAAAACAATTTTGTTCTGCAAAGGAGACTCTCCACATTGGTGACAGATTCACAATGCACACTGACTTATATTAATAGCTTTTTGTTGGCATGGATGTTAGCGCGAGTGGGTCATGATGTGGGAAGAAGTTGGGGTGACTGGAGAAAACCCACGTGTCCAAGCAGGCGACCAATGTACCCTATCATATACAACAACTGTCGATCATGGGGATTAAACTTGGGTCGCAGTGGTGATAAGCAGGTGCATTGTCCACTGCACAACTGGACACCTCTTTCAAGCTTTTAATTTAATAGTGCTTGATAATGAAAACAAAATAAATCTATTCAGGTCAGCACAAGAACCGTATATAATGTTAAAATTGAAAGAAAATCAAACAACTATAAACAAAATAAAGTGAAATAAAACCTAACAAAACCATTACCAAAATCAAAAGGATCACAGCCTTTTCTGAAATCAATCAAAACTAGTACCGGTAAAAACATGTACATGAACAGGGGCTAGTGTTGTCACGATGATTGAATTTCAATCAATGATCAGTTGAAAAGGTTGTCGATTTATCATAATCGATTTTAGATTTTATAATCAATTATACTCAGTCTGGGTTTATTACATTAATATTATACCTATCATTTTGTTTTCTAATCTGTATTGAATGAAATGAAAACTGTTGTGAGCTGGGGGTTTTCTTCAATCTCAAAAGATGTGTAACATTCTACCTAATAAAAATACAGCAAAAGTCTTATAAGCTTTTAAAAGGAAGTGAAAATAGCACTTATATATTTTAGATTATACATAGCATAAAATTTAGTGCCCCATATTATTGAATTTAATATAATTTGTTACCGATTCGATTATTGACCGATCATCAGATGGCAAGAGACAACCGATTCTGCTGATTAATTGATCACGATTTTTAACCTATTTAACAACACTAACAGAAGTTTTAGGCTTGTTTTTTAATAAAAACATATAAATTATCTATTCTGATACTTTTTAAATTCTTGAGAAAAACCTATTTTTTAGATTAGTTTAAAACAAATCAATGTACGAAAAAATGCAAAAACAAAACCAAAGCCAGATAACAAGATATTCAAAGCCTGATTGTAAATCACTAAACTCTCTCTTAATAATTATTTTTTGTGTATAATTAATCCAACCATTTTCCTACCTTGCTGCACCACCGCAAGCTTTTCCCATCACAACCATAGTCATATACATGAAGTATCTCTTCCCCAACCACAATGTCTCTCTTAGCAAACAATCATAGGTATTCCCTTCCATTAAACACTCTGAGTTTATGGTGGAGTTTGCATCGTCCTTGCCATCATTTACAAACTGGCAGATACATGTATGGTTGTTCACTCCTGACAGCATCAATACTACAGTGTACATAAAAAGAAATCAAACCTTAAATAAGAAGCATATAATTACTGGTATTTTTGCTTGACTTAATTAGAATTGTTTATAGTTATTTCTAGAAACATTACTGCCATACATAAATGTTAAAATATTACATTTAGCTGCAGGTCTGTATCTCCTGGTCTGAAAAAAAAATTTGGATAAACGTTGCTTCAATTTTTTTTTTTCACATCAGGAGCTACATACCTCCAGCTTCATGTAAATATGTATAAATCGTATTACCAAAGTTCTTTTCCATTATATTTATAGATAAATATTTTGTTTTCTGTGCTTGTCTTCAATCTCTCCTCCCCATCCTGTCCTTTTAATGTTTCTCCTGCAGGAGAAAATCTCCACTGACATGACTGGTTGTGCTAATAACTCCAAAACCTACATTAAAACCACAAGCACCTGTGTGAAAGCATTGTTTATATGCAAAGAAAACTTTTGGATTCATAAACATCTACATTAAGCCCCATTCACAATTGGCGTACGAGCACTTTACAACTCTTCGCGATCGGAATGTTTTAGATTCGCACGAGCTCTCTCATATATTGCATGAGGTCTCGCATTTGTTGCATGCGTTTTAGTGCTTGCATCAAGTCTCCTTAAAAATTGTGGACATGCACACTATTCAGACGCGACTGAATGCGATCCAAATCATCGCAGTGCAATGCACGAACAATATATAGTACGAACATTTTACAACATTTTGTATACTCGCAAGAGTGCAGGTGCATGATTTTTAAAGGTCATAAGATGAATCGCTGCTGTAGAGAGAGAGAGAGAGAGAGAGAGACAGAGAGAGAGAGAGAGAGAGAGTTGAATGTGATAATAGCCTACCATATATCATATGTGCATGTTCTAGTGAGAACATACATTAAATTGGTAAACAACAAAATATTTACAACCATCGACCATTTCTAATGCTATCATGTATGAAACATGTCATGTTATTCTAATAAATCAACAATTACAGGGGGAAGGGCGCCCCGGGTGCGCATAAACATTAAAATTAATACAAGTATCAAAAAGTAGTTTTAAAAGTGTTGCTACATTGGTCATGCTTCTGGATTGAATGTTCTTGAGAGCACATTGTGCACAACGCTGTGTAATCAAGACATACATGTTTTGCCTGGTCAACAGATCACACTCAGCCCAACGGGAATCTGCAGACACATTGTTTACATTATTATTAATCATCAAAAGCCAAAAATTTTACAAACCTGATAATATCCGAAAAGCCAAACGAGAGTGATACTATGATGTCACATTTGTAAATGTGGGTCACAATTGTAAATGTGGGGTGAGCATCCCGGTTGTAAACATGGAGGCCTGACTATCTTACCTATAATAAGTCAATTCGTACATAGAATAGTCGGCTATCTTTCCACTATACAAGTGAAAAGAGCAACTGATCTTAATTTGCTTTTAATTCATTTAGGTAACAAGGGGTACATGTACATATATCTACATTACGTACATAATTAATTTAAAACAATATTACTGGTACATATAACTGTAATATAGAAAATTCTTCATGTCGATCTATTTACATAAAGCGACATTCTTCGGTTAACTTTTCTGTCCATTTTCAATAAACTAGCTATATAATTACAGGGATTTTTCAGCCTTTTTTTATTTTGAAAATGCCAATTTTTTTGGAATTGGGAAAATTGTATCGACAATTTCATGCAGTTGGGAGAAATCATATGTTGCATATATCATGATTTCTGAATTTATTATCATAATGGAAAATCAAAGAGCTAGACTTTAATTGAATAGAATCTAATTAACTTCACAATATAGATATATGTATAATATTCCTATATTTAGTTATTAGAACAAGTCTTTTTCCCTGAAATAAACACCTTCAACACTGGTCATAAAAGTATTACATTATTAAGAATTTATCAACATCCCCTTTTAAATTGAGAATGTATTTTTCTGTTTGAAATATTTCATAACATTTACCTTTTACTTTTATATCAGTCTATAGTGTGTGTAAAAAAAAAACATGTACCATTTACAGTACTGTACTGTATACCACAAAATAACGATGTTTTAGAAAAACAGAGGAAAATCGGATTAAAAGTTGGCGATGTTTACAGCGTGTTTGGAAACTTTTATGACTGCAGTTTTGCTAAATGGGTTTAATCATTTGTTAATACTGAACATTTATGGACATTCTGGTTATTTTACGAAGTATTTTTTGATAAGAAATAAACATAAGAACTATTTACCAGTTGGGGAAAAATACTGCTATACTAATTGGGATCATAATTTGGACAGCTGCTGAAGTGAACTTATTTCCAATTGGGAATGGGGACGACTTTTGCTCTGGAGAAGGTACTGATAAATCCTTGAATTACATATTACATCAAACGTACAGTGGAAATGAAAATCATATGCTTTTATTGTTAACTTCGTTTCGAATGTCCTCGAAGATTAATCAACATTTGGTGTAAAATAGTCAAGTTGCACACATTATCGCCCTATTTTATTTGAATATTTAAAAAAAAAACTTCATAAAAACATTACTTTGTTCAATTGTAATAGGATTATCAAAAGTACTTACCATAAAATGGCTTTGATTCCTAAAAGGCAACACGCTGGCGTTAAAAGGTCCATTGTTTTAACCCGAGACGTTCCGAGAGTACTCGGAACAAATGGCGGAGAGCACTTGCCAAATGTTCAAACATGGTCAAGAAATTAACGACTTTTTTTCTAGTTAGGCTTTATACATAAAAAGTGAAAAAGTATTTTGAAAACAAGTTCATTTAGAATAATTAAAGGCTAAACAAATTATATATGTTAGATTTTTTGCAATATTGCAAGTTTTCGTTGGTCTCCTAAATGCAGAAAAATAGTCATTGCTAATTATACGATGGAGGCAGATTGAATTCCTTTTTACGAAAAAATATAGACAAAAGGCAACTATTGGATGTCAAATAATAGACACATTGATGCATTTTAGGCAAAGACACACCGTTCATTCATTTAAAGATAAGCCAATTACATTTTAGACAAGGTCAAAATAATACGGAGACCAAAATATGTCTCCCTAATCTACTGGTCTCCCTAATAAAGATAAAATAATACAATCGGTCTACCAAATGCATAAGTCAGGTATATATATATATATATATATATATATATTAACACTGTTATGAATATAAAATATAAATTATGTACAACTGTTTATTTAACGCTTCTATGACATTAAATTATGTATAATTGTTTTGAAACATTTAATTAAAATGCTTCCTTCTAAATGGTTTAATAAGTCCTTTTAGAAGATAGTAAATACATGTACCAATTAGAAAATTTCTCTGAAATAGTATCGCGCGTACAGTTCTTTTATACATGTAACGCCTTTGAAACATTCTTTTATACACGCTCAAGAACGTATCTTCATAAGAATTATTTAGGCGTTTAATTTTCCTCTGTTTTGTCTTTTTTTACTCCCTGTTCAAGTGAATTTAGAAATTTTGATGATTAAGCACATAATGAAATAATGTCTATACAGCCGATGATTTTACTAAAAGAATATATATATTTCTTTTGATTTTGGCTGTATCAAATTTGACATTGTTGTTCCTAAAGATTTTCCTGAAAAATATGTTTTGTAATTTAGGACATGTTCTGTAACAGTTTTTCCTCCAGAGGACATGTTTTCTTCTGAAACAATTATCATAACAACAAAATCTGTATTACTTCCTTGTGATTAAATGGTTAGTTTGTGTATATCACTTAATATACATGTAACAATCGAAAGTACCCACCCGAAGTAATAGTTGTGAGAGTTCTACATCCCCAGGACATATCACATATGTCAGCGCTGCAGTTGCAAATTCCTTGGCATTTGTTTCCGTAAGAAGGATAATAACATCTTACTGTGCAGTTGGGTCCCGTGTAACCTGGCTTACAATCTAATTTAAAAAGAAATGAAATGCTTTATAAAATGTTTGGTCAAATTCATTTTGATCGCGTTACATGTATGACGGGCAACTACATTTAATTAGAGCCAGATAGTTGATGATATTCGTTTGATGAAAAATATGCTTGATAAAAACGAAACTTACTCTCGCATTCGTTGGTCTCTAAATTCCTAAAAAAACCCGAACAACACGCACTGGTGGTCCTTAATATATAACAGAAAATATTAATATTGCATCTTTGATAAAAATAATTGTAATTTTGCGACAAAATATCCTCTCCACAATTTCGGATATTAAATACAGACAAATCAGTGTCTTACTCATTACACACATCTTCTGAAACAACAACCATCCTGAAGGTTAAGAATAATATCGTTGATTGTATCGACCTTATGTATGATCTAAGAAGTAACTTAGTGTCAGACATATTTTGTATCTTTCACGGAGAATGTTTCAATAAATGCCGCCAATAGGAACAACAAATATTCAATGAATGCGGTTATTGAGTTTAAACTTCCTTCTTCCTATATTGACAATCAATCTGGTATAGACAGATACACACATATACTATGAATGTTTATGACTTTTAAAAATAACATGAGCTTGTACATTAATTAGATATGAATAAAATAAACGGTTTAGGAATACAGTCGTTCAATCATAAGTAAAAGATAAATCGACAATAAAGAAGATAATGGGCCGCATCGCTTAGCTGTGAAACTGCTCTTAGGGGAATTCTTATATCCCCTTTTATATTTTATTGTAAAATCTGTTAATTTAGGAACGATGAAGCGTTGGGAGAAAATGTTTAAAAAAAGAAATTGCATATTAATATTACGAATAGTGTATTTTTCAAACTTGAGAATACGAGTAAAAAAGTTAGTTTCCTTAAGTCATAATTATGTGTACGGTATATCCTCACCACCTTTGGCTCTTCTTAAAAAAAATAAACTAAAAACGTTCCCTTCAGTTTGGTTTACTGTCAGCCGAAGTCTCAAACCGGAAGGCACGCGTAGAACGCATGAATTGAGTCTACGCGTAAGAAAATAGTGCAGAAAATTTTTATGCATTTCAGTAAATATGTATTATTAAAAACACGCATTAAATCTTTTTAAGTCCTCTGTGTATAAACAAAATTCTATTTAGAAAATAAACAAATAGTTTTATTGATCAAAATGTTCTTGCTCGGGTTCAAATGTGGAATGAGTTACGTTACTGAATGCACAGCGCTGTTGACGATTCAGGTGATGTACGAGCTCATTAATCAATAGAAGAGGTTGATGGTGGAATCAAAATTAAAGTTCCAAAACGCAATGTGCCATTTTTGAAAAGTTATGAATTTTTTTTTTTACAATCTTTCACCTTAATACTACCAAACTTCATGTGCAAGCCGAAGTTAAAATCGGGACGGGTTATACACAGATGTTTTACAAATTAAGAAGGTGTTTCATTGGCTTCCAGTCTACTTGCGGTATGACTGCTGTTCGCCTCTAAAGGAATTTTGTACAAAGACAATAAAACAAGTCTGAATTTGCCTTCTCGTTCTTTGGCTCTTTAGTTGATTAAACTGAATTTGAATTTTAAACAATGTATTGTAAGCAACATCTATGATAGTTTATACATTTTGGAAGACTAATACATCATATAATATATACAATGTTATCGATTGAAGAACCAAGGTAAATGTTAATGTTCATGTTTTCCGGCTTAGTTGAAATCAGGCTTGGGGTGAATTACATTGTAAAATAATGCATAACATTACCATTACTTCATGAATTATAGTATTAAATTACCATTACCAATACTCAATTTTCTTGAAGTAATGCATTACATTACCATTACATTAGTAATGTAATGCATTACCATTACTTTGGGAAAAGTTTTAAAAAAAGGTAATTTTAAAACTAAATAAAGAGTTTTTGTAAATATTTCATAAATAAAACATGTTTAAAATATTTTCAGGTTCATGTTCACAATCAGGTTCAAGTTAAATGACTTATACAAGATTGCTGTTGCACTTGTAGATCTCAAAGTAAGGTTGGTCCCGTAACATTTACACGCTAATGGCGGAGTTGCCAATCTCTGTTATTTATGTCTCTGATTTTCGGAGTATGATTTTTAATGAAAGGAACGGTTGTATCGTAATTCGTGTAGGTGATGAACGAGTTTACACAAAAAAGTAGTAAGTGGCGAACGGATTTATTTTTATCTATTAATTTTGCATGAATCGCAAATGCAGAAAATTGTGTCAGATAAGTCGGTCTTAAAAATCAAAATGGCGACCGTGACAAATCTTTTTATTGTCAAAGTCCTTGGAATTTTATTGTAAAAAAATATTTCTAACGTCAGGTGCCTGTGTTTGTTATCGGTATACAAATGTTCACTTTGTATGTTAATTCAGCAGTTTTAGAGTTTTCGGGGTTTTATTACGAATACCGTCCGACTTGGGGATTTTCTCTGGGATCACAAAATTGAATAAATTTAATGATTAAAATTATCTACTTTGATATCGTTGTTTGATTTTCCCGGCTAGTAGTTATTTTTAAAAATTTTCCTTGGGGTCTTATTTTACATAATATATTACATTGTGTCATTTTTCTACAATTATTAAGGCGGGATTGAGTAAAATTTAGACAAAGTATCAGACAATTGCAAAAAAGCCGAATTAACATAGATTGCAATAACTAATTCAAACTCATAAATTTTGGAAGGTTATTCGAGGAAATCCAGGACAATTACAAATTCAAACTTTCAAGACCCCGTCTTTCAGTACTCTCAGTACTTTGATTTAAAGACAAATTTAACATTTTTATTGAAGCCACGACAGCCTTTGTAAAAAAGAAACCCGACATATTTAATTGAAACGGTAATTTTACGGTATGCATACTTAATTATTCAATATCCTTAGTTGAAAACAACATATCTAAAATTTATTACAATGGTAATTTTATTGTATTGACCTCTCATTATTCAACATAAACTCAAAATTAGTATATATAAGAATATGTGAGACATCAACAAATGCAAAAAAATACGTTTCTATTTTTTCATAGAAACCGTAACTATTAATAAAGACTTATTGTTTTAAAAAGTGCAGGCATACTGCGCTTGCATTGAAAAGAGAACCCCGTTTTTAACGACGTCAACAAAAGAAATTTGTTATTTAGTATATGAATGCAGATATCTTAATTTACCGGATCCAATTGATTACAGAAATCTAAATACGACATTCACTATTACTGAATTAAGAAATGAACTTTAATTTAATGATTTTTCTTTCGATCTACGTATCAAAGGACGAACTGTCTAAAAAACTTCATGAATGTTCGTACCCTGTGTAAACCATGTGAAACATATGTAATTCCGATTGTTAAAATAGTCACACTGTGTTAAATTTGAGACGCTGTGCCGAATGTGACACAGGTGTTGTAAGTAAAGACTTGATTTTTTTTCTTGTTCTTGAAATAGATATTATGCCTACTGATAAAAATAAAGTACCCTATTTTGAGAAATATTTACAACATTAATGTAAAGGATTCAACCTCTTTCTCAACAAATGGTTTTAGAAAGGACACCAATGAATCACTTACAGGTGTTTGCCAGATTTTTAATTCTTCACAATATGCAGATGCTCAGTTCTACAGCTGTTTTAACTGATTAAAAAGGCATTGTCTTGTGTTTGCATTATATTGCGTAATTTGCATGGAACAACATGTAAATTCTCATATTTATTGATTTCTTATCCTTTGACAACAGTATTGGACAGAAACAAGCACGAAATCAAGAAATGTGTCCCTTTTTATCCTCAAATGTAGAAGATGGTCGCACATTTTTAGTGTTTACACTGACCGAAGTAACTTTATTCATACTAACAAGACAAATTCAGCATAAGACAAAAATTAGTAAATATACGTCTTGTCACAGACCCTAATTAAAGCGGGCAGATATCCCAATATAAGAAGGCAGATATCCCAATCCACTGATCAGTTCTTTTACCGGAAAACAAATGGTTCTTGATTTAATACATTTAAAAGCCCATTACGGTGGATCTTGAAACCTACACGCTTTGGAAATTTATGTTGCATCCATTTGGTACTAAAAGTTGGTCCAGCATTAAAAAAACAGACCTCAAAGTAGAATACCCTTTTTTCTATGACGAGTTATGCAAAAATTTCACTTTATGTGACAGTTTGAAAGAATTCAATCTAAGATGGCGACGATGGATACGAAATGTACCATTTATTATTTATAGGTATAGGATATTGAAAAAATTTGAGAACTTCTGTCTCTAAAAATCCCAAATTAGGCAATAAATAGGCTTGGCAATAGTTTTCTCAAACATATATTGTTACGATCAACTACTTTGCTTCTACATTGCATTACAAAATCTTGATCGTTCATAAAATCTCGGTAGGACAGATTGATTGCTGCAAGGCGCCCGCCGAAGGGGGCCTTAATGAATTTAAATATGAAAGAAAATTGATTTTCTTTCACAGAAAAAAATAAAACAAAACAAAACAAAACCTTGTGTTTAATATCAATATATCATACAAAGTGGTTTGCCTTTTTTTGGGCACACAGAACAAGTTCACATTCACACAGAGTAGATACCGTTTGTGTCGTTCCATACATTCTACACAACAATAAGTTATAAGAAATAGATGTAAAGCACGACGAGGTCTTTTTATCAGTTTCTCAAGATGAGCTCTTCTTTTCGTGAAGTCCATGTTTATTAGCTTCTACAAAGTATGGTTAAAGTATATTTGACGATACAAATGGGATCATTTAATAAATGTATTTCTCTAAATGTTTGTGTTTTATTCAACATGTACTGGTGAATGAGTACCTTAATGCAGTGGGCATAAAATAATGTATTCCTATTTATTAAAGTCGCGTTTATATCAATCTAGCATGAAATAGCATGACAGAATAGTATTATTCCCTCTTTTTTTAAATTAGAAATCAATGGTTACAAGTTTGTAATCTTGTTAATATAATCCGTAAATGAAAGGGTAGTAATGCAATTTTATGAACCTGTGTCGGATTAAAAAAAAATATTAGGGATGAAGTTGTAAAGGAATCAAAAACATTTACAGCTTAAGCGTATCCTTATTTATTGAGCCAATCAATCATAGATTATAACATAATCATAAATTATTGCTTAATATGTACAACACTCGATGGAAATGAAAATTTAATTACAATCACCAGATACATTACGAAACAAAAGCATTAATAAAAGCATAGGTATTTTTTGGTGATCAATAAGGTATGGACAATAGACCTTTGCTATGTGAACCTCGGAGAATATACAAAAAGCTTACAATAGAATGCATTTCACAACAAGAGAAATTTAATACAACAAGAACTATAATTATCTATAAAGAGAAAAAAACGCGTGTAATGAAAAATTGTCAACAATCAAAATAATACATAATTGTTTAGAATAATAAAAAATAACGACTCTTTTATTAGGCAATGTTTCTTTTGAACTATTTTATAAACAAACGTATAAAAGCCTTTGGTTGATAATGATGTCGTGTATATATGTAGCGATAAAATTGTCTATTATCAATTACAATAAAATGGCCGTTGAACGGCACCACTGCCTGAGTATCGATTAACATAAATTAACATTAATTAATTATATACTAATGAACACAAAATAAGAAAGAAACAGGCGGCAAGGCTCACGAATATATGATTTAAAAGTGAACAATACAATCAATCGTGTACAATAGGCTGTAAAGGTTTTAGTAAATCAGACATCATTAACAGTATTTATAGCGTATTACTTCATCATAAGTTTTCTAAATAGCATTTAGATGTCCTTGACAAAAAGGTTTGCAAAATGTGTAGAATCTATCAGATGATGCAATTGTAATCTATCACTAATGTTGTTACAATAAAACATTGTACGTTTCCTTAACCTGTTGACGAATTTATTAATCTAGATCTACTGTTTCTATTGGTAATCGATAGATACAAGTTTGTTATTTTGTAAATTGGATCCGTGGATCACTATATCAAAATCAGCAAATACCTTCCTAAATCAAAGTTGTTTTTGTTTTTAAATTTCAGTAAACAGTACATCTTTGAAATATGTATATATGATTAATCAAAGGCTAAAAATTACACAAAAGGAAAGGTTAAACAACTGCTATAGTTAGTTATAGTTTAATTAGAACACGTGGGTACATTGCAGAAATATTTCTTACCACAAAGGCTGGTGCTTCTTGGATCTAATATAATTGCATATAAAATACAATATAAACATTCCTTTATCCAGTTACATGTAAGAATGGTCATGTGTCTTATAGATGTATATATCCTATTGTTATTTTCTTCTCTGCTTTCCCGTTCTTCAATTGATGTTCTTTTATGCACTCAAAAGGGTATCCTCACCTTCTGTAAATAAAATCGTATTTATAATATTTTTATTATGAATAAAGTCCACATTTAATTTCAACACACTGGTCGTTTAATAAATATATATGCATGTTACATATGTTGAACAAATAGAACATACTAAACTCGTGTCTCTTTATTAACATATTTATGGATTTGATGAGTTTCGTCAGTTTTTCCTAAATAACTTAATAATGTTTTTGTCTCAATGCATTCCGGTTCCGGTAGATAATAGGAAAATGTCTGTTCTGAACCAAAGAGCAATACTGTAGTTCAGATGATCCTTATATATTTGAATTATTTAAAAATCGCTAAAATGAAATGTTTCAAAACTTTATATAGTACACAAAAAATCAAAAGTACTGTAATCTTACTTAACAATTTTAATAACCACTCGCTACATGCAATACAGTCGCTTATTTGTAGATACATGTAAGAGGTCTAAAATTGTGATTCATTAAAATATTTAGAGAAGACCATACTCATGTTAAATTTTCACAATTTGATAAATGTCATTATTTTTCAAATTCATTTAAGAAGCTGCAATCTTCATAATTGATCATTTTGGATTTTTAGTAAATCATATTATAATTAAGGTCTTCTGTTTCCAACGGAAGACCTTATTGTTATTGCTTTGTTTCTTTTTCCCTATTATCATTCTTGGGGTTTTTTTTCTTAGGCATTTTTGTGCAGGCAATTTCTCAAAGATGGCTCAATCGATGTTCATGAAACTTTTAGATCTGATAGATATTTATTTAAACTTAATACATATTTTTTAATTTTGATGACGTCAATTCCGTTTTTTAGATAATGACGTTTTAGCGATTTTCAGAGACTCGGCTTGTCCAGGGATCTCCTCCTAAATGGTAAAAGATATTGAGTTCAAACTTTCAGGGATTGTAGACAAGAAATTGTAGATGTGCTATTTGGCATTCATATTTGTCATCCTCAAACGGCGTTAAAGCTCGCCTGGTCCCGAAAATTGAGACTAAAAAAACGTTATTTTTCATTGTTTTCTTAGTTTATCTCTTTACTGAAAAATATTTAGTTAACACATGTAATGCAAATAAAACTTTCTATTTACAAAACCTTTCGTTTGATATCAAGAAAAAGGGGCTGGTCCAAAGGGCTTTAAAGTCTTTCATCTGTAGCCCTTTACTGAGGGATATTTTGTGAACAGTTATAGAAACAAATATGTTTATTTTACAGTTATGTATCCAAGCAATGTAATGATTTTATCATGTGTTACGTAATTAGGGGTTTTTAGGGGCCAAAAGTCCAGAATTTTGATCACATATATCTCAGAAAGGAAAAATATTTTGAAATGCAGTAAAAAAGAAAAGATACTCAGAATGATGTTCTAAATAATATGCAATTTTTAAAATTTCGTTAAACGGCCCCTAAAAGGAGTTAAGGGATCAGCCCCTTAAACGTTCTTTCCCATATATCTCAAGAACGGTAACGAATTTCTAAACAGTTTTTGAACAAAATGTGTTGAGATTTAAATGACCTTTTATTTGATATTAAAAAAGAGGGCTGGCCCCTTAAATTAGAGAACTAAAGGGCTCTAAAAATTTTTATCTGTAGCTCTTAACTGAGGGAAATTTAATGAAAGGCTATAGAAGCAAATATGTTTATCTTACAGTTCTGTATCCAAGTAATGTAATGATTTATTCATGTGTTATGGAATAAGGATTTTTTAGGGGTCAAGAGTACATAAACTGTGACCAGCTATATCTCAAAAAGGAAAATATTTTGAAATGCAGTGTAGAAGAAAAGATGCGCAAAATGATGTTCTTTACGAAATGCAACCTTCAAAATTTGCTTCAGCGGCTCCAATAAGGAGGTAAGGGACTGGCCCCTAAAACTTTTTTTTCTCAGATATCTCAAGAACGGTGACGAATTTCTAAACACTTGTTGAACAAAGCTCTTATCCATCCCTGAAACGAAATAGTATCTGGCCCTTAGAATGCAGACCCCGTTTTTCTATTCTAAATCATGTTTAGCTGTTAAAAAGCAAAATCAGGATCGAACATTTATCTCAAATTCTAAAATCAGACGGAAGACCTCCTCGTTGCTTGCAACGAGATCGTGTCTAGTTAATAATACATTTGTAAGATAACATTTGGATATAGAAAACATGGGCCCATGGGCCACAACGCTCATCTGAGCACCAATGGTTCATATGGGCGTCCGAAGGATATTGTGTCATATGGCCTCTCGGTAGATACTGTAGTAAGCATAACATAGATATCCAAAATTTTACACTAAGTCTTAATTTTTGTGCATACTTTATATTCGACATATGTACCGTTATGAAATACCAATTTTATCAAAAATAAGAAGATTGACTGCAAGATGTTAAACAAATTTTTCCGTAGGGGTTAACTGTTAACCTTTATATTAGGCCCCCCCCCCCCCCCCCCCCCACATTTTATAAAGCGATAAAAATATATGTGAGAATAAAGGTAAGTTTTCTCACTCAAATACTTACTAGTTATTGTATTTATTTAAAAAATATTAAAATATGTTAACAGAAAAATTGTGTACCTCAATGCGCTCAATTCCTCAAATTAAAAAACATTTAAACAATAAAACGGTCTTCCCCATTATAAATTATTGCTGTTTACCTGGTGTGACCTCCTGTGAAGTTTCATAACCTTAATCACTAAAAACGTTGTCGCGTGATATGTTAACTAGCTATTCTAACCAATATATTGACAGACATATCACTCTATTGAACTAAGGCCCACCAATACCTTTCATTTATATTCAAAAACAAGAGGTCAATGGACCATATTGCTCACCTTAGCAACACTTGCTTTATATGGGCGTTTGAAGGATATATGCCCCTCAGTAGATTAACAAAACAGAAATATCTAAAGAACTATGTGCGGTATTACTCATTTTTTTTGCCCGAAAAATTAAAGTTTTATAAATAGCTTTAAAAAAATGTGGAAAATAGTTGAAATCAAATTGAAAATGAGTTTGTAAAAGGTTATCACAACAATGACGTTATGAAGTAGAAACGACGTCATAAAGATAGTTTTAGTTTGTTAAATTGATGTTTTCTGGCAATATATTGGTATTTTCCGATGGTGTTTTGACTGGGAAACATCGAGCGCAGGCTTGCTCAAGTACCGTTTTTTAGTATGATGTCTATAATTATATGAATAATAACATATGTTAAATTTGAACTTAAGCAGACCCGCACTCTATACTATCGAATGCAAAATATAAAGAAAAAGGACATTATATTTATTTGTTTGCAAATTTGCGGGAATTGTGTTATTTATGTAACGTCAAAGATAAACAGCAAATGAGCAATGGTGATTAAACTCAAGATTAAAGTGACAGGCATCCTCTGTACTATGATTTATAAAGATTTGATTTTTATACGATATTGTTTAATACTGTAAATTCCTAATTAAACGCGAGGAATTAATATCCGCGTAAAATCGCGAGAAGTCCGTCTCGCGAATTTTAAAATCTCGCTTTTAATTTTGGGACACATGTAAACAACATGAAAGTAAGATAAAATTTTGGCATTCGCGATTTTATGTTCTCGCGATTTGATGGTAAATCGTTGAATCTTAATTAAAGGAAGTGAACATGAAAAAATTATCAAGGGCTAAAATTTGTCTGTTCGATGTGTATAATGATATCTGAAAACCGTTTAGACAGAACTTTCCTCAGTAAGAAGATATGCCACTTAGAATAACTAATTCTTGCAATACATGAGCGCTGCCATATTGTTAAAATCATTACCTCCCTGCTGGGTTATCTCTAAGCATCTAAGAGAGGGCAGCATTGATGCTGACGCCAGTGAGACACATTGCATTTTTACACACGTTTAGTAACAGAGATAAAATGCCATCATCAAAATGTGAATTGAAACTTGAAATGGATGTAAAGAGTTGCCATTTTTAAACAGTGTTCATGGAGGAAGATTTTGGATCTCAGAATGATGCATTCCCACCAGCAGTTAATGTGACATGTAACTAAAATGGAATGTCCGTGGATCAGTGTTATTGTGACATATTTTTTCTTGCACATCGGGAATTTGTTGTTAATGAGTTTGAACATTATGTGTGCTACATAAATGAGCACACAAGGTGCATTGCTCAGCATTCTGACTTTTAAAAAGTGTCTTAGTCCTGTTATTCTTCTGACAGCATAAACAAAACCGGCGTACATATATCATCAATATCTAAGATAAAAAGAAATCAGAAAAATTTCGAGGGCATTTAAATAAAAAGTAACGGTAAGAAACCATGCCCACAAAGAAAAAGAAATTACATTTCTATATTAATTTAAATTAAAATCTGCAAACAGCATTTTATTTATGTAAACACTGACTGCCACATCTCCGTACAAACATTTGGAAATATGCGATGGTCTCATATTTCACAAATTCATTTATCTATTCATTTTTTGCACAAATCATATTCATGTATAGTTATCTGAGGTTCATTTCTAGAAATGTACTAAATCTCTGTCTTCTCATGACAGTACACACACTTTTTCTTCACATCAAGACATATTTATTCTTTTAACTTTTATCAATTCTGTACATAAACACTGGCCTAGTTCCAACATTGACACAGTCACCAGCAGCAATGTGGCTTATTTACGTCAGAGAACAGATGCATGCTGGGGAATAATGGATTACCACCATAAACTTTTCACTGAGAGTGTTAAATTGATAAAATCTCTTGATAGAAATAAACAAAAAGGTAACAGACCTCATTTTTAAGTTTCAAAAGGCTTTTAAACTTAATTAAGCAACAATTAATTTTTTCATGTTCACTTCCTTTAAGTACTCGCGTAAAATAAGGAATCTACAGTAATTGGTATAAAATTGGGGGCAGATATTTGACCATACCAAATATAATCCTTTTATCCTTTTTTGCATTTACTTAATTTTTGACATATTTACCTTTATAGAATACCATTTTTACCAAATACTAGATCGTATGCATATATATAACTAAATTGTTGCTTAGGGTTCACAGTTAACTTCCAGTTTCCTTTATTTTAGTCCCCTACCACTTTAAAAAGCGATCAAAGTACATGAGAGCATAACGTTACACTTTCTCCTTCAACTACTTACTACTTACGGGAAAACCCATTTATTAAAATGGTGAAAATGGCGAGAGAGCGGCTGCTAAAAGGGTACATCTATTATATGGATAACTCTTCCTACAGTTCCAAAGATAGGAAAATGTTCTTTTGAAGATCAATTGTACATATTTCAGAGGTGTGCATATTGCTAGGATTTTGAAATCTGATAATTCTTTTTAAAATACCAGCTTTTGAACTTTGTTATTTTTTGGGCAAAATACTGCATAAAAGGGTGCCCTTATTGTACGGATAACTCCTCCTACAGTTTTCAAGATAGTAAGTTGTTCTTTTGAAGATCAGTTGTACGTATATCAGTGGTGTGCATCTTGCTAGGATTTTGATTGCCGATAATTTATGTAGTTATTATGTAGTTAGGTAGTTATTATCAATTCAGAGTTGACATGGATTATGGATACAGTTCACGTAAAAGAAAACCCGGTTTGCTGTCACATTGCCAGCTTTTCACTTGTTTAAAAAGATCCTATATATTAAAGAAGAGAATTGTACCCCAATGCTCTCAATTCCGCAAATTACAAAAATTAAATTAATTAAAAAAATTCATGTAATTGGTCATCTCCATCATGAATGATTGTTGTTTACCAGGTGTGAATTCGTATGACGTTTTATCAACGTACTTACTTGAATGATGAATAAACTTAACTGAAAAAATATTGTCACATATATAATATTTTAAAGAGATATGACAATTCTAATCAATGTACTGGCAGGCATATGGCTTTACTGTACTAAGGCACACCCATTATTTTTTATCGTTATTAAAAAATAACAAAAAATAGCTACAAACAAAGCTGCAATATTTTTTTAAGAACAATGAGAAGTGTTTAAAAGACGTCTAGTCTAAGCTTATTGAGTTAAAGACAATTTCAAAATGTGTAATATGTGTAATACTTTAAAGCAGTGGTGATATTTATCTTAAAGATGTTCGCTCCTTAGGGTTTGGGAAGCCATTTTTGGTCACCTCTGGTCTGAAAATTCTGCATCACATATTAATTCTAGACCTAGTAGTATTCTTATATTTTACAACGCCAAATAAACTATTGGATAAACTTGTTTTTTTTTTTAAAAAATACATTTTACAGAATCTAGTAAGGGACTATATTTTATGGCAGGAGGATTTCAAGAAGGAAGTGATAAATTTTCTTTACTCGCTAGTTTTAGAGTACTATTACTTTTAATTAGCTTCCTAATTTTCAGCGCAGACCAAACTTCCAAAAAGTTTGGTATTACGACATAATCATGATGTTCTACAAAAACATATTGTGATATTTCTATCGATATATATTCCATAGAAGTTAAAAAAAAACTCCAATTTTGGCCTAAAATTAACTTATTTCATGCTATGTCTCAAAATTTTGAGATGTGACCCCTGCTTGTTTTACTTTTAATGAGTCATTGAATTGAGTCAACTTGTATGCAAAGTTTTTGAAAGATGACATTATTATATTTTTTTTTTTGCGTTATATAATTTGATTACTTCAAACTTTTGTATTATCAGTTGTTGTGTTCATTATGTACTGACCTTTGAAGCCACCAGTAAAGCACGAATATTTAAAATTTGACTACACTCAACTTAAACTATATTAAAATCATAACTAAATAATAGTTCCAACTTTAAATATTTGTTTGATTTCTTCAAATTATAAATTTCCATGTCAAAATGTAGCAAAAATTTCAGAAAAATTATCATTTCGGTTTGGGGTCCTATATTTCCAAAAAAATGGCATGTTACATGGGTCACAAATAAAATCAATGATCATTTTAGGTCCGCATCTTTATATCCAAGTGATTTCCGGATGATTGACATTTACTATTATTTCAGATGTTGCCAACCTCCTTAACTTTTGTATTGACCATCATTGCGTTAACTTATTTGTTATCAAGATATGCGCATGATATGAAAATACATACATGAACCTGAAAAACTAAGCGGGTGGGATTGAGACTCGTCGCTCATGTGGAGCTGATTAAAGATGACCGTAACAGCAAGTGGGACTTTATAAAATTTCGGGGCTTGCGAATATGAGCTTTAATAAACATGATCTTTCGAATCAGTAATATTTACCTGCGTTTGGTTTTTCAAGCGATTGTCTTCTTATGCGTTTCTTTCCTTTTCTCTTCCGAATAACAATCACAACTAAGCCAATAATGATTGCGAGAAGAACAGTCACGACAATAGGGATTACTATTAGATTCGAGTCCATTTTCTCTTCTTTTCCTGACCTAAAACTAATTTAGAAATGAATATAAAATTAGACATTTCTTAAATATCAACTTGGTTTAATTGTCACCAGATCAAAACATGTGAAGTACGACTGGTTTTGATTTGATCTCACGCCAAAAAAGTTCACACCATAGTAATTTTTAAAGCGCTAAGCATAGCTCAGCGATTTATTGGCGTTAGACTTCTACTTCCGGTGCATCGAATAACTGCCCCCTATGAGTAGAAATATACATCATTTAAACTGGTTGTGGAACCAGTTTCATGGGTTTACGCTCATAACTGCAAGGGGTATTGTGAATCTAATGTGCAGTGCTTACGTACATCACTGCAGGGGCTGCTACGCAGTGATTATAGTCAGCCTTCGGGCTGATTTATTAAGTTATAGTGAAGCTTCAAATGCGCTTGCGTAAATTGGAATTCTGGGAAGGAATTACTAGACAGTCCATGTTAGTGAAAATCGAAGAAGTTTATTATGAAACTGGTCAGGTTTAGGTCAAGCTGCATTGTATACGTGTACACTGCTACACACTTGCCTCCTCACATACGGTTATAAAAATATATGTACATCTGCATATTATCATTCAAAATATTTATATCTTGTATTTTTATACATGTAGAGTGTGTAGTCTCTTGTCACCTAAAACGTATATTCCAGTGGCTGAGTTTCTTAGCTTTTAAAAAAGCTAATTTTGTGTGTGCATAAACAGAAGCTGGAATTTAGAAAAATCAAAACGACTTGTTAATAGCCACATATAGTGCTTGGTGTTCGCTGCTTTCTTCACAGCACACATATAAGGAACTAAACACTTTAAGTTTGCATAGTAGATCTCATCTGTGCGGACATATATTTTACGTCGCTTACATGTGTTACTTAGACGCAACAACTTACCAGATAAATGCAGTACATATGCAGAAGAAGATTCAGAACATCAATTATAATGGTCAATGCAATACCTTTATAAAGAAAATGCACGCGTATAACGACAATACAAGTGCAGACATTTGTCAAACAAACGTATTTAACACGTCGCACACAAGGTACAGATGTGAAATAAAGTGTAACAAAATCAAAGGCTTTTATATAACATGATTCAGGCAGGTGTCCATTTAGAAGTCGTGTTCAGCTTTGATTTAAATTAACTTTAGTGTATATGATAAATCATAATACCGGGTATACATGTATCTTTAAAAGAAACGTAACTTCGACCAAATTTCCTTAACCAAATTAATTAAATAAGGATAAATTTTGGGTGAGTACAACTTAAACGCCATTTCGACCCTTCTGGCATAAATACTTTCAATTAATATTAATAGACATGATGTCGATAAGTCTCATTTCTAACTAAGCTTGCACAAAGTAAATTTCCTTTAGAACCAAGCTAGGTTAGCGCTTTTCAGTACTTTCAGTTCTTTGATTTAACATTGTCATCCATTACATGTAACCATTGTATGCACTTGTATGTATGTCAACTGGAGAAAGAAACAAAGAAGAAAAAAAACTAAAACCCTTGTTTGAATATGCATATTAAAAATTAATGCACTGCCATGGTGGACTCATTTAATTATGTTTAACAAAGAAAATAATATTTGTCAAACGTTGAGAAGCCCCTCAAAATTGAAATGAATTACATGAAATGCATTTTTATCTAATATTCAATAGTGAAACATATACGAATCTCTTGAATTTGAACTAATAAACAACCAAGAAACTAATTATATTCTAAAATATCTTTCGCACAATCATTTTTGGTCTTACTTATTATTAAAATGGTGCGATACTGTCTACAATTTTCAGGGTGAATATTGCATAGCTAGCTGATTATTATATCATTATTTAATACCAGCACCTCTACTAAGAATAAGCAAGAGCCAGCTGAAATCAAGACGTTGGGGTTTTCTCGGGCAGACATCTATTGGTCATTACTGTTTTATCTAGCCACCTAACTACTTATTCCCGTGTTTGTGAAACACTAATGCCCCCTCCCTTGAAAATATCCACAAAGAAAATGAGTGTACACTGCAAATAATTGGTATTCTTCTAAGTCCAAGAGGTATAACTCTGTTGGCAATTGCTCGATCGTACCCAACATCAAACTTGACCTGGATATTATCTTGATAAATCTTAATACTAAATTTCGTTTTAATATGTGCATCCTCTCTGAAGAAAATAATTAATATAAGTGGTAATGATTAAACTCAAAGAACAACAAGGCTTACGTACGCTTTGCGGAGTTTTTCTCTATGTGCATGTCATTGAAAATGAAAATGAAATAAAACAATGGGAAGTTTCAGTTCCAATGGTTTTATTAAAAAGGGGTGTGGAAAAACGAGGATTTATTTGACGGAAAAATGATACAAAAAAGTTGCAAAGCTCACAAATCCCACGCCGTAACCATGATAACTCCCGAACAATAACATCAAAACTTCCTGCAAATATGCAGATCTATACTTTTGTCTAAACAACTACAAAATTCCAAAACTTAGAGTTCAAATGGGCGAAAATTTGACGAAAATACCAAAATTCACTGAACAATTACGGAATCGAAAATTCCTTGGAATATGCACATCTACATATATACCCTGTGGCCTAATAATTCCTCACTTTTAAATTACCACAGTTTTATGAAATGCTGTGCAGAGGTTCAAGTAAATGCACTGACGAAATGAAACAGGACTGACGGATACATTGATCTTTCATAACGTTAAAACATAAATCGTTATACTTCTCAGTTCATAGTAGAGGGTAACAATTAAAGTTGACACCCCAAGATGACCAAATATTGTTAGCCAACGCGAAGCGGAGGTTGACAATGGTTTTCGAGTGGTGTCAATTTCAACTGTTACTCTCCAAAACAGGCACTATTTAATCTATTATACTGAATGTCTTAATTTTTAAGAAAACTTTACTGCTTTCATATAGGACTGACGTGAGTTATACGGCGAACCGTACGCACATAAATAAGGCGCATGTAATAATTTGTTATGTTACCTGTTACCAAGGGTGTCGCTTTCAGTATTTAACATGAAAGTATCATAGTAATTATTATACGTGACTGCGGGATATATTTGTTACTGACTGACTTCAGAAATATATCAGTTACGTGTCATGTATAAACCAAACCAAAGTGTGACATTTCTGTCAAGGGAAAACAAAACATTATTCGCCAGTAAGTACAGTATGCACATTGTTGTATACTTTAAAATTTTTCTAACATATAAGATTTTCGTAGTTTATCCCTTTATGTTTTCATTTTACCCTTTTCTTAAACATATTTACCATTAACACATAACGTATTGTACCACATACCACTTACATTTTCACATGTTTGTTTGTTGACATGTTTGATGAAATGTTTGCTGAAGTTGTTGTAAAGACAGTTGTTGTAAAGACAACTACATTATCTGGATTTCTTGTAGACACTGAATTGTTTGTACCTGCTGTTGATTTCTTTATTAGTTGGTAACATCCTTGGTCTGAAACAGAAAATGGCTAATAACATACAAATAATTTAACAGAGTCTGACATTACAGTTCTGTTCATCAAACTTGTCATACTGCCCAAATCAAAAACAATAATCAATGCAGGTGGAACCGTAAGGTATACTATGCTTTAATTCACATATTAACTTTAATATTCTATTCAACAATATGCGTGTGTTTTTAAATTAATCACTTAGTTTTGGATCAAGTCTGTAAATTCAATACCAAGCTTTATGATTTTTCTAGTTGACGTTTTGAATTGCAAATCTTCATTATTTTCCATTCAAGTATTTCATACAAAACATACAAAATTATTTTGCAATGCAAGAAGGTTTGATTAAATCAAAGATACACATGCAGAAAAGGTTTAGTTAATTCTACGCCGGGAAACGTCGTCTAATCAAAATGTCCATACCAATGGAGGATACAAACTTAAAAACACTCCAACTTAAAGCTGACATGAATTCATAAAAGAATTTGGACGCCATATTAGTTTCATCTGCCACTGGGGTATACATACCGGTCGAGGAAGTTACGGTCGGTTGCTTTCAGATCGAAGCATTCAGGTTACACGGACTTCTAATTCATGAACTACACACCCCTGCGAATGTTATTGTCATTTAAATTTTAGAACACGTGATTTTATTTGACCCTTTCAGTTCCGCAGTAAAAATCAGGCCTCGTGTGTAGAGTCTATTTCCTAGAATGTCGGTACTTGTAGTAAAATATAAAATCTAGAGGTTTATTGATTTTAAACTTTATCTCCATTAATTGGTGGACAAAATGTGTTCTAGAAATAAATGCAAAAATACAAAAAGTTGTTTTTTTTCTATTGTTGCAACAATTAACATGCGTGTAGGGATCCCCCCTGAGGATTAATTTTTGATCCGCGCCTGACCTAGTAAAAGCATCAATAGTGAAACAGACTATACCATTTTATGCATAATGTTCCTTGAAAATGGCTCGATATACTAAGTTTTTATGCAAAACAAACACCCATTATTTTTTAAAAAAACAAGGTATTGCACACCACAAGCATCAAACATGGCCATGATTTTATCAAGCAACCCAATGTTTATATTTTCAACCACTATACACGTGGTTGAACACGAACGGTAACTCTGTTCTGAATATTATCGTTTAATGTAAATAACCGCTTGATAGTGAAATAAGACATACATCTTCAAAGGTTTAAAGTTTCATGTTTTAACATAAATCCATGTAGGATATGATATGAAAAACGACCAGTACTTACGTATTTTGAGAATATTATCCGAACACTTATACTTGCGCTCGAAATTTCACAGGAACTGAACAAATCTCGATGAAGTCTCGTGAACTTTCATTCGAGCACCTCTAGATTTATTACATACTTAGCAACGATAAAGAAAACATTCAGAACACATTCGCAGGGGTGCTAACACACAGTGTAGTAAAAATGTTTGTAAAATTGAAAAAAGAAAGCTACAATAAAAAAAAAACAACCACAAAATATATTCATTCTTTGAAAAAATTGCCAAGGTTTTTGTATTATTTTGCACATATAGTGCTGCCTTACGTCGCTTGCACATGGAACACGTGTGTCGTTCATACAGCGTGCATAATATTCACATCTTTTTGAAGCGGCACTACAAACAGCACAGTAGGTAAATGATAGTGAATCAAAGAAATTAACAACGTGCCATCGTTTTTATCGATTTCTACAAAATCACTTCGTTTCACAAATCCATGCATGTAATTGTCATTGCTCGATCTACCAAAGCGTGTGGTTTGCGCATGTGCGATTTTACATGTATAACATACACAGAAAAACACTCTACAATGATCGATGATTATTGGAATATTTGTGCTTGAATTTCAGAATTTCATTGGATATTTCATACCAGTGCAGTAGTTGTTCTATTTTTTTTTCTTCAAAACGCGTTTTTACAAGTCTTCTTCAAATGTAACGTTCGGGTGAATGGAATTTTTGAATGCGATGAAGATTGAATGTTGCTCTAGGCGTTATATAGTGGTATGTAGCGATGAGGAGAACAATAAAAATCTACAACTAATATGGCGGTAGTGGGAGATAGAAGGGGATTAATGATAAAAGGGAAATAATACGTATTTATGAATTTATGTCAGCTTTATTTCCATTTATTATTATTACACATCCCGAACCCTTAGACATAAATGTATCATTGGGTCAATTTTTTTTAACAATCCTGAAACTTCATTTATCAAATGATGCACCGGCCCAAGTTAGTGGTAACTGGTTCTGTGATGTTGGGGAAAATAAGAAACATAAGAGTTTACAGATGGAGAGATGGGCAGACAGACGGACGCCGGTTAAAATGTCATGAAAGCTTTCAACTCGTGTTGGATAAACTTACACTTGTAAGCTACATCTGAACGATAATATGGTGGACATGCATTCTCTTTAAATTTTGAACAGTCTGTTATCCAATTCTCCTGAATCACATTTCCACTGCTACTGTAGCTTGTACATTTACCTATAAATATAAATAAGAAAGAGATCGTTATACAATGTTAATGTTAACGAAGATATATTTAACTAGAACTGTCTTAATGGGACTAATACCCCCGCAAGGCTAATTTCAAATGGGACAAATAATTGAATTGCATAATAAAGGTTTGGAACACATACAAAACCAAATTCTAGAATTGTAAAAAAAATAAGTAAACAAAGAAAATAAAAATCAAAATTGTCAGAATTTCACTGTAAATACATATGTATAACAGTACATTTACAAATTTTGTATCTGATGACTTGTTTTTTGAATTTAATTGTTTTAAAGAAAAACCAACAAAATGGCAATAACCCCTCCCTTTGCAGTAAATGGAAATACCGGTGGCCAAGCAATGTTCTTCTGTTGATTAAACTTTGAATATCTTTCTAATAAAAGTCTTGACAGATGCAATTAGTTGTTTCAAAATTTCACCACTTTCTCCTGTGGTACAATGGAACTCCATATCAGAAAATTTATCCCATAGGACTAGGTTTTTCTTTGATGAGATTGTTAAATTTAACAAACTCCCAATACATTATCATAATTACCATACTATGTAAAAATATGTAAAAAAGAAAAATTAATATTACAAACTATTTTAAAATTGCCAAAACACTACAATCATATCAGTAATTTTCAATTTCATTTTCAATGTCATGTAAATATTGTTGCCGATTTGCAAAGTTTTCCTTTTATTGATACATATCTGTTTGGTAAGCATAATTCTTTTTCGATATTTTTAACTATATTCTTTTGTTTGTTGTTTTGAACTTCATTAACATGTTTACCAAATAGCAAAGACTGCAATGCATTTGTTCCCAAACATTAACAAAAAGGTTAGATTTATATGCATATTCATGAGTAATATTTTGAATTTGTTTTTGATAAATATTTAAAACCGTATATTAATTTGAAATATTCGAAAAATGTTAAAAGAGAGAGAGAGAGAGAGAGAGAGAGAGAGAGAGAGAGAGAGAGAGAGAGAGAGAGAGAGAGAGAGAGAACATGTTATGAAATTTGAGATTGCGAGAGAAAAAAAAATAGTTGGTTTTCTACCTCCCAGTATGTTTTGTGCATATGCACACACTTCCAGCATCTGGTTGATGTATAGGTTGATGACACAATGATACACAAGCTTTTCGGGTTCACTACATTGTTTGGCATGGACATCACAGTTCTTCCTTACTGCAGCCTCCCTCCAACTCTCCTCACTGTCAGGACAACCATTTACAACTTGCACTGTTGACCTTGTTACTTCACATGAGTTACTGCCGGCTACCAATGTCTGTAAAGTTTATCAGAAATATATTTGGACTGATGTTATATTCATTCAAAAAAGGCACTTCTTTAACACAGGTCTACTTTTGATAAATTTATTTTTTACATGTAAAATTAAAATTCAGGTCTGAAAACACACACGAAACAAGTTTTGAGTAATTTAGAACTAACATAGATGTGAAGTCTACTTTGTCATTTGGACAGACAAGGGGGCTGAAAACAGTCAGTCCAAAAGATTTGAAATAGATCGTCAGAAGTGATTTGTTAGTCACGATTGATTTTTTTTATAACGTTGTATGACACATGCAAGGATTCAGAAGTAAAAAATCACAAAGCGCGGGCCTGAGGAATAATTGTGTTTGCGGGTGGGTGGGGAAGGGGGGGTGCAAGACCTATTTTCAGTAAATTTACTATGTGAATTTAAGAAAGCTTAACCCACCCCTCCTCTAGATCCGCTCATGGGGCTGAGCATTTAACATTGTCCACATGTATGTAGTTTCATCATTTTATAACGTTATTGGGTTTAAATCCTTACAGTATATACACGTACAAATAAATTTTATAGAAAATATTAGCATAATAAAATCCCCCAAAACATGCCAGTCATTTTGACATTTTTTTCTACTATTTTTTTAACCGGTCATTTAACTGCAGTCATGTTTACACATTTGTTTATTTACAAATTTTCATGAACATACATGTTTATTTACAGGGTAAATGTATATTTATACTTCTGCATGCGTGATTAGAAGAGTAATTCGCGCTTATTTTGAAAAACTTAATGTAAAATAGCGGACGTCAACTTATTGTCGTAAATTACCTTAGGTGTGAATTAGCTGGGAAACGGTTTGATTAGGAACCGTAGTTCCGGTGATGTAACGAATGTAAACAAGGGCGAACACGGATCAAAGTTTTAAAAGTTTCAACGTCAGACGTTCCTTATATAAATCCACCAGAGAGATAGTGTCAAGAACGATCTAAGAAGTAGAAGCATTGTATGTGTATTTAGCAACTCTTTAAACAAACCATAGGCCAACTCTTGTAAATAACAACTTCAACAACTTTACTGCTCAATGGAATGCAAATACCAGATGTACAATGTACATTATATACTTTAAGTTGATAAAACTGTTGAGAAAATTGTGATGAACATAAGTGAATTTACAGAACAACATCTACAGTATACAACACCAAATTATTCTACGAATGCAACGCGACCAAAAATGTAAGTAAATCACTTGTTTTCATTGAAAATTGTTATTCTTAGTGTTAAAATATTATTAACCATGTTATTATATTGAAGTCTTTCATTGTGGTATTTTTCTCATCCTAATTCCAACTGCATTATTTACATATGAAATTACAATGATAATGAGCATAATAATATTTAAAGATTGGGGATTTTTTTGCAACTACAACAAAATTAAAAAATCAGAAAACAAATTGTAAATATAAAATCCATAAAATCAACCAAAATAACATTTGTAATTTTCGGATGAGTATAACTACAGTGTAGCATATTTCTTCCAAATCTATCATCATGTATTGGTATTTGTATCAGTACATTATACAGTATGCTGTACCTTAGTTTATTTTAAGAACAGCTCTGTAAATTTCTCAATATCATAATATTTCTTGTAGTTAATTATCAGGCCTGTTAACTGATATATTTTTTTTCTTGCATTGTGTCTGCTATGTTTAACTATAGTATCATTATTTTTAATTCTTCACCATATATGTATAACTTTAGCTGTAAACAACATTATTATAAAGATTCAGGAGAGAGAGAGAGAGAGAGAATTACTGATCCTATATATACTAAACCTTTTATTTCTTTTCTGAACAGGACAGGACATTCAAATATATTGAATATACTTTTTTTTCAATTATTTCTTTATCAGTTGGTCTCCTTATTTGTCAAAGAATGTCTTTTTGAACTTTCTTATTTTAAATAGATAATACATCAAGCAATATGAATGTAAGTAGGGCTATAAATCACTGACATGGTGTCGTACACTAACAAAACTAGACCTCCCCTTGTATATATTGAATTATTTAAATGATTTTGTATATAGCACCTATTATTCTCAAGGGTTCTTTAAACTTTATATTAGGATATTTGAAAAGGATAAGACGGCTGACAAAGTCTACTGAATGTATGCCAATGTGCACGTCGACTACAAATAGATCGATAACCAAACTGTACTATATCTATGAATTATCATTTAAACAATCTGAGCAGAACAAATATAATTTTCTTATCAACTTTGTATACTGTTCAGGACAAGACATGTATGCAAGCCACGTTAAAGTCCAATCCAGAAAGATAAACAAATATTACTGAGGAGTTTAATAATTTGTGATCTACGGTTCATTGGCCTCTACTTCAATTGATTCAAAGAAGGAACTTAGCACCATGAATTGATCAAAATTCAATATGCATGCAAGAAGAAAATTATGCAAACAATCTGTGAGACAGCTATATCTATTTTAATTATCATTTTAAAAAGCCTAAGGTGTATATATTTCTTTTTACATTACAGATATGTTTTTAATATCCAAAATCAAATTTATACAGTAATATGGCAGGGCATGATACTGAAAACTAAGATTAAAAAAGTCAATTTGAACAATTTAATTGACTGGATTGTTATTTCAAGGAAATATGAATAAAATAAACTGTTTGTAACTCTTCCAGAAACCGCAGAACGCAATCGATAAGGCACACTTACGTGGTACGGTAATGCGTTCTGACCAAAAAAGCGTGTTGTGACATTATACTGAACAATCTACATTGGTTAGGGATTTTAAATAACCTTAAAGCATTTCCAGTGTAAATCAATACTTATATCTAGATATAAGTAAATACCTAGAGGTAACAAAACTCAATAGATTGCATAATGAGTACAACGGAGTGCATATAAGGGTACTGTGACAGGTTGCTACATGTACCATAAAAGATCAAGTCCTTAAGAACTAAAATGTTTACGCAGGGGGTTTTAATAAAAACCTTTCAACATTTTCAGACCAAATCAATACTTATATACTTAGTCTATACATAAGTAAGTTGAAGGAATTTAAATCTTTAAATCTAAAGTATGGTTATGTGTTTCTACCACAAAACAGTACTTGGATGCATCAAATGTTAAACGTATAAGCAGATGTATTTAATTTCAAGTTTTGACAGCATACATTTGATGGTCATAGCCATGTTTAAGCCTTTCAACTTCCTGGAAAGATGCATTTGAGGTTTGCAATAAATAAAAGGAAATATTCAATATTTTATGCTGAAAACTTCATAATTGGCAGTGTCTAGAAAAATATTCACACTTAAAAGTTTTAAATGGATCTAATGAGTAATGTGTTGTTCACTATCTTGCTTTTCCTGAGAAAGGCAACTTATACTTTGGTGGATAATGACATTTTTTCATGAAATTTAGTAATTAACATGTATCTAACTCAATTTATGTTTGAGGATGCAGGTGGTTATAGAAGACTAGAAACCTTGTTTGAAATTTAACATTAATAATTTTGCTGTAAGATTAATCAGTAATATTTTCAATATAAAATATGTTTTCATATTTGAGCTGTTTTATAATTACAGACACAGTTCATTAACAATATTACCTTCACTTTTCCATGCAGGATAATACACATCATAAGTATTCTGAGGCAAGGGTGTATTTTGGGAACTCTTGTTTTAAACATTGTGAAAGAGAATCTAAGTTATTTACTACAGGTAATTATAATAATTCTTGTCTAAACGCGTAATAATGCTTGTTAATTTCTTGCATTAAAATCAGGGACGTACGACCCTGTTAAAATCGCTTAAGAACAATATTAATCCCTGGTTGCTTCTGTATTTTCTTTTTGTGAAATTTAGAAATATACACTAAAATTAAGAAGTCAACTTAAATCAGCATTACAAATACTATTTTTCTTAAAAACGATTATGTGGAATTCCTAGTTTCATTTCCGTTAAACTGGTTCTCTGTAAAACAGCTATTTACCGCCATCGATGCGCCCTCTATCGTTGCTGCTTTATTATAATCAAGTAATTACAAGAACTGCCGAATCTGTAAAATCAAACTGATTCGATTTATGTTTTCTGTGTTGATAAACTATATGTCAATTTCATAAAAAAATCATTTTAAACAGTTGTTTCAGTGCCTTTTATCCAAGTAATGCTACAATTTGTGATATGAGAGAAATTGTGGACTTCCCAAAATTTGTTTGTAAAAAATGTAGAACATTTTTAGCGTATGGATTGTTCAATACACCCGTGAAAAGAATGATGTAGTTGTTTGTATGTGGTATTACATGCACCTATTTGTAGCCTTGTTAAATTTTGCCGGTGCAATTGACCTCGAAAAACCAATGACTGTCCATATTACATGTACCGGTACTTGCAGCTATTCTGTTTTGGGTTCCCCGAAATGTTTAAATTCTGCGTCAGTGGTAATTTTATCAGCCAATGAGCGCGGCCACCAGAGAACCCTTTACATTTGTATTAATCGTAACTACTCGGTAATTTACATAACCACACAGGCTACGGGAAGGGCGTGCGTAATCCGAATGCTGTTTGTAAATATATGGCGGACTAAAGAGACTGAGAACCAGTTAAATATCATATTACATTAGTTATAGATTTGTGATCTGTATGTCTCGTAGATATATCTAACACACATGTCAGACAAGCAAGATCAATTATTGGATGATTTTGGACTTTTTTGTATGTCGACCCCGATCCATCAAACAAGGAAATAAGCGGGAAATTTGAACAGAGTATTTTATAAGATAAAACAAATATCCGCTTAATCGTCAATTTTAGTACCACATATATTCAGCAACTATGATATAAAATTAGTATATAAGATGATGTTAGCTTGTTAATCTTTAATCTAAAATGATTATGACGGAGATTCAAAAATGCATATGCCTGTGATGGTAGCGACTTTGAATTACAGTCAAGTCGCACCCAACCCGACTCGCACCCCACAACATATCAAATATTTGAGTACGAGTGAACCACGTAGTTTTGTGTACGACCTGACCATTTGAGTACGAGTTGGTTTGGTTGCGAGTCGGGTTGGGTACGACTTGACTTGATTCCGCGACTTTTTTCCGAAGTTTAATGCATGAACGAATCTTAATATATTTCTTTATGTTTAAGTTACTTATTTGTTTTTCTTGTATGAATTAGTTGTGCTAAATTAAAGGGTACCTGCAGTGCCGGTCAATTTTTTATATAATGAAGATCTATGTGTAAAAATTTTACAGCGATCGCATAAGTAGTTTTCGAGATATTTAGGGAAAACCCGATTTCACACCTGAACGAGTTTTGAATCAAGCCGATTTGGCGCGAGATGAACTGTGACGTCACGGGGTCAACGCGACTGTATTAGAAACAGGAATATCGTATGAAAACTGTTCGTTTTCTTGCATTGTTTTATCGATATTTATTAACATTTTTTTCTGTTGTTTTATTTCTTTATCAACCCTGGATGACTAAATATACTGTTGTTTGAATTTGAACCCGTATTTTATCAAACAAAAATGCCGAATTCGGAAAATTGTTTGCTTCATGATGATGAATTTAGTCAAATGTGTAACACATTTTGGATATAAATGCACAGCATATGTAGCAAAACGGCAATTAATCAAACTTTTGTTTTAAGAAACAGACTTTGTTAATATTGTCATTTTTTCGAATGATTTTTCCGTGACATTATTAACTGATTAATAATATTGATAATACATATTTCGTAAAAGGTAACGCGGGGTCTATTTCTCGTGTAAGGCATAAAATTAGAAATGATTTCGCCCGATTATTTAATAATATTGATATAGGACCAATAACAATCAAAATAGTATGCATTCTTTAACAAACAAACACGGGATTATAAACGGATCAAGGCGAAAGTCCAAGATGGCTGCATGATTAAGTCTGTTTCGTATTCTTATAAAAATACTTTAATGGAATTTCATTTTACATTTATTTACATCCTTTGTCAAAATGTTCAAGTTTATTTAGATTTCATAATGATTCGTTGTCAGTATAGCAATTTAAGTAATGTGGAGTTAAAGCGTAAAATTGCTGACCATAGCGCTCGAAAGAAAGTTGCACTTGATTGAATAAGAAATTAAGACCAACGTATATGTAATTACTTCTGAAATAACTACTTGATCACATAAAAAAAGGTTTAAATTGCTGAATTGTAAATTTGGTCATTATATAAGTGATTAGATAAGTAACAATAAAGGTATTTACTTCGAACATTAGTTTTACTGTTCGATGTGTAGTCTCATGTATGATTCTTAAATCACTGATTGACGGACTATACACATGTATTAGCTTACGAATGCTTGATTTCACACAGTCTAATTTATTTTTCTTTTTTATTGTTTAACAATTGAGTAGCTAATTATACACAAATCAATTTACCAGTCCAGAGGTGTGAAACCCTCTCTTTGTTCACCAGACTCGTGTACCATGTGTATACATACCCCGGATACACGTGTGTCTGGAACAGTGGTTTCGTTAGTTTATCTGTTTACCTGTGTCATTGTCTCGGATCACTCGTGTGTGAAAGGATATTATGTAATGAAAAAAAGGATAATGAACATAAATCTGCCCATGCAAGCGTTTTAAGATATCGTATTCATCGGTAAAAGGGCGACGAGAATAGCAAATTTTAAAATCCTTTAAAAAAAAAATCTGACTGTAATAAAATAATAACGGATACAAATTTCTAAACCTACAATGCTTAAAATAACTAGATACGTCAAAACATCAGACCTATATTAATCATTTTGACTGAAAAATCGAATTTAATTTGTATAGCTTTGTAAAGAAATTTCCCTCATGTTGACCTCCTGACGTCACTTCCGCTGAAGCCTTCTTATCGCCTAATTCTGTTTTCTCTTGATTAGATTTCCCAAAGCAGGTATAAATAGCCACTTTGAAGCGGCGTAACTCCGTTATTTTTGCATCGATTTCGATGCGGTTTTTTGCATTAATTTTTGGTAAATAAACTCTTTGACATATGTTTCACATCGGCTTGGTTGCAGGTACCCTTTAACAGCTATATTGACATGACCTTTAAATTAGCTGTTTTCGCGCGTAGTAATTATAAACAGTACTTTGTCCCAATTTATGCAGCATATTCTTTTCAATTATTTTTTTTGTAATGGGGTACATACATTAGGATTCAACCAATGTTCGCTTAGTAGCATGAACAAAAATCTCAAGATTTTTTTTTAAGTTTAAGTTTAACTTGTTAGGTTTAAATAACAACTAAAAATGAAAAGTCTTTGGAGACTTTGTATTCTGAACGACATGAAAATACTCCAGATGATAACTCTTAAAAAGTGGGCGAGATATCTTTAGTACTTTCGAATTACGCTTTTAATCCGAAATCTGCGGATTATAAAAAAGCCTAAATTGCTCCAACACAAGTTAAACGAGTATAACTCCGGTAAATAATGAGTTCATTACTTATAATTTATTTTTCTGTTATTTGCAAATGTAAATATTTAAGAAACTAGACTTTGACCCGTATGTGCACGGGTTGACATTGCATATGATATCGGGCATTTACAAAATAGATACATCGAAACACCGTATATTGTTGACATTTGCATAACCAAACTTCAAGCCTACAATAATGCTATTGATTTCACTACACTCTGCTGAGTTGTATAATCTGTGTCTCGAGAAAGGCCTTCACCACAGTTAAAATGCCTTCAGTATACCCGTAATGTAGCAGAAAATTGCAGAATCGCTCCAAAAAAACTGTTCATAACAAACCACTTTGAAGCTGTAAATACCTTTCTTCGAAAAGTTTAATTTTATAATTGCAGAATTCAACATATTTCAACAACGTTTTTACACACCGTGTTGACATTCGAAACTCTCGGGATTTTTTTTTATAGAAATTGCACTGTTAGAGTTATCTCCCGTATTTTCTTTGATGAACAGAACAAAAATTCCAATGAAAATCAACTTGCATTTGTTTTATCGTTTCCAAGTTTATCCATGCAAATTTGATATTGTGGAAACATAACATAAAGAGACTCCCGTGATTTAGCATGAATGTAATGCGCATGCAAAAGATTGTAAAATTCAAAAAGTTCAGATGATTTCCGGATTGTTTTTTAGGAATTTTCGTTGATTATTATTTAACGAAGCTTGATTGAGAAAAAATAAAAACAAATTGGTAATCTGCAGGTACCAAGGATGTTTAAATATAGAAAACAAAAGACAGCACTCTTCCGATTTATCGGTATTAAAGCCTAAAAATTCGAGTCTATTATTTTAATATTATTAATAGTACATCTAGTATAGGTAAACAACAAGTTAAAAAGTTCACCGCGATATATTTACATCTCCCAAGTATTTTTCCCTCTATTTCTTACGGAAACTTATAGTTAATTCATAGCTCTATAGAAACAGCCAAACTGAAATCTACACGCCCCATTTATCGATTGGTCGAAATCTACAGCGGCTGAAACTGACAAAAAAATGACAGGGCAGTTATCGACACGCCCTGTTTATCGATTGGTCCAAACCTATAGCGACCTAGAAAAAATCACGGACTGCACGAAATAATCATGACGATGTCAGACTCAAAGTCTCACAGGATACGATCAGGTTGTTTCTTTTAGCTAACTTATTTACGTACATTAACAGTAATTTAGTGAATTTTACTTACTTTTCCTAATTAATTTATCGATTAACGTAAAGAAAGATGTTAATATAAACAATAAAATGCTTTCTTTGATAATTTATTTATTCGGGCTATGAAGGTAGTGATCATTGCAGAAAAAAATTACATAACGCGCTAACGCGGGTTATGTATTTTTTCTGCAATGACACTACCTTCATAGCCCGAATGAATCACCAAAGAAAGCATTTTATTGTTTAAATGAACTTTGCTGGTCACGTGATCAAGTCCTGTGAAGCCCAAAGGGCTGCTAAGTAGATTTGATCACGTACAAACCAAGATAATATACCGGGGAACTTTTAAACATTGCAATTTACTACTTGAATTTACGTTTGAAATAGACAAACCGTTCAGAATCATTAAAATAACCGTGATTTTTATGTTTACAATAATGCAACCATCAAGCGATAAGCGCGTACAATTATCATTGTGAGGTCATAAAAAAGTTCACACAGAATCGAACGTTCTTGCTATTCTGTAGGTTCAAAGAAGGAAACATATTTGCAAATGTAAATATACAAATTAAAATTTTGTTTCTATCCAATCAAATGCTGCGTTACCACTAGAATTGAATAATATCATATTATTAATCTTCGGAAGAATTTTTCGTTTCTGTGAATTTCTACATGTTCGAGTTAAAAAAGATGACGCGTCAATGAAGAAATCATTTTTTTTCTTACATCGATTTCAATTATACAATATTGATAGATATGTTAATTCATGTTAAAAATAGTAAAAACAAATGACAGAAACAATATTTAAATTTGTTTCAAAGTATGACCATAAAATTACTCTATACTTTCTATTTTGTGTTGCCATAGAAAGTTACTTTGATTAACTTCACACACATGTACCAGAAATAGTTCAACAATGTTGCAAGTATTTTATAAACCTTGTCAAAATGAATAAGTATAACACTTTTTTTGGCCCAACGAGACGAAGTCAGGTAGAGCTTATGCTATACCCCGGCGTCGGTCTCGGCGAACGGACCTGTTTAAAGTTTTTGTTGCAGGTCCAGTATATTAATTATTACTTGTCCTATCTTCACCGTACTTGCATTGATGATGCATCTGGACCTATTATGGACTCAAAAGACTTGGATGCTGAATCTGCGCAATTAATTTCAGATGCTGGAGGAGGTTAAGGTTTTCGAAGCTGGTTAAAGTTTTTGGTGCAGGTGCCCTTTGATAGCAATTTCTAAGTTACTGCTGGTCCCTAACTTCACCAAACTTGCATAACTGGTGTATCTTATGATACTGATGTACCTGACAGGCTTGAATGCTGTATCTGAGCCGTAGGTTTTGAATGCTGGAGGAGGATACGGTTTTCAGAGCTGGTTATAGTTTTTCGAGCAGTTTTTGGATAAGGTGATGTCTGATGATTATATCTTAGTTATTACTGGTCCTATTTACATCACCAAACTCACTTGGATGGTGTATCTTATGATATTTATGCACCAGATAGACTTGAATGTTGAATCTTAGCCATGTTGTTCGTATGCTGGAGACGGTTACAGTTTTCAGAGCTGGTGAAAGTTTTTGGAGAAGGTGCCCTCTGATGTTATACCTTAGTGATTTCTGGTCCTAATTTAACCAAACTTGCATGTATGATGCGTCTTAGGATACTAATGTACCTGACAGGCTTGAATGCTGAATTTGAGTCATAGGTATCGGATGCTGGACGAGGTTTAGTGTTTTTTAGAACAAATCACATGTTTAAAAGATAATAGTATTGTATTATTTCAAACTTTCATAGTTGATTAAACTGTAATGTAAATGAATCGCGGTGGTAGCTTCAGATCCAGAGCCTGATTTCCAAGTCATCACGGATGTTTAAAAAATATCCTACATCACCCAACCTTGCTTGATAGATGTAGTTTGTTGCTAAATGATATATCATGATTCTAATAATATAGTATTGCATGATATAATACACTTTTTCTTAATACAGTATAATATCATATACTATATTGTAACACGTATTCCTTTTAATGACTTGATCGGCAATAATGATATATAGATAGCTAGAAGCAATCAACATGACCAGTTTGATGTAAAATAATTAAAAATGTACTGTATTTTTTTTAAATATAGAATATTTTGAATCTGTACACCATAATTTTATCATTCTAAACCGTCAACAAATATAATTTTGAAATAGATTTGGGGAAAGCCGTTCGTAAACTCCTTGTCTAGTTTTATACTATTAACGTAATTATTAAATGTTAATGTATCTTCTTCTTCAGAATACTGAGTTGAGCTATTCAAAGAGCATTAATACGTATACAAAGAAAGAGTTGTATTAAAATAATTTAATGCGACTGAAAAACAGTGAATGACATCATAACTTGCTATTGAGGTCGCCTTATAACGTAACCGTGTTTATAAATCAAGCCGTCTTTCAAGCTACTATTATGCATAGGGCTGGGACGATACTGTACTGAGCCGATTCGGTACATATCACGATACATGAGATGCGATACGATACATATCACGATACATTGCAATTAAATGAAAACATGAATAAAAGTTTAAAATTTATTCAACCTGCCGATGTATTACCGCATGTCCAAAGTTATATTCATAATGAGCGTTGCACAATTTACAAATTACTTTAGTCTCGTGTACACTAGTTTTGCATAAACAAGTACTCCAAAAGTTTTCCACACTCCATATTTAGCTTCCTAACAGTTTTGACAACTTTACGAGGTTTTCCGCCATTTTTGTACTTTAATATTAGGCGCGCGGACTAAAAATAGCCGATATATGAAGCTCGGATATTTTTGAAAAATAAAAAAAGTTCAGTAAAGTATCGTTGTATTAATGGTAAATGTATCGATCCAAATATCGTCAAAATAAATACCGCGATGCACCGGTGCATCGGTGGATCGTCCCATCCCTAATTATGCAACATCAATAGAACGAGGTCAGTTCATGGAGCATCTTCTTATGATCGAGGTCAGTTCATCGAGATCAACTGCATTACTGAATCAATTTCGATCGAAATTCTTACACGTGAGACAAAATGTGCATTCTTGCATTAACAGATCGAACTGTATTTAATGTATGTTTGCATCTCTTAAGGTAAATGAATTGAAATAAAACTGAGTAAAATGTTGTATAAATACTAAACCAAAGAACTACTTATGCAAGCGGAATGTGTGCGCACGTGGAAGCATTTGCCGGATGCTTCATATGGACACAACAGTGATCGGCCGAAGCCAATCACAAAAAGTTATATGAAACGATATGATATTGTATCAATTTTTTTGTACATTACAATATGATATTGAATCATGATATTGTTATGTATAGTATTGTATATTATGATACAATATCGTATAATATGATACTGTAATATATATTTTATCACATGACATTGTTTCATATGATGTTGCAATATATAGTATTGTATCATATGATAAGATAGTGTATAATATATGATATTGTATCATATGAACAATATCCCCGAGCCTTGGCGAGGGGATAGAAAACACACAACGAGTTGGATAAAAATCATATACCATCGCAAATCATGAGAGATTCTTTTTATCACATGTTTTACCAAATATTTTGTTAATCCCAAATTTTTCTGTAAAAATTGTGATTGTGAGCCGCACAACACATTATTTACAACACGTCAACAACGTTACGCATGGAAAAAAAGTTCCTTGAAGTTTAACAAACAGACATTCATTTTCGATCATTTTTTTATGAATTCATGACAAACAACTGAAACAACATTAAATGTTTCAAATTTATATCTCAACACCCCTCAACTGAATTAATTATTTACTTTTTCATTCTACGTCAATCAACCGTCTAAACCTACGTAATGATTAACCATGACGTCACGTGGCGTAAGAACACACAGTGGAATATCAAAAATTTATCCCATGAGTGATATCCACCGTATATTGGGATAAACATGTGATATATATATATATATATATATATATATATATATATATATATATATATATATATATATATATATATATATATATATATATAAAGTTGTGTTATATGATATTGTTATTTATAATATTGTGTAATATGTTACGATATTGTATCATATGATATTGTATTATATAATATATTACTATATCACATTTTATGGTATGATATGATACAGTGTTGTTTCAAATTATATTGTACCATATATTGACTTCTGTGGACTTTACCGACACAACAAATTTCTGTAAACAGTCAGTGACAAACCTAATAAGTGTTTTTATTTTGTCAACATGGTCAAGGACCTTCAGTTTGATATGTAAACAAACAAAAGATAATATATAAGTTAATAACGATTAAATTCATAGCTTAATTCTCTATTTTTTACGTCACGGACAAAGGGGAGTCACTCTTAATATTTTGGGGCTTAAAAATTAAAGGTATGGTTGAACGTTTGTGTAAAAAATCAGCTCAAATAACGTTACGTCCGCCATGTTGCCGTATAAATTGTGACGCTTGCCCTGTAAAGAAATTTATAAGGCAACCACGTGACGCGATTCTTCCAATGACGTCGAGACATTCTAGTCCGAGGCAAAACAATATACTATATTATGCAATACAATATCATATGTTACAATATTGTGATGGTTTATGCGGTTAGATATTGTTTCATGTAATACTCTATTGTATCATATATTTTATAATGATATTGTAGTATTCGATCAAATATGATGATGTATTGCACAATATAATGTCATTTCATATGTTACAATATCATTTTGCATCATTATTTATTACAGTATTATATTGTATTATATGATACATTTTGAAAGTATCATGCAATATCGTATTTTATATTATTGTATTGATAAACATTGCATCTTATAATTTGTAAGAAATGAATATATGATTATCATATACTTTTTTTATCATATGATATACGATATCGTGTATTAACAATACCAATTAAAATCCAAGATCATTAATAATGAATTTAATATAATATGATTACAGTGGTCTCATAAAGGTAATGCCTTCTCTGCGACATTTGTAATATGTGTTTACCTGTTTTGGACAAGACAACACTTTTTTCATAATAATAAAGTAAAGAAAAGTCCCTGTATAATTGCCAAAAATAGTACGATTGAAGTTTAGCGGAAATAATTAATTCCGTTTAAATAAAGTCACAGAACGGTTGGAAATTTAAAAACGAAGCAATTGAATACAGAGTTTCATGTACATTTTTACAAATTCTAATTGTAAATTTTCAAAATTTTTACAGGAACTCGTATTGCAGAATTAGATTCAAGAGAATTAATCAAGTTCTTTCTCGGGCATTCAGAAACAGCTCCTAGTACATGTATTTAATGTGTTTACGGTATAAAAACGGATAGAACAGCAAATGTTAAATTTTAAACCGTGAATCAGTGATATTGCATCTGCGATTTTGATCGGGAATATGTAAGAGAAGTCACACATGAACAATAACTGAGGGTTTTTGCTACTTTCACAAATTGCGAATGCAAAATTTTCATTGGTGCTTTGTTACGATGTTGACCAATAAACCTGATCAAACGTGAATCCTTAGACCTTTATGATCATTTATCCTCGTACTTGACGTTAGGTGTGTTAAAACGCAAGTCGGCTAGTTTGTCTAGATAGAAAATAAGTAAGGACCCAGATTTATATTCATTGAAATGCAAATATAATTCAATGTAAAAGTTTTTAAAGAATAAATAGCAAGCGCGTGTAAAGACATCTTGAAGTGTGAATTCATAGTCAAATGACGACGTCAACGTCATGGCGGTGCACCGGTAACAACTTAGTTTATTAAAAAAAAAATTCATGAACCAACTCCGTAGTCGAATTCAAAGTAAACATAAATAATAATTGTTTTGATACACATCTAGTGATTTAGAAGTCGAGCAAAATAGAAAAATAATATGGCAGGTATGATGGCGTTAAATTAAAAAAGACACCGTTTTTAATGTTAATTTTATCATATTGACATCCCAGTAATTACCTAAGAAGGAAGGTATCATTTTTGGAAGATTTGATCACGTAGCAACCCGTTTTATATCCCGACATACATTCAAAAATGATACCTTATTTCTTATATTCACATTTGTTGGAAATTATGACGATAATAATGCTCCATACTTTCTTTTTTTGTGATGACCTAGAAAGCCGTAACAACAACGTTACAAGCCTTTAGTATTTAATAATCAAAATGAATAAATATGACACTACTTTTGACATGACAACCCTTTTTTTATTATGATAAAGATAAATAGTAAAGAAAATTCACTTCAGTCTACAAATGAAGCTTGGCGGAATAGGACCACTTCCATTAAAGTCACAGAGCGGTTTGAAATTTGAAAACAAAGTGATTGAAAGCTGAGGTAGAGTCAGTTAGGCATTTTCAGAGGAAATCCTATCACAGAATCAGATTCAGGAGCATAATGATTTTCCTTAGACATTATAGAGACAAGCTATTATATCTTTTTTACGGATGTTGAAAACGAAATGACTCACAAAGAAGCAGAAGGAGTTCTATTTGACCGTGGATGAACTAAACACGATAGGTATGTGATATTGCGTGTGTGATTTTGATCGAGACCTGTTATAAATGTCTGTAATGAACTATAACTGATTTAAATTAGGCCTACTTTGAGAAAAGCGAGTGTAATATTCAGAAAGGTTTTGTTACGATGTCCATAAACATGAACTTACGGGAATCTTAAGCCATGATCATTTATCCCCAAATTATTTTTATACATTGTACAAAAATAAATGAATAAAATTTTAGGTAACACAATACAGGTCAGTTTTTTTTTTTGTGCCTAAACTATGTTTTCATTATGATGGTAGGTGTGTTTTAGCATAAGTCGGTTAATTTGAGTACAATGTACGTAGAAAAAGTAGTGACCCAGATTATTCATGCGCTATTTAAACTTCTCGGCCGAGGCTGATGTTTATAAGGCAGGAATAACAGCAGATTGTGCAAACAGTGTTATTTAAGGTAAATATTTGCAAGTGTAAATATATATTAAGTCTTGCAAATTCTAGGCTATAGAACTTAGTAGGAAACATTGCGTTTCAAAACACAGCATGTTAGTCAATAACGCTTCTTGTTCTTCTGAAAAACACAATCTTCAATTAAAAAAAATGTTCATTTTAATGAAATTGGTGTAATGTATATAGAGACTTAATCGCATATTACTTTCTACCAATCCTCAATTTTAAACTCTTACATATCCACGATAAAAACTGAATTGATTAACTGTAGTCGATTAAGAGATAAGGGCCACGGGGGAGTGTCTTTATCTCGTATATTTGCTGATCCTATATGAAATATGCCAGGTTCTTTTCATGCATAGTCACCACTTTTCTTTATATTTCATAATTAAATTGATAGAACGTAGGTGAGACAATAAAATTCGGTTGCAGGGGTTAACCGTTTCCATGGTAACTGAGACTAAAGATGAAAAAAAAATCTGATTCTAATTCTTCATTAGGGTTTCAAAGTTGAAAACAACTTTTTGTTTTAATTGTTAATTTTTATTAATGTAGTCGAAAATTGATGGAAAATCCACTACTTTACGTACTGCATGGACAAATATGACATATAATTTTGAAATTATATTATTTTTCAAAGAAATACATATGCATGTAAGAAAAACATAACAGATGTTTTTTGGTTTTTTTTTTTAGATTTTACTTTCAAAGAAAATATGTATGCAGAGGTTATAATTGTTGAAATGCTTTCTTCTCTAACAAATCAGTGAATCTTATATGAAAAGTACCGAACTGCGGTCAGGTTATTTTGTTATTTGCTTTAGTTTGTAAATGTACAAATTATTACCACAGGCACTACATGTAGGTAGGCTGTAAATGATGAAAGTTTCTTAATAGATCAGACGCATGTGAAAGTGATGATGTCCAACATGTATTGCAATTGTTATAGCTAATGTATATATCATTAATTGTTTTGATTAGAGAAAGTATATATCGAAAACAGGTCGATCTATTTCGGTGCTCATCTTGTGATAAGATCTCAATGCGATATTTTTTTTTGTGGGGAGGGGGATAGATTGGCTATGTACGAGGGTTCGATTCCCTCCCTAGGCGTACCTTAAAAGAAAGAGCTGGTGCAAAGCGGGCAGATAGCCTAGTGGCCCCACATAGTCATTATAGTATGTGTTCATGGACATATTTTATAGATTTTATACGAAGATAACATCTTGCTCATAAAAACCATATATATATATATATATATATATATATATATATATATATATATATATATATATATGTATATATATATATATATATATATATATACATATTCATGAATAGGACTAAGAATGGATTTTTATGACAAACATTTTTTTTCACGTTATTCATCGTTAACTTGTGAAAGAAACATTCATATACAGATTTAAACACATGTAAGATATTAAAGATTTTTATGTTTGGGCCGAACAGCAAGAAATATTAAAAACTATGACGTAAACATATGGAAATAATAAATACTTTAATACAGTAAATCGGGAGAGAACTGTCAAATGTTTTTTAAATAATTGAAAGCGTACCGAAATTGATAATGTAAATTGGTACTCTTTTTTCTATTAGTTTTGAATAATTGATTATCAGCAAAAGTCTGGAACTTTGTAATCGCCAGGGTGTGAGCTTCCACTTCACATTTAATGTAGAAATTGGAGAGGATCCACATTTAACGATTTTAGAAAACTGTACAAATTCTATAAAAGATATTGCTCTCAGGCAATCATGAATGTATAAATAACTAGAGTCGAACTTGTTGCAAGCAACGAGGAGGTCTTCCGTTACAGCTTCAAGTCAAGAAAGGATTGTCGATCAGTTTAATAAAACCACCCCCTTCACCTTACACTTTTCAGGGTCTGACAATTATTGATGGGAGGTCATTTTTACACTTCCTTAACAACTAACCAATTAGGGCTCTAGTAAATCAATTTGAACTCTTGAAAATAGTCCATGCCTTTTTTATGTATCAATGTAACCCCCAGACTGCAAAGTATTGAAGAGTAAGACCTCTCGTAAAACAGATACAGGTATGTCTGTGATAAGTTGGGGATATATTTAGACAAGAAAACTATTATCTGCGACCTAAAAACACTGTTTGAATTTTGAGATATGGCTTGTAATAAGCTAGTTTTAGGCAAGCATTTGGACTCATTTTTTTTTTACTTTTATGAAATATAAGTTAAAGTTGCCAACATGTGTCGATGGTAATAAAAATTGTAAAAATATGATTTTCGTAACCAAATGAAGATATTTCTAATGCATAAACTTTTTGGACATTTTGTTTGCATTGAAAATTACGAAGCAAAAGTGACGATATTCAAAAACAACTTAGTAATGAAACATGATCATTTTCGTCTTAAAGACCTTCCGCCACAAAATATAGTCCCCTCCTAAACTTGGTAAATATGTAATTTTTATTTTGTTATTTTATTTTATTTTATTTCATATTTGATAGTAAACTCAAAATTAACGACATGACAGTTTTCAAGAATATCACAAGAAGCTATGTCATCCAGTCAACTGAAAGTCAGAAAATGTGAGAAAATAAGAGCCATCATTATGTATTTATCAGCAATATTGATTTGACTGTATGGCAAAGGTTCATTCTGTGGATACTATTTGAAGAAAGTGTAGAGATAAAGTAATATTTTGCAGCTACTTTTTAGAACTTTTATAGATCAGTTTAATAACATTTCCCAAAAAAGGAAACGTATTGGTCTTGTGATATGTTATTCGACAGGCACGAGCAAAATTTTATATTTGTTATTTCCCCATGTGCCTATTAAACAACAGGTCCCGCATATTCCCCTGGCCTGTAAAAGTAACTTCCTGTTTCGCCTCGATCCATACATCAATAGAGTACCAACGGAAAGATTTCTAATCCAAAGACTTCAGAACTATATCTGGCCATCAAGTATGCTGCCTGTTAAATCCAGAATAACAAAACGCCTGCAGAGGAGCGAGAAACCAAAACTTTGCGTCGCCAGTAATGGCGAAGGCACAAATGCGTTTCAGGACTCTGGAACCCAGCTAAACCAGACCAACGTCCCCCGCAATAGTTAACGTGCCCCCCCCCCCCCCCCCCCCAAGCCCGGAACAGCTGTCGATGGAGAACAAACTATGCCTATGCACACGGCAGAAAACAACGCTCCTACATCTTCAACTTGTGAGTCTGAAATTTTTCCCCCGTATTACTTGAGTCTTCTAACAACCCGGTTGACTTCCAGGGCCCCCTTTTAACGAATTCGATTATCAACCCCCTACATCTGAGAGCTCGTTCGATCGTATTTCGGTCCCCATCAAACCTATGCAAAAATTGCGAAGGTAGACTCATTGAGCACTCTGTTCTACTTAAATCCGCGCCGACGAGGAGTTGCACGGATAAATTCAAATTGGTAACGGCACCATGTGCCTTATTGAAAATAAAGTCTTGCATATTCCTGTCCATCGAGAAAAAAGTTACGCGCTAGAGCACAGGACTTTATAAAGTGCATGTGAGACATACGTATGGCTGTGTATAAATTCAGCAACGGCTGATGATGAACAATTCCGCCTCCGCAAAGCCTCAGACCCTTACTCGTCCTGGGGGAACTATCAACTCTGAGCTCTGGCTTATGTATGTCAACAAAAAATCACAAACACTGTAGAAGGCAAACAAAATACAAACGCCCTAATGACCCCTACCTCATTGCAACTTTGTCACAATTTTAGTGCAGGAAAGCATTTTAAATTTGCAACAAATTGCAGGTACTCACACATTTTTAGTTTATTCGGCGGACCACTCCGCAGCCAGATGCGGAGGTAATTACATCTAGTAACAAGGCGCTCAATACTCTGGGGACAACTTCCATCGACGTCTATATCCTGTATACCGAACTCAAAGACTAAAAGCAATATCTTTCATTACCTTCGGGTTTTTACATGGTTTTTCTCTTCAGTATTGCAGCGAGACACGCATTTTTGTTGATAGAGTTACCTTTCTTGGTTTTATTGATTTACATATGCTTGTTAATTATCTCCAATCATAAGTATACTATTGAATCTTCTTTACTATAATAACCATTGTATATAAATAGTAAGATTTAGAGATAACAGAGGTTCCTGTATAATACAGGCAGTATTAATTATTTAAAATATGGCATGGATGAAACTAAACATTCATTTATTGTTTAGAGCGGTTTATTTATATAATGCTCTTCCGAATGTGTTAGAGAGAAATTGACTACGTGGTTAGAGCCTGTGTACGTCTCTCTGAAATTCTTGTCTTTGAGTACTCTCTGCGAGTTAAAGTGTTGATCACTTTGGTAGCGCTTACGTTCTCGACGGAGATAGGGGTGTTTGCATCCTTTATCGTTAGCTACAGCTTGGCAGGGAACTAGGAAGGCTTAACACATAGTGGGTTCAGATAAGAGAAGTGTTGGCATCTTATCTAGGGTGTCGGGTTCTTCGAGATGTTGGTATCCTCGGTTGAGCACCTTGGCTGCAAGAATTGTTGGTATCCTCTATAGGGAATTGGGATATACGAGGCGTTTGAACCTCTGTAGTATAAACCCAGTTGTAGTGCAGATACCCTTGTTACTGAGAAGGAACCTGGTAAAGGCTCACAAGGTAGCACAAAGACCTTGTGCTTGGGCACTTGGCTTGAGACATTGGTTTGGGCCACAGGTCTAAGACAAATAATTGAGACAGTGCTTGGTTTCATCAATAACCTAGTCAAGGAAGACCAAGATCTTGTAAATACGTTGTGTCAATCAGTTTTTTTTTCTCCGAGGTCTAATTCTACGCAGACCCTTATGCCATAGTAACGTCAGACAAATAGTCTACACCCTACACGTTACACTATTTCAATCCAAGGCTTTCAGGGAAGCTACATATGAGAACTTAAAACACCGCATCAACCAACGCACACATTTTAAACTCCTATGTTTGCTGGGCTCATGACTGATCTGATTCAAACTTCACTCACAGAGTGATTATATTTAACTGGTGTGCAGTGGTATTAAATAAAGTTTATAGGTTAAGGGTCAAAGTCATATTTAATCATGCAATTTTTTTCAGAGTATATATACGTACTTAACATGATTTGGTTCCTTCTTCACATAAAGAGGGCTTTTGAGTAAAGCGTGTGCAGTGACCTTGAACCAATGTTCACTCACAGGGTGCCTAGATTCAAAGGGTGTGCAGTGACCTTGAATGATCTTTGTAGGTCAAGTGTCAATGTCGCATTGAATCACGTTTTTTTTTTAATAACATATATATACTTTATATATATACTTTCCACTTGGCTCTAATTGGCTCCTACCTCACACTAACAGAGCTTTTAGTTTAATGGGGTGCAGTGATTTTATAGTTTGATCCAAATCAATGTGAAGGTCATAGTGAATCTCTTAACAATCAGTTTTAGACCATAGATTATTTCCCTTCTGCTTAATCTTGCTCATGTTGAACAAAAATAACTGTATCTACATGTAAGTGGTATTGAGATTGGATGATGTTTATGCCAGCTAGAAAATTTCAAAGTGAAAGGACATCTTTCAAAAAAATTCTCTGAAATTCTGTTCATCCTATAGTCCATCATTTAAACGGGGTTCTTTGAGATGGTCACCATCTCAATGTTGTCTAGTTTTATGCTACATCTTCTACCTATTTATTCAACATATTTCACTTAATTCAGTAAACTTGTACATTGATGCATTATCGTACTATCACAAACACAACTAGATGTTTTCATAATACAGCAATACCCATACGAGCTGTTTGCCTCCAAATAAAACTATCTTGTAACAGCTTGGTAAAAAAGAATGCACTTTCTGGTGGTTGTTAATAATTTTTAAAATTATGATTTTCATAAAGGATTAAATACACATTGGTTGTTTATATACAATCTGACGTAAAACCGTTTGCATGATAATCTGTTCATGTTATAGAAAGTATATGGTCTATATAATCTTTACAAAATAGGTTCTAGATTTGATTTAGCGATTCAACATCATCGGGTACTTGTTTTACCCAGTTCTTGGGCTAGATGGGTTTCACGTTGTGTACATGTACATACAAAAAATTGTTTTCGTTATGCAGGATAGGATTAATTAACATGCATCAACCTTTCTTTTGTGGTGATAAGTTTAAGGAATCCGTTGGATTATTATTGTGATGTTAACCAATACAGGTAAGCATAACACATGTAGAGGAATAATGGTATGAGACACCGGTATACATCAGTATTGCTTTCAATTTCGAAATAAGTGATCTCCCTCTGTACTGTATCATCTTCTTTTAATATTTAGATAAGCTTACCATCGTTTACTTTTTCTGTTGTATTTGTACAGTTTCTGCCATTTTATTTTCAAAAGTGCAAAGGGAACATCATCTGCTGCCCGGTCACACCCGCCGTGTGCTTTTTGTCGTAATCGGAAAAAAAACCCGGAAAAGACTATAGACAATTAGGTGATTAATTATGGTCTAACAATTAGTATGAAAACGTCAGTCAGCATGCGACCAAGTGGAAGATTGTATTTGCTGACAAGGTCACCGATCGACCATGGAATGAAATAATGACAATAACAAATCGTCAACCATCTCAAAAATTCATAAAACGAAATACAAATTCATAGCACAGCAACACAGACAAAAAGATAGAGGTAGGATCAGGTACCAAGGAGGAGACAGCATCCTCCGCGTGCTCGTTGTCGTAATCGGGAAAAACGGAACCGTCCGTAGAAAATTAGGTGTTAATTATGGTCTAACAATAAGTATTAAAAACGTCGGTAAGCATGCGACCCAGTGGAAGATTGTTTTTGCTTACACGGTCTTTGATTCGATCATAGAACATAGAAAGATGACTTTAAACGAGAATGTTGATAATCCTGTTTTATCAACTTGTTTGTCATTAGCTTGCCTCGCCACAGAGACTGTTCATACGAAGAGCATGCATTTGCTTTATAAACTAACTGAGGAACAAAAACACCATATGCAGATGGTGAAAGTATATTGCTACATAAGTAAGGAAAGTTGACTTTAGAAAAATTGAAATAATCGCGTTTATCATTAAGTTTTGTTGTTAGGTTACCATCAATGTCCATTTCAAGTAAAATATCAAAATATGAAACAGATGACGCAGACTCTGTGGTATCTTTTATTTAAAGTTAACTGGGATATATGGAGTCGACGTAAGTACGGAAATGACAGTCTATATACCCGAATGTTGAGTTGAAGGCCACAGCGAGTGATTTATTTTTTCCCGTACAATATTTTGAATCAATTTTGTTTCATAAGAATACAAAAATAGGTCTGCTAACAATGGGGCACAATTGGTACCCATGGGAATTCCAGCAGATTGTTGTAAGACTTGATTTCCAAAAACTACATAGATGTTGTATATCAGAAAATCAAGTATCTTTTTAATGTCAACTTCAGAGTACATGTACTTGTGTGTGCAATCAGAATGGTTTCTAATGATTCTTAAGAGTTTTTTTAGTATCCACATCTGCTTCACACCACTTCTGGAGTATATTGTTGTACAGTACTCTTGAAGTTTCTCCTTCACTACTGTAAGAATTTTAGTAAGGAGTAAAGAGAGAGGTTTTGGAGAACATTTACTGGAACCTGCTATATATCTCTCTTTGTAAGGACTTTTGTGAAGCTTTGGAATTCAGCACAAATAAGGTAAATCAGATTCATTTTGTTAATTGGGGATATTAAAGATATCCACAACCGATTGATAACCGATTTTGAAGTATTACCTGCTTGGAAAGGCTGCTATAGGTATAAGTAGGACTACCATGTGTGGAAACGAGACCTAGTTTCTTTAGGTTTTCATTTGATCTCGCAGTCGTTTAATACGAGATTTTATATACATCTGATGCTTTTAACCCACTCTGACAAGGTATCAATGTCTTCTTTTTGAGATTGTATAAGATTACGACGCCATGTGAAGGATCTAGGTTCGCTTAATTATGGTCCTTTCATAATAAGTGAGCTTAGCTCTTTGTTGTTAACTAAATTAACATCACCAGTAATATAATGTCCGGTAGGACTATTGTTGTAGGGTGAAAAAGAACATGAACACGTTGGATGATTACCTTTCAGACGTTCGATATAAATGTCTTGTAGAGTTTATGTAATCGAAGAGTTTGGAAGCAATGGTTAAAGAATATTTGTAGGAAATACAATGGGTTGACTTTATGTTAAAATTCGATGGATTGCAGTACTTCACTTTTTTGTGATTAGGAATAATGCTTATATTAACAGCATCGATTCCCTTGTTGGCATACTTCAGTTTGAAAAAGTAACCTGGTGCATGAGCAGTATTTTCTTTTTGTCTAGGTTTAAATAGCCGATGATAAGCAATATCCATAGTCATGGATCTTAGTTTTGACCCTTTGACAGATGTCACATGCCGTTACATAATCGTAGATATTTTGATACATTTTAGGCCAAAAGTATTTGAATAAACAAAAAGCTATCTATTTAACGCATGTACTTTAACCAATTTCTATAGAATTTCCGTTATGATACTGTATTCCGGTGTAGGAAAGTCAAAAAGCGGCTTTTCCTTGACTTTTTCAAGACGAGTGTTGAACTCTTTCAAAGGAACAGTGTGAAGTTTGGTACAAATGTAATGGAGACCCAATTGTTTATTTACATAAGGTAATAATGAATCAAACACGTTTCTTGGTGTTGTCAAAAACTCCAATTACATTAACATTAGTACACTGTTGATTTGAAAGATTCCCAACACTCTCAACATTTTTACTGCATACATACGGTAAGGCCGTACCTAGTTTTCTAAACCAAAGTTCTTCTTGTCTACAGAATGGCGTACTCAGCGATGGGCTATTGGTATGATGGTGATTTTTTTCTAGAATTCTAACTTTCATAGATAAAACAGAATGATTAGAGAAGTGAAATGTATAAAAGCTGCTGACCGCCGAGATTGATTTAAAATCTATGACCTGAAATTCGTTTGTTCAATGAAGCTTTGGTTTCATCAACATAGATGACTCCAAAAAGGGTACATTCAATTCCGTAGACAACATTAGAGGATTTTCCTAAGTGTTGGTATTAAAACTTTCCCCAGTTAGATTTCTTGTAAAAGAGGTCCTGCTATGTTTAGGAGACTTAACAAATGCTTCGAATACATATAACATTTTGTTTATCTTAAAAATGAAAAAGCAATTTCCAAAATTTTCATGAGCATTTTTTTAAATTTTTTTTTTTTTAATTTTTTTTTTTTTTCTTGGTGCACTAGCTGCAAAGCTGCAAATAACACACAAAGTCGGAATAAGGCTTGTCGATACGTATATTTGTTAAGCTCGCAATGGAATGAGCCAACAGTTTGGCGCGAGTGTACATATCGAATTCCGACAGACCAACAGGTATCCAATCAAAACACATTATTTTAGCCATGTGATACAAAGCATTTATTACAAAATTTGCCCGAAAGCTTTATTTAATTTTACGTAAGAAATTACCCAAATAGGAAGACCGACTGGCCTAAGGCTAAACACAGTTTAAAGTATTATCACCTATTTAGCTAACAAAATGGCTATAATAAATTACTTACTTACTTACTTACTTTCTTAAGTAATTTTAAATTTCTAATCCCGAACCACGCATTTCGAATTTCAAAACTTGGATATCGAATGAGCCTCCTGGGATTTCGTAACCTTAGAGGTTATTTGTTGCATTTTTATTACGATAGTTTATCAAGAGATAATTAAAATAACTGTACATAACGTAATGGTCGTTCGTTCTAACTATTTGCTAAATGTACACATTTACAAATTAAAGCACTATTACAAATGAAAATGAACCCCTAAAACATCCTTATGATTTGTAAAAGTAGATATTTATTTCATACAAGTATAAATATAGTACATAAAGGAAGAAGGAAGTATTACATTATTACTACAATGATTGCAACTCTGTTAGTCTAATTTGACTGTATCACATATAAATTTGTTTCGAGAAGCACATAATATGCTCGTAACTCGGTTCCTTTTCAAGATACTATCAACGATCGTATTTATTTACTTTGACATCGTTGTTGAATCGCAAGAAGTTTGTAATGAGTAAGACAATTATTTATCGCTTATAAAATGCAGATATTTAAAAAAGAGTGTGTTAGTAAACCTTCTGATGATTTGTAATATTTATTCAATCTGACGTTTTTATCATTTCATTTTATTTAAATATGATATAGGACTATTACGGGTTGTTGCCTGGGCTATTTCTGGAATTACAAGAGGAACGTTTGCGAATGTAAGTTATAATTACATCATACTAAATAAATTACAAAGTAAAGAAGAAATAGAGATATCAATAAATTGCATTCACGTTTGTTGAACAATGTTATTTGAATACAACATTATATAAATAGTGCCTGTTTGGGAGGTCGCGTTGGTTGACAATGGTTTTCTCGGGGTGTCAATTTCAACAGTTACCCTCCCAAACAGGCACTATTTATTTTATTATACTGAATGTCTTCATTTTAAGAAAATTTTACAGCTTATATATAGAAATAAAGTGAATTTTACGGCGAACCGTACGCGCATGTAAGTATTCGTTGTGTTACCCGTTGCCAAGTGTGTTGCAAACGCTTAGGGTGATAGAACGGATTATCAACTGCGTCTAAACCAATCAGATTTCAGTATTTAACATGAAAGTATAATAATATATATTCCAGCATGTATACCAGGATACATTGGAATAAATTGTACAAATGTTTGTCCTTATCCCACATATGGACACGGATGTCAAGGTGTTTGTGACTGTAAAATAGACATGTGTGATTTGTCTAACGGGTGTGAACTAATTACAACAGGTAAATATAATTGTGTTTTAAGCATCTACATGTACATGTACGTAAATAGGTTCGATTTAAATCTTTGTTCACTCCACTATGTTTCTATATATATGATTGAACAAATGAACATAATGCATTTTATTTAAATCAGGTGGAACTAAGATTTTATCCAAATCATAATGATTATCTATGAATTTGATAGGACTATACATATTTTGTTGATATCAAGAGTTAACAAAGTAAAACAATTCCGTGATAGACACCAAAATTAAACTGAAAGGACAAAGTTGACAAAGTTAGTAACATTTACTGTTTGTGTACCAAGTTATAATGTTTGAGGAAGAAGAATTCGAGAATGTCAATTTGTTTGTTGATGCTATCAGGTTTGCAAAATGTAAAATAAATGAAAAAAGGATGGCATTCGCTATTGATTCCAGGCAAATTGAGAGCATCAGAACATTCACACAGATCAACTAAATATTGCTTTTTTTTGCTCGGAAAGATTTCAGATTATTCTTCAGATCCACGCACTGTGAAATTTGATAGTTGGCATTCTGCATCTAAGGGATACTTAATATATTGAATTCATTTTTAAATGTACAGAACTGCCAATACTTATTAAAAATGAAACTGATTTTAAAAAATCTAAACAGAAAAAAGGAATTTGGATGATGAATGAATTCAAAAGAAGAAATTGTCTTTATTTTCAAATGCGACGCACATTCCTTTATCTGCACATCTGTATTGTTATTATCGTAATCAAATCTTAAATAGGCCGATTGTATTGATCAATGAATTAAATATTCGCTGTAATTACTATGTTTTACTTTAAGTTCAAACAAAGAACCGTCTTGTCCTTTTTAGGGACCCTCTCAAAGGAGAGGCACATTTACTATAGGAATATATAGAAAACTGCCATTTTCCTCACATCAAAGCAGATTAAAACATATTACAATAGCTTTTTTTCACAAATTGGCATATACGATTAGTAATATCATTTCCTACCTTATATGTAAATAATATTAAATTCTACCATCTGGTTTTTAATGGGGGCCATCTCAAAATATTACAATGCATCAAATTTTGCTATATATTTGGATCATTACGAATAAAGATTGGTATAAGGAATTCATTCAAAAAATAAGGACAATGTCTTCGAGGATGGCATCATTCTATATATTAAATTTCAACGGCATACAATTTTTACTTTTTCTTTTATGTTATTTCTTATAACGTACTCCTATAAAGCTTCATTTTATTATAACGTCAGAAAAGCGCAATGGCAACGCTCCCCTACCCAACAACGGAAAAATCATAAAAAAATAGAAATTTCCTAAAAAAATAAAAATTCTGTATTTTATTAATTGTGTTGAATTTTATAAATGATATCGAAATCTCAGAAGAAGTATAAATCAACTGTATTATACTAGAATGCGCAAAAACATGCGCAATGAAAACTAAAGTCGGCCTTTTTAAATATTATTTCCGTTCAAAATATCCGTGTGTAATCCGTGTGTATTTCCGTACAAAATATCCGTGTGTATTTCCGTACAAAATATCCGTGTGTAATCCGTGTGTATTTCCGTACAAAATATCCGTGTGTAATCCGTGTGTATTTCCGTACAAAATATCCGTGTGTAATCCGTGTGTATTTCCGTACAAAATATCCGTGTGTAATCCGTGTGTATTTCCGTACAAAATATCCGTGTGTACTTAGAAAGCCTAGTACTAGACATACTTATTATTCAAAGAATCACAGTTTAAAAAACTTTACTCATATGCACAATCCATATCTGGGGGAAAATGCACACTCACATTTGTCTGATTATTGTTTAGGGGGTCATTATTTTATCAAAAGGTACATTGTATGATAAATTTACAAATGCATTTTGACTAAGTTAAGGTCCTTTCACAATTTGCACATAAGCACTTTACGACTCTTTGCGATCAGAATGTTTTAGCTTCGCACGAGTTCTCGCATATGTTGCACCATGTCTTGCATTCGTTGCATGTGTTTAAGTGGTCGCATCAAGCTTCCTTGCATACTATTAAGACGCGGCTGAATGCGATCAAAATTATCGCAATATAAGATATATAAGATTTTATGTTTTTTATTCTGTCAATTTGAGAAATCAGTGGTTTAAAAAGTGTGAAATTCCTTAACTTTTTTTTTTAATGGCCAAGACCCATGTACTAGCAAAAGTTAATTCTGTTTATTGTAACATTTGGCATTGTTTATTTAGGATAAGTCATTTATGTCTTCTTATACTCATTTTTCTTTGATGTTACTAATTTCTTTATTATCCAATATGTGTGAAGCAATTCCTGTCCAAACACCAGGTGCCATATACCGGTATAAGACTCTTATTTACCCAAGTTGAGTCTTATAAGCAAAAAGTAGTTTCTTACTTAGTGTGATTTATTGTTACATGTTACTCGTCATTTTACTTATTTCTAGACATACACAATTTAATAACAATGTCATTGGTCAGTTTTTCAAGAACTATTTTTTACAACGAGTGAGAGTTGGGCTATGCGCGTCACTAACTCGATTGCGCTTTTCTAATCAATACCTATTTTCATCACCCACTCTCTGCCTCATTTTAAGGTATGTATTGTTTTTAATTGCGTAAACTATTTTATTTTATTATCAATATATAAAAAATATCTAAGTTTTATTATCGAAAAACTCAATACTTTTAGAAAATTGTACATTTTTCAAAATGTGTTTATTTTTTTTATTATATTATGTTGATTGATTTGTCAACATTTGTTTATAGGTAGCGTTACTTTTTTATAGCTTGTTATGGTCGCACGCATTTTAAAATTATTTTTGTATTTCAAATTATATTTCTAATACTGTAATTCTGTATAAATGAACTCTGTTATATAAATACTTTAAGAACAACTCTACACATCTCGGCGCTCGTTGTACTTTACGATACCTATCTTCATCACCCACTCTCTGCTTCTTTTGCAAGCTTCTCGGATACAACCTTTTTAGGACTGTCTAAAGAAGTAAACATTGTTTCCGAAGGATAGGGCAAAGAATTTATATATCTACCCAAACCGTGCGAGACACAAAACAGAACAAACAAAGCAGTTGATTCACCAAAATCGTGTGAGACACATGGATAACAAATACCAATCTTATTTACAATAAACATGATATTTAATATTCAAATAGGTTATGAATTTTGTATAACATTGTCATACATGTACTATCACGTGTGTTATTTAATTAACATAATTATATGATTCTTTTCCATTTTTCTTTTGTAGAAAAAAATATTAGCATCAAATTGTGACATGTTTCTAGTCCAGATTTTCATATAGCAACGTTATACCTATTTGTTTAAGAAAACAAAATAATAATTTTCCCCAAAGCATTTTATGTCGTTTAAATCGCTTTTTGTGCTGAAGAATGCATACTATAGTTAGGCTGTCCCTTTGTTGACTCATATACAAATCAAAAAAATGAAACATATTTTTAGATTAGTGAACTGATGTTAAACTACAGTGACTTTATTCGACATTGCTAATGCAGTCGTTCTGCACACACATATACATTTGTAGTTAAATTAATGTAAGCAATTGAATATTGCAAGCCATGTATACTCGTGATCAATTTCATAATTTAATGAAAAGCTATTTAGTTTATGTAAAAAACTGCGATATTCATAACAACAAGTGTTGAAGTGTTAAAGTGTTTATTACAGAAATGAATTACACATTTGCATGATATAATAGGGATTTTACCAATTATAAAATCATACGTTTGTTATGATCAATTGAGTGTATATACCCTTGCAATAGACGGTTTATTAAGATACCACACTGTAAACGAAGCAGTGTATTAAACATATCTTCAAAGTCCAAACAAGAAGATATTTTTTTTAATATTTAAAAGTTAGGGTAACTGGTTCTTTTTAATTACGTCTTCTAGTGTCATTTCAAACAGCAAACACAATCAAATCAATGATGGTTACAAAAAGAAGAGGCGGGATTTTAGCAATTGTTGCTGTATTGGTGTTCATCTTCTCTTCTTTTCCTGCCCTAAAATAATTAAGAAATATAAATAGAAACGAAAGTTTTCTTGAATATAAACTCTTGTAAGATTTCATCCCGTACAAATGCGATCCATATCCCAGTAACTTTTTGAATTTGCATTATATTGCTTATTGCATGTACATATACTCGTATGCCGACTGAAGAAAGCCAGATTTTAAAAAAAACCGTGTTTTGATACACATATTAAGAAAGCAATGCATTGCTGTAGTGGATTCATTCAATCGTCGGTAACGAAAACAATATGTTTGCAATATTGAAATCCAGGAGAATAAAAAAAATGAAATAAATCCATCGTTATCTTTTTAAAGAGAGAACGATTTATGAATTTCTTAGATTTAAACTTCTAATCAATCGACAAAATATATGCAATGTTTCTTCTGCATTCATTTTGGTCTTTTTAATTATCAGAAGTATAGAATAAGGTGTACCAATTTTAGTGCGAAATATTAAGCGAGCATATGTTGTTGACTATTTATTATTCATTCAATATTAACACATCTGCTAAGAATAATTAAAAAAACAACAGACATCAAGAATGACAAACTTCCGCCGGAGACGTCATTATATTTTGTAAATCAAAACTTAATTCACATACATCTATTAATCTTTTATCGTTTTATTTGCCCCCGGCCCTCAAAGTATATCATTCTTGGCTTGTATACAATATTTTTACTTTTTTCAATTTTCCTCAATAAGAACACAATCATAAAATGATGAAAAGCAGACCCATGGCGTTTCGTGATATGTATCTTTTTTCAATGGAGTCTACGATATGGAAAAGGGGCTAAGTCTGAGGAAAACATTGGGTAATAGAGGACAGACACGTTTACCGCCTACAAAACCCGGTCACAATGCATGCTTTTTTGGACCGATGGCTTTTGTATTATTTTTACGTCTTTTAATAAGAACAGTTTTATAGAAATTACATATGTGACTTTATACTTCCTTCTGTCATATGCCCTATGCCCGCTCCAGAGATGAGTTTTTCAGTAATGTTTATTAGTTAACACAATTGTGTTGCTCTTGGGAGATATTGGTCGATGCTACACTTAGTAAAAGTGTAATAAAAAAACTGTTTTCTTTCGTTCACCTTCCTCTTTATGTGCTATATATGTATACTATATCTTTCTATCTATTTGAATGTGCAATAGGTATATATATTAGCACTAAAAATAACTAAGGACACAAACAATGAAGTAAAATATTGTCAAATTTTCAGGACAACCCTTCCCTTCCTCAGTTTCTTCCTGTAATTTTTATGTTGTTGTCCTGAAGAAGGGACGGGTTGTCCCGAAAATTTGACAATATTTTACTTTATTGTTCGTTTTGTTGGTTATTTTTTTGTGTGTCTTTATATCTCATCTTATAACCGTGTATCTTTTGATACGACACTATAGATAACGAGTGTTTTGGGGATTTTAGTGTTTCTAATATATATATATATATATATATATATATATATATATATATATATATATATATATATATATATATATATATATATACATATATATATATATATATTTCAAATATATGACATGTTATCATGCTCAAAATATGTGTTACCATAATTTTGTAGATAGTTGGGGTTTGAATAAAAATATGAGCCTAATATTATTGTAGTTATACAATAAAGTATGTTTAAACCAAACCTGGTATTTTCAATTTTTACCACAGGGCAACAGTATGTCCGTACTTTTATACAATCTACTAGACACTCTTTTTATAAGTTGGTTTCTCTCCCCCTTTTCTTTTATATGACCTTTCTGTTCAAACTTTTTATCATTTAAATAGTTAACGTATGGTACAATTAACGACTTACACTTCATGTTTGTTTGGTGAAGGCTTTGTAAAAACAGCTGTCGTATCTGGATCTCTTGAAGACATTGAATTGTTTGAAGCAATTGTTATTTTCTTTGTCAGTTGATAACAACCTGGGTCTGACAATGATTGATAATATACAATAATATTGCAGCTATTACATGTACAAACATTTAAAAATTGTATTAAGTAAACTTAACTATTTTGTTTATTTGCCTGTTCTTTTCATCAAACGTGTCAGACTGTCCACGCAGGAAGGTTAAGGCAACTCCGAGTTTAATTATCGTAGATATTATGGCCATTTTAAAAACTATTTTTTTAAATGTAAAACAATGCTGAATATTGATATCAAGTGAATGTGTTGTGTTCACTAAGGAATCACATTAATATTTAAGACTCGAGTCGATCTTTGAAGCAGTTATACTATGGTATCACGTGGCAGCTAAAATAAGATCTCTATTTTACCTAACAAAAAATCAAAAAGTGTAACACTACCCCGAAGATCATTAGTACATGTATGTATAATTTAATAATTGATAAACAATAAGTTCATAAAAGAAAATCCTTGTTGCTTTCACCTTGACAGCTTTTTCGCTTGTTACTCATTCGATTGCTGAGGGTTGCCTTATCATTCCCGCGGAAATCAATAACAATAGTCAATACAAGAAAACACCTTAGGTCTGTTGAATTCACATACTCATTTCAGTTTTTAAATTCACAAATGCATGAGCTCTTTAACTTACCACTTATTTTGCATCAAATTTGTTAATTCAACAATTTTTTTTAATAGTTTTTCTTGGTGACGTTTTACATAAATTTAAATCATTCTTCATTTTCACTCAGTGGTAGATCATACAAAATCATTTAGAAATGCAAGAAATTTTGACTGGAAAAAAGATATACATGAGTACTAAAACGTAAATTAAGTTCCACCTCCAAAAATATTATTCATCATCGAATTTTTTATAGCAACAGAGAAAAATATTTAAAAAACATTCACCCTTAATTTCATTTATTTGTATCTCTATTTCCCTACCCCCGGACCAAAATGAATGGTGAGGTCAATTTCCTTCGAACAAATCTGAAACCTTTTTTCTGAAACCTTTTACAACTTTGGTTGTAAAAGGAACACTAAAGTTGGAAAATTCAAAACTTTATTCATAATTGATGGATAGACAGGAAGCCAAACCAACGCCGGATAAAATGTGATCAGAAATACTTTTACCTAAGGTATATTAAAACGTACAGTTGTAAGCTACATCCGAACGATAAAAATGTGAACATGAATTCTCTTTAAATTCCGTACAGTCTGCTCTTAAGTTAGCCTGTACTACATTTCCACTGATACTGTAGCTTGTACATTTACCTATATAAAAAAATAATAAAAAGTTATTGATGTACAGCCTTGACATAAAATGAATTTAAATGAATAGGTAGAGAGACAGAGAGAGATACTGTTATGAAATTAGATAAAAAACAAACACACAATGAGTAGCATTTTACCTAGGACTTTGTTTTGTACATAAGCACACACTTCAAGAGTCTGGTTTACATATTCATTGATGACACAATGGTACAGCAGCCTCTCAGGTTCATCACAATAATTGGCATACGCTGAGCAGTTCTTCCTTTCTGCAGCCTCTATCGAACTCTCCTCACTGTCAGGACAACCATTTACAACTCGGACTGTAGATCTTGTTATTTCACATGAGTTACTGCCGGCTACCAATGTCTGTAAAATTTATCAGAAATATATTTGTACTTATGTTATATTCATTCAAAAAAGGCACTTATTCAACACAGCTCCACTTTTGATAAATTTGACATAGATGTGAAGTCTACTTTGTCATTTGGACAGACAATGGGGCTGAAAACAGCCAGCCCAAAAGATTTGAAACAGATCGTCAGAATTGATTTGTTAGTCACGATCGATTTTTTATAACGTTGTATGACACATGCGAGGATTCAGAAGAAAAAAATCACAAAGTGCGGGCCTGAGGAATAATTGTGTTTGCGGGGATGTGGCGGGGGGGGGGGGGGATGGGGGGGTTGGTTGCAATACCTATTTTCAGTAAATTTACCATGTAAATTTAAGAAAGTTTAACCAACCCCTCCTCTAGATCCGCTCTTGGGACAGAGCATTTAACATTTTACATTGCCCATATATATGTAGTTTCATCATTTTATAATGGGTTGAAATCCTTAGGCCACAGTATGTACACGTACAAGTAGATTTTATAGAAAATGTTAGCATAGTAAAATCCCAAAAACATGCCAGTCATTTTGACTATTTTTTTCACTATTTTTTCAACCGATCATTTAACAGCAGTCATGTTTACACGTTTGTTTATTTACAAATTTTCATGAACATACATGTTTAGTTACAGGGTAAATGTATATTTATACTTCTGCATGCGTGATTAGAAGAGTAATTCGCGCTTACTTTGAAAAACTTAATGTAAAATAGCGGACGTCAACTGATTGTCGTAAATAACCTTAGGGTGTGAATTAGCTGGGAAGCGGTTTGATTAGGAACCGTTTAACAGTAGTTCCGGTGAAGTAACGAATGTAAACAAGGGCGAACAAGGATCAAAGTTTTAAAAGTTTCAACGTCAGACGTTCCTTATATAAATCCACCAGAGAGATAGTGTCAAGAACGATCTTAGAAGTAGAAGCATTATATGTTTATTCAGCAACTCTTTAAACAAACAATAGGCCACCTCTTGAAAATAATAACTTCAACAACTTTACTGCTCAATGGAATATGCAAATACCAGATGTACAAAATTAAAAAATCAGAAAACAAATTGTCAATATAAAATCCATAAAATCAACTAAAATCCCATAAAATTTGGAATTTTGGGATGAGTATAAGTATAATATAGTATACGTCTTCGAAATCTATCATCATGTATTAGTATTTTGTACAGTATGTTGTACCTTATTTTATTTTAAGAACAGCCCTGTAAATTTCTCACTATAATAAAATTTCTTGTAGTTATCTCTCAGGCTTGCTTACTTATATTTTTCTTCGTGCATTGTGTCTGCTATGTTTAACTATAGTATCATTATCTTTGATTCTTCACCATATACATGTATGTATAACTTTAGCTGTAAACAACATTATTCTAAAGATTCAGGAGAGAGAGAGAGAGAGAGAGAGAGAGAGAGAGAGAGAGAGAGAGAGAGAGAGAGAGAGAGAGAGTGACCGATCCTATATACTAAACTTTTCATTTCTTTTCTGAACAGGACAGGACATTTAAATGTATTGAATATATTTTTTTCAATTACTTCTTTATCAGTTGGTCTCCTTATTTGTCCAAGAATGTCTTTTTGAACTTTCTTATTTTAAATAGATAATATGTCAAACAAAATGAATGTAAATAGGGCTATACATCAATAACATGGTGCCGTACACAAACAAAACTAGACCTCCCCTTGCATATATTGAATTACTTAAATGATTGAGTATATAGCACTTCTCATTCTCAAGAGTTCTTTAAACTTTATAAGATATTTGAAAAGGATAAGACCGCTGACAAAGTCAGCCAAATGTATGCCAATATTCACGTCGACTACAAATAGATCGATAACCAAACTGTAGTATATCTATGAATTATCATTTAAACAATCTGAGCAGTACAGACATAGATATGTTATCAACTAAGTATACTGTCCAGGACAAGGCATGTATGCAAGCCACATTACAGTCAAATCCAGAAAGATAAACAAATATAACTGAGGAGTTTAATAATTTGTGATCTACAGTTCATTGGTCTCTACTTCAATTGATTCAAAGAAGGAACTTAGCACCATGGATTGATCAAAATTCAATATGCATGCAAGAGAAAAAGTATGCAAACAATCTGTGAGAGAGCTATATCTATTTTAATTATCATTTTAAAAAGCTTATGGTGTACATATTTCTTTTTATATTACAGATATGTTTTTTGATATCCAAAATAAAATTTATGCGGTAATTTGGCAGGGCGTGATACTGAACACTAAGATTTAAAAAAAAGTCAATTTTAACAATTTGACTGGATTGTTATTTCAAGGAAATATGAATAAAAGAAACTGTTTGTAACTCTTCCAGAAACCGCAGAACGCAATCGGTAAGGCACACTAACGTGGTACGGCAATGCGTTCTGACCAAAAAAAGCATGTTGTGACATTATACTGAACAATCTACATCGGTCAAGGATTTTAAATAACCTATAAAGCATTTCCAGTGTAAATCAATACTTAAATATAGATATAAGTAAATACCTAGAGGTAACAAAACTCAATAGATTGCATAATGAGTACAACGGAGTGCATATAAGGGTACTGTGACAGGTTGCTACATGTACCATAAAAGATCAAGTCCTTGAGAACTAAAATATTTACGCAGGGAGTTTTAATGAAAACCTTTCAACATTTTCAGAACAAATCAATACTTATATACTTAGTCTATACATAAGTAAGTTGAAGGAATTTAAATCTTTAAATCTAAAGTATGGTTATGTGTTTCTACCACAAAACAGTACTTGGATGAATCAAATGTTAAACGTGTAAGCAGATGTATTTAATTTCATGCCAAGTTTTGACAGCATACATTTGATGGTCAAAGCCATGTTTAAGCCTTTAAACTTTCTGGAAAGATGCATATGAGGTTTGCAAGAAATAAAAGGAACTATTCAATATTTTATGCTGAAAACTTCATAATTTGCAATGTCTAGTAAAATAGTCATACTTAAAAGTTTTAAATGGATCTGATGAGTAATGTGTTGTTCACTATCTTGCTTTTCCTGAGAAAGACAACTTATACTTTGGTGGATAATGACTTTTTTTCATGAAATTTAGTAATTAAAATGTATCTTCCTCAATTTATGTTTGAGGATGCAGGTGGTTATAGAAGACTAGAAACCTTGTTTGAAATTTAACATTTGCTGTAAGATTAATCAGTAATATTTTTGATATAAAATATGTTTTCATATTTAAGCTGTTTTATAATTTCAGACACAGTTCATTTAACAATATTACCTTCGCTTTTCCATGCAGGATAATACACATCATAAGTATTCTGAGGCAAGGGTGTACTTTGAGAACTCTTGTTTTCAACATTGTGAAAGAGCATCTAAGTTATTTACTACAGTTATACCAATTATAATAATTCTTGTCTAAACGCGTAATAATGCTTGTTAATTTCTTGCATTAAAATCAGGGACGTAGGACCCTGTTAAAATCGCTTAAGAACAATATTAATCCCTGATTGCTTCTGTATTTTGTTAATGTGAAATTTAGAAATATGCACTAAAATTAAGAAGTCAACTTAGATCAGCATTACAAATACTATTTTTCTTAAAAACGATTATGTGGAATTCCTAGTTTCATTTCCGTTAAACTGGTTCTCTGTAAAACAGCTATTTACCGCCATTGATTCGCCCTCTATAGTTGCTGCTTTATTATAATCAAGTAATTACAAGACCTGCCGAATCTGTAAAATCAAACTGATTCGATTTATGTTTTTTGAGTTGATAAAATGTATGTCAATCTCATTAAAAATCATTTTAAACAGTTGTTTCAGTGCTTTTTATCCAAGTAATGCTACAATTTGTGATATGGGAGAAATTGTGGACTTCCCAAAATTTGTTTGTAAAAAGGTAGAACATTGTTAGCGTAAGGATTGTTGAATACTCCCGTGAAAAGAATGATGCAGTTGTATTGTATGTGGTATTACATGTACGTACTAGTAACCGTGTTAAATTTTGCCGATGCAATTGACCTCGAAAAACCAATAACTGTACATGAACGGTACTTGCAGCTATTCTGTTTTGGGTTCCCCGAAATGTTTAAATTCTCCGTCAGTGGTAATTTTATCAGCCAATGAGCGCGGCCACCAGAAAATTAATCGTAACTACTCGGTAATTTCCATAACCACACAAAGGTATCGGTGCGTTCGCCCTATCCACATGTTCACCTTAGTCCGTTCGCTCTAGGTCCCTTCGCTCTAATTGTCGTTCGCCCAAATAATCATTCGCCTTAAACCTCGTTCGCTCCTTGTTTATAAATAAACAATATTATAAATTATTTCATTAACTTTTAACTTAAAACTTATTAACTGTTATTAATTACACACACATATCTGTTTATCGGTAACGGAAAGGGCGAGCGTTATCCGAATGCTGTATGTAAATATATGGCGGACTAAAGAGACAGAGAACCAGTTAAGTATGATATTACATTAGTTATAGATTGGTGATCTATGTATGTCGTAGGTACATTTATTAAACATAACACGCTAATCTTAGACATGCAAGGTCAGTTTTAAAATTCGATTTATTGGATGACTTTGGACTTTTTTGTATATCGATCCCGATCCAACTAACAAGGAGATAAGCGGGAAAATTGAATAGATCATTTTATAAGATAAAACCAATATCCGCTTAATCGTCAATTAAAATACCAAATATATTCAGCAGTTACATGTATAATATAAAATTAGTGTATAAGATAATGTTAGCTTGTTAATCTTTAATCTAATTTATTACGACGGAGATTCAAAAATGTACATGCCTGTGATATGGTAGCGATTTTTTCCGAAGTTTAATGCATGAACGAATCTTAATATATTTCTTTATGTTTAAGTTACTTTTTTTTTCTTTTCAGAATTAGTTGCGCTAAATTAACAGCTATATTGACATGACCTTTAAATTTGCTATTTTCGCGCGTAGTAATTATAAACAGATGATAAAATTGGGCGAGATATCTTTAGTACTTTCGAATCACGCTTATAATCTGCGAAGTATGTAATGTAAGTCTATATTGAGTGAGTTTAAACGCAAGTCGGCTAGTTTGTCTAGATAGAAAATAAGTAGTGACCCAGAATATTCATTGAAATGCAAATATAATACAATATTTACATCTACCAATCATAATTTCCTCTATTTCTTACGGAAATTTATAGTTAATTCATAGCTCTATAGAAACACCAAGACTGATATCTACACTCCCTACTTATCGATTGGTCGAAATCTATAGCGGCTGAAAGTGACAGGACTGAAATTGACACGCCCTGCTTATCGATTGGTCTGAACCTACAGCGACCTCAGTAAAATCCCAGACTGCACGATATAATCATGACGATGCCATACTCAAAGTCTCACAGGAGACGATTTGGCTGTTTCTTTTAACTAACGTACTTTTCTACATTAACAGTAATTTAGGGAATTTTACTAACTTGTTATAATCAGTTTATTAATTAGTTAAAAAAAGATGTTAATATAAACAATAAAATGCTTTCTTTTATGATTCGTGCGGGTTATGAAGGTAGCGATCATTGGAGGAAAAATTTACATAATCCGCTAACGCGGGTTATGTATTTTTCCTGCAATGTCGCTACCTTCATATCCTGAATGAATCACCAAAGAAATCATTTTATTGTTTAAATGTAACTTAGTTTTTAAAGAATAAATAGCAAGCGCGTGTTAAGACATCTTGAAGTGTGAATTCATAGTCAAATGACGACGTCAACGTTAAGGCGTAGTATTAAAAAAATATCCATGTACCAACTCAGTAGTCGAATTCAAAGTAAACATAATTAATTATTGTTTCGATACACATTTAGTGATTAAGAAGTCGAGCAAAATAGAAAATAATATGGCAGGTATGATGGCATTAAGTTAAAAAAGACACCGTTTTAAAGAATTTTTTATTTTATCATATTCACACTTAAGTAATAACTTCAGAAATAAGGTATCATTTTTGGAAGATTGGAAGATTTGATCACGTACCAACCTGTATTTATATCCCAATATACATTTTAAAATGATACCTTATTTCTGATTTTATCATTTGTTGGAAATTATGACGATAATAATGCTCCATACTTTCTTTTCTGTGATGACCTCAAAAGCCGATTAGAATAACATGACGTAAAAGAAAAGATCAACAATGTTGCAAGACTTTAGTACTTAATTCTCATAATGAATAAATATGACACTACTTTTGACAAGACAACACTTTTTTATTATGATAAAGAGAAATAGTAAAGAGCATTCATTTCAGTCTACAATTGAAAAAAGAATCGATTGAAGCTTGGGCGGAAGTACCACTTCCGTTAAAGTCACAGAGCGGTTTGAAATTTGACAATAATGTGATTGAAAGCTGAGGTAGAGTCAATTAGGCATTTTCAGAGGAAATCTATCACAGAGTCAGATTCAGGAGCATAATGATTTTCCTCAAACATTATAGAGACAAGCTATTTTATCTTTTTTATGAACGTTGAAAACGGAAAGTCTCAGAGAGAAGCAGAAGGAGTTATATTTGACCGTGAATGAACTAAACACGAAATGTATGTGATATTGCGTTTGCGATTTTGATCGAGGCCTGTTATAAAAATCAGAAATGAACTATAACTGATTTTAACTAGGCCTACTTTGACAAAAGCGATTGTAATATTAATACAAGAAGGTTTTGTTACGATGTCCTTAAACATGATCTTACGGGAATCTTAAGCCATGATCATTCATCCCCAAATTAATGTTATATATTTGCATATGCATTGTTCTTTCCCACTGAAAGTCCATACGGAAGAACTGCAATTATATTTCTATAATCGCAATTGCTCTGTCTGTATACTTTGACGTGCTGGTATATTTTCCATGATGCGCTATCGCGCATCATGGAATATGCCAGCAGAGCATTTGCTATTCATAACGCCATGTTCACCAAATAACGTCGTTTATTTCTTAAATATTGTTCAGAAATGAATGAATAAAATTTCGGATAACAAAATACAGGAATTTTTTTTCTTTCTTTGTGCCTAAACAATGTTTTCATTATGATGTTAGGTGTGTTTTAGCTTAAGTCGGTTAATTTGAGTACGTAGAAAAAGTAGTGACCCAGATTATCTATGCGCTATTTTAACTTCTTGGCCGAGGCTGTTTATAATGCAGGAATAACAGCAGATTGTGCAAACAGTGTTATGTAAGGGAAATATTTGCAAAAGTAAATATATATTATTAAGTCTTGCAAATTCTAGGCTAAGAGGGGGGGGGGGGTGCATTTTAAAAATCTTCTTTTCAAGAACCACTTAGGCAAATTCAACGTGATCTAGCATGTATAATCCTTATGGGAAGGAAAATATAAATTGCAAAAATTATGGGCTAATTCTGTTTCACATCTGAGTTATTACGAAAATAATAAGAAAGAAAAGGCGTGTTTCAAGCAATTTATAGCATCCATGAGTCTTTGTAAAATGGGTAGGCATGACCGGGCCAGGGCAAAAAAAAGATTGACAGTTATTAATCTGCCAATCTCATTAAAATTTCAAGATATTTACTGACCAGTATATTTGTATTCGCTGAAAATATTGGTGCAAAATAATGCGTAATTGGAATTGACGATTGCCGATCTGCCCCAGCTTTTATTTTGCCCCAGCCCGGGTTTGCTTACCCATTTTACCAAGACTCGTATTCCATAATTCTAAAACGAGGTTTTATGTCTAAAGCAGCCATGACACTATGTGATAAACGGGTCGATCTGACAATGATGAATTTGTTTGTTGTGCAACAGTTTGTGTACGAAGGGAATTTTTGAAACAAACGAAGGGAATTTTTGAAACATGCAAAATACATTGGTGCCGATTTTGTGATGTAAATTGAGGCTAAATATTTCAATGCGTTGACAGTTTTCACAAATGACGGTGGTGTTAGCTTGTTGTGATTTTCGTTTCGTTTTCATTTATGCTTTGCGTTAATTATAACCTGGGAACTGTCGCTTGTTTTCCTGATTTTTACGTATCAAATCAAACAGAGACTTCGGTAAATCAAACAGTTTACTGTTTACCTGCGCAAATTAAGCAACATCTGAAGTATTTAGAAAGAACTAAAATGCAATTCATTCAGGCTATCGGTAATTCGGTATCATCTTTTGCGTAATAGTATTATGCAATATGTTTTGTTGAGATGCTCGGCATTTTCTCGAGTTTATTCTGTTTAAATAGAGTTTAATATCGCTGACGGAAATATGTACATATGTAGGTATATACATGTATATGATTCATTTTGAAAAATACATTGTGTTTTTTATTTGTTATAGTGCATGTTTCTTGTATTTAATTGTTTACAATTTCTATTTACTTACCATATTTGAGTGTTAAGCTTCGAATTATAAGCAAGATACAGAGATTTGCTCACAATTCTATGTTTGTACACAGATCTGAGGCCATTCATTGTTTTGTTTTTTTTAAATGCCGAATAGGAAATACCAAGTTAAAAATCTTAAGCTGAATGTAATAAACTTATGTGAACAAAATATGACTCAAACCTAGCAACATTTTGAGCTTATCTTGCTTATAATTCTACGATTGACGCTGACATTTTGGTTGATCATTAGAAATTCTATATGAATTAGAGTATGTTAAATACTTGTAAAAATATTAAAGAATGATATGCTGTATATATCTACTCTCTGGGGCCACCTCTTTATACAATGAATAATGTGAAATGTGAGTGAATAAAAACGACATCGTTAAAACAGTTTCCATAGTTCTGACACATTTCTGTTGCGGGGATAAAAGAATTATCGCTATTACAGCGGAAAATTATCCTGGTTTGTAGCCATTTGTTATTTTTGAATAAAAATGAAAATAATGGGTGTGCCATAGTATATTAGAGTAATGTGCCTGTCAATACGGTAACATTGATTTTTATAGCTTTTTAACATGTCACGTGACAACATTTTTCATTCCAGTGTATTCATCAATCAAGTGTGAGTAAAGTTATAAAAGTCACGAGTTTACGCGAGGTAGACAACAGTCATTTAATTATATCGGAGAAGACAAATTAAATTGTTGAATATTTTTAATTTGAGAAATTGAGCGCATTGAGGTGCAATTTTCTTCTTCGCATATATACATGTAAGATTTTTTTGATTAAAAACAATAACTATTATATTTTTTTAAAAATCCATTAACTAGTAAGTAGTTGAGGGAAAAAATGTACCTATATGCTCTCATATATTTTGATCGCTTTATTAAGTGGAGGAGGGGGGCTGAACGAAAATACAGGGAATTAGAAGTTATATAACAGTGTACCCCTACCAAATATTCAGTTCTATGTCTTGCGTAGGATTTTCTTCTTCTGTGTAAAAACAGTATTTCATGAAGGTACAATGTCAAAGATTACTTGTATGCAAAAATAAGTGTAACATTCGAATACTTTACAATATCTATTTTTTTTGTTATTTTACAAAGGGTCATATGGCAAAATATCTTTTGAATGCCCATTGTTGGTCAGGTGAGCGATGTGGCCCCATGGGCTTCTTGTCATTGAATAGATCGAACGTAGTTGAGACAATAAAAATTGGTTGCAGAAGTTAACCTTTTCCATGGTAACCGAGACTAAAGATGAAAAAAAAAATCTGATTCTAATTCTTCATTAGGTTTCAAAGTTGAAAACAATTTTTTCTTAATTGTTAATTTTTATATTATTAAAGAAAATTAAAGGAAAATCCACAACTTCACGTACTGCATGGACAACAATGACATATAGTTTTAAAATTATATTATTTGTCAAAGAAAAACATATGCATGTAAGAAAAACATTAAAATTGTTTATTATTTTTTTTTAGGTTTTACTTTCAAAGAAAATATGTATGCAGAGATTATAGATGCTGAAATGCTTTCTTCTCTAAAGAAATCAGTGCAGCTTGCTTGAAGAGTACCGAACTGTGGCCAGAATATTTTGTTATTGGCGTTAGTTTGTAAATGTAAAACATTTGTACTAATTAGTACTACAGGCACTCCATGTAGATCGGCTGTAAATAGTGAAAGTTTCTTAATACATGTAGATCAGACGCATGTGAAAATGATAATGTCCAACATGTATTGCAATTGTTATAGCTAATGTATATATCATTATTTTTTTTGATTAGAGAAAGTATATATCGAAAACAGGTCGATCTTTTTCGGTGCTCATCTTGCGATAAGATCCGATTTTTTTTCCCGGGGGGGGGGGGGGGGGGGGGTAGATTGGCTATGTACGAGGGTTCGATTCCCTCCCTATGGGTACCTTAAAATAATAATAAAAGTAACTAGATGCTGTCATTAGACAGTAATACCCGCACCATGTGTTTGCCCCTAAATAACACTGTGTTGAACCAGTTTAATTAAAAATGAAGGCTACATGCAAGCTCCGGTAATACAGTTAAAGAAGATGGGGGAATAAGATGGCGCAAATGCCCATTCGGTTAAATAGTGAAGTACAATTTTGAATACAATTTTAAATCTATTCAAATATATTATAATAAATCTTTGCAAAAGCAAAATTTCTAACTATAGTCAGTTTTTAATATATTTAACAAAAAATAAGAAAAAAAATATTGTCGGAAATTATGGTGGTATCGAACCCGTAACATAAAAACCCTAGATATACGTTTATGCCAGGTGCTCTAACCACTGAGCCATTTCAGACACAACAAAGTGGGCTTTTTTAATATTATGGGTGACTAAGGTCACGAACTACCGTACTTGTATTATTTTTTCAAAACGTTCAATTGTTGAGATACAAAATGATATTTTTAATGTAAAGTGGGTCATCTCTCCACGTTTTTGTTGATTGAAATCGGTTTGTTTTCCAATCGACCTTAATTAGACTATGAGAAAAATATGGAGAAAAGACCCACTCTATAAAAGAAAATGCCCTGAAGTTTTAAAAAAATGACAGTATTTGCAGGTTTTGATACGTACACGCCTGTTTGAGTCAACATATTCCAAGTATTGAACATACCTATAGGTTAAAAATCAATAACTCGTTAAATATATATTGTTTTCAATGATTTAAAAAAAAAACATCAGATTTATTGATACTTTAATTTTTCAGTAGCCTGTCCGACCGCGTATGGGCATTTTACACGTCTTATCCACCAATCTTCTTTATAATTTTCATAACTGAAGGATGAGATCCCTTCCCATATGATAATACACATCGTGACATGAGCAGCACTTTATGTGCAATTTGGGGTAGAACTGTTTGCAGTGAATTTTCAGTTAATCAATAATCTTAACATTTTATGTCATAGAAAGTATAATGGTCTATATAATTATTACAAACAAAATTAAAAATTAAATTATACCCCCTCCCCGTCGCGGTTGCCGGTTTTAGATTTGCTTCTGTGTGCCTACATGAACATCATCGTGTGCACAGATTTAGAGAAGGGGTGGGAGTGAGGGGTCCAGACCCCCCCCCCCCCCTCCCCATGAAAATTCATTTATATCAATTGTAAAATTACCAAAAATACACCTTGGACCCCACTGCTCTTACAGACATGTAAACGCTCTAACCCATTGCGCTTCAATGTTAGTAACATTATTTGGGGGGTAAATATTTAATTAATATTTAATATACTTTATTGTTTATCTCAGTAGGAAGTTTACATGTACATCACAATATGCAGGTGTCCTGCACCACCTTAAAGCTGTTATTTACCAAATGAAATAGTGCAAGTTGATTTGAAGAATAGGTCATAAAAATGCATGCATGTTACAAATGAATGATCTTTGTCTGAAGTTACGTACATAACACAGGTCTGCATGTCTCATTAGCGGGTACTAGTTTTACCCAGCTCTTCGATTAGATGGGTTCACGGGTATACATACATGGGTATTGCTAAAACGCGGAAAGGAAAACGGAATGGAAAGCGGAATGGAAGGGAAAACGGAAAATCTTATCTAATGTTATTTACCTCATAGATTTGTTAATCATGCTAAAACGATATACTTTATGTACCTTTTTAATTTTTTTTGAAAGATTAGCAATATTAGATTATTTATTCAAGAATATTTATTTCTGCAAAATTAACAGTACATGCATTGACCACTATATTCTGTCCCAAAATATCCTCGATTCACTTTTTGCTGTATATTTATTAATACCTCAGGGTTCAAGCGATTCTCTTTTAGAAGCATTACACATTCTCATTATTCTTTCTTAAAAACGTCCTCTCTAGCTTATCAGCTGGTATAAATGCACTGCTAAAAATAAAGAAGTCTACGGGGTTTTGCATTTCAACAGACCCGGATGATAGTGTTGAAAAATTGTGCAAGGTCTTCTGAGTGACTTCCAAATGGAGAAAAGATGTCAACATTTTCCATTATAAATCGTCCAAATGTACTGCATGAATATTTTGGGATCGACAGACTATAGTCCCAATATATAATCGGAAAATCAAACCAGGCAACGTCTAGAGCTCTCTATTCGGATCATATGTATATAGCTGCTGGAATAAACAACTGCTTAGTAATGCAAACGTAAGCAACATTGCATTGCTAAAAATACTAGTTTCACAAATTACTAGGTTCACAAATTACCGGGTATTTTAATGTTTACTGTATTTTAATTTTTAATGTCGTCAGTCCTGCGGTTTTTTTTCTTCCATCTCAATGATACTGTATCATCTGTATGACAAAAGATCGTCTAGAACACCGAAAATTCAATTTTGATGTAAGTATATACATGTACATCATATTTGAAATATAAAAATACTCAAAACACGCATAAAACGCTTTCACTAAATGCGTACATTACGCTGATATGCCAGCCATACCATATAAGAAAAATATGTAAAAAGTTATAGACAATTTGCTCTTTTAATTAGTTTTATAGTATGTTTCACAATTCGTATACATTTTATTTTTCCGTTTCGTACTCAACTAAAGCCGAATGAATACAATGCTATAATTAATAGACATTCTTATGAATATTAATAAGATAACAACATGTTGATAATCATTCATTAGATATAAATAAAAGATACAAAGTAAATCGTTTCTGGTCAGTCTATACCATTTTTAAGTGACAAGCGTGATGATATTTTCCATTCCGTTCCGCTTTCCGTTCCGTTTTCCGTTCCGCGTTTTAGCAACACCCATACATACAATGTCTGTGTTTTCCGTATGCAGAAAAGGATTAGTTAAGATCAGCTAAAGAAATTCTTAATTGTGTTTTAATTGGATTATCATTATGATGTTGACCAATTTAGGTAAGCATAATACATGTAGTAGCAGTAGCAGAATAAAATGAGATGCCAGCATACATATATAAGTTCTACTTTCACTTTCTTAATGTGATTTCCCTTTGACGGCATACTGTATCATCATTTTTTTTTAAATATTTCAATAAGCTTATCATTGTTACCTATCCTATCGCATTTGTAAAGTTTCTGTCATTTTAGTTGCAAAAGTAAATGTTTTCATTTGTCAGACTGCATGCACTATTGAGTTGATCCCATATTGACCCTGTATAAACAATTTCTTATTAAATGTGTGTATTACATGTAAGTAGGTGCAGACACTTATCATTTTTATATGAGTTATAATAGGAAGGAAGGAGTATTTCTTTCTTAATGTATTAAAATGCATCAAATACAATGTAGGTCATGACCTTACCTAACAAAAAATCAAAAAGTGTAACACTACCCCGAAGATCATTAGTACATGTATGTATAATACAATAAGTTGAGAAACAATTAGTTCATAAAAGAAAATCCTGGTTGCTTTCACCTTGACAGCTTTTTCGCTTGTTACTCATTCGATTGCTAAGAGTTGCCTTATCATTCCCGCGGAAATCAATAACAATAGTCAATACAAGAAAAAACCTTAGGTCTGCTTGAATTCACATACTCACTTCAGTTTTTAAATTCACAAAATGCATGAGCTCTTTAACTTACCACTTAATTCTGCATCAAATTTGTTAACTCAACAATTTTTTTATAGTTTTTCTTGGTGATGTTTTACATAAATTTAAATCATTCTTCATTTTCACTCAGTGGTAGATCATACAAAATAATTTTGAAATGCAAGAAATTTTGACTGAAAGAAAGATATACATGAGTTCAAAAAAGTAAATTAAGTTCTACCTCTAAAAATATTACTCATTATCGATTTTTTTAAAGCAACAGAGAAAACTATTTAAAAAAACATTCACCCTTAATTTCATTTATTTGTATCACCATTTCCCTACCCCCGGACGAAAATGAATGGTGAAGTCAATTTCCTTCGAGCAAATCTGAAACTTTTTTCTGAAACCTTTTACAACTTCGGTTGTAAAAGGAACACTGAAGTTGGAAAATTCAAAACTTTATACATAATTGATGGATAGACAGGAAGCCAAACCAACGCCGAATAAAATGTGATCAGAAATACTTTTATCTAAGGTAAATTAATTGTACAGTTGTAAGCTACATCCGAACGATAAAATTGTCTGGTTTACATATTCATTGATGACACAATGGTACAGCAGCCTCTCAGGTTCATCACAATAATTGGCATACGCTGAGCAGTTCTTCCTTCCTGCAGCCTCCCTATAATCGCAACTGATATAATATACATGCATATTCATGTTTATACATGTATTATTTGTTTTGTCTGTTTAGGTACAAAGCCTCAAAACGATCATGATTTGCCGTCCTTGGGTGGGATAAAATTCTATTAATCCAATACAAAAAAGCTGCCGGTGAATAAATCTTCATATCATATGAATTTTTTTGTTTTACTTAAAAATGCATGTAGCATCAAAACATATATATCATTATATTGAAATATGGATTGCAATTTCCGCTTTTAGTAATTATAATCTTTATGACAAAAAGAATCCACTGGTTATGTAAACAAATTTAAATTCAATACACATTGGGTTTTTTCTAGTGTTCTTCATATACATTAAAGAAAATGGTCTTCAGATTTTTGTTTCAGTGGTTAGTGCAAAAGCTACCTAAGTCTTCTAGTATATTGTTTTCCTGTTTCATACTTTTAAAAACCAAATATGCTGTTAACATTTAATAATTAATGTGAAAACACATATATAGCAACACTTGTTTATTCACAATATATCGGCTCTTTTTACCCACTTTTTAAGACCCACTTGTGGCTGTTTTGCTCAGGTTTGTAATTTAAAAAAAAAAAAATTGAGAGGGGTCGCCCTAAATATATCTAGACGTATGTGTGCAAAGAAACGGCAACGACTCGTTTACACACATGTACGTTTATTTGCTATCTCGGGGCAATATGTAAAGAAGAAGGGAACAATAATAATTATTAATTTAGTGAATTTGTGCATAATGATTTTGGTTGATAGAACTGCTTTGAGAGTCGTTTGTTTGTCACCAATCTCAAAGCATTGATATCATTTAATCAGTGTCCTTACAACACTGTTGGAGAGGGGTACATCGTATACACGTAGCTGTCATATATAAACGGACACGTTTGCGCATAAAATAAGGAATTCATTATACAATGTCATCTGGATCGATGTCGGACGCTGGTTTAATTGTGATTTTATCTTTTGCTCTTCATTTCCTTGTCCGTATTTAAATAATTCCAATCAATGAACAAAACTACATAAAGGGAAATAAACAATAACATTTAATATTGCCTGAAGGCCCTTATGCGATCGAGATATATAACGTCTAAAGCACCTTAAACGTGTCTATTTCCAAAAAATATAAAATTAAGCTATATTAAAAATGTCGACTGGGAGTAGGATTGGAAGAGTTCTTAGAGGATTTACACACATTCTCAAATGGGGTTATCATTAACAACAGAATACATACTGCAGTAATCTTATTACTGTTTTAAACCTATAGATCCTCGTTAATGACCGTGGTATAGTTTTTTTTTCTGTAGTTGACGTCTATAATTTGATGTACAGAAAGCTAGTAAATGCAGTATTTGCCAGAGTTAAGTATGAAAATATTAACTCCTTAAAAAATATTGTCCTATTTGACATGGAGGACCATTACATTGTAAGCCAGCGCTGTCAGAATCCCATGTTTGAGGAAATTGGATTTATAACTTCAATGCATCTTACATAACGACGTGCACGTGAATGTCCTTTGCCAGTGTACTTCATCAAATCAAAAGTTATTTTATTTCCAACGCATTTCCTTAAAAAGATATCCTTTATTACATCGATTGAAAAACATGCACGTTTCATATCAGGAAATGCAAAAATAAAGAGAAGGAAACAAAAGACATGCGAACTAAGTTCAAAGTACATGACTTGTGAGAAAAATGGCTTTGAGAAATGTTTTATTCTGTGATTCAATACTCTATAGTACAAAATTTTAACATGAACAATTCTTGGGAAAAAAAAGTTAAATGTGCCTAAATAACATCGAAGGACATGTTTGAAAAGATCCACAATACAAGCTTCAGACTCATCGTCGTACAGATACTGACATTTGGAATACGACACTCATTTGAGGACATTCCTAGATGTGTAGGGTGAGGGTTGTTTGTTTCCTTGTTTTATTTATTTTTGTTTATTATTTATTTCCTTGTTTCGTTTTTTTTTATAACCTGACATGTACTATTGAAGTTGTATTTGTCTCAAAACGTTTAAAAAACTATTCTTTTTATTTAATAAAAACTGATGAGGCAATGCAGACTAACTTTTATTTGTAGCATTTGTAAGGAGAGCTCTACAGTGACACCAATAATGTGATATCAATTAAATAGTCCCCATTCAGTTCAAAGGGGTCACCTTAGCTAGATAAATTGTTAAACATGTACGTAGCTATACAGCTTCTTATACGTCTTGATTTGTAATAGACATTGGAACGCCATTGATGGATATAATGAGCAACGGTGCTTATAAGTTTTTTTAAGTGCAGATTATGAAAATGGGTGTCTATTCCTAAACTGTAAAGTTAATTGTCCGAGGCAAACTATTCTTAACTTAAAAAGCTTCTCTTTTCATTATTTAGTTTTCAAACTATTCTAAAAAAGAGTAAATGTCTGATATTGGATATTTAAATATGATAGATAAATAAAATGCATATTAAGAATGTATGAAAGACTTCATATGCTGTCAACTAGATATCTGAGTAGATTCTATCTTACAAATGTAACTAAGTCAGCAGTTCTAATTATAGGTCAGCACTTTTACCGTCATTTATAGAAAAAAAATGTCGATTCTTTAGAATACATTTATAAATTATTATCTCACAAAGGGTACCGTTTTGACACCTTTTGGTTTCTTTTCGTTTTACACAAACACACCTGCCACTTCATTAAAAAGACAATTTAAATCAATATGCACGTGATGCTTATATTTAGATATATTTTCCTTTAACACACTTTACCTTTATACTAGAACAATTTACAGGAGAAAAATAATTTCTCAATTAAACCAAGATCAAACCAGCTAAAAATCTTACGAGTTATATATCCGGGGATTCTCGGGACTCCTTGTACAATTTTTTTTTGGTAATATTATATGGGTATTTTTCTTATCGTTTGATTTTTGAAAAAAAGAAAAGAAATTTTTTTGACTTAAGTCAAGATTTTGATTTTACTAAAGATTATAATTGACAGTTTGTTATTTTATTTTGAATCTTAGATTTACGCTACATTTAAAGTTTTGTAACTACTTTTTCCATGTATTCAATCACGTCAAATAACATTGTGTACCAAGTTTTGACTTGTATCATAATTTGGGCCTGAAGCAGTAGAAGTGGCGTTTCAAAGAAAACAACAAAAATAAATGCAGTTTTCTCATAACTTCAGGCATTTTTATTATTTATAAGTATGCTTAAGCGATTATTGGTGAAGACAATAAAAACTTTAAACAGTGTATAATGATGCTTTAGCAAAAGATGGTAGAGGATTTAAAATTTCTTTTTTAGGATGCATGTAAGTTATTTATCTAATCTTCGTAACGTATACTTCTTTTTATGTACACTAGACATGCAATTACCCATGTTCTACGATTATTTAAGGGAGTATGGGACTCACACCAAAGTAATTAAAAAATAATAAAACTTGGTTCAACGGATGGCACTGTATTTCCTCTAACAGAATATAAAAAAAAAATTAATAGGTCAATATGTTTGTGTCCATGGTAACAGTACCCAAACAAACCCTTGTTGGAAATGCTCCAGCTCATTAAAATACACCGCTTGCAACAGAAATGAAGCAATGCTACAGAGTTTGCTATTACTTGATTTCATTTTTCTTATATGCTATTCATAACACATTAACAGAAGAATAATTGTTTACAAAAATATTTTGTCAATGCCTCCTCAGTATTTTACAAACTGTAACCGAATTTCCTCTGCATAGTTCTAATTTGTTGCTTTTTGTGTTGACCTTCAATGCAAAATGGTCAAAAAATATTATTTAATATAATTAAAAGTCTTATTTTTTAACTGAAACGAAATGTTCAAACGTTATGCTTTCACAGGAAAAGGAGAGACTCATATGTCAATGACATAAATAAAAAGATATTGCAGTCTGAATTTCCTCTGGTCTGTTTTTTCCAATTTCGCACTATTTTCACTTAAACACTATTCTAATGTAGATGAAATAATCAATATCAACTTTTTGTTCAATAAACACTCAGTCAATTAATAATATCTTTATTACAATGCTAGTACTTATATAAAATTCACCAAAAAAGTAAAAAATATTCATTTAGATCCCACATTTCCTCTGTTTAACTTGAAATTCCTCTGTTAAAGTACACATTTTTAAACTATTTGCACCTTATAACAAGATACCAGGTAGGAACAAAATAATTTTAATAGGTATAAACAAATAAATATTTAATTTATGATTTGCTACATGTAACTCATAATTATTTTTTCAACTCTGAAACATATTAAAGGATCGAAATCAGCATTACATGATGTACAATATGCAAAGTACAAAAGGCGAATTTAATTTTAAGCCATTCGGTAGAACAACATCCATTACTGTTACAACCATATACTATGGTATGGATTTGTTTTTATACTAGTCAAGTTTATACTGGACATTTAACTCCTCACATGTACATGTAATAAATTAACAGACTTATACAAATAATGCACCCAAATCAAAAGCCCTTTCAACATTATTACATGTGTTACCAATCTAGCATAAATAATGAAGCTGACAATTATCGCTCCAAAATGAACAACCCTCTCAACATTTTTATTACATATCTAACATAAATATTGAAGCGGACAAGAGCACAAGTCATTGGCTTATCCTTGCAACACCCCTCTTTCCTTGGGCAAGGATGTAGTATAACATCTTTTGAGATACTGTATGACATTGAAAGTTAAAGTTTTGTGTTATTTTTCACAAAGTATAGATGGTTCCTTAAGATTTCTTTAACATGATTAGCATCCAATGTTTTAATAATATTTGTGTCAATGTTTGTCCAAAGTTTGGAAATCATTGTGCTATCTTTATCACCAACTATTGTCTTTATACGAACAGACCACTCATTCACACCCTTGGCCATCTCTTCTATCATGGCCTTCGTAGTTCCGTTCCAGTTGATACTGCAATTGTGGAGGAGGTGTGGATTTAGAATTAAGATACAAAGTACATGTGCGACAGAATTTCAATCTTGTTGAAAATGTTTCTATTTTTCCAGAAAATGTCCTGATCATAGATGAATGACCTGAAAGATCATTAGATGGGAAATAGCATCAACTAAAATACTTTTACATAGAGAAATATCTAAACAAAAACTATTGTGACATTCAAACACAAGGCTTTCTTAGGATGTAAAATTTATGGTTCATTAAGATTAGGGCTGGGACAATTCAGGGTTTATTCAATTGGTTCGATTTATATTCAAAATGCTACAATTCTTTTTTTTTTTTTTCGATTTGATTAAATATAGATCAGCCTTAATATTTCTCATTATAAATGAAATACTTATCTTTATCTTGTACATTCCTTTACTTAAGGATAACAATAAAAAAATTCATGAAAACATTACATAATTTAGAATTTACTTATAAAATAAACAATTTTTTAAATAAATGACAGATTTTCAATTGGCACACTCATGCTTAGAGTATTACACATACTAAAATAAATGGCACAGTGATAATCTCTGGGACTATAGATTTCAGTCAACAATATATGGAATACTACAGTTAACTTTTACCCTGCTGTCAAATCATTGTACGATTGAATTTTGTGAGGTCTAATTTTTGGGGATTGTTATCATTCATTAAAGGTTCATTGGGATGCAATTTCATGGATTATTTGGCACAGTTAATGACATTTTTTTGGGGGGGGGGGGGGGGTTGAGGTTTTTTTGTGTGGGGGTTTTAATATGTTCATATGAAAGAGTATACCCTTGAAATCCATTAAAATTAAACCAATCACAGAGATACCAATCGAAATTAGTTTATGTATATAATTTATCAAATACCTGACAAACTGTTATGACTTCCCACTCTCTCTCTCTCTCTTCTGCTAACCAGCATATTTTTATATATAGCTCTTCTTCCTTAGGAGATCAATACAGTCTGAAAATGGCCATGACCATCGAGCTCTCTTAAATGCATATCTGCTTACATCCCTAATTCCATAAACTCCTCCACTGTCTCCAACCACAATCAGACATTTTGACAACTTCTTCATGGTCAACATCTGTAATATTAAGTTACATTATCAGGAATTTTTTGCACCATGAGAAAATATTAACTGGAACACAAATTGGTTGCCAAGTTGATCAGTAAAAAAATATATATGCTTAATATGTACTTGATATTATAAAGGAAAGGTTGCCAAGTTGATCAGCAAAAAATATATGCATATGTACTTGATATTTTAAAGGCATAAACAGAGGTTAACTCAGATTTAACAAACATATTGATATTTACTTGAAGAGGGATAGTTATTATTAGACACTGACTTCTAAAATCTTCACTTTTAAATTACCGGTAGTTGTTCTCCAATCAGATACATAATTATGTACATGCAATTCAGCAAATCTTTCCACGTGAAGAAGGGCATGGGGCTGTGAAAAGTAAATTTTGAGGGAGCATTATTGTGAAAGACTAAAAGCCACACAAAAGCTCCAGACATAATTTTAACTGAAAAAAAAACACCATCTGAGGTTGAGTTTTAAATAAACAAAAATTGTACTCGACACCTATTTTACACCTATTTGAAATTAATTTTGCTGTCAATATGTGTATACCATAACAAATATCATTAATACCTAAAGTGTTCACTCTGTCTTCCTATTTTAAAATACATTTCCTGACATCATGGGTTTCCGATAATTTAACACCTAACGCCACACATAATGGCTGTCAGTTAACAATTTTTATCTAAACTGAATAATTTTTAATCTCACTCAGACATAGCATCTGAAATTACTGATACAAAATTAGTTGTCATCATATGCAGTTTCTACTTGTAGCTAAAATATAAACTTGATGCCACATAATTCGACTAATGGCTATGCATAGAGACGACAGGAGATTTCGTATGTGTGGTTTTACATCATTTTGGAATGAACTCATGCGTTGAAAATCGACTACTCGAACATCTGATTTTCTGAAACATGTGACGACATGATACAAATTCTGATATTTTTTTATAATTAACTATTAATAATGAAAGACATTAAGAATTCTACTCGGTTCTGATATGTGTATTGAACCATACTGTCAAAAACTTGTATACATGATTATAATTATTTGTTTTATTATGAAATTGCACCTCAGGTGCTTGGGGCTTTACTCACGAATATGTACGATGCCTACTTATATAGGTATAGGTATCTACACATTCATGAGCAGAGACCAATGCATGCAAGCACCAGTGCATTACACCGGCATAAGAAAAATTCGATGATGCCCCTAACAATTTTACTTTTACTCTAATCTCAGCAAGATTCGCCAAAACTGAAAAACTGAAGAAACATGTGTCAACAATTTTCAGTCTCGACGAACTTAACCTTGCTGAGATTACCAAATACTTTTACTCTATCAATGAATGTAGGTCAAACCTGGACAGATCGCTTTTGCTTGCTTCGAGTCATCTTCCTCCATCTATGATGAGAATTATTCAGCTGTAATATCAAAATATGATATTGGTCTGCCCAAGAGAGCGTCCACGTTCGCATTATGTGACTAGACCATCCTTTTTCTGAGCTTTAGCAACTTTTATGTCTTTTCAGCGTTCAAAATCAAATCCATGATTCCTCCGCATTGCCGAAAACCGAACCGATATTAAGTCGTAAAATAAGATTTTTGGGTTAAATTAACTTTTATTATCATTTATGTTCACCTTTTATTTTAAAAATAAACTATGAAATCCTTTCCACAATCAATTTTATTGTTAAATACCTTAGAATTGAACCAACAGATTTAACGACTGCGAATTGGCTTACGTCATTCGGAAATGCGCGGTAAATTCAAAATCGTGAGTCCCATACTTCCTTAATAAGAGACAAGGAGAGGGAGTGTTTTGTCGTGTTCTTTTTGTTTACATATCTAATTTACATTGAACTTTTGCAGATATCCGTTTGAGTGTTGTCCTGGCTACATGTGGAATTATAACAGCATTGTATGCGAACGTAAGTCTAGTCTGAATAAACTCAATTTATTTCCTGCAAACCAAATTAGTAGCGATTCTGAAATCATTTAACAACAAAACTTGGTTGTATGTGCTTATTATTCATTAATGGGTGAATTGTTTTACTATAGTAATCCAACTACAGCGATGTCGTCCATGATATACAATTCCTTAGCAAGATTCTTTTTAGATCATTTTTCATTACACAGAAATTTACAAAAGTATTCAATTACTGATATTTCATGCTTACATTAATGTTATCTGACTTCAGTAGCCTGAATGACTGCATGTTTGTATGAACTGTTCAAATTTACGCAAACCGTTCACGATGTATTTTATTTTTGGAATTAATAAAAGAAATAAGACAGTTTAAGAGAGGACAGCAACATGCAGTAGAAAAACTTTTCAAAAAAAATAGTCAGACCTACCCTAAATTGCTACTTATTGTGTACGTTTTATAAACAAGCAGCCATATTGGTATATTTTTATTGTTTTGCAGAATGCATGGCAGGTTACATCGGAAGAAACTGTACAAGTAAATGTCCTTTTCCTTATTACGGAGTAGAATGTCAGCAGGAATGTAACTGTAACCAGACATTATGTAATATATCCACTGGATGTATAGCGGCTGCAATGCCTTCTGGTGCTGGTACATGTAAGTACTGTGATATTAGTAGACGTGTACGTACAGTGCTTTGTCTTCTTGTGCCTGCGCCAAGGGTGCATTTTTTCACCTGAGTGAAGTTTCAAAAAGAAAAACAAACTGAAATAGGCTTATGACGCCAAAATTAAGTATCTTAATCTAAAGTGAAACATATAAAAATTGTACGTATTATGGTCTTTATTTGACTATTTAAACACATGAGACTTCTAGTGTGAAAATCCTGCATAGTGCTTACTACATAATTGTTTTGTTCTTTATTTTCATTATGTTCAGCAATAAACAATTTTAGACAACTTACTCTTTTCTTACATACAGTTAGGATTATGTTTATACAATGCTTATATTTAATTTTACTGTTAAAATGTTTTTAAACTTTCTATATGAAATCTAGATATGCTTATACATATTGACAGGGATATGATTAAAAACAAAAGAACTGCATTTCATTTGTATACACCATGTGCGGATTGTCGTTGAATGTAGAATTAAAAAGTCGCATTTTTAAATTGTGTTATTCCATCACTGGTCTTTACACAAGAAAGAACCTTCACTGCATACAATGCCGATAGTATTTATGTGAAGCAGCAATGTTAGACCTTTCCTACCGTTATGTAGATGTCTGCTGAAGCATCAATTACTGTAAAAATCAAAATCATTAAAATTCAGTTCATCTTTAAATGTACGTTTAGCTTCCACATAACCGAAATTTTAGGCAGAAATCATTGTTGTGAATCGATAAATCACATGATTTCATGTTTCATAACATACATAGTCATTGATACAGGTGCATAATTTATGACATTACACGTTTCAATAACAAATGAATATAAATGTAATATATTTTGATCTCACTTTCCCCCCAAAATACAATGATGTGATTGTCGTTCCTTGTCTGTGTTGGCAAACTACACATCAAACAAATTAATGGCTAGGGTTATAACTGAAGAGGAACCTTAATCGTGTTTTAGATTTTTTTATTGTTGACCAATGTAAGGTAGGTTGCCAAATTTTTAATTTTTTTAATAGCTTACATGATTTTATAGATCGAAGGAAAACATTGCTAGTATATTTATATTCGATTAATTGTATTTTATTTTGCGGGTTCTGTGACAGTATTTTGCTAATCATGTATTCATAAGCTTTAATTAGTAGATCCTATACCTTTTGGTCAACTCCGAAAAGTTTGGTTTGGAGATATATGTCTTTAAAAAGGATAAAGAACATACATGCAAAAGGACAGAATCCAACATTAAATGGGAAGTGAGTTCGACTTAAGTACATATGTAAAGCTTTAATTATCCATAAACCTTTTTTGGTTCTGTTCTGTAAAGTGCTATAGAGCTATTTTGTTCACCATCCTAGTTAACATAACGACAAAACTCCGTGACTAGATCGACTGCATTATGTAAGAACTTCAAAGATACATATAAACATGAACGACGCAGTTATGTACGAAAAAACTTACCCTATCTACAACGCACAGTTTTATTCTTAGATCTTCTAATGATCCTACCTTTTCAGTGCTTCTGGAATAGTCCTACCTGGTCAGTGCTAGTGAAATAATCCTACCTGGTCAGTGCTAGTGCAATAACCCACCTGTAGATTTAAATCTTAACGATCAAACATATTAATAGAGCGTTTATGTTTGGTCGAGCATACGTTCACCATTTCTCTTAAATAGTGTATTTTGATCTTGGTTAATTCTTCAAAATTTGTCGGATTATGTATATCAAAAATGACGTTTATACATTAATATTTACATTCCACATATATTTTGCATGTGAAGTTACTGCAGATATAGCACCATAACACAGACAGGGTACTAAAAGGTTAAATCAAGAGTTTTAATTGTGACGTCACAAACGTTGAACGCTTAAATACAACGTCACAAGCGAAAATCAAATATCACGCTTGTGGCTGTTACTGTGGCTCTTCCATTAATTTGAACTTACCCATAGGATAATACAGTAACTTGAGGTATAATTCGCATTTGCGTCCAAGGCAAGAAGGTAAAAAAATGTAAATATAAGCATTGAATCCTTATTTTTTGAAAGATATAGTCTCATAACTGCAACGGTGTGTGCAAACAAATTTTCATAACGTGCTAACGCGCGTTATTCAATTTGTATGCACACACCGTTGCAGTTATGAGACTATATCTTTCAAAAAATAAGGATTCAATACTTAATTACCTTTTTAAACAAATTCCTATAAAAAAAAAACACCTGTTAAAAAAACAACAACAAAAAAACAAAAAAGAAAAAAACACCAAACAAACAAAACAAACAAACAAGAAACTATCGTTTGAACGGTCCAAATGGAAAAAGGAAGCTTAACCAATCAGCTAAATATTCAATTGTAAAAGTTGACACGTGTTTTTGTATTAAACTGTACAAGGGAAATCAAGTGATACATACTTTTTTTAGTGTTTTAAACGTTTTATATAGTTCTTTAAGTTATCTCAGTAGCTGGGTTTTTAGAATATCGTTCTTGGTAAGAATGCTATTCATTGTTTTTTGTTTGTTTATTTTGTTGTTTTTAATTTAACAACAGAGTTTGGTTTTAAAGGGTTCTTTAAAATTGAAAAGAAAAGTCCAATATTCTTCTCTCTCGTTTTCAATGACAATCGTTTTATTACATGTTTTAAAATGTCCAAAATAATGAATGTTTGATAAATACTGTTCATATTCATGTACTTTTTAAGAGTAGTATATAGTTTTTAAACAACAAAGTGAAAGGTAAGTAAATAGAGATGAATTGTTTTTAATTTAATGTGAATCAGTCAACCGTTTTCGAAGACTGGAAACCTTAGTAATGACTGATGATATATTACAGTGTTATCATATTTGATTTTTAAAACTTATAACTCTTAGATTTGAAATTTACATTAAGATAAAAATAAAACTGTCAATATTGTATGATATTTTCTTAATTAATATACTTTAGTAAAAAATCGATGTACAACTGTTTTATAAATTCATAAATATTTTTAGTGCATGAATTAACCAAAATGATTTTGTTTATTGGTAACTTCTCGCCACATTTGAAGAAATGCATGTAACATCTCAATATAATAGCATTCCTAACAGTTCATTAATCTGTATTAGTGATTTCAGACTATGTGATTACTGAAAATGCAATGCCATGTTTGGAATTGAATTGCAACGAAGATTTATCTGTATCTGGAGAGTATCAACCATATTAATAATCATCTTCAGCAGGACTTTTGAATCGCAAAGAAATTGTACAGAGTAAGAAATTACATATGTTATAGATAGGAAATAAAAAAGGAAGCAGGTGACACAATATAAATTTTGCTATACTTTTTTTAGCATACCTAAAGGTTCTTCCCCTTCTTATATTCACAGGAACATCGATGGATGTTGTTTTGGTTATTTTTGGAGTTCAGAGACCAACACGTGCAACAGTTAGCTGAAATCATTAAGAGGCTAAATCCAATAATTGTCTCTAGAACTACATAACTGATAAAGTTGTTGAGAAAAAAATGAATATACTTCATTATTTTTATGTACATTATTTTTGTCAGAATGTATGCCAGGGTACACCGGACTCAATTGTACGATAAAATGCCCTTATCCTACATACGGAGAGAGATGCCAGGGATATTGTGACTGTAGCAATAATGCATGCGTTGTGTCTTTGGGATGTATAGAGATAACAACGAGTACATGTAAGTTCCTACATGTAAAGTTCTTGAAGAAATAATTAGAGCACTTATATGAAAGTAAATACTAAATACCGATTATAGAATAATCCTGCTTTTAGATTTTTAGAATCACGATTAATATTTGTATAACTTCCCCTGCATCATAAAAATAAAAAAAATATGTACATTTGATCGTTCAGCCTAATTGCATATTAAAGTTGCATTATCCGAGTGCCTTTACAAGTATTTGATATATTCATACGGAAACAAATCGATTACGTTGACTCTAACGAACATTTTATGACATGAAATGCAGCTATGAATAAGATAATAATAAAATCCAGTGAAATATATATTAAGGACATACTTTTAATCAAATTAAAAGAAGTCTTAATGACGTATTTGCGTTATATATATGCCTACAAATAAAATTCGAGTAATATAACTTCACCTGAGTCAATCACGATATATAAAATTAGATCCAATCCAACCTTATAATATAAAAGAAAAACATAAACCATCTTCAACATCTATCCAAGACTACAGACTCAGGGATCTACACTTTTATCAAGAAGGATCCATCACTCAACTGAACTTACGTGATGGGAACCGACTGGTAGAAAACCTCAGCCATTAGGAGTATGCCATCTATCTCTTTGTACCGTTAGTGAGTCGTGTCCAGTACTGGAGAACTATTTATTTACACAAGAACATAATTTTATTTTTACTCGTGCGACGATTATTTAACTTTTGTAAGAAAGATGTATTTTAACATATAATTTTTTCATTGCTTGTGTGTAAATTATTTATTAGAATAAAACCAAGCAAAAGACGATTGTGTTGTTTTGTATTGTAATGAAATATCCGATCATATAGCTTTAAATAAAAAAAAAAGAAATCTTGCGTACAAAACTCAACAAAATACGTACAACAAAATAGTACGTAAATTCAACCCTCCATATCCTTTATCACACAACTATACACCAAAACATTAATTTCATGATAACTCCACATAGTGAATGTTTAATTTTATCAAATTTGTTTTATAAATATATTTTTAGAAAATAGGAAAATGAAAATACATTTATTCTTAAAGTAAAAACAATTCTAAAAATGTATTGCATATAAGGGAAATGGTCAAATTCGTCTTTTACCCGCGGAATACTAATCATTTACTATGGTTGTGTTTTTCTTGGCCGGCTGACTCTTTCATCCGTTATCTTTATCAATCAGATATCTCCAAAATTAATAAAATCTCCAATTGTTATAAAGAATTATTCGATAATTTTTTTTTTTTTGTATACTGGCATGTCTGTGTGTATTAGTCAGTTACAAAATGTAAACTGTAAATGTACGCATATTTAAAACGTACTTAACATTTATAATACATACATGGTAGATTATATATCTAGATCATATTTTTCATTTGAGGAGAGTAAGTGTATAATAATATGGATTCATATTTGTACAATGTTTAACCCACACTAAATAATGAGACATTGTAACACAATTAGTGGTAGAATTTGAAAGCCTTTGCGTGGGTCTCTGGTTATTGATTTTCAGAGTCTTCAATATTTGGGCTTCATCGTCATACCCGTAGTGTCATTAAAATGAACATTTTGTTGGGCTATTTTTACATACGAGTTTCATGCTTTTGCTTGTTTATAATCAACATCAGTTTTGAGACAACATTTCTTATTGGATCCTATTAAATACGGGGTTTCTATATCCCCGCCAAAACCTGCCAATTTATTCATGGATTTGTGAGTTGTGAATCAGTAAGCATTGCCTTGAGAAGATGGTTATTTCATGTAGTTAAAAACCTAATTGGTAAATTTTCAGAGCTTTGGATCAGCGTATAGAATTTATAATCAGATAGTAATACCAAGAAGGAAAAAAAAAACAATGCACAGAATATTATATGATTCCATAAAGATCTCATTATTTTTATAAACGTTTGTCTTATATCCCTTATAATGCACAGCCCATAACGGAAACTTTATGGAACATACTTGTTTAATAAAATACATCGCCAAAACCTGCCAATTTATTCATGGATTTGTGAGTTGTGAATCAGTAAGCATTGCCTTGAGAAGATGGTTATTTCATGTAGTTAAAAACCTAATTGGTAAATTTTCAGAGCTTTGGATCAGCGTATAGAATTTATAATCAGATAGGAATACCAAGAAGGAAAAAAAAACAATGCACAGAAAATTATATGATTCCATAAAGATCTCATTATTTTTATAAACGTTTGTCTTATATCCCTTATAATGCACAGCCCATAACGGAAACTTTATGGAACATACTTGTTTAATAAAATACATGTATGGCATAATGTGTCGCATTTCTTTTAAAACACCAGTTATTTTTTCTGCTTCTTTAAAAAAAAACCCTGCAAACATTTTCAATAAACAGAAGATTATTCAAAAGCTACCAACAAAAACAGTCTATTCTAGATAAAAAATAAATTAATGTCATTCTGAAAGTACATGATAGACAATTAAAATTCCTTACAAATGTGATCAACATATTTAACTGAGAATAATATTATATGTAGACAGTGGATATAGTTGGCAAAATTCATTATAAAAGTAATATGAATCCCTTTGAATATAATACCGTGTAAGTGGTTTATTTATATAGAAGTGTCAATCGTTTGTTTTCGAAAACATCGCTCACGTAATCAATGAAAACGCTATATCGACATCGCACTAATTAATCATCATGAAAACAAACCATACATCAATCAAATAGATTCGATTATAGAAACATTTATTGATGTAATTAGTAATTATCACTGACCGTATTTAGCAAAACACGACACCCTCTCAAAGAGAACCCTTCTTTAGAACCGGATCATCACGTATTTAGCAATAAAAACATAAATTAACAAAGTATGATGAATTAAAAAAAATAGAATATAAATAGTTTAATAAGTTTATTTACACTGAATTTTTTCCTGTTGGTATATGCAAACAATTAGTGATAACAAAATTATAAAAAGGTATTTAAAAAAGACTTGAAAACACAAATGCATATTCTACAAACTAAGGCTCTTTGGTATTGAAAAAAGTTAATACAATAATTACAAAGATTTCAATTAAGTAATCATTTGATAACTAAGAAAGTAGTATACTATTGGGCTTTTTGTTTGTTTGTTTGCTTGATTGTTTGTTTAATTTTGTGAGTGTTTTTTTTCCTTCGATTTTGCTTGTTATATACATGATTCGAATTATGAATTTGAATTCTGAGTAATTTGAACTTGATGTAAGGAAATTGTTTGTATTTCGCCTTGCACCTTGAACTTGATCATTTAATCTAATTGTATAATATATTTTCTGAGTGTTTTTTTTTCAAAAATCAAATATATTTCACACGGAAACAAATGAATTACTTTTTATGTATTTCATTTCAGGAACTTCATGTTGATACCATGAACAGAGGGTCAAAGCTTAGAAAAACTACATATGCACGCTTTATACATGTACCTACATGCATCGAGTTACACGTTTTAACTTTAACATTTCAAGATATATTAAGAGATGAACCAGATATATATATATACACACACACACATATATGTATATATTAAAAGTTAAATCTGTATTTTTTACAATCCAATCTGACTATAATACGTGAGTTGACGTGATTGCCTCATTTGTAGTCTACACATATTCTGAAAGTGTTATTAGTGATATGCCTGATAGCTTTACAAAAACTCTGTAGTACATTTGGCGACTTTGAGTTCCCACGCATCCCAGTTGGTACGCTTGTCCGTGCCAGGTACATGTGTACCTAGCACCAGTATACTCAAGGTTAAAGGAAATAAACAATGTAGCTATGATCATTGTTTTTGAACCTATAAAACTTCAAAAAGGCATCACAAATGATATCAAATAGTGTGGTTCATTTGTATTAATTGTAAATAATCATGATGTTGGGTCTTTAATTGAGTATAATTCAAACACATAGTAAAAGATAATATATGTTGTGTTTAATTAATATAAACGACTTCTACATTCAAACGTAATCTTCCTGCGCGTAATGTCACTAGAAACAACATTTTGTATTCCTTGTTTAACATATCAGTTAAAAAATCCATTTTTACATAAAACTTTCACAAGAGGCCACATCGCTTACCTGAGGCACACTATTTATGATAAAATCATCTTAAAGGAGTCATGATACAAACATTCTGCACAAAGTAGTATAATACATGTAGATCATGTATAAATAAAAATCCATTCTTCCATCTGGTTATGCCTATGTTTATTATCAAGTTCCTTTTTCTAACAAATGATTTTATAGTCATAACACATGTGGAACGTTGCAGTTCTCAAGAAATCCTAAACAACTGTTTATATATGGGATATAAACCTACATCAAACTAGAGCCCCTTGTGAGTCCTAAGAATCCTTCAGGGCCCAAAGTCTTAACAATTTTAAAGAATCAGCAATATGTCGAAATGCTGGCATATGTTATAATATTTCAGGTTTTTTTTAAATAATTAAAATGTTTCCCTTTGAAAAGTTGGATATCCAATGTGGCCTCACCCTACTCTTTGAAATTTTGAATTGATTAAATTTCACTAAAAGTTACAGATTTTCTGGGCAAAAAGTTTTTGAAAGATTTTGCTCTATATATTCCTATGTAAATTTTTGTTCCTCTACGTTATGACCATATCCTACCCTTTGAGATCATGATTTGAACAAACTTGAATCTGTTCTACCTGAGGATGCTTCCACAAAGATTTCAGCTTTTCTGATTGATTACATGTAGTTTCTGATATGAAGATTTTTAAAGATTTCCTCAATATATTCCTATGTAAAAATGTGACCCCCCATTGTGGCCCCACCCAATGCCTGGGGGTCATGATTTTCACAACTTTGAATCTACACTGCCTTATGATGCTTCCACATAATTAAAACAATTCCTAATTATCTCTCTTTGAAAAATGGCGTGGTCCTTAATTTGCACAGCTATGAACAAGGTTGCCTAAGGGTGTTCTGTGCCAAGTTTGGTTGAAATTGGCCTAGTAGTTCAGGTGAAGATGTTGAAAATGTGAAGAAATTTACAGAGAGACGGACGACAGACAAAATGTGATTAAAAAAAGCTCACTTGAGCTTTCAGCTCAGGAGAGCTAAAACACAAATAGAATATATTAAGCAGACTGTCAATAAGTTTTATGATAAAAGAAAATATATTAGAAATATGTTTTCAAGTCTGTAAGTGTCTTTCATGTGCTATATAGAACTCTGGGAAAACACACACACATGCAACAAAGTCATAGAAAAGACAAGAACTATCCCCATATCATCTAAATTCAAATATTTATAGAGACAAATATACAAATATATACTTCAGTGGGAATTAATTTTCTACCAAAAGAAATATATATGCGCTCTAAGAATTTAGCGTCGGGCAGAAAGTTATATAATCATATCATTTGAAATATTTGATTACGGAAACATCGAGTGATATAATTAGGAGCTATCACATTCATGGTTTTTTACAAAAATTTAAATGTTATATTCCCACACTTACAGAGGAAATCCTGCTTTTAAAAGTGTCGTCAGGAAGTAGAGCCTCGTTACGTATTTCGTATTAAAAACAGGAATTCGCTTTTGCTGAATGCGGAACTACAATTTGAATGTTATTCATGTTAAACGGCAAACATGCCACTTATATTGAAAGACTAATCTAAATTTCAAGTGTTTGACTCTTAAATGAAACGTCCGATGCGATATTGTTAATTTGATTCAATATCAAGTGATCTGCACTTTATTGGAATTTGAAAATGTATGATGAATTAAGAATTAAAATTAAAATTTTAACTTAATTGTTTAAAACTAATGATACCGTATTGGTAGATGATTTAGCTAATGGTAGAAACTACATACCTTGAGATAAAATTCGGCCATCAAGAAAGAAATTAAAAAGACCTGTTACATGTATGCTCGAATGAATAAAGATGAAGGCGTATTGATTACATTAATCAAGTTGTTGGATAGTGTTCTAGCAAAATTATAATTAACAATAGTGAGGCCAATAAAATAAAACAATCAAGTAATTTTTTTTTCTGTTTATTAACATCCAAATGCGCTAGTGTCATTCTCTCTAATTTAAAGATAAGTATGTTATATAAAATCAAATCATTGTTTGAAAGTAGGTTTCAATATACATATCAATTGCTTAAGGATAACAATTATTTGATTATTTATTTTGATATCACTAATATGTTATTTTGCATTGCAAGTAGTTTCTTATCTCTATTTAAAAAATAAGCACAATTTTTTCTAATTAAATATGAATTCAAGGGTTTATCCGACAAAAACGGAAAACCTCTTATATGAATAACGTTGTGTAATTATCAAATATAGAATTAACACCATCAAACTCTACACTGTATTATATCTGACAGTAATCGAAACATTTCTTAAAAAGTTTGTCAAAACAATTTTAAGCAAACTTATAATAATAAAGTCTAGTCTACGTCAGTATTGGTTCTACTTTAGATTGGTTGGTCTATGATTGATTCCAAACGCCATCGCAGTAATGAAACACTGGCGTAGGAATACATAAAACTACAAAAATATCTATATTGTTCGTATTATATAAAATCTATTATACTATTTTTAAGGTATTTATAAAAAAAAAATGTCCTTGACAAACAATAATTCTGAATACAATACATCGAATTTATCGATTATTTCCAAGTACTACGTTTTGTCGGCGGTGATGATTGTGCTTAGGTCCAAACACTGCCAGAATAACTGCATAGGAGAGTTGTTGAAAATCAACTCCTAGAAACGAGATTTGATATATTTGCACGCAATATGCATAGTTTACAAATATCGCTTTTAAAATGAGCTATAATAAATAACATTGTTAAATGAGTTATTTCTAGATCGGTGGAAACTTCTGCTACCTTGAGAACACGAACTTAATAGACTCGCACGGTCTAACCTCAGACGTCCAAGTGGCATTACTTACTAAAGTAAATTTCACATTCATTGAAAATTCGATGGCTGTTCATTATATGCAATGATTTAAACCACATTAAATTTTTGGTTTCAATGATAATTGATTATTAAGAGACAGGTTTATATACAAACATACATACTCATTAAACGCGGGTCATGCATTTTTTTAAATACAGAAATTAGTAAAGCAAGTTAAAGTCGTTGTCAAATCTTATATAATAGTAATATTGTATAACGATGAAGTCAAACTTTACTTGTCCTAACTTCTGTATATCATTTAACATTAAAACAAAGACTGTAATTTTGTACATGTTTAAATAGTATCGAATACCCTAAAACCTTGAAAATTACCCGGATTTGATAATATCATACAGTCACAGGTGTAGTACGTAATCATGTATATTAGGCACTCACATAGCTGGGTGAAAAATGTTTGAAAAACAATTTGCAGTTTCCATGTATAATACGCATTCCGAAAACCGACTATGCAATCGAAATGAATGCGTTAAGAATGTAATAAAATTGCTGAAAAGTAATTACGTACGTTCCTGGACCTTATTAAGCCAAAAACAACGAACAAAGGCAATTATTTAATGGATAAACATTCCAATGTCCGGTATTTAAGTATTATAAAATAAACATTACGAAGCTCAAATAAATAAACACTTAAATAAATTGTGAAGGCCGACAGGACAGAGCATTCTTCTGAGACAGGAAATTGGTAAACAAACATTGACCACGCGATGAGTCAACAGATGGCTTATTACAAAATGGCAAAAAATTGGTATATGCGAGAAACAGTAGTCATTGTGGATAACTTTTCGAATACATGAAAATAAAATTGAATTTAAAGACACTTTACAACTTTTCCTTTAGCTCCTACAGATGTTTACCTGGATATCCCATTTTTAGAACATAAACGAAGTTCCGATTACAATTTATGATTTTTAGAATAAGCCGTGATTATGATCTCGTCGCTTACAGGATTTTTGTTTTGACAATAAGCTGCGATTTGAAAATAAGACGGTTTTTAAAATAAGCCCCCACTTTCTTACTAAAACTTGAGATAACCTACTGATTATGTTCAAGGTTTTCGGTATTTCATTTTTCGAAAATTTAATTTTCCAAATATCAGACTTCCTCCCATTTTCCGATTACATGATGTTTCATAATTAATAGCACTTAAATAATGTTTAATTATACCTAAAGGGCAAAATAGGAACTCATTTGAACAAAAACATAATTTTTGATTAAGATTTACTGGTATAATTACCCATAAAAGAGAATAAACGTAATCAATCAAATTATGCAAGTCATCTGAATTAAACTGATGTACAAAAAATAGATGGATATTGCTCGAATTAACATTGATATGGCTAATTTCGTTTGTGTTTTTATAGTCCTGGTCGTTTTGAACATATTAAAAAATTTAAACAATGTTATAACTCTATCAGTCATTTTGTAAAGTTGAATTTAAGAAAGCAAATGTATACAAAATAGATTATAATCAACTCATTTAGAAACAGCTCTTGAAATTTTCAGATATTTAGTGAACACAAACATATGGGCTAGTATTTTAAACAATCATACTATTCCTCGTTTTTAGCTCACCTGAACCAAAGGTTCAAGTGGTTACTGTGCACGGATCCTTAAAATAGTGAAATTTCTAAATTATAAAATCTGTGACCCCCGGATTAACACTGGGGCCTGATAAGGGGTTTAAAGTTTAACATAGAATTATGTAAAAAAAAAAAATCTAAAATTTTCTTATCGAGAACAACAATGCTACAGCTTGTGAGATTACTATGCAAGGATCCTTCAAATAGTGTAGATTCTTAATTATGAAAAAGCCGTGGCCCGCAATCCAATACTGGGGCCCCAGAAGGGGTTCAAAGTTTAACATAGAAATATATATGGAAAATGTTTAAAAATGTTCTAATCGAGAAATACAATGATACAGTTTGTGAGATTACTATGCAAGGATCCTCAAATAGTGTAGATTCTTAATTGGTAATGCCAACCATAAACACTGAACCTATACTGGGCCCCCAGGAAGAGGTTAAAAGTTAAAAACAGAAATAGCATATGCTACCTAATAGAATGCTACAAGGAATGGTTGTTCAGGTGAGTGATGTGACCCATAGGCCTTTTGTTACACTTATGGTAAAATTATTTTTTCATAATTTAAACATGAGTCTTCCGAAACATAATCATAAACACTATTAATCAGAAGTAGGTATGTAGTCATGAAGCAGTAAACAATGACATATAATTCTTAAATAAAAAGCAAAAAAAATATATTTTCTAGCTAATCATGTCATAAAAAAATGCATATCACTAGTTCTTAAATGTTTAACTGTCGGTTTTTTATCCGAGCTTTATTTTTTAAACCCTTTGTTTGTAAGTGTAAATTGTGCAGTATATATATATATATATATATATATTTTTTTTTAAAATGTGATTAATTCTAAAATGTTTGATACTTATTGATATCTTACAAAGACCAGAAACAATAAAAACTAGAGGTACTGTGAGCAAGCTCACAATTGATACCCCCCGCTAAGAAAAAAATCATAACGCGTGTATTTTTGCTATTATAGAAAATATTGGATGAATCTATTTCACTGACCATTTTCTATAAATAATAACTGCTCTATTATTTAAAACTGGTAATGCTAATAGGAGTAAACAAACCAATTTCTATCCTTTAATTCCATTTTATTTTAAGTTAACTGTTAATGCATGAGGACATTTGCATCCTTTCTTTAACAACCATGACTCAAATCAAACTCGAATCAAAAGCAATCCACATGTCAAGCACCCATTTAATATTAAAACATTTTGAATTATTGGTATACTGAGCCCGATTTTTTCCGAAATTTTTTTTCCACACATTTTTTTTTCCAAATAAAAATTTCATCGGGGCAGGCCATTTTCAGAGAAACGGGGATGAAAATTAAAAAATATTTTTATGTGGCCTGAGAAGAGTAAGCTTTGTGTCAAATTTTAGCTTCTAATATTTCCATTAATACAAGAAATAACACAGACAAAATTTAGCATTTTCGAAACAATGACCTTGAACTTCCTCAATTGACCTTTGGTCAAGGTCATGACACACCCTTACGTCATAAGCAATCTTTGTGTGAAGTAAAAACATTCAATGCTCTTCCATAAGGAAGATATGGACCGGACACAAATTTTGCATTTTTTCTGCCAGTGACCTTTACCTTGCATGAATGACCTTGGGTCAAGGTCATGACACACCCTTAGGTCATAAGCAATCTTTGTGTGAAGTAAGAACTTCCAATATTTCTCCATAAGAAAGATATGGACCGGACACGAATTTTGCATTTTTTCTGCCAGTGACCTTGACCTTGTACTAATGACCTTGGGTCAAGGTCATTTCACACCCTTAGGTCATAAGCAATCTTTGTGTGAAGTAAGAACTTCCAATGCTTCTCTATAAGAAAGATATGGACCAGAAACTAATTTTGCATTTTTTCTACCAGTGACCTTGACCTTGCCCGAATGACCTTAGGTCATGGTCATGACACACCCTTTGGTCATAAGCAATCTTTGTGAGAAGTAAGAATGTCCAATGTCAATGTTTCTCTATAAGAAAGATATGGACCGGACACGAATTTTGCATTTTTTCTGCAGTGACCTTGACCTTGCCCGAATGACCTTAGGTCATAATCATGACACACCCTTAGGTCATAAGCAATCTTTGTGTGAAGTTAGAACCTCCAATGTTTCTCCATAAGAAAGATATGGACCGGACACAAATTTTGCATTTTTTTCTGCCAGTGACCTTGACCTTGCCCGAATGACCTTAGGTCATAATCATGACACACCCTTAGGTCATAAGCAATCTTTGTGTGAAGTTAGAACCTCCAATGTTTCTCCATAAGAAAGATATGGACCGGACACAAATTTTGCATTTTTTTCTGCCAGTGACCTTGACCTTGCCCGAATGACCTTGGGTCAAGGTCATGACACACCCTTAGGTCATAAGCAATCTTTGTGTGAAGTAAGAACTACCAATGTTTCTCCATAAGAAAGATATGGACTGGACACGATTGCACAGACAGACGGACAGACGGACAGACAGACAGACAGACAGACGGACAGACGGACGGACGGACAAGGTGATTCCTATATACCCCCCAAACTTTGTTTGCGGGGGGTATAATAACTAATTATTCGTTAAAGTCTTATAAATCACGTCAAACTCATTTAAAATTGAAATCCAACAGGTGTTTATTTAATATAGATAATATAATTATACGCCATTTCACACACACACAAATAAAATGACATGTGATCATACATAGCTTGAATTTTTTTTTTCATTTGTAATCCACATTTCATACTTTATTTTGATTTTCAAAATAAACAATTGATATTTGACCATTCTTTTGACTCTAACATCAATTCTTCATTATCACGAAAAGGAAAAAATGAAATTACAAATACATAATAGATCAATTTTTTCGTGTATGTTCCTATGTTTTGTTGTGTGAGCTCTTGACATACAAAATGCAGATTATAGTAATGTTGATATATCTAAATATAATCTTAGTAAGAAAGATTAAGCTAAGTCTATAACGCCAAAATAGTTGAAACCACTAATAGGAACATAGTTGTTTAGTTTCGACGGTGCTATATTGTTTTATCAATATTTATCTCAAGCACCATATCTTGTACAGAGAGAGAGAAAAGTAATTTTCACAAGTGATACTAATTTGTTATTTATTTTAGATGTTACACAACATACATGTAACACTAAAGGAAATTCTAAAGTTAAGTTGTTTCCGTTAAATAAGATTAAATTCAAAGTCAAAGTCATACTCCTATTTAGCATTAATATGTATATCGCTATGCAAGAATAATATATAAACATTTTTTGAATATATATTTAAGTATCTTCTCTATTGCACTATAATATGTAGCATATAACAATATAGCATATTTCAATATTGAGTGTTTCGTGTTTGATAGTGGAAATCTAATATGTGATGAGAGGGAAACAAAACGAACAACAAATGTTAGTTATCATGTGTAATATCATTTCCTTTATTAGCGTGCCTGTTCTATCAACTAATATTCAAACTAGGCAGCTGTTAGCAATTAACGAAAGTCAGTCCTGTTATCATTGATAATCATATCTTTGTAATATTTATGATATGGGTAGGACTGTCGAAACTAAACAAATACTGTCGTTTATTTTTGTAAATGACCCCCCCCCCCCCCCGACAATATAGAAGGTCTAATGATCAGTCAGACCGTAGGTCTTAACAACAGTGACATTATCTGATATGTGATGTAGTATCAAATTAAGTGAATAATGTGAGCTCCCCTTATCAAAACTGGAAGACTTGTATAGATTTTATAAAGTATATGCATTTAACAATTAAAATTGATACAGAGACTTTAACAAACTAGTTTGTTTTATAAGTTTTTGAAGATTTGACTGACTACGATGGTTGTCCCAAAATTGCGTACAAAAGTGGTGTAATTCGGTTTTCGACGACAAAGGAAAAAAAACTTGTGCAATAAATAGGACAATAATTTGCATTAACAACTGTTATGATAACATATTGTATGAAATAAAATTAGTAAATTGAAAGCATACTAAATCGTTAACTCGACACGCGACCCATCGCAAAAAAAACAAAAAAGTTGAAATCACAATGAAAAGTGAGAATCGCAAATAAAAACACTTTTTTAAATAAAATGTTCCAAATAAAACGTGCATTCTAATTTGCGAATTACTCTGTAATTAACCGAATAATTAGTTTGGCTATAACAAAATTTTAAACGATTATTAAGCGAGTTTGTTGACAAGTACAAGTGTTAACTCATAAAGATCGACGTCAGCGTTTGAGGCGGTGCACCGGTAATGTATTATGTTAGGCAGCGCGGTCTTTATTTGCAGGTTTTTATCGTAGTCTAATTTTAATAATCGTATCCAATCTCAACGTAACTACATCTCTTCCAAGATTGACTCAGATGATCACGATTACAGGGCAAAATTATTTACAACACACTGAGCTTTATATGGTTACAATATAATGCAATATGATTTGATGGTTATGAATGACTAAGATTTGAAAATTAATTGTGTTGATTGTAGCAAGTTTTTTACAGTTAATTGTTTTCCCGATAAACATTATTGCCACGAGGGCCTCAAGATCTGTTGAGATTTAATACAATTTATCAAAATTGCACAGTGAATCGTGATGGTGGAAATGTATTATTAAGTAGGGCTGTTAGGTGCATTACAACACGTGTCATTAATATTTTTTATTCATTTTCCCGAAAAAAAAATTTATTATCGATAGGTAGGTATTGTTTGACGGAGTAACGTTGAATAAAACTTTCTAGACAAGTATAGTTGCATTAAATATATTTGGTCTTTTTTGATTTGCCTATATTTTTACAATCCTGATATTTAACACACACAAAATAATCAGCCATGTTAGCTTTTCAGACAGTCATACAATTGTTTAATAGTATAAATCGCCGACCTTAAAAATGTTATATTCTCTTTATTTATTCATGTGTATAAGTATTTCTATACCTGTTATACTGTATGTTTTAGATAAAAATATTACAGCATTGAATTTTTTTTGACGATTATGCTGAACTCTGAAAGGAAATGCTTGATATAACCCTGATCTGATAGAACACTTATTTTGAGTATGTCCTCTACCGCCATTATCAATATCAATATTGAGTAATCATCTATGTGTGTAAGTGGAAATCAGTGTGAAAAGAAGGAAACAAAATTAAGCCAGATGCTAAATGATATTACCAATTCCTTTGTCAGGGTAACTTTTGAATAGAAAATAAAAATGAACTTCTTTTGAAGTTTTATATCGTGTTAATTGTATTTGTATATGAATGTCGCTCGTTAGTTTTCACTCACATTGCTTACGTATCAATATAAAAGTTATATTGAAATTGCACTCATTTATCATCATGAAACATAAATAAACGAAATATATTCGATCACAAAAACATTAATTGATGTAATTAGTAATTATAACTAACAGTATTTAACAAAACAGGAAACACTCCCAAAGAGAACTCTAGTTTAGAACCGGCGCCAGTAAAAAAAAACATTACGTATTTAGCAATAAAAACATAAAATAGCAAAGTATGACGGATTTAACAAATACAGAATAGAAAAACTTAACTAAGTTTATAAACACTGATTTTTCCTGGTGGATGTGTGGCATATCTAATTATACAAATATTTAGTGATAACAAAACTATAAAAAGGTATTTTAAAAAAGACTGGAAAACACGAATGCATGTTCTACAAACTAGGGCTCTTTGGAATTAAAAAAAGTTAATGCAATGCTTACATTGATTTTATTAAAGTAACCATTTGATAACTTATAAAGAAGTATACTAATGGCCTTTTTGTTTAGATGTTTGTTTGTTTGCTTTTTTTATTTTGCTTGGTATACGTATGATTCGTATCATGAATTTTGGAATTCTGAGTAATTAAAACTTGTGAAGGAAATTGTTAGTTTGAAATCTTGTAGATTTGATCATTGAATCTAATTGTATAATATATTTTCTGAGTGCTCTTTTTAAAATATCAAATATATTTCACACGGAAACAAATCAATTACGTTTTATGTATTTCATTTCAGGAATTATGTGGACATCTTGTACAGAGGGTTAAAGCTTAAACAAACTACATACGTACGCTTTATACAGGTACCTACAGACAAGCATCGAGTTATTCATTTTAACTTGAACTTTTCAAGATATATTATGAAATGAACCACTCCAACAACAAATTGCAAAAATATAATAAATAATAATAATTTTGAAAAAAAAAATCTTCAACATCTATCAAAATGCAAGTAACTTATACATTAACATTATATAATCAGCTAATTGCTAACCAAGTTTACTATTGATGCCTTTTATTGGTGAATATTAGTGATGAAAACAATGGTTTTCGAAATACAATATTTCTTAACACATTTTAAACATTTTCAACGACAATCAAACATATTCCAATAGTGATAGTTCATAATTAAATATATTAATATTGTCAAAGTGTTTGTTGGCTATATATTGATAACATACGAAAGCAGCCAAAAAAAGAGAAGAAGAAAACACACTGCCAAATTAACTATATGAGAGAGAGAAAGAAAGAGAGAGAGAAAGAGAAAGAGAGAGAGAGAAAGAGAAAGATAGAGAGGGAGAGAGAGAGAAAGAGAGAGAGAGAGAAAGAGAGAGAGAGAGTAACCCTAAAAATCATGCAAATTGATTGAATATACTTAGAGTATGTCATCTTTATTTTAACACGTATGATTAGTAACCTGTTGTATGTTTAAGGAATGATACATCATTCGACAAAAATATAATCCTTCTCTAAAGAATTTTTTTTTCTAGAATTGCTCCAATGTATGATTTAACAGACATTGCTTATGTTTTCGTTGCTCGATATTTTTCTTTGCTCGTTATAAAACAATCTTTGAAATGGTGTTTTGGTAATAGATATCGATTCTGAAATATATGAACAGTGCACATTAATCCTCTCATATACAATGCACGTACATATACTGTAAGCGCGTCAATATCCCAAACATTCTCCCCTTTCCCATCCCAAACTCATCACCTAAATTAAAAAAAACGAACGGTGATTTTTTTTTTTTTGAAAAATCCAAACAAATAACCTACACACTTTTATAAATAAACAGGGGTTTAGAATCTGATGAAAAATAGTTAGATCTATAGGGTTTAGAATCTAATGAAAAATAGTTAGATCTGTTTTTTTGGTACTTTTGAGTTTCTATCAGTCCAGTCCGACTAAAATAATTGAGTTCATGTGCCTGCCTCATCTGTAGTCTACAGATATTTTGAATGTGCTATTAGTGATGTGTCTGATAGCTCAACAATAACTCTCTGGAACATTTAGCGAATTTGGTTTCCCATGCATCCAAGTTGAAACGTATGTCCGTACTTGGTAATGTGTACCTGGCACGTGTGTACTCAAAGTTTTCGGAAATAAACAGTGTAGCTATGATCATTGTTTTTGAACCTATAAAACTTCAAAAAGGCATCATAGAAAATATCAAATAGTGTGGTTCATTTATGTATTAATTGTAAATAATCATGACTTTGGGTCTTTATATTTTATATAATCAATACACATAATGAAAGATATAGAGTTTGTTTTAAATTAGTATAAACGTCTACTATACTCAAGCGTAATTATCCTGTATGTAATATCATTAGAAACAACATTTTGTATTTCTCGTTTAAATGTCAGTAAAAAATTCCATTTAAAAAAAAAAATTAAAAAAACACGAATATTGCAGATTGTCAATAATTTTTATGATATAAAGTAGAAATGTGTTGTCAATATTGTATGAGTGCCTTTTATTAGTTATTTAGAACTGTGCAAATACAACGCGCAAGAAAGTCATTAAAACATTAAAAGACAAGAACAATCCCGTATCATTAAAAGCCAAATCCTGAAGTTTAATTATAGAGTCAAACGTCGTGAAATATACTTCTAGGGGACTGATTTTAAGAATTTCATGACGGACAGAAAGTAAAAAGATCACTTAACTTAAGCCAAGCAAATACCATATAGAAATGTTTGTCTTGATTGAATAAAATTCCCTCCAAATCAAATGCAATTTTGATTATTTTTTGTTGTTGATATGATTCATTGATATATTTGTTTCCTACTAATGATTTTATTTAAAACAAACAAGCTGATATATATAACCCTTAATATAAAAGAAAACGGATATCAAATTCAGCCAACGCAACGCAACACTAAAATTAGAATAACCCACCCTTTAACCAGCGACAAACAATACAAAACATTAGCAATGTTTTTAACATTAGTTTTTTTCTCTGTCTCTTCAAAGCAAGAGCTGCAAACAAATTAGAGTAACATAAAATCATTTGATAAGAACCAAAAAAAAACTTGCACGCTTTGAGATAAAAGTCAAATTCATTTTTGTAGAAAATAACTTTATGTATGCAAGCATGATTACAATTTTATGTTTGGATATATAACCCGAAGTATCATTTTATGTAAACAGTAGACAGCGTTGGCGTAATTTATCATTTGTGGAATGTGAAAAAGAATTTGACAAAGCGCATATGGCTTATTCTTTTCGGCACATCGGTCGTCAGGTTTCAGGCATAAAGCTCATTTTAGAAGCGAGAAAGGGATAAAAACATCGCACTCATTTATCTTGATATGAAATATGCATGATGTACATATATTTGATAAAGGAAACATTGAGTGATATAATTAGGAATTATCGCATACTTAGTAATTTATAAAAAAAAATCAAATGTTATATTCACAGGACATACTCACACGGTAAACACTACTTTAGAATCGGCGCCAGGAAGTAAAACAAATAGTTTACGTAATTAGTAGTGAAAATAGGAATTCTCATTTGTAAATTGCGGAAATAAAAACTTAAAATGATATTCAAGTTAATTAACGGCATACATGACACTTATTAAGAGCGAGGGACTAATCTAAACTCCAAGTGTTCGACACTTGTATTGAACTTCCAATGCATTTCCCCTAATACGGCACACTTTGGAATTAACATTTTTCGGTTTGAAATTAAACTGTATGATGAAGTTCAAAATTAATAGAGTTAATTTTTCCTCTATGTAAGTAAATAACAGCATTAGCGTTAGTAAATGCTTACGTTGATTTAAGTTCAAAGTCATAGTCAAATTCAGCATTAATAAGCCGCGTTTGAAAATCAGTGTGAAGAGAGGGAAACAAGGCAAACAGCTGTTTGAACAACTAATGTTTAAAGTCGACAGCTGCCCAGTATATAAAAAATCAGTTCTGTTATCATTAATAATCACATGTTTGTAATTTTGATGATCTGGGTAGGAGCGTCAAAAAATTGTTTCTATGAATACTTATGTTTTTTAATCCACACGAATGAAAGAGAAGTCAGATCATAAGTCTTAAGAACAGTGAGACTATAAGATATGTGATGTAATAAAATCAAATGAGTAATGTTGGTTCCGCTGAACAAAACTAAAAGAACAGATTGTAGAAAGCAAATGCATTAAACAATTAGAATTGATACAAACTGAGACTTAAACGACTAGTTTGTTAAAGACTTTTTGTAGATTTGGTTTACTACAAGGATTGTCATAGAGTAAACAAGTGACGTTATTCACTCTTCCAAAGACAAAGGAAATAAAACTTGTGTCCCAAATCGTACAATTATTTGTATTAACAATTGCTATGATAACACATATTGTATAAAACTAAAGTAGTTAAATGAAGGCATACTAAATCAAAAATTCAACATGAGGCCCAAAGTCGGTAACAAAAAGTTAAAATCATCATGAAAACTGAAAATCGCAAATAAAAGTACTTTTCAAATAACATTTTCTATCATACGTAAAATTGTATTCTTATTTGGTAATTATTTTGAATTTGTTCCCAAAAAAAGTTTGGCAAAGACAAAATTTTAAACAATTGTAAAGCATGTTAAAAGCTGAAGTGTTAACTTAAAGTAAAATGGTTACGTCAGTATTTCAGGTGCTACATCGGTAATTCTACATTCAAATTATCACGTGTTACAGCATGGTCTTTATTTGCAGGTCTTTATTTTCGACTAATTATAGTAATCGTATTCAGTCTCAACACAACTTGAAGTATATTAACGTTGTGACTATCGCGTTTTGGTAGAAATTCGTTTAAACGTCATAAATGTTCTTTGATTAACACAATTTTCAATTTTTATCATAGGATTTGACTGCAAAACAAGTTACCAAGAAAAAGATGTTGCATATAATTGGGCCTTTAAATCGGAGCATTAAATGATCAGGATCAATCTTGGACAAAACAAACACCACACTGCTCTGCGTTCAGGTGGGATATTTCAATATAGTCAGTCGGGCTTTGTAGTTTAATCTGTGGGGATGATTTATTAGTAGGAAAAGAATTTCCATCATTGTCGTAACATATCGCAACAGAGCAACTCGGTTCATGAAAAACGCATCGAAGCGTACATAGACCTATCTGCTCGTAGACAGTCGGCTGCAAGGGGGGACTCGTGTCCTTATCTTCACGTTCGATTTAGCTCTGTTTAGGAATTCGTTCTCAACAATCTTATCATAAAGGAGGTAGTTCTTTTATAAAACTAAAGACATTTCAGCTGCTATCGTTAGGTGCATATTAATGAATTAAAAAAATACTGTCTCAATACTACACTACTGGCTCTAAAAAGTACTGAAAGTGCCTCTTTTTACTGATAGTTTCTGATATTTACTGATATTGTACTGTTAGTGCTGAGAATTGCTGATATTTACTGATAATTTTACTGCTGTTACTGATAATTGCTGTTGGTTCTGATATTTACTGATATTTACTGATGCTTTTGCTGTGAGCTCTGATAATTACTGATATTTACTGAGATTTACTGTTGGTACTGAGAATTGCTGATAATTACTGAGAATTACAGGCAGGGGATTTTTAAGAGATTAATTTTAATTACTGTAACATGCAAATTATATTTATTTAAAATTATCGGTAAACAAATACCGGGCATTTTTAAAAAAGAAATATGTAAGATCTAACTAAAGTTTTATCAACAGTAACTTCTTTTTTACAACCACAAAAATTAGATTTGATTATTCTTCTTATAATCTGCTTATTTATTTCAATGCATATTTTTTCTGTTTGTTCTTGTTCTAAATTTTAATTTAGCTGATTAACACAATTCAGCACATAAATAAATGAATGTAGAAATTGCAGAATTGCTATATATGCCATCCCCGTGCGCCAATCCACTCGATACTACAGTGTTACATTGTATATATAGAACAATCCATAGTAAAAAAAATTTATAAAGATTTTAACCACTTTATGTAATTGATAAACATCTGTTTAATGATTCTAAATTTTGAGCGATCAACTCTTTAATTGAACCGTGTTAAATATTTATAATTATAAACTTAAGATGTTTTTATCCCGGCCATAATCACTAATTTTGTTTTCAAAACACTTTTGTTTCACATTGTATTTCCCGGCCATTTATATTTGTTTATTCTGAGGCTGCAAGACATATACACAGTTGGTCAATTTTCACACCTTGCCACGGTCACTCTGTAGTGTATATATTCTGAGCGCTGTCTGTTAGTTCTGAGGGTTTTCTTGATCCCAGACATACAAAAGAATCTTTTCAGCGACTGCCAGACATATACACAGGTGGTCAATTTTCACACCTTGCCGTGGTCACCCTGTCTTGTGTATAGTCTGAGTGCTCTCTGTTAGTTCTGAGGTTATTCTTAATCCCAGACATTCAAAATATTTTTTCTGCTTGCTTTTAGGCGTGGAGATGAAATATCTAAGCGTTCATAAATTAAGGAAAATCAGTTAAATTGTGTGTCTTATTTTCAAAATAATATAGCCGCTGGTCATATAACCGCATACAAGTGAATAAAGTATTAATGAGAGAGAGAGAGAGAGAGAGAGAGAGAGAGAGAGAGAGAGAGAGAGAGAGAGAGAGAGAGAGAGGGGGTTCAATCAAATCGCTGTTGCAATCGGTGGTTATGATACTGTAATGGGACATAATCATGCTTATGCCTTTCTGCATTGACGCCTCAAAATACGTTATAATAGATTATCTGAGAGAGAGAGAGAGAGAGAGAGAGAGAGAGAGAGAGAGAGAGAGAGAGAGAGAGAGAATTTAAGCATGATAAGCCATAACACTTTTTCACTATATTAAGCTCTTCTTTGTACAATGTTCTTTGTAGTCTTAGAAAAGTTTACACTCGAAATCTGTGTTTGAAATGGCGGTTGTGATGCTGAAATAGAACTTTATCGTGCTAATGCCGTTATGCCATTTTGACTCAGAAACTCAAATTTTAGGACTAGATAATATATGCGAGAGAGAGAGAGAGAGAGAGAGAGAGAGAGAGAGATTATTTATCCAACTTTCTGAATCAATTGAATGCGGAACAAATAAGATGATGAATATGAAAATCATTCTTATACGTTATTTATATTGTTGTCAATAAAAAAAATACTTTTCTCTTTGAATAAATATTCTCAAGATCATGGATTCCTGTATACGGATATTACGTAATGTCATACACAAGGTGCCAGACTGACAATTTACAAGGTTGAATTGCGATATTCAAACCTCTTGATCTGCTGAAAGTATGTATACTATACACAGATACTGCCTCGCTAATCTTTCTGTGAAGTAAAACCTCAAAGACATTATAAAGTCCTGACCGGGTATCTCTCTATTTTGAAAAGAAAAATAATCATGTTAAGAATTATGGGGTTTTTCATTGTTGAAAAAAAATATCCACCGCATTTAAAAATTAAAATTTTTGTGGAGTCTGCCTTAGGTTTAAGTACCAATTTTTGACCGGCTTTCTAATATTGTCTAAAATGTGATCTGTGAGTTTCCGAAGTTCAAAAGAAGCTAACTATCAAATGAATAAAACTTAAGAATATATAATTAAATAAATTGTGTTAAATCTGAAATACGTGTTATGTAATAATTAAAAGACAATGTTTTGGGCCTTATTCTCAGTAATTATTAGCAATTCTCAGTACTAACAGTAAATCTCAGTAAATATCAGTAATTATCAGAGCTCACAGCAAAAGTATCAGTAAATATCAGTAAATATCAGAACCAACAGCAATTATAAGTAACAGCAGTAAAATTATCAGTAAATATCAGCAATTCTCAGCACTAACAGTACAATATCAGTAAATATCAGAAATTATCAGTAAAAAATGGCACTTTCAGTACTTTTTAGAGCCAGTAGTGCTATGACGTCACAATAAAGTATAAGGAAACAGTTTTTAAACAGGGGGATGTGGATAAAACTACATCGGCGAAACCGGAACTACACTCCGTCCTAGGATCCGAGTTCATAAACAGCAACATCCAGAATACCGTAAAATAAAAGTGAGAGAACATTTAGATATTTGCAGGAAAGGCCATTTTACCGTGATTCCGCTTTACAGTTTTATAGCGACAACGTAGTCGAAAGGAGAAAAAAAGAAAAGCATTTTATACAATCTCTCAAACCATCTTTGAACAGTGATTTAGCCAAAACTTAAAATGTATCTGTATTTACTTTGCATTACTATGCAATAACATGAACGTTATAAACTGTTTCCTTCTACTATATTGTGACGTCATAGTATTGTTTGTATAACGTCATTGATTTTAACGTCATTAGTTTTTATATGTGTTGTGAAACGTCTGAGGAAGAAATGAAAGCGCTTACGTTTTGCGATTAGTGTTGTTATTTTTTTAATTTTAATATATATTAAAGTTTATTACATTATTTTAATATAGTTTATATCAAATTTTATATATATTTTATATAAAATACAATAGGTTTAACTTACACGTACACATTAAGTTGGTTATCTCTCATTCATTGATGCCCTAAATGTTAGACAGCTTTCAAAAATACAATGTTTTGCGAAAAACTTCAAGAAAGCTAAGTACTATTTGTCAAACCTTTTTCTCTGCTTATACAAGATGTAAAAAGGGTTTCAAATTGTAAGAGTATGCACTGAATTTAAACGGTCGTTCGTTTGGATGAAAATTTTTCATTTATTATCATTTCTTTCATTAAGATTATTAATTAAAAACATGATTAAAAATATGATCATCAAATATAAATGAAAGTGTCATGGTATGTTTACAGGTGACAAGATTGGCAAAACAAATCATTATATAATAATTATATAAAGGAATGTATATTAAATTTGAATCTAAATTTCGTCTTTGATAAGGTGCATATGATATGGTACGTCGCTCGTAAAAAAAAATCAGTCACATAGCTCACGTGATCAATGAGTGAGTAAGTGTAACATTGCACTCATTTATCAGGATAGAAAAATGTACATAAAGCCCCTTTCGCACTTTTGCAATTGGCGCACGAGCAGAAGCGACAAAATATTCGTGCGACTGAAAAAAAAGTAGATATGGATAGTAAAATGTCGCCAAAATAATCGCATATGAAAAATTACTCGTACGGAACTCGTACAATTCAGAACGACCGTTGTGCGATGGAAACGCATTGAATCTTGCAATTTATCTTGCGTCTTGAAGCAACTGATGTACAATAAAGGTAAGTGTTGTAAGATTATGCGATAGGATCGCACGAATGACAATATGATCGGACGATTGAACGTGCGCCGATGCAATAGGATGTGTGGCGCTCGTCCGTCATGCGTTTTGTCGTACGAATGTTCATGCGAGTCAGAGGCGCGGTGCTATATATATGAGGGTTGTTTAGAAAGTTCGCACACAAAGTCATTTACGGCAAAAATACTTAGTACTTTGTAGGATGACGTATATTTTATCAAATGATTGTCAATTGAAATAAGTATGCAAGAAATCATATGAATTTGAACTATTAAAAAAAATTACAACGATTATTACTTTGCATTAATGTTATCAACGGAGCACCATTTCATATTTCCACGACGTCAGGTGATGTCAAACAAATGAAAGTCAAACCTGTTACTCTTTTTTAAAGTAAACACTTTTCAGGTTCACACACTTTTCAAGAAATTTAACCCATTTATAAAATCATTATCTGTCAATTAATTTACAATATCTTTTGTGGCATATCGTAAATCATTTACGTCCAAAAATCCCTGTCCACGCAGTTTCGACTTAATATTTTCGGGAAAAAAGCGAAAACCATATGTGCAAGATCCGGGGTGTAAAGTAATTTGGTCTGCTCAAATATAAGTTCTTCAATCTTAAAACGTCTGTGATTCTGAGCGTGAACCTTTGTTTTAAAAAATAGCAGCAATTAAGAACCTTTTGGTCTTCATCGGAGATTTTCCTGTGTGCCCACAAAATAAATTGAAGGCCCGGTGCACCAAGACGTCCACCGACGTCAACGTTTTTAACTCATTTTTTTAGCGTTGTTCGTCAAAATTCGGTGATAAAATGATCATAATCTCTTCAATTCAATTGAAACTTTCAAAATCAAACCTTCATAAGTCATTGTGATGTCATATGAAATATCGTTAATTTCATGCTCTTGAACGTTATACATTAATAAGCACAACTGCGTACAAAACATAAAGAATTAAAACTCTGACATGTTCCGTGAAGTATATCTTATCAAAATGATTATGCTGTATATTTTTAAGGTGCATTTAAAACATACAATTCTTAACATATTTCTTAGAATTTTTTTAGTATACTTCAAGTTTCGAAGAATACTTCAAGTTTAAATCAAGTTTAAATCTGAAATTTTTCGCTGGTATAATGCGAATACTCCGCTTAGAATCGAAATGGTCCGCGAACTTTTCTAACAACCCTCGTACATGTCCCACCCGTTTCCGACGCTCTTCAGTAGAAATAGTTAAAAAAATACCACCCAAGAAGATAACAAGAGCAACAGTCAAAATCAAGGTCAATTGTGGCCTGAAACAGATAGCAGCGTCTAAATAGGAGACTTGATACGACCACAAAAACGCTCGTGCGCGCGAAGCCAAAAAATTCCGATCGCAAAGTGTTGTAAAGTGCTCATGCAACAATTGTGAAGGGGGCTTAACTAAGATAAATATATATGCGGCAACACCGAGTGGCATAATTTGGCAATACAATAGACTGTGGTGCTGTGTACAGGGTGTGGTGTGGGTCCAATTGCACCACAAAGCCGCGGGGACAAAAAGCACGTCCGAGACTTTCAAATCTTTATTCAGAACCGACAGATAAACAGTACACCGAACCCGATGTTCGAGCCCGACACAAATTACAATACATGCACTACACTACTCCCCTTTTTCTAAGGAAAATGTCACACAACAACAGTGTTCTGAAATGAAAATTAATCATTTGTTCGAGGATAATCATTCATCAGCTAAAATAAACACAATTTAAATGTTCAAATAATAATGTCATTTTAAGACGCATATCTGGATGGAGGTTTAATCTTCCTTCCACGCCTAGTTGTCGTATTCGTGGTCGTACAGTCATCCTCCAAGTTAGTGTCTCGACACTCCTCTGCAGAATCGTCTTTTAAATTCATGTCCTCGCCAACATCAGGTAGTTTTGGTATGACCTTGACCTCAGTGTTTTTACTTTGGGTGTTTTCCTCACCGTGATTTTCAAGGTCCTTTAGTTGGATTACCTGCTCCCTCCTCTCTTCAAACTCCATACAGTACTGAAGCTGTCTTCGAGCTTTCGAAATCCACCTAGGCACCGTTTCTAGAAGGCAGGGCTTGAGACGATCATGATGTAGTATTGTAGAGCCCTTCTTTGTAATGACTTCATATAATACTTGGCCAAGTTTTCTGGCAACAACTGCTGGACCCTTCCACAATGGCTGTAACTTTGGGCTCTTTCCAACCTTCTTAGCATCATCTTTAATGTATACTAGATCACTAGGATTGTACGACTTCTCATGTGTACGCAAGTCATGTAAGCGTTTTTGACCTCTTGATGCACTTTTCAAGTTTTCCCGAGCTATATTCTCACACTTTTTCATAGACGATCGCAGTTTATCTATGAAGGGAATTTCATCTTCCTCTACTGGGTTTAAACCAAACATTACCTCTTGTGGAAGATGAACCTCACGACCCAACATTAGTCTGTTAGGTGTAAGGCCAGTGCTGGTGTGAGGAGTACTTCTGTATGCTCCAGCAAGCAGAGGGATATGTTCGTCCCAATCATCTTGATTCTGGCTGACAAAGCATCGCATCATTTGGAGAAGAGTCCTATTAAATCTCTCTACCAACCCATTTGAGGAGGGATGGTATGGAGTTGTTCTTGTCTTTGCCCAGCCCATTAACTCTGCTAGTCGTTTCATCAATTCACCATCAAAATTCCGCCCTTGGTCTGTGTGGAGTTCTAGGGGTACTCCAAAATGAGCGATAAAGTCCTTCACTAGAACACTGGCTATGGACTCTGCAGTTTGGTCAGGTAGTGGATAACACTCTGTCCATTTAGAGAACTGATCAACTAGTACAAGAATGTATTTATTTCCTTGTTTGGATATGGGGAATGGTCCTAATATATCCAGCTGTATTCTGTCCATTGGTGATCCTGCACAATACTGTTGCATCAAAGACTTGTTTACTTTGTTAGCCTTTTTGCTTAGTGCACACTTTTCAAATGCACCTACAAAAGTTGTCACATAATCTGTCATGTTATACCAGTAGAAGGATTGTCGAAGGCGCTGTATGGTTCTTTTTATTCCAGGGTGCCCTGATAATGGTGAGCAGTGAGCAATTTCCATTACTTCGCCCTTCATTGCATCTGGCACTATAAACAGTTTTCGGGTTTCTTCAGGAAATTCCCATCTGTAGAATAGGCAATTATTGCTCAACAACAAGTTTTCTCTCATCAGCCAAAAGTGCCTCAGACCTGGTGACTCTGCAAACATTTCCTCTCGATGTTTTGGAAAGTCTTGCTCTATCCACTTAAAAATCTTACATAGCTCTGGATCATCTCTTTGTTTCTGTCCCAATTCTTCATTGGTGTAAGCGTTGAGGGATATCTGGGGACTGACCTCCTCATCATCATCACCATCATCAGACTCATCCATCCTTGTTATTTGGCAAACAGTTTCTGTCTCTTCATCCTGCTTGGGGACACTGTGTCCTCCAGAGCAAGTATCTGGGTCAGAGACATCACAAGATGGGTTCCCATGATTTGTTTGGTTTTCCAAAAGTACTAAACTGCTATCACTCTTGACAGCGAGGGGTATGACATCATCTACATCAGAATGAAAGCGAGACCACTCCTGGTGAATTTTCATGCAGTGTTTACAACCACCACAAGGCAAGTCAGATACGCTTGATCCAACAGTGTAACAGTCACACTTTGATTGCTCTGAAGGGTATCTAGACAAGGCATCTGCGTTGCCATGGTTTATGCCTTTTCTGTGTTGAAAAACAATGTTGAATTGGCTCAGGTGTTCTTACCATCGCGCAAGCTGCCCTTGAGGAGTCTTAAAACGATACAGCCATGTAAGGGAGCCATGGTCAGTACGAACGATGAACTGTCTGCCCAAGAGATAGTGTTTGAACTTCTGAGTGAATGTGACAATAGCAAGAAGTTCCTTGCGTGTAACACAGTACTTTGATTGTGCTGGGCCAAGACGCTTACTAGCATAGCTAATTACCCTCTCTGAGTCACCCTGCAACTGTGAAAGTACTGCTCCAATTGAGTAGTTGGAGGCGTCTGTATCTAGAATGAATGTATTCTTAGACAGTGGGTAAGCCAAAACAGGTGGAGAAACAAGCTTCTCTTTTAGAACATCAAATGTTTTCTGTTGCTCAGCTCTCCATTTAAATGCCACACCCTTCTTTGTCAATTGGTACAGTGGTTCGGCAATCTCAGAGTACTTATCAATAAACCTGCGATAATAGTTGGTGAGTCCTAGAAAGGATTGTACATCCTTAACACTCTGAGGCTGAGGCCAATTTTGTACTACCCGAGTCAGTTCAGGGTTGGCCTCTATTCCATCTGCGCTGATCCGGTGCCCCAAAAACAATACACTTCGCTGAAAAAAATGGCATTTAGATGGCTTTAGCTTTAAGTTGCTCTCTCTAAATCTTTGAAGCACTTCCTTGAGGTGCATGATGTGCTCCTGCATGTTGCGGCTGGCAACTATAACATCATCTAAATAAATCAATACCATATTCCATTGCAGACCTTTAAGAACACACTCCATTGCTCTCTGAAATGTCCCCGGGGCTCCACACAGCCCAAAAGGCATGCGAGTGTACTCGAAGAGCCCGTAGCGGGTTATAAAAGCTGTTTTTCTCCTATCTGCTTGATCCACTTCAATTTGATGATATCCTTGCTGGAGGTCTATAGTTGAAAAAATGGTAGAGCCAGCAAGGGTGTCTAAACATTCTTCAATATTAGGGAGTGGATATGAGTCTTTCCTGGTGACATCATTCAATTTTCTATAATCGATGCACCATCTGACTCAGCCATCTTTCTTTCTGACCAGAACCACAGGTGATGCCCAGTCTGAAGTTGAAGGTACTACAACTCCACTGTCAAGAAGACTCTGCAAGTGTTGTTCTTCCTCTTCTTGAAATCCTAAGGGTGTTCGCCGCACTGGTTGGCGCACTGGTGACGCATCTCCTGTAACAATCTGATGGGAAATCTTGGAGAAGCACCCGACATCATTGGCATTTTTAGCGAAAACATCCTGATAGTTCAGTAACAATGTTTTTAGTTCCTTGGTCTCTGCCTCTGAACATCCCTTTGTTGTATTTTCCATTAATTTCTCCAAATGTAATGGTACATGTTCGACACTTCCTTGACCCTGTTGACTACCTTCCACATCACTAGGTGGCTCGTAAGAGTTGTTTTGCTCTGTCTCAGCCTCCACTAATTTACCTAAATGTGTACCTGCAGGCAACTTTAGTTCTTGGGGGGTTGGGTTAAGGATTCGAACAGGTATTCGATCATTCATTTTTACTAGTACGGATCCAGTGTGAGCACCATTTTTCAAAGATGCTGGATCAAGTACTCCCACTAGTTGTTGATCGGGTTTATCAACACATCCACTTAGTATTGTCTCACTCATTGGGGGCAGAGTGGTATCTTTTTCAATGCTAACTCTTGCTACATGCATTTTGTTTGGTGAATCCACATTTCCAATTACGAGTTCACCCCTAACCAACAAATCACCTTGTCTTGTCAAAACAACAGCATCAAGGGCCATCAACAAATCTATCCCGATCAACACCTCATCACGTATGGGTGCAATGCAGACCTTCCAATCAATGGATGACCTTCCCAGATCAACTCTTACTCCGACATCAGTAACTGCAGACATCTTATTGCCACCTTCTGCATTTAACAGTGTTGTTGTTTTGTTACCACCAGAATACTCTAAGCTTCTGTTTCTCACAAAGTCTTCTGATAAGACAGTTACTTCAGCTCCAGGATCAATCACTGCTAGAGTCTGCTCCCCATTTATTTGCACTGGTACTCTAATTGTTTTCCCATTTTCACTTCCAATCTTAAAAAGTTTCTTTGAGGTGTCCTTCTCATTGAATTCGCTTTTTCTAGGAGATTGTAATGGAGATGTTGGACAATCTCTTTGAAAATGGTTATATTATCCACACTTAAAACAACCTCTTCTGGGGGATGAAGACCTTTGAGATGATCTCATTTCTGCTGTTCTGTGCTCTATCAAGGCCTTTAATTCCTGAATTGCCTCCTTTAGTGTTTTCTCCTTTGCTTCAGGGGATGCCACTGATCGCACATTCTCACAAGAACTACCTTCCTCACTGTCAATGTTACAGAGGTCCTCTTGCCAGGATACTCTTCTAGAATGGCGCTGGAATTGAACATTTTCACGACCTATTGTAGCTCTGAAGTTGTGTTGTAACTGTATAACAACATCTAAGGCTTCAGATATAGTTTTCGGCATTTTGTTTAACGCTTCATATCCAATCTTAGCATTTTTATAACCCTTTAAGAAGGATTCTGCAGCTATTTCCTCTTGGAGTTCAATGCTTACAGAGGGAAAAGCTTGCGAAACCAAACGCCGCACAGTCTCGGCAAACTCATCATCAGATTCTCCCTTCTGTCTTACTTCCTCTAGTCGTTTTCTTGCAGTAGCAGGTGGATCCTTTCGGTTGAATCTATCTGACATAAGTTTTAATAACTTTGGGTAGTCATTCTGAACAGATTTTGGTAGGCTGCATAGGTATTTTGATGCTTGGCCTCTCAAGCATTCTATGAATCGGTCAAGGCGTTCTTCATCTCCCCATTCATATCTCTGTGCTGCTCTATTGAAAGGAAGAAGGAATCCTTCCCAGTCTCCACTCCCATCAAATACTGGTAACTTTTGCCTTGGCATATAATCATTTCTTGTGCTCATAGATCCTAGGCTTCGGCCAGACTCGAACTGGTTTATTATACCCCCCGCAAACAAAGTTTGGGGGGGTATATAGGAATCACCTTGTCCGTCCGTCCGTCTGTCCGTCTGTCTGTCTGTCCGTCTGTCTGTGCAATCGTGTCCGGTCCATATCTTTCTTATGGAGAAACATTGGAAGTTCTTACTTCACACAAAGATTGGATATGACCTAAGGGTGTGTCATGACCTTGAACCAAGGTCATTCGGGCAAGGTCAAGGTCACTGGCAGAAAAAGTGCAAAATTCGTGTCCGGTTCATATCTTTCTTATGGAGAAACATAGGAAGTTCTTACTTCACACAAAGATTGCTTATGATCTAAGGGTGTGTCATGACCTTGACCCAAGGTCATTCGGGCAAGGTCAAGGTCACTGGCAGAAAAAGTGTAAAATTCGTGTCCGGTCCATATCTTTCTTATGGGGAAACATTGGAAGTTCTTACTTCACACAGATTGCTTATGACCTAAGGGTGTGTCATGACCTTGACCCAAGGTCATTCGGGCAAGGTCAAGGTTACTGGCAGAAAAAATGCAAAATTCGTGTCCGGTCCATATCTTTCTTATGGGGAAACATTGGAGGTTTTTTCTTCACACAAAGATTGCTTATGATAAAAGGGTGTGTCATGACCTTGGCCCAAGGTCAATTGAGAAAGTTCAAGGTCATTGTTTCATAAAAGCTAAATTCTGTCTGTGTCATGTCTTAAATGTATTAATGGAAATATTAGAAGCTAAAAATTAACAGTTTTCAAAAATAAAGCAGTTGTTATTTATAGAAAATGGACAGTGAAATAGATTCATCCAATATTTTCTATAATAGCAAAAATACATGCGTTATGATTTTTTTCTTAGCGGGGGGTATCAATTGTGAGCTTGCTCACAGTAACTCTAGTTGTATCTAGCAATGGCTGGAATGGTTTGTTGCTTGGTCCAGGTATGGGAGTCGAGGTAGGTTGTCTGAAGCCATTACTTGTCTGGTGGTTTCTCTGCAAAGCTTGACCTGAATATGATGAGCTATGACAATTGGTGTTTGTATTTCTATGGGGTGTTGAAAACCCAAGCCATTCTGCAGCATTGTGTTGTCGCTTTCCTTCCTCGTCATGTTGGTACAGTCTGGGGCTGTCCCCTTGACTGTTCAACATTTCTGTTTTGTGGTCCTGGTATGCGTGTACCTGTCTGGGGCTGTCCCCTCGACTAAGTGAACGCTCCAGGACCTGTGTGAGCCCTTCAGTCATGTCCGAGAAAAGTTTTTCTTGTCTCCTAACCATCTCTTTTTGACTCTCTATCGATTCAGACAGAAGTCGCTCTTGATTCTTTATAATGTTTAATTGTTTGTCTATCGTAGCAGATAACAGCCTCTCATTGTTCATCACCAATTGCATTTGTCTATCTAAAGCTGAATCCTGCTTACTTAACATCAATTTTGTTGCTTCCTCTAAGTTGAGGGTGAGGCTACCTAAGCTCCTGTCAACTTTTTCTAAAACCATGACAGTACTTTGTTCAACTGAAGGAATGACTAAACAAGGATTATTGAAGTCATCAGTATCTGTTGTAGCAGTAATAGTGTTGTCAAGTATGTTGTCGCTTTCTGACATAATTGTTGATATTAATTTTATAAAGTCAGTAGTTCCTGTGGGTCAACATTCAATGTTAGCACATCTGGTGTTGCATCAGACCAGCACTCATTCACTATGTCTAATTCTAATCGCCTTAACCACTTTTCAGATAATTGGCTATCAGGATGAATTCCGTCTTTCAAGAGGTTATAATTAAAAGACTGTCTTCCACGACCTCTGACTTTTACAATATCAAGGTGAAACTGAAGAGTATTACGACCTAATGACTGATTAAGATCATAAATTTGCTGGTTAAGACCATTTATTTCCTCAATCAAAAACTTGTCTGTAGTCTCAAAGTTTTCAGGATTAGGGTGCCCTAAATAGGTATTGTACAGTTTTGCAGAGTACACTGGAATAGTAATGAATTTTAGAAAACCTTGTTTTGAAATGACAAAATGTTTTATCCTATCAAACTGTTCTAAAATGTTGGTCGTTGCTGCACCTAAAGAATTATACCTCAATTCAATTTGCCTCTGTCTGTGACCAGGGCCCCTGTGTATTTTCTTTGTAATATCACAAACACCTAACCAAACATACACTACTAAAGGCTTGCTACCCCTTGACAGCTTTTCAAGTTCAGGTATTGCTCTATCGATAGCCACTGCAGATGTAGCCCCTGAATATGTGAAGAATTGAAGAGGAATTCTACTGTTGTGATGTACTCTTAAACAATTTCCTAAGCTATCAGACACCAGTACAGGCAACTTGGTAATGGGACTGGGAGGAACTTGGAGTGGGTTTTTGTCCAGATATTTTGTGATACTTGACAAGCTCATTAATGAAAATATTCCCACTTGATCTATCTTATCCTAAAATCACAAAATCGAGAAATGACCCCTAACAATAATGTAAAGTTGCTGTTGGAGGGGGGGGGGGGGGGGGGGGTGCAAGATCAAAAATAATGATCCCAAGAAATAAAAAGAAAAGCACCAAAAAAAATTAAAAAATACAGATGCGGATTCTCACAATCTGATAACAAGTTTAATATACAAGAAAGCACGCAAAGAACAGAGGAGCGGATTCACACTACCCCTGGATGCATGCACGTGGTCAGAACCAACGCATATCAATTCCTACAATTGAAGTGACCTAATCTCGCACAAATTCCGACAAAACTTACAGTATGATTAAAACGCACTTCTGACACCAGTGTGGTGCTGTGTACAGGGTGTGGTGTGGGTCCAATTGCACCACAAAGCCGCGGGGACAAAAAGCACGTCCGAGACTTTCAAATCTTTATTCAGAACCGACAGATAAACAGTACACCGAACCCGATGTTCGAGCCCGACACAAATTACAATACATGCACTACAAGACTATGGGAAACCTACGGATTTACTCCAATAATATGTAAATCGCGTATGATTAGTAAAAACGTGTCTTATTTTTGATGATTTGTCAAAATGTTTTAACAATATCTTCGAATATCTATTTGAAGCCCAAGCAAAAACTTCAAAGTGCATGGCATAGCAAATGTTTTTTCTTAAAACTATATCTGATTAAATGTCATTAATCACTTGAGTCGATACGATTTTATAAGAAAATATGCAATGTTATGAAACACACGTCACACAATACTCCGGTTAAACTATTTTTTCGTTTTGTTATGAATATCGTTTTTCAGTCGTCTATTGTTCCGGGACACCTTAACATTGCTGCGTATTCAACTAAAACATTTGGTCGTATTCACACGACACACTCACAGAGAGAACCCCACTCTAGAGTCGGCGCCAGGAAGTAGAACATCATTTGGTAATCAATAGTGAAAACAGGAATTCGCATTTGTCGATTGCGGGAATGGCTTTTAAAGAGATATTCCAGTGAAACTTAATATTTCACACTTTTATAGAGAGTCAAATCTGATTTTCAACTGTTCGACTCTTATATTGAACTTCCGATGCAATCCCAATCACATAGTTTAATATCAGCGAATGTAACTTAATTTGAATTCAAACTGTTTGATGAAGTTCGAAGTAATAGAATAGTGATAATTAACTCAATTCACCACATGAATTGAATGCCTTATAGGTTACGATGCAGATTATAAATTTAGATAAAATCTCGAGATAAAAATTACAATAACGGCCTAGGTTATTGAAATGGATGTTTCGCAAATTAAGGCTCATTGGTATGAATAAACGTCTCCATTTTGTCATTTCAGTATGCTTTAACATCAGGTTTTTGAAGTACTGTCAATGTGTTTACTTTGCATGATGTCGCTCAAATTAGTTAACTTTTGATTTTGATCATAGAAAAGTAAAAAAAAAAAAGTATTTCCTATGCAATTAAGATAAAAAGCATGAAAGCAATTTAAAATTCTAAACTTTTGGACATGTGTTCAACTTTTATTTATGACCTTGCAATCGTGTTTTTCTCCTGTTATGGGACTCAGAGATATGCAAACACATAATACATGTATATCCGAGTTCCGTGTGTATTGTTGTTTGTCTCTATCTGACACACTGCTCTTCGTTCTATAGCGAATTGCAGCCAATTTTAAAACAATCTATATACACCATTCACAATATCGTAATAACTGTAATGGAATTGATTACATTAGATGTATAACTAGTTTGTTTTGTATTCAAGGTATTAAAACGATAAAAAAATGATTATTGTGTATAGAGTACGCTGAGCTGTGACATTAAATGGAGCAATAAATAACTATGAGTTTATTCAAACAAAAATGCTGTCTTCGAAGATTCATGCGGGATATAAAGGTATCTAATTTGCAAAAAAAAATTAATATACGTTAGCGGGCTCTGGATTTTTTTTTTGCAATGGTAGTTACATGTACCTACTTAATACCCCACATGAATCATTAAAAAAAACATGTTATTGTTTATATTTACACTTGTTTAACAATTTGATAAATTGATCAACTAAATTATTGGTAATGTACATCAGTACGCGTGCTACAAAAATATATAAGGAACACGTATTGTTCAGTTCTGTCAGTTTCTACAGAGCTATGAATTGCAATCAATTTCGTCAGAAATTGAGATCAATCTTGGTGGATGTAAATATAATTCCTTCCTCTAATGTCATAATGAAATTCAATATTCAGTAATACAAGTGTCACCTAGATAATTGGATGCAATTCTATGAGAAAACTAATTAAAACAACAACTGTTAGCTATAAAATAATGATATCATTTCCTTTTATCTAACATATTAATGTTTATTTAAGACAGCTGTTTGATAAATGAATAAAGCAAAGGTTCAAAATACAAAATCTAATTGATAAAATTAAACATGAAAATGAAACAAGAATGAAACTAACAACGGTGTTCTATAATAAAAATAATAATTAATATTATAATTAATGTTTGTGCAAGTTTCACTAGTGTTCGAGTTGAAATATAGATATACATGTAGTACATATATATTAACCAAGCAAAAGAAATTTAGGCCAAGCAATTGTTTAAACAAAAACAAACAATGTTAAGGGGTTCTTAGCTTCATTTTATTGTGTTTTTTTTTTAACTAACTATTAAACTTGAATTAAATCAAAGGGGTTAGATATTTACTACGTTTTACAAGAAAATCTATATCAACACTTTTCAAATATGAACATAATTACTGTAAAAGGGCGTTTCACAATAAGTTTACCTTTGGGTATAAATAACACAATTTTTCACACAAAAAATTAAGAATGTAAAGAATATGGAAATGTTAGGATCTTAACTAGAATAACAAAAATGAGAAATTAGAAAAAAAAGCTTCTTTTCCGTTTGTTTGTCAGGCGTTCAAAACAAAGGAATAATAAAACTAGTATACATGACGTTGCAATGAGTTTAGGGTTGATCAGGGTCACTGGCTTAAGGAGGTTGGTCAGCTTATCAGAAATGATCTAATTATAGCTTTCTCTGGAAAAATTGCACATTGATTTTAGAAACAGCATTATATTTACTTTTGGGTAAAATTTCAATGGTTTATTTCTTCCAAAGGGAGTAAGAGTAAATTCCTCAATAATTTCAGAACAGCCCTCGTAATTGACATTCAAAATTTAACAGAATGTAACGTTTTTGATGATGTTATGATGACAATGGATGTTATATCATCAAATGTTGACACAATTTATGATAAAAGGTCTTATTTTAAAAAAGGTTTTTTTAAATTTTCATTATTTAAAACTGTCCAAATCTAATTTTAACTGAGTTCAGCAATCATTATCTAAAGGAAACTGTAGAAACAGAATCCTTTATGTTTGGTCATGAAAAACATACGATTTTGAACAAAGGTTTATCTTCTTTTCAGGAAACGAGAGACATTTCATCTTACCGAGAAAACTCGGAATGTTTATTAGCAGACGAAATCTCAATGAATATTGTCCTTGTACATTCTTTATCAAGCGTCATTTAAAAAAGCGTTTTTGTGATTCTCATGTAGAATTTTTTTTTCGAAATTATTTAATCAATTTGTTCAAAAGTTTATCAAAACTTTAACTTATGAAATTATCGTCAGTAATAAGGTGTTTTTGAAAGATTAATAATTTTAATGCTTGATGTCAATCGTATGTTTCTACGTTTTTTATATATATAAAAACCGTCAGATACATCATCAGCTGCTGTAGCGTAACGGTAACGCCTTGGGCTTCAAGACTTAATGCTTTTAGTGGCAAGAGTTCGAAACCCACTGTCAGCGCTGGCAAAGGTTTCGTTGTAAACATTTGCCGTTCTCTATTTCGGCATAGTCCGCTTACGCTAAGTACACCCATTACATACTCTGCGAAAATAGATGAGTATTGAATATTTAGCGACAAACTGACAGGAGGCATATTAATGACAAATATAAGCAAAAACAACTATTTAATACCCGTGTAAATTTCAACGTTTATGTCCATTGATTGGCATAAAAAAACACCAAGCATGTCTGCAAATCTAAGTGCTGGGCTGTGTTTTACAAAAGAACTTACGACTAAATTAATGAGTTCTTATTAATTACAAACTAATCATTATTTGAATTTAATGGCTGTAAAAAATAATTATAGAAACTAAAATAAGGGTTTAATGGTATGATATAAATTTTGTTACCCAAAGGGCATTCTATGAGACTAAAAATATTTACGACTTTGTCGTAAGTTCTTTTGTAAAACGCATCCCTGGTTATGCTGCACATTTAAGATAATACACATTTTGAGCGTAAATTGTTTACTTTTTTTCCGTTACTCTCAAATTAAACATTATCAAGCCCAGAATTGCTTTAATTCCTGATCTAACCGACAATTACGAATTCAGCTAATGAGTAACAATGCGACGCTGTGTTAGTCGGAAACCATGTGGAAAGAAGGAAACAAACTGAAAGAACAAAATCTACATCAGTTCTATTAATTCCTTAATTGGTGCATACTTTCCAACATTTTCACGTTTAAATAACTATAGACAGCTGCGCAAAAGCATTAACAAGACATACGTTCTGTTTGTTCAAAAGTCTTATCACCAATGAATTGTTTAAGTCTCAAAATAAAAGATTATTACTGATTACAGCAATTAATGTTGTTGTTTTACCAAAGGCAATTCCGTAGATAGTTATTCATAAAAATAAAAAACTTAATTGAAATCATAGGAAATTCTAGGCTTCATTGTTTAGTTGAATATTAGCGGTGTTTATCGAGTGTTGACTTAAGATTTGAAAGACAAAAAAAATGGTCCAGTCGTTTTTTCAAACACATTTATATTGATATTCTACTTCGTGGAGTATATTTAAATAGTATTATAATATGCCTTAATATAAAGAGACTACGGAAATACACGCTACAAATAATGTATATCTCAATGATTTAATTATGATGACTTATTACATTGTTATACATGTTTTGGAATTTAAATTATAACTCCAAAGCATTCTTTTTGTTTGGCAAATGTCGCTAAATTGTGTATTATTATGTAATTATGCATAAAATGTGTACCCCAAGTGCTCTTGTTTTCTTCATGAATGTATTTCTTGTATAACTTACATAAGGAAGTCAGGTACAAGTATAATTGAACAAAAAGATAAATTTTAGCACTAACTGTATTTGCGTGTCGGGTTTCAACTGACATAAACATGAATATGTCAAGGAGGCCGACTATAATTTTCATTGTGCATTTTCTTGCGCAGTCTAGAACAATACAGTGTATTAATACCTTTCAAGAATGTGTTTCTATACCATCTATGAAATTAAACACAATAAACAAGCACAACTGAAAAAAAAATCTTTAATGAACATTTTATTTTTTAAACTTTTTTTCATTGCTCGGAAGGTGAGGATTGCCAAAAATATTGTGCTTTTAAGACGCTATAATAAATTGAATTTGTATGAATACGTTATATGTATTACAATAAAAGAAAAAGTAAAAAAGCGAAGTGTACGCCTTTAAGATTTTACACACATTTGTAATACTCCAAATAGATACCAATATTTGGTGCATTTTGATATTTTGAGATGACCCCAATGAAAAAACCAGTTGGTAAAATTTTAAAACATGTCAAAAGAAGCATTTTCTTGGAAATGTGTTATCTTTCATGTTGTATTTCGTGCTCCACATTTGTAATTACAGTAGGATACAATGGTCTCAAATGTAAGTTATATCTTCATCAATCATTTGTTTTACAGTACGTGTGATTGTTTTAAAGGCAAAGTTAGTTAGTTTTACTATCATATTCACTCGAAAATTTGCACAATTGCATCCACATGTCTTTTTATTCATTACACATTTCTTGCACGCTCAGTTAACAAGGTGACCTGACTTTAGCAGAAGCAGTCATCATATACAGATTCGAAGGGGTAAAATCAGAACATTAAAACGTTTAATACTGGGATTTTATTATGACACTAACAAATCATTAAAAATGAGATTTTAGTATGTATTATCCGGACATCTGCGTTGTTTATCATTGGGGATAGACAACACAAGCGTTTGAATGAAACAGACTAACGAGACTTTGGCGAGATGCAGAAAATTGCAAAGGGTAAGGACAACAATTGCAAGCTCACCTGGTATAATTTTGAAACAATAATATTTATTATTCTCACATATACATGCTATCTGTAGGTGGAGTTTGGGCCTCTAAGAATAACCTACATAGCTGTGGAAGTGTGTGACTCTAGCAATGATGGCTTAAATGTGTCATCAGGTTTATTTCATCATGCCATATGTTTTAGTTGACGCTTACATACTATGACAGGCAATCTCACTTAAAAGAAGTAACATCTAAGACTCTCAACAATATATATTTAAGCTTATTACTTTTCAGACTTTGAGCGAATGATGTGTCGGTAAGGTAAAGGCTTTATGTTCTTTTTGAAAGAGGTTCGTAGAAGTATATACATGTATGGTGTTGGGACTCCATAAAATCAATTAATTTGTTTTGATTTATCTTTTTATATTCATAAAAAAAATGATATTAGTTCGAATTAACATATCGTTTAAAAATGAAATAGGATTTTATTATATGAACATTTTGTTTAATTCTTAAAATGAAAATAATGTCATAATGCATTTTTGCGATTAATCAACAATGCATTGTGTCTAATAAGGAGATGTTGGAAAAGTTTTGATTTCAATTGTATGATTAAAATTCAATCTTTGTAATAATTAGTTATGCTGGAAGTTGATAAGCAATAAACAAACTATTTTATTTTTAATCTCATACATAATATCTTATATGATTGTAACTTAATTAAATAAAACTATATAAGTACATATGTACTTGTATAATACTGTATTGATTTTTTTTATTTCAGAGGATGATTAGATTACAGCAATGGTTGCATTAGTACGTACTAATATGAAACTTCAGATAGTACTATGTAGTCGTTATTAATGTGGGTAAACCAAACCATATGTCTCAATTACTTTCTAATATCATCCCTTAAAAAATTGTTCAACTTAATCACAACTAAATTCTTATAAGACAGCTTTAAATCATATACAATCGCACTTTCTGTAAACAGTACGTTGTAACATTGATTGGTAGAAATACAAAATGGTATTCCATTAGTGAATAATAATGAACATAGTGACTTTTTTTTATATTGTGACCCTCCTTAAGTTTCACTAATTTCAGCAAGTAGAATGTATTGAAAACGTGTAATCACTGTACAGTTTAGGTGTGTCATCCAAACAAACACCCAAAATCCGCACTCTTATGTTACTTCTGATATAGCTGGGATGTACTTTAAAAATAGATTGAATGAATCTGGAACATTATACTTCTAGTAAAACAGTATTTCCAAATGTCACTTCGCAGGTGAGGAAATATAAATATTAATATCCTGAAACATACAAAAATTCATAAATCATCGTTGATCTCGACCTCATTGCTAAAAGGTTTTCTATTTGAGTGGCGTAATGCATTTCTATTGTTACCGGAAAAGTCATAATGGCTGTTACGATAATGTGGATGACATTTTAATACAACTTTAATCTGAGATTCAAATAGGAAAAAAATGATACTAGAATGAACATTTTGAATATATTTCAGATAAAAAGTATGTGTTCCACGTGCGTTAAGTCTTTTTCAATTGAAAGAAACATACACAATTTCAGATCTAGATATAAACTGTATTACTTCAATGCGTATAACACATTCTATAACGTATCCTATTCTATAATACAAAATGCAAACCTGAATTACCTTTGTGCATTGTACTTTAGTACTTCCTGTCAGTGAACAATTCTGGAATGCACATTTAAGATTGATCTTTCACGTAAATCATAACAGTACTGCCATGCAATGTCATGTGAATACATGTACTGTGTTTGACTTATTTTAAAAATTATGAACGAGTTGCAATGATTTATGACTTTGTCTTTTTTCCCCAGCATTTAAAATTCTTTCAGAAAATTGCTTGGATTTCTATATTTTCAAAATGGTCTTTGAAAATAACGATGACATTAACTCATTTATCTGAAGAAAAAAACCTTAATAAAACTATTAACTATGAACACCTGATATTATACTCACACGTAACATTGAATACAAAATAATACTGTTGTTGAAACCTCTTCACTCATAAATCCAATCCAGATGTGTTCGATTGAATGACTGGTTATAAAGTACGATTGCGAGTTGCCAGTTAAGATCACGCGGTATGTCAAAAATTGGTGCCCATGCCTCTTAACATTTTTCCATACCTATGGTAGGTATACGGTTTTATTGTAGTCTGCTGAACTTTCACTTATCTGATTTGTATATGCACAGTCATGTACAATACACCAATACCATTTAAGCAATTTAACAACCTTTTCCTTACCATTCGGTTGATGAAATGAGAGATTTATTATGTGGTAGTACATGAATAATACGTAGGACTCAATGCAAAAAATTAAACCGTATGTTCGGATTAATATATCAAACTTACGACATAGTATCTTGTTGAAAGACTTATAAGCTGATACTTTCGACTAAGTATCTCCGACTTCCACCCTTATATTGGTATTTGTTACATGTACATGTATAAAGATTGCTGTATTGCGTATGGTTATGTCCTTTGACAGTCTTATATAAATTATGAAATGTGTTGGTGCTTCATGCGCGCACAGTAAAAGCACAGTCCTTAAAATTATTTTAATATTTATCTGAACTTAATGAAAATATTACTGGTTGCTTACATTATCAAAAAAGTACCTTTACACATTTTTCTTATAGAAATTAATGACTGTGTACTGCATAAAGTTAATAAATTTTACACATTGTTTGCTACTAATGTTCCTATAATTTAACGTCAATTTGTATCCCTAGCATGTTATGCTTACAATAAAAAAAACCAACAACAAATATGGATATTATAACCGTTTTTAAATTATTGAAATATAGAAATATGTCATAACAGTATTTCACTGAAGGTTCACGTCATGGCTGAGGCAAAATAATTCCCGAATTCCTCTTTGAATTTGGGGCGTTCTCGCACGCGACAGGAGCTATTTTTTATGAGATGAAAAACAATGTGTAAGAGGTCTAAGTATTCCAGCTGTGTAATTCATTTGAATTTTTGATGCTTGTTGATTCTGAAGGGAAGTGAAAAGGCCCGGCCTTGATTTTCAAGCAAATGTAACCTCGAGGTAAACAAAGTCTTAAGCCTTGCTGGATGCACATGTGTATTTTGATAGATAGTTGTAAACGAAGTGTTGTTAAAAGTTCGTTTTGAATTTATTATCTGTATCTAAAGGTTGGTAAGAATATATAGAAGAACTTAAACTGAAGTGACACCTGCTGTGAAATGGCATCTTTACAATTGAAATTTTTATTGTAAATATTTAAGAATATTCATTGCACATTCACACAAGGACGTGCACATTCGCAAACGCACGCAAACAAATTCCTTATACATTCGCAAAGTTTGAATTCTCTTTTAACTTTTTATATAATTAAAGAACTTCTTTGATGCTGTTTGTTTGTATTTTACGCTATTAATCTGTTTTTACTCTCAACAAAGTTTGGTAAACTTAATACAGTACAAACAAGATATTATGGACTGAAAAGGTATTTTCTCTTTATCACTAATCTTCTCAAAATAATTATAATGAAATTTGATTTTCTTTAACATTGATATAACATTTTAATCATGAATGATTTTTTGTTGATGATATTAGGACAGTATGAATCATACAGAGGTTTTTAATAATCTTTTTTTGTAAAATTTACCCCCCCCCCCTCCCTCATAAGAAACGACCTGTTAAAATTAACTAATATTTATTACATTTTAATAAACAAACAAACAACAAAACAAAGCTACATTTATTTGACTGATGTAAATTTTAGAGTTTCTATAAAGGAAGAGGGAAGTGTTCCATTCATCCCTGTATATATCACAGCAATGCTAGTACAATATTACCATTTCATTTGAGATGTTTGTTTGCGATGACAGCATGGGAAGATGTTTAAAGCTGAGAATCATTGTTTTAATCTCTTTAGCCTGATGCTATTAACATTTTTACTTGTCATCTTAAGCATTGTTGTTGCATCACAAGAAGTGTGTAATGAGTAAGAAACTTATTTATCGCCAATCAATTGTCAACACATATGATATATATTGACGATAACAGTTGTTTAGTCTCCTAAAAAATATTTAAATTTCAATAGCACTATCACAGGATGTTGCCATGGGTATTTCTGGAGTAACAAGAGTAACAGTTGTGAAGGTGAGTTCAGATAATAGGTCTCCTTGAAGCGCAGGTGCTAATTATATGCAATATTTACATTATAGTTTTTAACAAATCGTAATAAACACCACTTATTATAATATTTCATTGTGTTTTCTTTTATTCTGTATTTTAGCATGTATACCGGGATACAGTGGGATAAACTGCACAGTTGCTTGTCCTTATCCTACACATGGACACAATTGCCAAGGTTTTTGTGACTGTGAAGAGGACATCTGTGATCTTTCTACAGGATGTACACAAATAACAACAGGTACGAACATGGCATGTCGTGTATATATGAATAAGTAAAATTACAAAAACAATTTTTATATAAAAGATGGATTGGATTAACTTGCTTGTTTATGCTGTAGATAAGATATCTTCTGTGAAAAAAACTATCATAGAAACTAATGACTGTAATAACGACTGTGAAGAAAACATGTGTAATGAATCTACAGGGTGTACCCAAAACACAACAGGTATGAACTCGTTCGGTCTAAAATATTGATTAATGAATTTAAAATAAAAAAAAAATTATATCATAAAATCGATTTAATTTTTTTTTTGCTTTGTTATTGCTGTAGAAAATATATATTTGGTGCAAACAACTAATAATGAAAGTGCCAATTATTACATTACAGAGACAGTTACTTCTGGGAAAACACCCAGCAAATCAAATACAAAGCAGATATTGATTTTATTCATTGCAATGATTGGCTGCATTGACATTATTTTATTAGCTGCTTACGTGATTTTTTGTATACGCGATCAAAGACGACGACAGAAGAAAACTAAATTTTCGTCACGTGGTCAGCAATCCATCGGACGCAGTACCGCGTATGAAAATATTGAAGTTGTTTCACTTTTCTCTGCTCGATAAATATTTTGTTTGTTAAATTGTTATATTATTTTTTTTTCTTCAATGTTATATTATTATTTTTATTATAATTATTATTATTATTATCATCATCATTTAGGTAATATTATTATTATTTTTTTAAAGCTATATTTTAAATAACAATCGTCGTACTAAGAAAAAAATATAAACATGCTGGAACGGACGACTGCTCCCCAATAGCTATATCAGCATAAATTATGTATAGTTCAGTGCGTATAACATTTATTGTTTCAAATGTGTTAAGGTATGTGTCTTTTATCTATCTTTTATAAGACCTAAAAAATATTATAATATAAAAGTTTGCGGTTTTGAAATATGGCTGATAACATATTTTTTAATAACACGTTGTTGATTTTAGAGCGACTTCTATCTGAAGTGCGTATTAAAACAAAAGTTTTAGATTAAGATATTTTGACATATGCCTTCATATTATGTCTGAATCCCTTTTACTTATAAGATATGATTTTTAAAAATTAACATTTTTTGGTTTCATTGCATTTCAATGACAAAAAATCTTTATTTTTCTTTGACTCACCTCGACAAATTTTATTACTAAATAGTTTCATGCACAAATTGAGACCATTTTTAGAGTTTAGAATACCTTGTTTGCAATCAAAACAATTTTAAAATGTCTCTAAAAATAATATTTGTAAAAGTGTACATAATGATAAAATAGTAATATCAGTCTCTCGTTTGTGAATTGTCATTATACAAGACCCAGGAGTCACATTGGTCGTCTTAGAAACAATAGCCATAACCGATCATAAAAGTTTTAGACCTTCCCCAGAGTAAAAAATACAAATACATTCTTCTAATCATATTGTTAAGTGTGATAGTGAGCTCCTTTTGGTGTTATAGATTTTGAGAATAAGATGTTTAAAAGTGATACCTTATTCATTCGAATGTGAAAATATCGACCATTTTAGGAATTGAAGTTGCAAAATATTCCATTGATCATGACTTAAAAAACCTAAATTTTCACCATTTGAGGATGCTTCCGCACAAACAACATATTTTCCAGTCAATTTGTTTTCGAAAAAATATATTTTTATAAATTTTTCTCGATACAAACTTATGTAAAATTTCGACATCAATTGTGGCCCCACCCTTTCCCGGGAACCATGACTTCCACAAATTTGAATTTACACAATCTGAGGATGCATATGCTTCCTCACGATTAACAGTTTTTCAGGTTTATTGGTTTATAAAAAGATTTTTTTTCGTAATGTTCTAACGTTAAATGTCGACCCAATTGTAGCCCCATCCTACCTCTGGGGATTTAAAATCTTCAATACTTGAGAATGCTTCCATACAAGCTTCAGTTGTTATAGCCGAATTCAATGTCAATAGTTTTAAATCATTTCCTGGTTGATGACAGTGGCGTTTAATTGAACAAATTTGAAAGTCCTTTTACAAAGGAATTGGCCAAATGGTTCAGAAGAAAAAGATGAGAATGCAAAATGTTTACGCTAACAATAACAACGCTGACAAAAGAAAACGGACAAATCTTGATCAGAAAAGCTCACTTGGGCCTTTGGCTAAAGTAAGCTTAAATTCTTACATATAATATATCCAAGAAATAATATATCAGTATGTTAAATAATAAATTATATTGTATTATAACAACATATCAAGTATCATATTACAAACATATTTCAAATGATAGTATTATAGAACAAACATATTTCAAGGCTATGATTCATAGAGTAGAATCATTCCATATTTCAACAAGATACAAGAATCTGCATTTAACAGAACTTCAATAAGCGACACATATCACATGTGTCTCGATAAATACGTATGTGGATTAACTTTAATTAAAACTTCATGCAACCTAGTGATTGTTGGACAAAATACAATGTAGGGATATACTTGAATGTCATAATTTACTGGTCATAAAAATTGTTTGCAACTAAAATTAAAAAAAAGAGTTTGAATTGCTATATCAGTGCAGGAAAATAAATTTACAAAATGTTGATCGAATTAATTACTTATAAAACAATATAACATGGACCCAGAACAATATGTGTACACACTACCACCCTGCAACATAAACATTGAACAAACACAGAATTTAAGTAATAATATGTAAATACAATATTTTAAAATAATAAGTATAATACTAAAGGTTTAACTTGCATGTTAAATTGATTATCACCCATTTAATTATTATTCGGGTGCCAAGACATATTTCACAGATAAATTTTGTGTGTGTTGAATTCTTGCTTTTAAGAATCACAGTATTATCTGTTGCAACTTTTCCTTACACATTATCCTGTCTTTTCTTCTACAAAACATAAACAAGTTAAAACACGACCGATTATAAGTCAGAGGATTCTCAAAAATTAAACAGTCATTTCTTTAGATAAAAGTTAAATTCATTTTTTTTTAATAAAAATTATTGATCATAATCAGATATAAATGAAAGTGTCATAAAATGTTAACAAGATTAAAATAATATATCATTGAATAAAGGAATGTAAATTAATTAATTACGAGAAGTTCATCTTGCCATTGCAGAAGGTGCATAATTATGGAGTATTTCTCATCAGGGTCGGTCAAATAGTTCACATGACCAATGAGTAGGTATCGCTAACCTAGCACCATTTTTCAAAATTGAGAAAAAAAACATAATTTAAAAAATTCGAGTAAGAAAAATTGAGGTCGTATGAAATACCTCAATATTATGACGTACTTCCTATCGAAAAAAAAAACCAATAAAATAAGAAAAAATTATAATGCTTTCCTTTTCCAAAAAGAGTAGCCCAAGACATTATAACGTTCGCTACATATCTGTAAGTAATTAGTTTGAATTCCTCTAGAGCTTTTATAACTTGTATCTTTTAAAAAAAATAAAATAAAACTTTTTTTTTGTTAAAGATCGCAAAATTAAAAAAAAAAAGAATAAAGATGGTGAACTTATTTTGATTTTAGTGTCATTCTATCAACATTTATACGACAAGCTTTTCGTACCACCTTAAGTGATATATTTTGGAAATATCTCTGACTCAGTAATTAATCAAAACCTTTGGTCATATTCACACGACAAAACCACAAAGAAAAGCCTACCCAGGAAATATAACAGAAATAATTAACGTAATTAGTCGCATTTGCTTATTACGGAATTTAAACTCATAGTGACAGGTACACCAACATCAGTGTATATTTAATTCAAATCAATTCAAACTGTAAGGTGAAGTTAAAAGTAACAAAACTACCATTACTGAATTAGTTACCGACCTGATAGCTAACGAAGTAAATATTCTGAGAAAAAATTCGGCTATAAAAGGGAATGAAATAGCCGTTTTGCAAAAATGCACGCTCCGCATATCACGGCTTGCTAGTTAATCGTCGGGTAGTAGTACGCATTGTGCGAATTATGAGTTTACATTCTGTGTAAAATTTACTCAGGGTAATGCAAATTTTTTTGTATGTCATCTTAAACTATACACTTGTTTAGGCTGAGTGCAATTGCGTAATGTATCGGACCAGAATATCGCCCTGTCTTTACATTGATTGGTTCATATGAATGATACCATCATACTTCCTAGTAGGGCTTTGTCGGTGAAGTCCGAGTACCGGTTTCAAATATTGATTACTCATTTTTTACAAATTAGAATTACTCTCATATTCATACAGTACCTCATGTTAAATTTGAAAATAGCTATCGTTCAGGTCATTCTCCAGTAATTCTTGAAATTTGAAGTAAATGAATTGATGTATAGGAAAGGCTTTTGAAAATTCACTATTAGGGCTAGTTGATGCAACATATATCACCTTAGTCTATAAAAAGACAATTGGGAAAGTAAAAGGACAATATGTTTAATGTTTGTCCTATGTACAACATAGATAATTTAGATACAATAATAAATAAAGATCTTCAATTTACAATTGATGATCAACTTCTTATAGATTTATTCTTACTGAAATAAAGGAAATCCATTTCACACTCTGCTTTTAAGAGAGAAAAAAAAACAAATAAAAGAAAATATGAATTTAAAAAAAAAAATAACTTGTCTTGAGCAGAATTAAACAATAAACTCATTAGATATATTATCAAACAAACGAGATGAGCTACAACATCATAAGAAGTAGATTAAAATATCAATGTATTGGACAAAGTCTAGATAGATTGATAAGGGAAAAACGCTATCCAAATATTGTAAATTCTTAATTAATTCTTAATTTCTCTGACATATGTAAACTATATAAAACTGTAAGTTAAAAATCGCCATTCGCAATTTTATATTCTTGCGATTTGATGAATTGCAGAAGTAAGTATTCGCGTAAAATAAGTAATCTACAGTAGCATTTCATTTACCTCGAGACTCACCACTTCATAAGTAAACAAATACCAAATATTGAAATTTCTCTAATACCTCTGAATAGTAGCTCTAAATCATTAGCTCTAAATAATTGTTTCTCTTTTCATTTTAATAGAAAGTGTATGATCCAAATTGAAAAAAATATTTGTAGAATAGGAACACGAGCATATAGATAAGAAAAACACTGTCTTCATCTTAGAAATACTAAACGTGACCTTTAAAACTGTGCAAACATTTAGAATATACTTAAAAATAAAAAGATTACAAAACTCAAAATGACTGTAATTGATTCGTAGTTTTCATAGAATGTGGGCTTGTAAATTGGAAATTTTTAAAAAAGCTTATTCGTTGTGAAAGTTAAATTCTCGTCTTAATCAGTAAACGGGATGCTCATTCTATGGTTCAGCGAATAGAATCATCAAGATATGTCTCATTAAGAATACTGTAAATTCATAATTAAACGTGAGGAATCAATGTCCCCGTAAAATCGCGAAAAGCACCCCTCGCAGAATTTAAAATCTCGCTTTTTTCTGAGATTTGAGAATTATAAGAGATTAGTATAAAAGTTCCACTTTCGCGATTATATATTATCGCGTTTTGATACAAAACACCGGATCGCGGATTTAAGTACTCGCGATAAATAAGGAATCTACAGTAACTTAACTGACTTGTCATGTCAGTGTGATTTAATACAGTTCTTAAAGTATTATCATAGTGTACACATTGTGTTGCTCATATCAGTTTACAAAGGTATGTTTTTTTATTTTTATCATAAAAAAGTGAAAACAAGAAAGAAGTATTTACTATGCAAATCCAGCAATGAATATAACATTCATGCAAGCCATTTATAATTTTAAAATTGTTGCTATTAGTTAGATTTCTGTTCTTGGTCTCACAATCATTGTTACATATATTTTTTTCATTTTAAGGGATTCATAAACATGCAAACACATTATTTATTCGAGTTCCGTGTGTCTTTATCTTATGTTTGTTTGTAACTGACACAATGATTACAATTCTTTAACAAATTTAAGTCATTGTTATAACTGTCTAGATAACATATGCACCATGTCGAAATAACTGTAATTATTAAAGTTGATTACAAAGGTTGCATTACTATTTTTTGTTGTATTTAAGACAATGGAATAATAACATTCACTATTGTGGGTAGACTACACTATCAAATGAAATGAAACAATGAATAACACTGATTTCATTAGAAAAATAGAACGTTCACGCGAAATATAAAAGAAGCGACATTGCAGGAAAAAAAAAATATATTATCAATTTAAGCAGGTTATACCTTTTTTCTGCAATGATCACTTTCTTTTTAACCTGTATGAATCATAAAAAGCATATATTGTTAATATTAACATCTTTTGTTAAAAATAAATTTATAACTTGATTGCAAAAAGTAAAATTATTGTTTATGTGCATCGTACTGATGTTTGCTTAAAATCCAAGGCAAATATTGTTCTATTGGAACTGAGTTTGACATCATCGTGAATTGTCTGAACACTCTGTGATTTTTATAAGGGTTTCGACCTATCGGTTTAGGTAGTGCGTAGATTTCAGTCTTGTGAGTTTTTGTAGAACTACAAATTTTAATAAAATGTGTAAGAAATGGTGAAGATCATACATGCTGGATGTAAATATATTGATATATAACAGATCTGATGCCTTCCTTTTCTGTCATAATATATAAAGTATTTAGTAATTCAAATTTTACTTAGTTAATTGGATTCAATTTGGAGGAGGAAACAGATAAAATATCATCTGTTAGCAATGCAATAATATTTTCATTTCCTTTTATCTAACATTTCAGTGTTAAATTGAGGCAGCTGTTATGGAATATACACAAAACAAAGTCTCAATAAACAAAGTTTAAGAGATGAAATTAACCATTGTTATTCTATATTACGTTAATCTACAGTACAATGCATAAATATTATCAAATTCCCACACAAAAGAAAACACATTTCCTTGTTTTCATACTTTTTAAAAATTATCGGCTATAGTTTTCTGGATTAATTAAATAAGATAGATAGATAGATAGATAGATAGATAGATAGATAGATAGATAGATAGATAGATAGATAGATAGATGTCTTAAACATTGAATCATGCATCTACGACATCCTATATCTACATCCTCATCTAGGATTTGTTTACAATACACTATACTTTACTAATCTCATGTATAGAAACGTTTAACTAATCTTTATAATCGATTACCAGAACCGTTGACGCTGCATATTTCTGTGTTAACAAGTTTTTGTGTTTGAAGTTCAAAATTAATTCAAACTCTATAATTTTATTAGAAGGTGATGATGACAAAGACTGTTGTAGGGACCAGGCAAAATTTATCACTATGATGAGACCGGTACAAAATATAGTCCTTAAATAATTGACATTTCCCATGGTTTTCACATTTAAAAAAATATGTGTCTCATTTCTGTAGGCTTAAAATAGGTACTGCCCGATGGATATGCATTTTTTATTCATGAGTTTGTAAAAACAAAAACTACAAAAGTACAATGTAAACAGTTATTTTTAGACATTATTAGTACAGTGAATGAACATTGAAGGGAATAACTCCCTGTTTAATGCATATAGAATGGCCACCACGTGAGTAAACTGGCATAGAAAGTAGGAATTTCCTATCTTAATAACAATTAATAGGCTTAAGTTTATTACTGAGATAAGAATACATACTTTGAAACAGTTTTAATCAATTTAAGCTAATTTTCTGTCTGATTTTATGAAATTACATTAAGCAACCTGACTAATATAACCCAATTTTGGGGAAAAGAGTATTTTCTTTTAAATGAAGTTTACAATATGTAGACAAATACAGTTACAATAGTATACACAATCTCCTCATAGCCAAGATTATGCCCCTACTCTCTAAAAGTGATATTTAAGATGTATTTAAATACATGTAATTGAAAAATACCCCCTTTTTAATTGTCTTCATTCACACAACATGTAGGATCTGTAAATGTACATTTGACTTTCACATAACATCTGCTATGATTACTATTTTTGAAATGAACAAAAAACAGCCCAATTGGAGCCCCGCTAGGTCTTTTGGTACCTCAAGCCAGTAGCTTGGGTTACTCTACACCTGTGGTGCTACCCCAACATTACTATTTTGGAAACGATCGGGAAGGAAAAAAGCCCAGGTTCAACCACAAATGTACGAGCCCTGGGAAACCCAGATGTCACAAATCAGTATCTACCGGTATTATATTTTTTTTACGTATTAGTATCCTGTAGGGACCTTCTTAAACGTTCCCGTGTAACTAGTTTTATACCCGTAGTGTACCTCTCTGGAAACAGTGTCAGCTACAGTACGTATTGGTCAGTTCTTTTCTATTGTTTGATTACCTTATTTAAACTGTTGCATTGCATACCTGGAAGAAGTGGCCATGTTTTCTACATGACAGGTATGAGCAGCTAAGGTTTTGAGTAACCCTTTCTCCTACTAGGGGTAAGTTAATCTATTTTATACTTTTGTAATTTAACTACGGCTCAGTCTTTAACATTACTGTGGTTTTCATATCAAGTATTTTTTGTTACTTTTTGATATACTGCTTTACAAGGTAGAACTGTTAAACATAGGTGCTTGCTCGCGCGTGTTCCTGTGTGGTCACGTGTCGAGTGTGTGTGATTTATATTGGGATATAAATGCATGATATACTTGTATTTTTGCCGTGTAGTACGGTGTACTTGTATATTTTCCGTGCAGTACAGAGTATTTTGTTAATCGTCTAGACGTGGTTTTTCTTTGTTAAGTAGTGTGGTACTCTTAACGTTATGCAGTGTTCGTATTCGCTGTGGTTTCGTGCTGTTGTATGGCGTGCTGTTGTTGCCATAATGTTATATTTAGCTTATGTTTATGTATATTAATCATGTAACTCAAAATATGTTTATTTGTTTAATTTAATAAGGTCCTAATCCAGTTTCTGGCAGTCCATCGCCGTGATTATACCTGTCCGCCACTGTCTTACGCCATGCCATATCTACCCATATCGTCCGTCTACTCACTGGATGGCATCTACTTCTATTCTACATGCCCGTGATGATGACTTGGGTCACCAGAAAACTTAAACATTTTATTGTTCATGTTATGTTTAAATTATGTATATTTGTTTGGTTGTATTTTATATAAAAATTGTCAATAGAAATCGAATCTTGTTGTGTTAGACTGAACAGTCACGACAGCTGTCGTAACACCAGACTTGTACACTTCTTCCCCCCCCCCCCCCCCCACCTCCATGCCCAGCAGCAACCCACCTAGTACATCCTCGCCAAAGTCACATCGGGGGACACTGTAGGCACACTTTACGAAATCATGGTAGGGTCCCACCAGCGCCTCAGCGATATGATGACAAACCCAGTTGGAGGGCATTCATAGCCCGTGACGTCACCAATCAGGAATTTTCAGCCCGATATGCTTTTACCGCAAGAATCTTGTAGTCGCCGAGCCTAGACGCAGTAAGTGTAGGACAAGGTTACCGTACCCACGGTATGTTATCGTATTACTAGATCAAATAAATGCTTAGCTAATGATAAATACAATTACAAAGTAGCAATAACATGTGGTAATAACAAACATTGTTCGAAACCAAAAGTCCAAAGGAAAAATAAAAAAACAGGAGTAGAGCAAATACAGACATCTAAAAGTAGGTAGCAGGTAGGATAAGGAAGGGTACATGTATACATCCTAAGCTAATTGGTCCCAACCGCCGTGTGCTTTTTTTCGTAATCTGGGAAAACGAAAAAATCCGTAGACTGTTAGGTTATCAATTATAGTCTAACAATAAGTATGATAAACGCAAGTCATCATGCGACCAAAACTGAAGATTGTAGTTGTTGACAAGGCCGTTGCATCGCCTATATAATTTACGAGAAGATGATATTAATCGAAACTATTGATAGTCCTGTTTTATCAACTTGTTTGTCAGAAGCTTGCCTCGCCTTTGAGACTGATCATGCGTAGAACATGCCCTTTTGTATCGAATCAACTGAGAGACAAATACTCCAAATGCAGGTGATGAAGGTATATTGTTACATGTACATAGTAAAGTAAGTTGACTATAAAAACATTAAAGTCATCCCGTTTATCATAAAGTTTCGTTGTTAGGTTGACATCAATGTCCCTTTCCAGTAAAATATCCAAATATGAAAGATGACGAAGATTCTGTAGTAACTTTTATTTCAGGTTCACTGGGATATATCGAGTCTACGTATGGTAGAAAGAATTGATAATACGTCATCGATATACTTAAATGTTGAATCAAGTGATCAAGTTTTTTTTAATAAATGTTGCTTCATTTAAATCAAAATAGGTTTGTTAATAATGGGGCACAATTGGTACCCATTGGAATTCCTGCAGATTGTTTGAAGACCTGATTTCCATAAACTCAAACTCGAGCATATTTTTTAAAATATTTTTTATATATACTTCAGAGTACTTGTGTGCACAATCTGAATGGTTTTAAACATTATAATTTGCAAATGTCCGATGATAAGGTAACTACATTTACGTGATCTATCTTTTTTTTGGTTGAAAAAAGCAGTTAGCAATGGTGTTCAAGTATCGTAGTGGTCTGGTCAATGCACTCACTTCTCACCGCTGCGACCCGAGTTCGATCCCCGTGTTATAGGGTATGGCGGTCGCCCGCTTGAACACGTTGGTTCTCTTAGGGTACTCCGGCTTCTTCCCACACAAATGACCACCTCGCGCTAACACCCGTGCCAACGAGAGATATTAATATAAGTTGTAGAACTTGTTTATCAATCGTTGTAAATAAAGTTCAGTTTCAATAACAGTTAGCAATGATGACAAAATGCCTGGCATGAGTTTTACTAAGCTTCTTATCTTACGCAAAAATATTATTACTTAAGAACTTCGTAAGATTTAACCTGAGATAAGAATGTTCTGTTTTACTAACGTGTTCGTAAGTTTTATTCGTAACCTTAACTTACGAAACGTTCGCAAGTTTCTGTAATGGAACTCTCTTATAACGGAGGTGTGAATATTCGTAGTTACGAACGCTGCGCAAGCGCAGAGGGCACTTTCGTTTTCGCGGCTATTTACATTTTATCGTCTGCGAAACTATTTTCAACAATGGAGAAAGAGTTGAAACGGAGAAAACCCAACTGGAGTGAGTCGGAGCTTATGACTTTAGCAGAGGCCGTAGCTCCGCACTTCCGAGTTTTAAAGGGGAAGTTTTCCGCTTTTATAACTTCTGAGAGGAAAAATCAACTGTGGCAGGATATCGCTAACCAGTAAGTAATTTGGAGAAAGTATCAAAATTGGACCTCAAATCCTTAGAAATGATATGATAGCACATACAATGACAATGTTATAGCACCGTATATCGGTTGTTTTAAAAGTTTAACAAAACAATTCTCTGTTCATACCAAGAATATAAATTAAGTTCACATAATCTTGCCATAGAATTCCAATGCATGAAAGACTATATAATGATTGTAACACTGGAGTACAGATATTGAAGACTAATTACATTTTTTATTCAGTTGTTCTAAATGTATTCAATATATTCATTTGAGGAAAGTTTTTGAAAGAATTTTATAAATATGCTTTACATAAAGTAGCACACGCTGAAATTGACATATGACGTCGGGATATTTTTAGATATAGTAATCAGATGTAAGCTGAACATCACTGAGGTAAATAAAAGAGGAAATTCACAATAAAATTAGTTTCTGGAAATATTTCTGTATTCATAGATTTTTCAACAAAATGAGTTAATTACTGCGATTCAGTTTTGAAATAATTTTTCAAAAATGTCAGATATCTTCAAGGCTATGTTCTGTTTTATTTAGGGACCAAGCAAAATTAACCCCTTTACAGTAACCGTGGTACTGCTCATTTGCAGGGCAAAATTACATAGTGTGAGATATGACATATAACGTCAATTGTTTTATTTACGTCATTTAATTTTCTACGTACTGAAATTTTTGCAAAGTATATCATTTTGCCCTGCAAGAGAGCAGTACCACATTTATCGTGAAGGGGTCTATTTATCACTATTTCAAACTGATGCTTTTTATGAAAATCTAAAGATAGGGGGAGGGTGATACATGTAAGGGTATTTCTAAGTGATATGAGGCTTTTATCATGATACTGTCATGTAAATGTGTGTAGTACTGAATTCTGTGTGTACTTAAACCTGTGTGATATAATGGGTGAAAACAAAACTTTAATTTTATCATAATAAAGATTCCTGTACAATGCAATATATAACCAATCGATTTTTGTACAGGGCGACAATAATGTAGTTTTGCTTCAATAAGAACCTCAAAAAAGGGTCTCAACAAATATATGACTAATCGAAGTCTGGAAATCATTTTATTGTTGGTCAATAGAATAGCAAGACTTCCAATTTACCCAAGAAAATTTAACATGAAAATTGCAGCAACTTAAAACCAAAATACCTCTTCAAAATCTTTGTACAAGTCTATCTCTCAGCATTGCTGTAGTACAATTGTTGGGGATAACTGGAGCAAATGGTTGCTGGACATCATCTTCTTCCTCAGTTTCTACCACGAGAGGCACCCTCTCATTTATGGCCAAGTTGTGTAGCCTCATAGCACAATCAATTATTTTCGTGCATTTGTCTGGTCTATAAGGCAAGCATCCTCCAGTTTTGTGCAAGCACCTGTTGATTTATAAGTTTGAAATGTTTTAGGTTTTTCACTCTTTTAAAAGAAAATCATTTACACCATTTCCTGATCTGAATTAAATTTGATATGTTGATTAAAATGTGACGTACATGTACCTGAAACGTGCTTTAAGCACACCAAATGCCCTTTCAATAGCATTTCTAGAACGACAGTGAGCCGAATTGTGCCGCTCTTCTTGTCCACTCCTCGGGTTGCTGATAGGAGTCATCAGCCACTCTTTAAGGGGATAACCCGAATCGCCTATCAGCCAACCTCCATCCTGAAGGCTTTCAATCAAATTTGACAAGGAGCTGTTTTGCAAAATTAACGCATCATGGGTTGCTCCTGGGAATTTGCAGACGGCATTTGTGAACCTGGAAATCAATTAATATTTGAACAAACAAAACATAAGTATTTCTTTGGTGTATATATAAACGTTTAAACTTTTAATTAGCAATTCATCTTTATCTAAATTGAGAGTTTTAATATCCAAACCTTAAATCTGCGTCTACAACCGCTTGCACGTTTATGGAATGAAAACCCTTTCTGCAGACATACAGATGTTCATCATCTGTTCCCATGCCTTGTATGGGTATCTGAGTCCCATCGATGGCACCAATCACATTTGGGAACCCAGCAATCTTGTAGAACGACGCTTTGATACGGGAAATGTGTTCCCTCCTTGTAGGGAACTCGATGTTCTGCAAAGCTTTGCAGACAGCATCGACCACTCGATGAACAGCCAGACAACCAGATGATTTAGAGATCCCATGAATGTCTGTTGTTTCTGAGAGGTAGTCTCCTTTAGCCAGGAAACGCAAGCATGTTTGAACCTGGAATGATTTAAAGGTACTGTTGACATCACACACCTGTAGTATGTTTATAAAAGAGGGTGAGGGCAGCCTGGAAAATAGTTCAAAATCTTCGACAAGCAAAAAAAAAAGTAAATAAAATAAAATGAATAAAAGATAATGATAAAATGTAGTAGTGTGACTTAGTTTCAATTTTAGTTTTGTATAGTATTAATGTATTTTGATTCACATATCATTTATTCACTCATTCATTCAATCTCTCACTCTTTGTGCTGCACTGCAATACTTACTGTGTGTTGTGTGTGATTAAACCTTAACACTCTTATTTAAAATAATGGTATGGTCAAAATATATAGAGTAAAGTATAAAGGTGTTTTTGTTATTCTACGCTTTGATTAATCAGTATTGGTCACCTCTGAGTCTCTGACAGTGGCGGGAGTATTTCTTTTGTGATCTGTTTTTTTTAAATTAATTCTGCAAGACTTGGTGAAGAGTGAAGGCGGGTGTGACTTGTCAACTTTATGACTTACAACAATTTCCAATCTTAGACCTGTATTAAGAGTAATTCTCTTTTAAACTTTAATGATTAATTGCTAAAGTATAGGTTTACGATATAAACAAATGATATAAATAAATCTGTTTAACCAGTATGAGTGTGAGAGTGAATGTTTACAATAAAGTATGTGTAACTTTGTAATGAATTATCATGAATTATCATGAAAAGCTACAAGTAAATGTTTTATTCATTAAATTGCTCAGACTGTTCATTCATTCATTCTATCTTTATTTCCTCACATAGGAGATTGCATGAAGAATAACTTTTTAACACAAATAATAAATACAGCACATGAGTTACAAAGTTAATAGAAGTTATAGTGAAAAAAGGAATATAATTAAATGGAGTAAAGTAAATTTACGATATTCATTGTATAGTGAATATAGAGATCGATTCATGATATGGAATCCAGTAAATAGGACCTGCACTCAGTTCCATAAATTGGTAACTATATGTTTCTGTCATTGATGTATATAGTTTTATTGATATTTATTACCGTAAATATTTCTGATCAATTGGAATTTATATTGTTTAAATATAAATTATCAAATTATCGGTCTTTGCTGATAATATTAATAGGTGATCTAAGTAAATATATGTTTTATGTCAATGTCTGTGCGATGTTTGTGTTTGTATTGTCTTTGTTGTGTGCTTATATATGTTTTATGTGTGTGTTGTTCTCGTTTGATTTCCTGCATTTACCATATATTCCTACAATTTATTGAAAAAGGAATCGAACCCTATAAAATCAACTTGGTGTTATTATGTCATCTGCATCAAGACCCGGTTACAATGCATGTGCTAATAATTAAATGAAATAAAGACTTTTCAAAGATAAAAAACATTATTTGATGCTTGGGGGGGGGGGGGGGGGGGGGGGCAGGTTCAGAATTTTTTAACCAGACATTAACACAAGTAGCGGATAAAAATGTCATATACATTTATATCCGCGGCTACCCCATTAGGTTTAACACAATTTTATAGGTCTATTCATTTAGTCAAAAAATGTCCATGACAAAAAAGCCTCTCTCCTTTGATTTCTTTAATTCTTTAACTATGTATTAATTTATTTCCTTTATCACCATTTTGCTATATTATGATTAATACTTGAACTATAATATTGCTTAGTATAGGTATGGAAATATATTCTAACCATACTTGACTGTCAACAAGAAATGATATAAATTTTACACAATAAATCAAAAATGCTTTATATATCTTTTAGGCAATATTTAAATTTTATTTTAATTTTTTATGGTTCATCACACACAATCTTGTTAAAGGGGAACAACTCGATGAAGTAATAATACAGTTGTGGCCCTTTTGGTTACTCTTCATCCTTCTTTCAAAATAGTGGACAAATAGAAATGTTTGCAAGGATATCATTCGGAATCATTCTTTGAACATAACCAACATAGTAAGTGTATTTTTTTTATCAATATCATGAGTGTGATGTATTATGATATTAATATTTTGTAAGAATTTGATTGATAAGAAGCTTTATAAGTCCAGCTTCTGTTTATTTTCATTTAGAATTTCCTCTGTTAAGTCATATCCATAAAAATACCTGGATGTGGGCTGGAATGGCATGCGACCTCAAAGTTTGTGGCTGTATGAAGTCTTTGACATCGTCTGTCAGCTGCAGAATAACTCGCCTTGGAAATCTATATCGCCCAATGAGCTCGCTGTCGGTCAACATATATAGAACTTGACTCCTCTCTCTGAAAATGTTTTCACGACGCAAAGCCTTGTCTTCATTTTCTCTTAAAACTTCAATAAACAATAAGCAGGCGGCCATTTTTATTCATTTATTTAGAAAAATACGAAAAATTCTTAACTTAGAGTAGCCCATAGGCTGTCGTAAGTTACGATGATATTTTTGACGTAACTTAAAGTTAAGAAGTTTGGTAAAACAGATATTCATCGTAACTTACGGTTACGATGAAATCTTAAACTTAAGAAGCTTAGTAAAACTCATGCCTAGACTTTAATTTGTCGTGGGGGGGGGGGGGGTGGTGGAAGGGTTAATTTAAGTTTAGGCATCTAATAAAGGTAAGGCAATTTATACTAATTTTGGTTGTTGGTAAATTTGAAAATATCTAAAACTAACATACGATTTGCCACTCGAGTATATCCAAAATCAAAGTTCTTCTAATATACAGCTTATATCATAAGCTTTACAAAACAATGGAATACATAATGATGCTGTCTATGCATATTTAAGATGATACATGTTTAATTGTAAATTGTATACCATGTAAACGTAACTTTTAAATAAAGCATTATAAAGCCCTGAATTGCATTTTAAATAAGTGCTTCCTGATACATGTAATCATCAATTTAGCTAACGATAATGATGCAACGCAGTGTTCGTGGGAAACCATGTTGAGAGAAGGAAACAAACTAAAACAACAAACTTTACAACAGTTTATAAATTCTTTAATTGGCGCAAACTTTCCGACACAATCAAATTAGACAACTACACTGGATTATCTAAGCACACCCCTCATACGCGAATTTTCTCTTAATTTAAACCTTATAAAATCGATGAGTTCGTAAAATAACAAAATAAACGTGGTTTGCATCTTGTTACAATAAGGGCACAATAAAATTCCTAAATAATTTAACATTAAGCAAATCTAAAGGATTTAAAATATGCAACGTTAGTCAAAAACATACAATATGGCATTATTTTGACCGGTCCTTAAAATATTTTCTTTCAAAGATCCAAATCGGTAAAGAATATATAAACAAGTTTTAAACAACATGTTTTGAAAACTTTTTAAATTTCATATCGCCTTTTTCAAATCCTCTCCTTCATTTTAGGCCAATACATAGTGACTGGTTTCTGTTAAGGAACCAGAGGTGTCATATGTTACGTAATTAAGAATTTTAAGTGCCAAAATGCCCAATTCTTTGATAATCTAAAAAATAATTAGGATACGTTTTTGAAAAAAAATATATAAAAGAAACAAGATAAAAATAGTAACTTTAAGAGTATTTTACCCTTAGAATTAGATTTAACGACCTATGTGAAAATAAAAACGGTCGCCTTAAAAAACGGTATTTTCTAGCAATCTAAAAACCAATAAACAAGTAGAAACACTTAAAACGAAATGAATTTTAAATGATTAGTGGTTTTACTTAATATTGATAAATAGTATAAATGTTAAGGACCCTTCCTTCAATAACGGAGTACAGAGGGCTTTGAGTAGCTAACATTACAAAGCTTGTATTTGGTGCTTCACAACTGTCTTAAGGAAAAAATGAAACTTACTCTTTTTGATCTTGGTTATAAAGAAAGGGAGCACAATTAAAAGGAAGAAGACAATTGCAATGTACCATGTGTTTAATTTTTATACAATCACTTATTCAATGAAAATTGGCTTAATATTTTATCAGGATTATATATGTTCGTTTCAAAATTGAACGGAAGACCTACTCGTTGCTAGCAACGGGATTGCCTCCATTTTTTTCTTTACAGTTTCATTTTTTTAGGCCGAGGTATTTCAACACGGTATTCATGTTTTGCATTTTATCATCGTCCTTAAAATATGTTTATCTTCTGTTCACTAAGCAAACCTAATATAGTTTTTACATGTAGCTCTTTAGAAACTGATAGTGGTACATGTATCTGCGACTCAACAAATGAGTCTTCAGTTAATGTCAGTATAAAAGTTGAGGTACGGCTTATTTTTTTTTCCAATTGTTTTGTTAATTTAACTTAATTTAAACTATTAACTATTTTCTTAACCAAAGCAGTGGATTCAAAGTTCAAGAAAATATATTTTTAACCCCGATATCTTTACGATGCATTGTTCGACTTTAAAACGAATTTTAGTTTTGTATTTAGCTTTGTAAACTTTTAAAAGAATGAATGTACGGCTTTTTTTTTCAAATTGTTTTGTCAATTTAACTTAATTTAAACTATTAACTATTTTCTTAACCAAAGCAGTGGATTCAAAGTTCAAGAAAATCGATTTTTAACCCCGATATCTTTACGATGCATTGTTCGACTTTAAAACGAATTTTAGTTTTGTATTTAGCTTTATAAACTTTTAAAAGAATGACTGCACTTAAGGACACGCGATATTTGCGAGAAAATAAACTTTAAAAAGAAGACTTCTTCTTTCAATTGCAGAAATGGTTAACATGTAAACTTCAACTTTAGGTAATTGCGTTAAATAAAAGTATGTAGTTACCAAGTACAAATTTTCATAGGGATCATCACGATTTCATTAATCTCCACACGATAATGAGGACGCCCACTTTTTACTGACTTAATACATTGTCAGCGCATGTTTGTCTATTGTTCTCCGTTTAACAGTAGTTGTATATTTGCATTATCAAAGTTATGTCAAAGGGATATTAACAGACAAACATGCGTTCATGGCTTAAAGGAGAAAAAACTGCTTAACTAGCTTCTTCTTACTTTCGCTTTCCCTGTTGTAACCAAGGGCTGATGCATGTTAAATATTATAATTCATCACGTGATTTCTCACCTCAGAAAACTTTGTAAACACAAAATTCTGACGTGTAAGGTAGCATGTTATGCGCTAACTAGGACAATGTTTTCGAAAACGTTACATGCAAGTTGTCAAGCATTGACTCTTCTGTACCAACATGGGCGTGGTCTAATTGTTGAATCGATAGTAAAAAGTATACTTGTACCATATAGAATAGATAAAGTTATGGTGAAAGGGTGATCATATAGATTTTATACATGGCATTGTTATTCATGCTACATGTGTAGTCTAATTTTAGTACCATTCTAATAATATCAGCTTCACCTCTCATGCATATTAATATCAATCTTATGTTTGATTAAGGGCAGATAAGCGAACTTTCCCTTTTTTGAAAGTTGTAAGGAGATAAACTTTGAATGAACATACTATATCACAATGTAAAATTGACTAAACAATTTTTAAAAATTTAACAAAAGTGTTATTAGGTTAAGGAATAAACCCAACAGAAGCGACCGAAAAGGGCCCATAACCCGGCGCTATGTGCAGTCATCCTTAGCTGGAAAAGTTGCATTGTTTTAAAACATTAGAGTCACTTCCAGTTTCGATCGGAAGTGACGAATCCTTATTCCTTTCATAATGTCAAACGGCAAACGATAAATATATGAATACTAAAAAAAAGTCTATATCTTAAAGCATTTTTGATTTAGACAAAAACTTTTTACAAATTCTTGAATTGACGTAACGTTGAAACAAAAGTAAAAGAACCATTAGTTTCTTGATATTTTAGTTATTCACTGTGGAGGAAATGATATTAGTAATGTTAATCTTCTTGACCTACGTACGAAAACGAAAAAAAATATTTCATAGAAGTTAGACCAGACTTCAAAACATCATTCTTGGTTGGTCTCATTTTTCCCTATATATCCATGGCGTTATAGCAATAGTGTAGAATCTAAAAAAAATGCAGCCAAAAGAATTAACAACTTTATGGCAAATTGTTTGTACAAATGGCTGTTTTTTCATCAGCTATCCAAACATTGCGTGAAATTCTTATGGTTTATTCAGAAAAGACGGAGTTAACTAACTGAACTTGGAAATCAAAAACTACTAGACAATTTACCAAGCACATTGCAACAAATCTGCTCTTTTAATTGTGAACTAGGACACGGCCAATGTACTAAGCGTCGCTAATCCTCCAATGTTATTACATGTATACGTAGCGGTGTTTTTTTGTGATCGGGTTTGGCCGATCACTGTTGTGTCCATATGAAGCATCCGGCAAATGCTTCCACGTGCGCACACATTCCGCTTGCATAAGTAGTTCTTATAAAAACTTGAAGCTTTGTGTTAGTATTTATATAACATTTTACTCAGTTTTATTTCAATTCATTTACCTTAAGAGATGCAAACATACATAAAATACAGTTCGACCTGTTAATTCAAGAATGCACATTTTGTCTCACGCGTAAGAATTTCGATCGAAAGATTAATTCAGTAATGCAGTTGACATCAATGATCTGACCTCAATCATAAGAAGACGGTCCATGAACTGACCTCGATCTATTGATGTTGCATAGTAGTAGCTAGGAAGCCGGCTTGATTTATAAACAAGGTTACGTTATAATGCGACCTCAATAGCAAGTTATGATGGCATTCAATGTTTTCAGTCGCATTAAAATATTTTAATACAACTCTTCCTTTGTATACGTGTTAATAGATCACAGTCTATTGACCGGCGGTCTAATAGATCGCAGTCTATGGACCGCCAGTTCAATAGATCACTTGCAAATCTGAATACACATACAAAATAGACGAACATATTTAATTTGTAATAAAACAACAAAATCCCTTTGATTAGGTAATAAATAACATTTAATTGCTTAAAGGTGTTATGGTTTGTACTTTTAATTACATTTTAAAGAATTAACTGTCATTTGAGACAATTCGAATGAATTCGTTCAATTAGAGATCGATCATATCTCACGCGTCCAGGATATTTAATACTATAAATAGCTTCTTTACAAGTAGTTACAAGTAGAATTTTCTATAAAAATTAAGGAGATATTTTAATTTAATAGCGTAAAGAAATTATTTTTGGTTTGCTAAAAACGAAATCTCCCTTAAGACTTTAATAAAGATCTTATGAGTAATCTTATAGTCATGTCACCTTCTTGATCACCATAACATTTGAACCGGAAAATAGATGCTGATTATCATTTAAATCAAGCAGCACTTTCCAGTGTTGCTCGTGTTTTACAAAAAATCGAGAGTTACAAATAAACAAAATAGGTTTAAGTCTTGTAAGCTAAAGGGTATAAGGCGGTGTGAGTTATACGTTTAATGTAATAAGAAATAAAGGAAACATATATTGTGGAAGTGGTATTCAATTTGTCTGCATAAGCTGCTGTGTTTTAGGACCGATGATATCCAAAGAAAAAATAATGATAACTAGACACGATCTTGTTGCGAGCAACGAGGAGGTCTTCCGTCTGATTTTAGAATTTGAGATATATGTTCGATCTTGATTTTGCTATTTAACAGCTAAACATGATTAAGAATAGAAAAATGGGGTCTACATTCTAAGGGCCAGATACTATTTTGTTCAGGGATAAGAGCTTTGTTTAATAAGTGTTTAGAAATTCGTCACCGTTCTTGAGATATCTGAGAAAAAAAAGTTTTAGGGGCCAGTCCCTTACCTAGTTATTGGAGCCGCTGAACCAAATTTTGAAGGTTGCATTTTGTAAAGAACATCATTTTGAGCATATTTTCTTCTACACTGCATTTCAAAATATTTTTCTTTTTAATATATATGTGGTCATAGTTTATGGACTCTTGACCCCTAAAAAATCCTTATTCCATAACACATGAATAAATCATAACATTACTTGGATACAGAACTGTAAGATAAACACATTTGCTGCTATAGTCTTTCATTAGATTTCCCTAAGTAAAGAGCTACAGATGAAATTTTTTAAAGCCCTTTAGTTCTCTAATTATAGTAGCCAGCCCCTTTTTTGATATCAAATAAAAGGTCATTTAAATCTCAACATATTGTGTTCAACAACTGTATAGAAATTCCTTACCGTTCTCGAGATACATGAAAAAGAACGTTTAAGGGGCTTATTCTTTAACTCCTTATAGGGGCCGTTTAACGAAATTTTGAAAATTGCATAGTATTCAGTACATCATTCTGGGTATCTTTTCTTCTTTACTGCATTTCAAAATATTTTTCCTTTCTGGTAATGTGATCAAAATTTATAATTTTGGCCCTTAAAAACCCCTTATTATGTAACACATGATAAAATCATTACATTGCTTTGATTCATAACTGTAAACATATTTGCTTCTATAACCGTTCACAAAATATTCCTCAGTAAAGGGCTACAAATAAAAGACTTAACAGCCCTTTGATCCCATAATTTAAGGGACCAGCCCCTTTTTCTTGATATCAAATAAAAGGTCATTTAAATCCCAACCCATTTCGTTCAACAATTGTTTAGAAATTCGTTACCGTTCTTGGGATATATAAGAAAGATCATTTTAGGGGCCGATCCCATAACTTCTTATACGGGCCATTTATCGAAATTTTGAAAATTGCATATGATTTAATACATCATACTGAGCATCTTTTCTTCTTTACTACATTTCAAAATATTTTTTTCGTTCTGAGATATATGTGATCAAAATTCTAGACTTTTGGCCCCTAAAAAAAACCTAATTACGTAACACATGATAAAATCATTCATTGCTTGGATACATAACTGTAAGATAAACACATTTGCTTCTTTTATTGTTCACAACATATCCCTCAGTAAAGGGCTACAAATAAAAGACATTAGAGCCCCTTGGTCCCCTAATTTTAGGGGCCAGCCCCTTTTTCTTAATATCAAATAAAGGTCATTTAAATCCCAACCAATTTTGTTCAACAACTGTTTAGAAATTCGTTACCGTTCTTGATATATATGGGAAAAAACATTTTAGGGGCCGATCCCTTAACTCCTTAAGGGGCCGTTTAACGAAAATTTGAAAATTGCATATTATTTAGCACATCATTCTGAGTATCTTTTCTTCTTTACTGCATTTCAAAATATTTTTCCTTTCTGAGATATATGTGATCAAAATTCTAGACTTTTGGCCCCTAAAAACCCCTAATTACGTAACACATGATAAATTCATTACATTACATCACATTTTATAACTTCTCTGATATTGTTTTTTTTATATACTTGCATTTCTTCAAATTAAGATAGAAAAGATTAAACTTGTTTACCTCTGGCTCCTAAAAAAACCCTTATTAGGTAACGCAAGAGAAAATCATTATATTGTTAGGATATATAAACGTATTATACCCAATTCAGCTTAAATAACATTTCACAAAATAGCTCTTAGTAAAAAGCTATAGATTAAAGACTTTAGATAATTAAAGAAAACCACAAACAATTACAAGGTTTTTTATTCCCAATTTTCGGGTCCAGGCGAGCTTCAAGGAAAATGGCTTCTCGACAAATCTAAAACAAGCAAGCATATATACCATAACCACTCTGTCTTGCATATAAATTTCAAGTCTCTAACTGTAACGGTTCCTGAGGAGATGCGTGGACAACATCATGCTCCAAAATACAGGAAAAAGGGAGATAATTCAGAAGCGGAAGTAAATTTTCGTACAGGAAGTGGGATGCAAAGAGATATTCACCAAAGACATTTTCCCTGCAAAAATCATAAAAATCGATTGAGAAATGGCTGAGAAATTAAGGGTGTCTACCAAGGAGAAAAATAACTAGAGCAAAGCTCGTTGCAAAGCAACGAGTGGGTCTTCCGTTAATTTCGGAAGTAAAGCTGGAAGTTCCTGTAAGAAGCAGAGCTCTTAAACCAATAACAAGAGTAACTAAAATAAAAAGATGAAAAAATCGAATTATTCCTGGTACGACTTAACAAAATACGAATGATTTTAAGTACGACTTAACAAAAACCTTTCCAATTTCAAGAACGACTTAACAAAAAAAATCCAAATGTGATCAATAACGACTTAGCAATTATTTTTGGTACGAGTTAATTTTACTTTGAACATTACGCTATTTTTACACGGTGGCTATAAATAGCCACGGTCTATTGCTACGGTCCTGACCGGAAGAGTATTTCTCACGGGGACCCTAGCGGATAACGAACGATAACTCCGTTAGGCATGCAGTGTTACACGCAATGTTTTATCTATGTGTCGATTTCAGTATGATAGCTAATTTTAATCTTATCAGATATTTTAAGCATTATAGCTGCTAATCATTTTGTACATATATCTAAATAATTTATGAAATTGTGTTTTATTTTAAATGAGCCGTTACCCTGTCTGCTTACGCGGTATCGATAATTTATATTTTTATGCACCAACTGCCAGTTGTGACGTTAAACTCTGTATCAGGACTGCATAAACTATATCACTGCGATAATTGGCAAAGAGATCTCACAATAATCGCTTCTTGTTTTTTTTATGATGTAAACAATTGTCAGAAACACACACAATTTAAAAAGGTTTGCCATTTCATATTTCAGCAAGTATACTATATGCTTCATCGATAAATTCATTCATTTTCAACGCATTAATTTTAGTTGAGGAAGAATATTTATTTTTTTGTAGCTTATTCTAAAGAATTCACAACAGATACTGATAATGAATATTAGATAAATTACATTTAATTGAACTTCAACCGATCAATTGCACACTTTCTTCTACAAGTGTTCATGTGTTCTTTTAAAAAACAAATGTTGGACTATCCGGTGATTTACCTAATTTTGTAACCCACTCTGTCTGTAGGAACATTAATATTATTACAGGCACCTCAATATTCATCAGACAATATTTACTACTGATGTTGACGCTTTATTTCCTGCTGACTTTCTCTCAAACACGCTATTCGATCGACCTCGGATTGTAAAATTCACGTGCAAATCAATTCGCCATTTTACATGTACATGTATAAACAAACAACATTTTACGATGTTTCAAAGATTTTCAGTTCAGATTTTTTGTAAGCAAATAAGGGATTAAAGACATGCTGTAAAATGTCTTATGGATTTCACGGCGTATCAGCTCGTGTATCTCTAATTTGCAGCAAACGCTAGCTTTTTTTGTGAGAAAAAACAATCAGTTCAACTCATGCAATATTCCATATACATTTATGGTACATTGTGAACGGTAATGTAAGATATAATAGTTTTGTTCACTTAACAGTTTCTGACGAATTTTTCATACTAAACTGAAATAACGCAATTTGATGAGCGAAGTACAATCTGTAACTTTAATCCATATGCACCCGTCTCTGCTTTTAGAGAACCTTTTCTTTGGTTTTGGGGGATTTTTTCGCAAACAGATACATTATTTACACATGTACGTAAATATCACCCCTTTTGTTCTCAAATAATTTTTAACTCGCGAGTACAACTCTATTGTGAGCTTTCTTCGACATTTGTTTCCATTTACGAATAGGCGGGCCTATATAAATGCGCCAGTTTGTTGCGAATCGCAATCGAAATAAGTGTCATCACTCAACGAAATGCTACATCGGCCGTAGCGTATACATCCATGCTATATTTGCGATAAATAATGAAACATGAAGGTAAAAAGTGTGCTTCATAGATGCCTGTAGCTACAGCACTATAGCTTTCCGGAAATATTGCCGGGATTTGCGGACCGTAGATCTATTGTATAGACTATAGTACATGCAGAGAATAAAATGAAATTTATATACACAGCTGTACGGTCAGAAAAACATGCGTTTAACTTGGATTCTGTTTGTTAAAAACTAATTTTGAATAATTATTCTATATTTCTTGTAAGTTTTCTAGAAAAGTTTAATGTTGCAAGTAAATTATGCGTGTTAAAGTGTACTGAGAAGCGATAAAATATACATGAGACTTTCCCAAATTCATTCAAATGATTTGAATAAATCTATAGCTAAATATAATTAGACTAATATACTTTAAAACGTTGATTAATGAAACTGCCGCGACTGAATATTGTATGATATTTTTTTCTCAAATTTTTATTCATTTTCGTTGTGAGCAAATGGAAATAATCCACTACAGTCGAAGATAAAATAATGATTTACTTCTGTTTCATGATGACGTGCATTCCAAAAGCAATACCAGTTTTATCAAACAGGTTCTGCAAACCATTCCGTTTTCTGAACATCTAAATGTATAACTGACTATGAGGACAAAAGCAAGTGTGATAGTTCACAAGCAAGTGTGATGATGCAACTTTTTCCCCGTGAAGAAATTGAGGGAAAATGCTGTCGAGAGGGACAATAAACATACTTGACTACATGTATGCCCAAATAGTTAGTAAAAACCTGATAAGTATTTTATCATACCAAAGCTTTATTTGTTCTCGTTACTTTGAGAAATATACAATATCTTTAAAGCACAAAAGTCCAATCCACACTTTTCAAAAGTTGTTCCCCTTTGCAGGGTCAACCCAAAGGTCAAAAAGGAAAAAACCCAAATTCCCCTTCTTTATAAAATTAAATAGTTTGGCGTACTGTGATGAAATCGCTTTGGATTTGATTTATTCATTCAATATGTGGTGACAACCCACATATTCAATGAGTCATTCTGGGGCAATCAAAATACATTTGTGTTGTACATGTATTACCGAAAACGGAGTTTTAATATCAACTGATATAGATACAAACATATCTGGATACAAACATATAGATACAAACTTCTATACTACAAAGGCTTCTGTGATAAATCTATAGATTTTCCACAAAAGATGACGATAAAGAGACACATTTGTAAAGTGTGGATTGTGATCACAACTACGATTTCCACAGAATTATCCATGTTGGTAACTCACGACCAGTTGTGCGAGTAAGCGTTAGGTATTAGTACATGTATGAGACGCTGGCTGTGGATTTTCGACAACAATAATTTACATACATGTAATATGCCACTTTCAAACGGCGCCACCGTCTAACAGTACTTTCAGTACTTTGATTTAAACCAAGGACGCGGAATCAAAATTTCCGAAAAACTATTTTCAGTTTTAAATTAAGCTTAAAAAAGGCTTCTTTGCTGCTTCATGATTAATATCAAATTATTTGTCAGAAAAGAGTTATTATAAAAAGACTTAGTAGCCCTCCTGACCCCTAATTTGAGGGGTCAGTCCCTTTTTCTTGATATCAAATAAAAGTTCTCGTTAATATAAACATATTTTGTTCTACAAGTGTTCATGAATTGTAAACCGTTCTCGAGATATCTGTACAAATGCGTTTTAGGGGCCGACCCTTTAACCCCTTACTGGGGCAACTAATAACAACATTTTTGGTATCATATTGTTAAGAACATTATTATTAACTTTTGTTCTACATTGCTTTAAAAAATTTTTCTCCTTTTTCAGATATCAATGATCAGAGTTTTGAGTTCTGGCCCATTGAAACCCCTAATTACGTAATATATGACTTAGGCATGGTACTGTATAATTGAACAGCTGTACAATGAACATTTTTGCTTCTATAATTATATATAACAAAATATTGTTCAGTAAAGAGTTATTGCAAGAAGACATTAGAGTCCTCTTGGTCCCTAATTTGAGGGGCCAGCCCCTTTTTCTTGACATCAAATGAAAGGTCTTGTAAATATCAACATATTTTGTTTTACAAGTGTTCACAAAATGTTTACCGTTCTTCAGATATGTGTACCAATGTATTTTAGGGGCCGACCCTTTAACTCCTAAACGGGGTCATAAACAAAAACAATTTTGGTAGCATATTGTACAAAACATTATTTTGAACAATTTTTGTTCTACATTGCTTTTCAAAATATTTCTCCTTTTTCAGATATTAATGATCAAAGTGTTGAGCTTCTGGCCCCTTGAAACCCCTAATTACATAATATATGACATAAGTATGGTACTGTATAGATAAAGAGCTGTACAATGAACATTTTTGCTTCTATAGTTGATAACAAATTATTGTTCACTAAAAAGTTATTGCAAATAGACTTTAGAGCCCTCTTGGCCCTTAATTTGAGATACCAGCCCCTTTTTCTTGATATCAAATAAAAGCCACTGCAAATTAAAACAACTTTTGCATTACATGTCTTAACAAAAAATTTATACGTCAAAAGATATTACAGAAAATAGGCGAAAGTTTGGTGCTAATTTTCAAGTTCAGGCGAGCTTCTAGGCCTTGCGCATTTTTCGCAATTGGAAGCATGGAGAGAAATCTACAGACATTCACCTACAATCCTTGCAAATTTCAAGCTTCTATCATGATTAGTTTCATAGGAGATGCGTGGACAAATTTACAAAATCGTCCATATCCGAAACCAGAAGTGACGTAATCATTTGAAATTTTAATAATCAGTAGCGACATTGATGCTTTATAACTCCTAAAAATTTGGTGTAAATCGGTTGAATAGTTTCTGAGAAATTACGCTCCAAAAAAGTCAGAAAAAGAAAAAAAAGTATAATAATAAAGAAAAAGAAACCGAAGAATAACAGAAGGGTTTTCCGTTGAAAACGAAAAACCCTTATAATAATATAGAAGAATGAGAACCCGTAGAAAAACAGTAAGGTCTTCCGCTGAAGACGGAAGACCTTAATTAGAGGAAAAAGAAACAAAGCAATAACAATAAGGTCTTCCGTTGGAAACGGAAGACCTTAAAAATAATTAAAATCAAAGGCCGGAACGGCCACAAAGGCGTTGAGCTGATATTTTCTTTTATATAGATATCATTTATTTGAATTTCTAGTCGGATTTAAATAATATCAGAATAAAAAGTAAATGAATTATGTTTTGCGCTGCTTTAATCAGTCTATTTCCTCTCCGTAGTGATGCATTTATAATACAAAAACTCATCATGGTTACAAAAATCGAAGAAATTTCTAAGTTCAAAAATAATTTGTTTTGCTTTAAACGATATTTAAGCAACTTTAACAGATATACGAGGATACTACACATTAACACTGTGTCCCTAATTATAATGATAAATCATTTCTTTATTTAATTTATTTCCCGTTTGAAACAATATTAGCTATGATATGTTTGTTTAAAAACAAATACACACTACGTTCTATCTATAATATTTGACCAAACCAGCTGAATTATCATGTTTGGGTACACAACACATTTTATATGTAACGTTATAAGGACGTATTTAAATGAGGGACTAGTGAAACTGGCCCTAATAAAAAAATTTGTAAAAACATGATACATATACATCTATATATCAATAGAAGGATAAAATCATGAATTTTGTAAATATCTAAGAATTATGCACAGATAACTTAAAGCTAGAATTTTTTGGCACTCAAAACATGAGGAAAATAGATAAAATGATGCCTCTTTATGCGGTACACCCATACATATCCCCCCCCCCCCCCCCCCCCAAACAGCAGAATGCAAATAAATCAGCTATAAACTGCAATAAAAAATTGATTTCTAAAGTTCTATTTCATTTATTAGTTTTTGTATCTGAGACAATAAAGAGATTTAATCATTGCTTGTTGTTAAACGAGAATGACCCAAATTTTTCAACATAAAATTTTCATGTGTTAAAAAAATAAACCTCTCAAATTTGCAATTGAAAGCTTAAAAAAATTAATATTCATGTTAAAGCGTAAAAATAGCAGAAAAATCCCTATCCATCATGCTTTTTTGCTTACATTTATTCTGTAGACCGTGCCCGATAACAAATAAAATTACATATCAAATTTTGTTTCCATCAAGCACGATCTCCATTTAAAATGTAAGCGATAAACGAAAATAATATTTAGTGAATTTTATACTCAATTGTATTAATCCGCCATTTCTTGATTAAGCAAATTTATACTGATGCAATGAGGTTTCAACAACAAGCGAGGCGAAGATGGGTGTTTTGTACACAATTTAGTTGAATAGATGGAATAAAAATCTTGTTATACTTTTAATACTTTAGGGGACCCATTTCTTGTGCGCATTTAAAAGGCGGTACAGAAGAAAAATCTGGACAATTGCCAATCCAGACAATCGCTGGAGGGCTGCTAAGCATTAGCTTGACGCCTTAAAAACTAAGAAACAACTCAGAAATATTTAAAGCTTTAATAGTCCGCTAACATTTAAATTTCAAGAATTAAACTATTTATTAGCATGTATTGATTTTGACGGGAAAAAAACCCTGATTTGCTAATACGGACTGTGCAACATTTTATCAGATTGACTAATCTCCATGTAAATGTCTTTGATTTCGGTTTTTTATTCCTGCAATATGCTAACTATTTTGGCTTCGGTTAGTCCTGTATATGAAGCACGATATTATACTTAGAGGTCTCCGAATTATTTTATCAAAAGAAGATTTTTTGTTATTTTTTATTTTTTTTTTATTTATTCACTTAGATCTGTTTCACATTTAGATATTTAACTGGAAATGGACATTAATGGTAACCTAATTACAAAACTTTATGATAAACGCGATAACTTCAAATTTTCTATAGTCAATTTTCCTTACTTATGTAGCAATATACCTTCATCACCTGCATATGGTGTATTTGTCTCTCAGTTAATTCGATACACAAGGGCATGCTCTTCGTATGAACAATTTCTAAGGCGAGGCAAGCTACTCAGACAAACAAGTTGATAAAACCGGACTATCAACAGTCTCGTTTGAAGTCATCTTTTCGTAAGTTCTATGGTCGATACAATGACCTTGTCAGCAAATACAGTCTTCCACTGTGTCGCATGCTGACTGACGTTTTTCATACTAATTGTTAGACCATAATTAATCACCTTATTGTCTACGGAGTTTTCCGTTTTTCCCCCGATTACGACAGAGAGCACAAGGTGGGTGTGACCGGTCAGCAGAGGATGCTCACCCCTCCATGATCCTACCTCTATCTTTATAAAGGTCCGTGTTATTCTGCTTTAAATTTGTATTTCGGAATTTTTAAATGGTTGACAGTTTGTTATTGTTATTTATTTTTTTATCAGTTCCTCACAAACGACATTCAAACATCGTTCGCAGACTACATGTCAATTCTTTACGTATCACTACCGGGTTTAGAGAAAGATAAAAATACCGCTGCAGGGTACATGTGTAAAACAAAGCCTAAATCTTTTAAGTAGGGGAATTTTTGAGTTTTTGGTTGACGTTCACCATGCTTTTTTTATGCAATATTTTAAACCAGAATGAATAATTTTTAAAAACAGGTTGATATCAATGTCTGCATTCTGCCCAAGACTAGTATATAGAGGATCGTGGTGTGAAACGACAATTGTAGAGAAATTATCGTGGAAGAGAATGGTGATAACACTTGTCCGCTTTGTTTATGTTGAAAGCGGAAATGATTGCAATTCACGGAAGGGAATAATCTACGAAATTCGGAGTAAAACAAGTTGTCTAATAATACTATGAGGTAAATATTCAAACAGGAACAAGTGCCTATAGTTGCAAAACATTGGTTTAGTCATTCTCTATAATTTTATTTTTTGGTTTTAAGTAAACGTCAAGGGGTTAAGATGTATGCTTAATTTAAATTCCTCATTTTAATTCGCCAAATTGACCTTATAAAGGCCGCTTTTAAGATACTTAGCATAGTTTCTTTTAAAGTAAACTTACTCGAATAATTTTTTTAAACTACGCTCAACCAAATAATATTTACTGAATATTCGTCGTTGAAACGTGTTTCTAGAATCCTTATTTTTATATTGTGGTCAGACTTTGAACCCTATCATTTATTGTACCAATCAATATAAGTACTATAAGGTACATGGTGCGATATAATTAATACAACAGGAAAACTCCAGTATTTTAACTTTGAATGGAATATTTTGCTGTTGTAAAATGCTGTTTCAATAAAACATTTATGCATTCTAATATTCAATTTGATTAGACCGAGATAGCCGCTAGGATAATGATAATTTTCATGTTTAGTTGATTGTTTTTATAATTTCTAAAAGGCGTGTCACTTTTTATTAACTAGATATAAAGTTGGACTCCGATAACTTACATATTGCATATTAAAGATGTTTAAATTACACTGTCTAGTAATTCACATTTTGTTCCTTAGTGATACTTCTAGTCAGGTTCAGTTATAGGAGAAAAATATTTCTTCAAAACGATTTTGAGTAAATCGTTTTTCTAATACTACTTATTAAAACAAATATGTTTTCCTTACTAAAACAAATTGAATTAAATCATTCAATTTGTAAAAAATCCCTTACACCTTTGATTTTGAGTATCAATTAACAAAGGGGTTTAAATGCAAGGAAGATTGCATGTCTCATGAATGCATACAACTAAAAGCAAAACATGGATGTAATGAGTTCTTTTTGGATTTTGTCAGCTGAATGAACAATAAGATTTTGTAAAGAAAATAAACAAGTTTAATTTGAAAAAAAAAATAATAAACAAAACAAAGCATTATTCTCACTCCCCCTTTCACACCACTTATTCGAACATAACAAAAAAAAAAGAATAATAATTCAATTTAACAAATGAACAAATATCTGATACTATCAACTGAATTCAAAATTAAATCACACTGTATCAGATATAAAATGGAAGTAAACTACAAAATGTTGTTTAGAAGCTATTTCAACCAATAAAACTCTTGTTGAAAGATTTACTAAAAAAAAAGTTAAAGTTCAATAATTCAAAATACCGTGAATTTACAATTACTTCAAATTTCAGCTCAAAAGCATGTATATGAAAATTAGCCTGTATTAACAGTCGCTTTTTAACACTTAAAACCTCTCTGAAAATGAACTCAAGGTCACTATGCACTCGAGACGCTCCTGCCCTCGTCAAATTTCCTGTCCCTCTTGTCTCTATCCTAACCGAAAGCCCCGGACTCGCAGGTCTCTCGCTTCCAGTCTACGACCACTGCCCGGATAGAAAGCCACGCCCCACTCAGCATAGAATGCGTCCCCGACCTTCGTCAATTGTCCCCACGACATTCCATAGGAAAATTTCCGTCTAGCACACCAGTCTGTATTTCAGGTAATTGTATCAAACACCCTTACGCACTGAAAAAAACATACTGTGACTAATAAAGTCCCGATAAACATACAAACATACTACCAATTACACTAAGAACTAAATTACCAACGAAATGTACAAAATAACATCAAAACAACCTTACCGGCTAGGAAAACATGTGCCCGCCTAACAGAATCCAAAATTCAATCAGGAGCTGCAAAACGTGGCACCCGGCTGATGACGTTACCGGACCCTCTACTGACCACTACACCTAAACCGGTCACTTTAAATACTCGCATCTAAAAATAGCACACTCACCCGACACTCGTCACTCACATACGGTAACCCATTCATAACAAAATTAAAGAGGAACACAAATATAAACACCAGTCTATACAAAACTGAATCAACTTTATTACATACGCCCCCATTTATTTACCAATGTCCATTGTAAATAAATAACAGATAAAGTTGACAAGATTTATGTCGACCGCGACAAGAGATCTGCCATCTTGTTGTTTGCCCCAGGGATATGCTTAACAGTAAACCTATATTCCTGCAATACCAAACTCCATCGTAAGAGTCTTGGATTCTGTGATTTCATTGTCTTAAGCCACTGTAACGCACGATGGTCTGTCTCTATGATAAATTCTCTCCCATACAGATACTTTTGCAGACGCTGCACCGCCAACACAATTGCGTAGCACTCTTTCTCAACCGTAGCGAAGTTCTGCTCTCTAGGTAGGAGCTTTTTACTGAGATAGACTAACGGATGATACTCACCACTTTTTTCCTGCAATAATAACGCCCCCAGACCTCTGTCACTTGCGTCTGTCTGTAACGTAAATGTTAATGCAAAATCCGGATTCCATAGAACCGGGGCACTAACTAAGTCTGACTTCAATTGTCTAATTGATCTATCATGTTCATCTGTCCACACAATCTTATTCGGGCTTGACTTTCTAGTGAGATCTGACAAACTAGCTGACTTTTTAGAAAAATTTTCTATAAACTTTCTGTAGAAATTTATAGAGCCCAGAAATGATCTTACCTCCTTTTTCTTCGTGGGAACAGGGATATTCAAAATAGCCTGTACTTTGTCTGAGGTTGGTTTTACCTGACCATTTCCGACTAAATGACCTAGAAATTCCAATTCTCTAGCCGCAAACTCACATTTCTTTGGATTTGCTGTAAGACCTGCGTTCTGAATAGATGTAAGAACTGCTTTTACATGACCCACATGACTGTTCCAGTCTTTACTGAAAATGATAATGTCATCAATAAAAGCATCTGAATACTCTTCATGACCCATTAAGATCTTTCTTACCAATCTGTTGAAAGTAGCTGCTGAATTCATAATACCAAATGGCATCACAGTAAACTGATAATGGCCAAATGGTGTGATGAACGCACTCTTTTCCTTTGCTTCATTGTCCAGTAAAATTTGCCAGTATCCTTTAGTGAGATCTAACTTACTAAGATACTTAGCTTCTCCCAATCTGTCAATGATTTCCTCTATCTGCGCATTAGGCTCTGGATCAAATTGAGTCACAGCGTTTAGTCTACGGTAATCTACACAAAACCTAATAGATTGGTCTTTCTTGGGAATGATTACCACAGGTGAGGCATATGGACTTACCGACTGCTCTACTATACCTGCCTCCAACATTACTGATAACTCTCTTTTGACCTCATCCCTCAATGCATGTGGTATCTGATAAGGTTTCTGAAAAACTGGTATTTCACTTGTAGTTACCACACGATGTTTCAACAGACTAGTTCGACCTGGAACATTGGACAAAACAGAACTAAATTGATCCAAGCAATCTTGTAACTCAACTTTTTGTTTCTGCGTCAGCCTTTGAGAAATTGGTACATCGTTAACCGTATCTCTAACATGCAAAAGCGGATTCCCAATCCACTCATCATCATCATCTGAAGAGTCTGCGTGACAGACCGCAGTCATTACTTTCTCATCACTTACAACGTTGTCATCATCCCTCTCTATCCACCGTTTCAACATGTTGATGTGGTACACCTTTCCGACACCGTTATCATACTGAACCCTATAATCGACTGGACTTACTTTCTCTGTAACAGACACTGGTCCCTTCCACTGAGCTAATAACTTCTTTGTACTTGTAGGTAATAAAACCAGTACCTTGTCACCAACTTCAAAAGATCGATGCCTTGCTTTCCGATCGTAGTATCTTTTCTGTTCAATTTTACTTACTTCTTCATTTTCTGACACAATGTCCGCCATCTTTGCCAGCTTTTCCCTGGTTTCAAGAATATAACTCAGTACTGATGGCTGTAATTGACTATCCGCCTCATCTTCCTCCAAACTCTCTCTAAGTATTCCTAGAGGACCTCTCACATACCTTCCGTAAAGTAGTTCAAAAGGAGAAAATCCAGTTGTCTCTTGGGGAACCTCTCTGTATGCGAATAACAAATAAGGTAACAATTTGTCCCACTTACCTGGTTCGTCTTGAGCATAAATCTGAAGCATTCTCTTTAGCGTTCCATTGAACCTTTCAACAAGACCGTTGGCTTGTGGATGGTACGGAGTTGTGTTGAGTTTGCGTATGCTTAACAATTTACAAAGCTCTGTAATTAATGAGGACATAAAGTTGGTACCTTGGTCAGATGGTATCTCTTTGGGAACACCAAGTCTCGTAAAAACTTCCATCATAGCTTCCGCTACAACTTCTGCATCTTGACTTCTGAGGGGTATTGGTTCAGGATACTAAGTGGCGTAATCACACATCACTAAAATGTACTGATTACCTCGTTTCGTTTTTGGCAAAGGTCCAACCATGTCAATCGCCACACGCTGGAATGGATAATCAACTGAAGGAATTTTAACAAGAGGTACCTTACTTACCCTCGACTTTGACGTTCCTTTCTGACATTTTGGGCAAGATTGACAGTATTTTTTTGTATCCTCAAAAATACCTGGCCAAAAGAAATTCCTTAGAATTCTTTCCCTCGTCTTCTTAATCCCCATGTGACCTGCTAAAGGGATATCATGACTCAACGACAATATTTGCTTTCTGAACTTACTTGGTACAATTACTTGCTTTAGAACCTCGTCAGTAACTGTCGTAAATACTCTATACATCATTCTGTTTTCCTTCATGATATAATTTCTACCATTCTCCGTTCCTTCAGATACTTCTTTGTTTCTACACTGTTCCAAACTAGGATCCTTACCTTGTTCCTCTATCCACTCATTTCTGGAGACTATGTCGTGTACCACAGATCTATCCCCAATACCTTCAACTTTATCTTGTGATACCGTCTTTGCTGATGCTCTAGTTTCCACTGCCTGACACATTTCATCATCTGGCTTAACAGGGCTTGTAGATCTCTCTACTGGAATATCTACCCTAGTAAAGTTACCAACAATCAAATCAGCAAATGGAGAGTTCATCACCAAAGCAACAACCTTACCTTTCACATAAGGCGTGTCTACCTGTATCCAGACCTCTGGACATCTTTGTGAACTTCCGTTTGCCAGTGTAACATCACTTGTCACCCCTGTCTTGTCATCATGACTAACAAATCTGTCAGATACTAAAATCGCAGTGCACCCGGTATCTCTGAGTACTGATGCACTCTTACCGTTCACTGTACCTGTTTCCATCCTAAGTCCACTCTGACAAATAACTGACTCAATGACAAATTTCTTCTCATCTACTATAAACGGAAGCTCCACTGCCACTCCCTTTCTCGATATAGTAGTAGAATGAATCAAACCTGCTTTATCCTTTCCAGTATATCCCCGAGATGGTTGACCTTTATCATTAAAGCCAGGACTAGAATTCTTGGGTACCTGTTTCCGTAGAGGACAGTTGTTCATAAAGTGACCTACTCTACGACATTGAAAACATTTTTTCTCTTCCCTGTTTTGACCGACCATAGGATTGTTATTGCTTTTAACACCATTACCTTGGTTTCTTACCTCTCTCTGCGGCACAGGTCCTTTGTTCATTACCTGGTTACCTTTAAGTGCGTTCTGGTAAGCCTCTGCCAATTCTATCATCTCCTCTACAGACTTAGGTTGTCTCTCTTTCAACCATATCTGAAGATCTCTAAAAGAACTATTTGTAAGCTGTTCACGCATCAGAACATCTACCAGATTATCATGATTTTTGTTTACCTTTTCCATCTGACACCAATGGTCAAAATAATTGGTAGCTCGACTACTAAACTCCCTAAAAGTTTCACTTGAAAATTGCTTACACCCTCTGAACTTATCTTTGTACGTGCTAGCTGTAAGATTGTACCGCTTCAGAATAGCGTTCTTTATGACATCGTAGTCATTTGCTTCAACTTCTCCTAACCGTGCATATGTATCTAACGCCTTACCTGTCAGTTGTGGCATCAGCCTGAGCGCCCACTCTGCTTTCTGCCACTTGTGAAGAGTTGCTAAACGCTCAAAAGATCTTAAGAAAACATCTATGTCTTCACCTTCAACATATTTTGGTAAGATAAACTTAACCTCGTGTTTCGCTTCTCTCTCTACCATTGCGACTGGATTAGTCTCCCGCTCTCTATCTCTCTTTCTTGAAGTTCTAACACTTTCATTCTCATCTCTAACCTTTTCTCTTCAAGATCTTTATCATGCAGACGTTTTCTCTCTTTTCCATCATTCTCCATTTTTATTCTCTGCATTTTTAACTCATTTTTCTCTTTCTCTCGTCTTGCCTGTCGTTCTTCCCGCTCCACTGCACACGCATGTTTCCACATCTCCATACAAGTAGACAAATCTTGACCCTCCTCTACAGCCTTCTTAACCCAACCAGGTAACGACATCGTACACCTCTAGACTACAAAAACAACAGACTATCAAAGACCGAGTTCTCTTTCAGGTGGGACTGAGCTGCAATAAACTTTAATAAGAAATTAAACAATTATTGAACTTTTCTTAAAAAATCAAAAAATGTTTCAATCACAACGGATATGAATTTCTCAATTCAAACAAACATGAAAAATTCAATACCAAAAAAATCACTCAGCCTAAATGACAAAATCCCACCGCTGCCACCATACGTAATGAGTTCTTTTTGGATTTTGTCAGCTGAATGAACAATGAGATTTTGTAAAGAAAATAAACAAGTTTAATTTGAAAAAAAAATTAATAAACAAAACAAAGCATTATTCTCACTCCCCCTTTCACACCACTCTCATTCGAACATAACAAAAAAAAAAGAATAATAATTCAATTAAACAAATGAACAAATATCTGATACTATCAACTGAATTCAAAATTAAATCACACTGTATCAGATATAAAATGGAAGTAAACTACAAAATGTTGTTTAGAAGCTATTTCAACCAATAAAACTCTTGTTGAAAGATTTACTAAAAAAAAAGTTAAAGTTCAATAATTCAAAATACCGTGAATTAACAATTACTTCAAATTTCAGCTCAAAAGCATGTATATGAAAATTAGCCTGTAATAACAGTCGCTTTTTAACACTTAAAACCTCTCTGAAAATGAACTCAAGGTCAGTATGCACTCGAGACGCTCCTGCCCTCGTCAAATTTCCTGTCCCTCTTGTCTCTATCCTAACCGAAAGCCCCGGACTCGCAGGTCTCTCGCTTCCAGTCTACGACCACTACCCGGATAGAAAGCCACGCCCCACTCAGCATAGAATGCGTCCCCGACCTTCGTCAAATGTCCCCACGACCTTCCATAGGAAAATTTCCGTCTAGCACACCAGTCTGTATTTCAGGTAATTGTATCAAACACCCTTACGCACTGAAAAAAACATACTGTGACTAATAAAGTCCCGATAAACATACAAACATACTACCAATTACACTAAGAACTAAATTACCAACGAAATGTACAAAATAACAACAAAACAACCTTACCGGCTAGGAAAACATGTGCCCGCCTAACAGAATCCAAAATTCAATGGCTATCCATTTCTCCTTAGTATTAAGCTAACTGGAGATATTCACCATACCTTAAATCAGGAGCTGCAAAACGTGGCACCCGGCTGATGTCGTTACCGGACCCTCTACTGACCACTACACCCAAACCGGTCACTTTAAATACTCGATCTAAAAATAGCACACTCACCCGACACTCGTCACTCACATACGGTAACCCATTCAATACAAAATTAAAGAGGAACACAAATATAAACACCAGTATATACAAAACTGAATCGACTTTATTACAATGGAAAACAACTGTTACATTTATTCCAGCAAATCATGTTCACAAAAAGACACACTAAATAGACACACTAAACGTTGCCCTAAATATACAACAATGCATACCATATTGAAAAAACACCGGGAATGAAGGAAAAATTAGATTTTGAAAAGATTGCTCCATGTTGTGGGGTTTATTTTAATCATACAAAAACGTTTACCAATACATTACATGTTCAATCAAAATAAATCAACAGTGAAAAAATTATCTTTGAATGAAATGAATATTTGTCTTCCTAAGTGATAATGATAATAATAATGACGTTCATTATAAACTTATATAGTTATCATTCTAATTAATAATCAATAATGTCTATTAGCTGTCCCTTATATTATAATGTTTAAAAGTTTATTCGTATGATTTCAAGATTATGACATAAATATGATGAATATAATGTAGCAAAACACTTTATAACAAGTGAAAAGCTGTCAATGTGACAGCAAACCGAGTTTTCTTAAATGTGGACTGTATCCATAATCCATGTCAACCCTGAATTGATAAACACCACCTACCGTATCCAGTGAAACGAAGTACAAATATGCAATATTTGCCAAAAAATGACCCAGTTCAAAAGCTGGTATTTTTGTCAAAAATTATCAGAAATCAAATTCCTAGTAATATGCACACCTCTGATATATGTACAATTGATCTGCGAAAGAACAACTTCATTTCTTGAAAAGTGTTGGAGAAGTTATCCGTACAGTGAGGGTACTCTATATGCAATATTTTGCCAAAAAAATGACTTAGTTCAAAAGCTGCAATTTTTCTCATAAATTATCAGAAATCAAAATCCTAGCAATATGCACACCTCTAATATATGTACTATTGATCTGCAAAAGAACAACTTTCAATCTTGAAAACTCCAGGAGGAGTTATCCGTACAATGAGGGTACCCTTTGGCAGCTACCAGCCCGCCATTTTCACCATTTTAATAATTAACCGGATTTTTCCGTTGGAAAACCCGGTTAAAAATTTAACACAAAGAACGTGCTGTAAAAAACATGGTCTGATTTAAAATAAAAGATCACCATACATTTGATAAAGCAATATTACATGTAAATACGAAATAGTAACCATCATATTAAACAAAATTGCACATGTACACGTTCATTTTTAACAAACTAGATTATAAGATTTCGAGGTGAACATATTCATGTAAAGTTATTGACAGTATTGCACATACCGCGTGTCAATTTCATTGTAATTTGATTATAAAAAGATATCGTGATTAATTGAACACAGAAAAAACAATATACATATGAGCCAATGCCCATTGTGATACCCCCACTTTAATGTGAATAAACAAAGTAACATTTAACGACATTTAATAGGATATTGTCATCGAATTTTTTAAAAGATGAATACCACCACATATCATGCCTGAGCAAAGAGTGTTATAATAACCGTCAATGATGAATAGTTGCTAAGAATGCTTTGACGAACATTTGTTCGATAATTTTCGCGAAAAAGAAACAATCTTAATTTATCGGTAAATAATTTATCGGATTGGTACAAAAATAAATCCCTCTATACGGCACACATGTACTTAACAAAGAGTGTTATATTTAGATTTGCAAACGGGTATTTTTGTATGAACGTATGAAATAGCAAAAACGTTAGATTCTGTGTGAACTTTCTCATGGCTTCACAATGGTTACCCCAAAAGCTTATCGCGTTCAATATTGAAAACATTTAAAACACGTTTATCTTAATAGTTCTTAATGATTTGCCTTTTTTCAAACGTGAATATAAATAATAAACAACAATGTTAAAAACTCACCGGAATATGAACTTGGTTGGTACGTGATAAAATCTTCTGAGGAACCAAAAGGGCTTCACAGAAGATTTTAACACGTGATAATGCGAACGAAGATTTGTGACAGACAAAACAAACACACAGACAGACAAGGGTGAAACAGTATAACTCCTTTCCTTCAAAGCCGTGACAATTTCAAACATATACAACTCAGTCAAAAATGTCTGTAAATATTATCAGATAGCAGAGATTCACTAAATCAACCATTTACCTATACGTGGACATTCTTCCATCTTAAAAATGGCGGACTGCCTTATTTTAATCCCGTGAATGTGTTCAAAACGACTGATTTGGAAAAAAAATTAAAAATTAAAACAAAAAGAGTCGGTACATCTATATACTTATCAAAACCACAGGAAAGTTAAGAGCATCACTACCAGTGTTCTATTTCCTATGTCCAGCTCAAAGTATTGAATGAATTTGTACCTCATGATGTGTTTCATGTGCTTTCAATATACAGATTCATTTCTTCCGCCCTTGCATCATTCGATTTTTTTGAGCCTTCAACAAAAAGAAAACATCTTATATAGTATCATATTCATATTGTGTGAATAAAAAATACAATTTGGTAAGAATTGTAGATGAACCAGTCACATTTAAAGCTGCTTGGTCCGATTTTATATAACATTTTCTAAACGCTCTTAAACGATATTGATGCTAAGTACATGTGCATAATAAAAGATATTGCAGCAGTATTGCAGCAATGAAAAACAAGAGATGTTTGTGAAACATTTATGCCCCCTCCCTTGGAAACATCCACAAAGAAAATGAACGTAAACTGCAAATAAGTGGTATCTTCTAAGTTCAAGGGCCATAACTTTGTCGAAAATTGCTCTATCATACCCAAAATCAAAATTAGAATTTTTCTAAGTCCAAGGGCCATAACTCTGTCGAAAATTGCTTGATCGTACCCAATATCAAACTTGACCTAGATATTATCACGATAAACATATATAACTAATTTCATTTCAATATGTTCATCCTATGCGAAGAAAATGAGCAGAAACTGTTGGTGGACCGACCGACCGACCGACCGACCGACCGACAGACAGACAGCAGCAAAGCAATATGCCCTCCGCTCTTTGAGGGGGGGGGGGGCATAACAATGATCTACAGAATTTGTTAAATAGACAAACAACACAAAAGGGCACCGCATTATTTAGGGTCATATCAAAATTCGCCCGTGACTTCGAGGCGACTGGGATTGTATTATGACTTTAATCTCTCTAAAAAAAAAGGCATAATGATTTGGCAAGAAATTAAAACAAAAATAACCCTGTGGCAAAGATTTGAAGATTTGTTTACTTTGAATACTTTAAACTTTGAAAGAAGATTGATCCTGCTGGTGAAAATAAGCACGAAAGTCTATAATTTTCTTAGATAATTGGTTTGTATGAAAATCATTTGATACTGAAAAATCGGACAATACAGCTTCAAATAAGAATTACCTTTCCGAAAGTGTTTTTTACAAAATGTCTTTTCCTTCTTCCTCCATAAATAAATCAAAACCATTAAAAGTATTATAGCTAGTGTCACCATAACAAAACACGTAATTGTTATCTTCACCATGTCTTCTTTAAAAGGCCTAAAACAAACAATATTTCGATGAAAAAAAGCATTAAACATTTTAGGTATTGGAATATTTTAAATTAGGAGTTGTGTTTATTAACACATTCAGGCACGTAACATCGTTTTTGAAATAGGCACACTCAAAAAAACAAACAAACAAACAAACAAAAGTTATCTTCCAAATATTATGAAAATCCTATGGCTAATCCGTGGTGTACACCAACATCTTAGATTCCTTCTTTTACATTTCCCTTGTTTTTGTGATAGTTAAATTTAAAAAAAAAATATTTCCTGTGAGAAAAAGTGCGTAAGTGTGTTAATGGGGGGAGGGGAGGGTAGTCCCACCCTGATGATACGTGCCTGACATCATAATCATATATAGATAAAACTTCTTCCGTAATAACTTTGGCATCATTCTGGCAATTAACATACTGGTGAGTTGCTATAATACATTTTGGTTAGGTAACATCATGGATTTTTACATGACTTTGCGTGAAATATCAGAAAATCCTAAAGGGATTCTGATTCTGATTATAAAAGTAAGTGTTTAAACTAATCGTGAAGTCAGAGAAAACTTGGAAGAAGTTCATAGTTCACAAGAGTCTTATTTTTGATTCATACAAAAAATTTAACGACATACCTATTAATGTAATGTTTAAGCATGAGAAATAACAAAGTGTAAAGCAAATATTTTTATCGAACGTTGAAAAAAGAACCCCAAAACAAACACATTCGGAACTGAGTAAATAATTAAATAATTCTTTAAAGTTGTAAGGTCCAGTTTAATGTCATCTTCGCAATCCACGATCCACTCTGCTGTTCTACTACGTCTACTATTATAGTCTGTCCCAAGATATTTTTGCCGCACAATTTCTTTTGTTCTATATTTATAAATACCTCTGGGTTCAAACGATCTTCATTCAATAGTAAAAAAAATCCCAAATTTCCCATTTGAGACACCCTCTCTACACTGTAGTTTGTAAGGTTTAACTACACGGCTATAAATAACAAGAGGCCAATTGGCCTTAACGGTCATCTGAGTAGCATTAAACCCATACAAACTTGTCGAGGAGTCTCATCTATGCATCTAATTAATTAGGTTTCATACTGGAGAAGAAAAATTATAAATTTGTAATGACGACCACCTCCTAGCCTTAAATCTTTCAAAACGAACTGTGAAACCTTTACTTTTGGCGAAAAACTGAAAGATCTGGTCTACAAAACCATGAATTCAGTTTTCCTTTCAGGTGTGTCAAAACCCATACACCAGGGGGCATGACAATTAAAATTTCAGTAGAGGACTTCCTGGTAAACATAATTATAAGTCAGTTTTTTATACAGATGTGTGAGAATAGAGAAGAAAATTTTTAAACATTATATGCATTACTACTATATTGCCATATTCCCCCCCCCCCCCCCCCCCCTCATGTTATGAATCCCTGATCCAGGGGCCATGAATTTCACAAATATGATAGAGGAGTTAGTGGACATCATAACCATGTATTCAGGTTTTTATTTTTTGCCCACATGTTTGAGAGTAGAGAAGAAGATTTTTGACACTATATTGCCATATTGCCCCCCCCCCCCCCAACCCATGTCCTGAATCTCTGACCCAGGGGCCATGAATTTCACAATTTAGATAGAGGAGTTAATGGACATAATAACCATGTATTCATTTTTTTTGCCCACATGTTTGGGTGAAGAGAAGATTTTTTAAAGATTTAATACATTCTACTACATGGCCATTTTGGCCCCACCCTAGAGCATGAACCCCTGACCCAGGAGTCATGAATTTCACAATTTTGGTAGAGGGCTTAATGGTCATCATAACCAGGCATTAAGTTTTAACAACTATAAATGAGAGTAGAGAAGAAGATTTTCTAAGATTTAATACTTTTTAACTAAATGGCCATATTGGCCCCACCCTAGAGCCTGAACCCCTGACCCAAGGGTCATGAATTTCACAATTTAGTTAGAGGGCTTCATGGACATCATAATCATGCTTTAGTTTCTAACAAATATATATGAGAGTAGAGAAGAAGATTTTCTAAGATTTAATACATTTTTACTATATGGCCATATTGGCCCCACCCTAGATCCTGAACCCCTGACCAAAGGGCCTTGGATTTCACAGTTTTGGTGGAGCGCTTCATGGACACCATAACCAGTTTTTTCCTCACATATGTGGGAGTAGAGAAGAAGATTTTTGAAAATTTGGCTTTTTCTGCATATTTGGCCCCACATGTGGCGCCCCAGGGACTGTAGAGTCATGAATTTCACAATTAAGATTCTTCCTATCATAGAGATGCCTCACACAAAAAATGGTAACAATCAGCCTTCTAGTTTTTAAGGAGGATTAAAAATGTAAAATTGAGTTTACTCAGGTGACCTAAAAAGTCTTCGGGGATTTTGCAATGTAAAAGAGATGAAATTAACCGGGTGATAACGTTAAAAAATTGTGCGAGGTATACTGAGTGACTTCCGAACCGAGGACAGATTTTAACATTCCCCAATATAAATCTCTGTAAGAAATCAGTTTTCGTTTCTGCGAATTTTTAGGAGTGAAAAACGATAATCTTGGAACATTTTCTCTTTCATCGATTTAAATTTTACTTCTCTCATTCGTATGACTGTGAACCTGTTTTTGATTTAATTTTATTAAAAGTCGTCAAAGCGTCCGGCATAAATATCTTTGAACCGACTGTTGCGAAGTTGATAAGTATAAAATAATAGTTTTTGTAGTAACCATGGTAACGCCAAATGAACTAATAAAGCTTAAGATTGTATACATCACCGTCGATATTACCATGGATAAAATAATTTCAACGGTTAGAATTTTCAGATTTTACAATATTTGTCCAAAATATTTCTTTTAAGTTTCGGGAAGGTAGGCCCCCGCGGGATTCGAAATCAAGACTTACGAATTAGAAGTTTACGCTCTAACCCGTTCAGCTACGCTGTTACGTTACACATTTGGGACAGAAAAAATAATATAATTAATTGCATTTTCTAATTTGATATGAAATACGTCACAAACTAGAGATGTCCCGTACCACCTTATGTTCTTCCAAAGATAATATTTCAATATGTCAGCCTATTCAGTCTTGATAAGCTCAGTTTGTATGCCACGTACAATTACCCTTTTATGTTTTGCTTAGTTATATTTAAGGAATAAGGAATATTCAATAATATTGAGTATTATGATGTGATAATTTCGGTTGTGGCGTGGCAACTCCAATAAAGCCAGAAGGGCGTTATGATAGATTTGACCACGCTCCGACCGAAATTATCACCTCATAATATTCAAAGAATGATTCCTTATTACTTATATTTTTATTATTTACAATTTGTACACCTTAAAACGATATTTTTTTTTAAACCATTACCGTATGTCAGGGTTTTTTCGGCGTGTATCCATTTTCCACTTTGTTCGCAACGATTTCCAAATCGCGGAAAATAAATCATTGTAAATTTGATACAAAGTTTTGTTTTTGTAATAGAGTTCTATCTTTCCTGATAAAGTAAACAGGTAAGTAGAAGTACGATGAACTATGTCCAGTTAAAGGTACAAATTGCGGGATCGGAGGTGAAGCGCCAGGTAATAGATTTGTAAGCAATGTTGTTTATTTAATAATCGATTGACAAGCTAATTAAAACGGTCGCTTTCCTTGCGTAAACCGATGTCTAATTATAACTTAGCTACTGGTAAATGTAACGGTACATAATCTATTTATGTATGACTCTTTGCGTCTCTGAAAATAATTATCAGTAATTATTTCACATTAAGGAAATCGTGTACATGGTTTCATTGTCCGAAAGAGCGACAATTTAGATACTTTTCTCCTCTTACCTCACAGGTTTAAACAATCGTAAATTATATTTTCAATGTCACTTTGAAATGGTGAAAATTTGATTCGCGAAAATTTTATATACCGTTCTAGATTCGCGGAAAAAAACATGACGCGAAAAAAACCTGATACATGTATACGGTATTATTTTTTATGTAGCACATGCAATGTATTACTACGCGGCGCAGCCAATACCGTTTTTCGCTAATGCTATAAGACACACCTATTTTGTGTCACTCATGTTTCATGAAGTTTAAAAATTTAAATGATTTTTGAAATGTAATGAACAAGTACATGTATCAAGCTTTAATAACTTGTTAATGTGTAAAAGAGCACAACAAATAGCAACAACTCGCCACAACGCTCACACGAGCAACAATAATCGAAACTGGTCATAAAGACTTTAAATATTTTAACCACTTCGTACATGTAGAGTATATTTTGTCTAAAAAGATATCCAAATAATTCTTCATAGATTCTTAAAATAAACAATGAGCTCCCTTTGCTAATATTTGTTTAATATTTTGAGAATAAGTTATTAGTTTTCGTTAAAGGAAATTGAGATGGCTGACGGCTTGTTATTGTCATTTTTTCACTGTATGCAAGCTAAGGGCTTTTTAAAATCAAAGTACTCAAAGTACTGGAAAGCGCTAAGCCAGCCTCAAAGCTACTTTTTTCAAATCATTGTTAATTGTTAATATTTTAAAATCATAATTATACAGAAAGAAAAAACAGTTTCACAAAAATGCATCATATGTATGAGATCCTGACCATACCATTTCAATCAATTTGAAGAGAGGAGTTTTTAATTTACATGTATGTTAACTGATTAGACAGCCCACGGACTTACTAATTAAGTTGGGATGAAAATTCGATTGCGCTTGTGTACATTGGAATTCTGGGAAGGAATTAGACAGTCCTCGTTTAATTTAAGAAATTCGAAGTTATGAACTGGCTGTCCTTAGGTTCCGGAGTCCGCATATGTACATTTCTCGAATTTGAGAGGATATGTGGTTTAAAATTCATAGAGCGATCTTTACAATTTTAAAAGTATAATTATAAATAACTTAAGTTGGTGTATGTGCAGTCATACATTGTAACGCTGCACGACTGTCTCCTACCTTACAGTTATAAAAGTAAAGCGTGCAAACTCAATGTACACCCGCATCATATTATTGTTCTAGACATTATATATCTTGTAGTTTTCTAGGTTGTATATTCACTTTGCTCTAAAATTAATTTTCTGCTGGTTGACTTTATTTCCTTTTTTAAATGCTAACTTTATTGATATATATAGTGTACGGCAAGTTTTTAATACACTTGCTCGGTGAGTGAAAACAAGACTAACCGTACCTTTTCACCAATTGAGACCGTAAAATTTGACTAAATGTAATTGAATTTAATATCGACAAATTGCACGAGAAAATCACGACATGAATCAAAAGATCAAAGTTACACGACAAATACTTTAAACATATCAAGTTGATAAATTTGTCGGCCTTTGAAGGTCTCAAATTTTTTCAATGTAAACTTTTAATATAGTAACAAGACAAGGGAATATCTCTGATCGCATGCTTTGATACTCCGAGATCCGCACCACTGGCCATGTTTTTTTATAATCGCACAGCGGTCACCCAACATGCATCTAATAATCATGATAATAGCAGCATGGAATGTCCCGTGGCAAAAAAATAAATAGATATTTTACCCCTGAAATTCAGAAAAAAATCTTGGTAAATTTCGTACTTCAAATCATCATCTACCAGTTGAACTGGGAAGATAAGAGGGTATCCCATTAAATGAACGATTTTGTCCTCTCTGTAACACAAAACGTATAATTGTGTATATTTATTACAAAGATATACGAGGTAGGCTGTCCTCCATGAGGTTCATTTTGTATAACTTTTCCTAACTCTATAACCCTTATATTTATATATGTTTACCTCTGACCATGTTATATGTATATTATAATGTTTTTTTGTGTTCATGTACCATATGTTTGAAATGGTTTTGAGCGAATGAATGAACTGAACTGGCATGTTTAGTTGTGTAATCGCCAATGCACCCTCAGACTTCACTGATATCGTGAAAGTTTGCCATTTGATCTGATCTTGACTAAATAAACCCACAACTCTACGTTCTTTAGCAAAACCTGGGATCTAAATAGAAACTTAAGGATACCATGATCTTGCTATTTTTAGAATTCGATTGTCGGTCAGCATGATCACCAGGTGGCGCTTATGAAAAGATCATGAGATTTGGTGCATCCCTAAAAAGCGCTAGCGCATGCGCTTAGCGCTTAAAAATCGATTTGATTTTTCTATATTTCAGCTTCTGTATGCGCACTATATTTCCTTGTCACTGTTTGGCAGCCCCTGCAACGATGTTCGTAATCCCCGCACATTAGATTCACTATTGCCCATGCAATATTATGTTTGAAACCCCTAAAACTGGTTCTGTAAGCACTTTAAATTATGTATATTCTGCTCATAGGGGGCGGTTTTTTGATGCACCGGAAGTAGAGGTCTAACGACAATGAAGCGCTCAGCTTTGCTTAGCGCTTTAAAAATCCACCATCCATCCCCTTTCTCTTGTAGCCCGATCCTAATTATGAAATTATGAAATAATGAATTGAACAAACTTAGTTTGATCAACAGCACCTTGGGATACTTTCACACAAGCTTATTTTATCTTGCCAATTGTTTTGGAGAAATAAATTTTAGAACTGTTTCTATATTCCCACGTAAACTGTTATGTAACAACCCCACCCCCCCCCCCCTCCCACAAACAAAAAAACCAACCAAAAAAAAAAAAAAAAAAAAAAAGCCCAGGGGCCACATCGCTCACCTGAGCAACAATTGCCTTAATTCTGATCAAATTAGCTCAAGTGAGCTTTTCTGATCACCTTTTGTCCATCGTCCGTCTGTCCGTCCGTCTGTAAACTTTTTACATTTTGAACTTCTTCTCTAAAACCGCTTATCCAATGTCAACCAAATTTGACACAACGCATCCTTATGGGAGGGCGAATATAAATTGCAGAAATAAAAGTCCGATCTATATTCAAAGCGGAGAAAACCTTAAAACTGTAGAAAAAGGGGGGTGCATTTTTAAAAATCTTCTTCTCAAGAACTACTGATTCCAATTCAACGTAGTTTTGCATAAATTATCCTTATGGGAAGGAAAATATAAATTGCAAAAATTAAGGTCTAATTCTGTTTCAAATCCGAGTTATTACGAAAATAATAATAAAGGAAAGGCGTGTTTCAATCAGTTTAATAGCTTCGGGTTCGGCATACGGTTAAATGGGTAGACAAGACTTGGCCTGGGCAAAACAAAAGATTGACAGTTATTAATCTGCCAATCTCATTAAAATTTCAGGATATTTGATGGACCAGTTTATTTGTATTTGCTGTAAATATTGCTGCAAAATAATGCGTATTTAGAATTAACGATTGCCGATCTGCCCCGGCTTTTATTTTGCCACGGCCCGGGTTTGCATACCCATTTTATTTTACCTCGTATTCCATACTTCTAAAACGAGGTTCTTTGTTTAAAGCAGCCATGACATTTTACGATGAAGGGTCGATCTGTCTATGATGAATTTGGTTGTTGTGCAACAGTTCGCGAATGAATGGAAATTTTTGAAACATGCAAAATATATTGGTGCCGATTTTGTGAAGTAAATTGAGGCTAAATATTTCAATGCATTGACAGTTTTCACACATGACGTTGGTGTTAGCTTGTTTTGATTTTCGTTTCGTTTTCATTATTTATGCTTTGTAACCTGGGAACTATCGTCTGTATTTCGTGATTTTTACGTATCAAATCAAACAGAGACTTCGGTAAATCAAACAGTTAACTGTTTACCTGCGCAAATTAAGCTAAATCTGATGTATCAAAAAAGTACTGAAATACAATTCATTCTATCGGTAATTCGGCATTATCTTTTGCGTAATGGTAGATAAATGCAATAGGTTTTGTTGAGATGCTCGGCATTTTCTCGAGTTTATTCAGTTTAAATAGAGTTTGATATCGCTGTTGGAAATATGTAGGTATATACAATGTACATGTTTATATATATGATTCATTTCGAAAAAATAAATTGTGTTCTTTATTTGTTATAGTGCATGTTTCTTGTGTTTAATTGTTTACAATTTCTATTTACTAACCATATTTGAGTGTTAAGCTTCGAATTATAAGCAAGATACAGATATTTGCTCACAATTCTATGTTTGTACACAGATCTTAAAAACTAAAGAAAAAAAAGTAAAAAAAATTGTCAATATTTATTAAGAAAATTTTCAAAGTCTGTTCTTCCAGAAACCAACTTTAACAACTTATTGTATTGTAAACTTAACCTTATTTCGTCATTATTACTTCTACTGTACATGTGATCCTTGACTGTGTTTGTGTACATATGTATAAACTGATTTTGAACCTCAAATACCAGTGAACTGGTCTTGAGTGAATAAAAGAATTGAATATCTTAGGCCATTCTTTTTTTCCATTTTTTAAAATACTGAATAGGAAATACCAAGTTTAAAATCTTAAGCTGAATGTAATAAACTCATGTGAACAAAATATGACTCGAACCTAGGCGAACTGTGAGCTCTGTATCTTGCTTATAATTCTACGATTGACGCTGAAATTTTGGTTGAACATTAGAAATTCTATATGAATTAGGGTATGTTAAATACTTGTAGAAACAAAATAAAAAATGATATTCTGTATATACCTACTCTCTGGGGCCCCCTCTTTATACAATAAATAATGTGAAATTTACATCAATTTTGATAGTTTTTCAGACACGGGTAAATAAAAAATAGTATTTCATGAAGGTACAATGTCAAAGATTACGTGTATGCAAAAATAAATGTAAAATTCGAATACTTTACAATATTTATATTTTGTTATTCTACCGAGGGACCATACGGCACAATATCTTTTGAACGCCCATTGTTGCTCAGGTGAGCGATGTGACCCCATGGGCCTCTTGTTTGGTAAATACCAAGCCCCTTTTGTTGTTGTACCTGTAATAAGACTTTTCTCTATTCCTATATCCCCTTCCCCCCATTTCGTGGCCCCACTTTTCTCTAGGGAATCATGGTTTCATCAAACTGAAATCTGCATAACCTGTGCCTCACACTAAATACTGAGTTTTGGACCCAAAACTTTCCCAAAATATCTTTAAAGATTTTCTCTATAGATTCCTATATAAAAATTCAAACCGCCATCACGGCCCAGCCCTACCACTAGGGACTGTGATTTTGAAAACTTGAATTTACATTACCCGAGGATGCCTCTACACAATTTTAACCCTTTTTGGCCAAATAGTCCTTAAAAAGAAGATTTTTAAAGATTTTCTCTATATATTCCTGTATAAAAATTTATCCCCACCCTACCCCTGGGGACCATGAACTTGCATCTACACTATCTGAAGATGCTTCCACTCAAATTTGAGCATTCCTGGCCTAATAGTTTTTGAGAAGAAGATTTTTAAAGATTTTCTCTATATATTCCTATGTAAAACATGATCCTATTGTGGCCCCGCCTTACCCCCGGGGACCATGATTTGAACAAACCTGAATCTACACTATCTGAGGATGTTTCCATTTTAATTTGAGCTTCCCTGGCCTAATAGTTTTTGAGAAGAAGACTTTTAAAGATTGTCTCTATATATTCCTATGTAAAACTTAATCCCCCATTTGTGGCCCCACCCTACCCCCGGGGACCATGATTTGAACAAACTTTAATCTACACTACCTGAGGATGCCTCCACATAGTTTTAAGCTTTTCAGGTCGAATAGTTTTTGAAAAGAAGATTTTTGAAAAATACCAACAAATTTTCAATAATTCTCAATTATCTCCCCTTTTAAGAGGGCGTGGCCCTTCATTTGAACAAACTTGAATCCCCTTTACCTAGTGGTGCTTTGTGCCAAATTTGGTTGAAATCTGCCCAGTGGTTCTTGAGAAGAAGATGACAATGTGAAAAGTTTACAACGACGACGACGCCGACAACGACGACAGACAACGGACAAATTGTGATCAGAAAAGCTCACTTGAGCCTTTGGCTCAGGTGGGCTAAAAAAAACAAATCAAAACCAAACCAATTAAAAAACTGTGCATACAGCAAATCCCCAAAGAGACCAAGATATGAACCAACTTGATTGTACTCTACCTGATGTTGATTATTCAAGTACCAGCTTTTCCGGTGTCTTTAAGAATTTAAAGACTGCTATTAATGACCACATCCCCATTGTACCCCGAATTTGTAGCTTCAGTATCCAAGGAAGCTTCTACAAAGTTTCAACCTAAATAAGGGATGGCCCTTCATTTAACCTTGTGGTTCCTACTACCCAATAATGAATGGTGCCAAGTTTGGTCGAAATATGGCCAGTGATTTTGGAAAAGATCATAACAATGTTAAGAGTTTACAAACACGGCATCAAAAACAGCAGAAAAGGGGGAAATTTTGATCAGAAAAAATGGTATTCAATATATAAATTTATACTTTTTAACCTTTCAATTTTTGTGTAAGTTTTGTTGGAACTCTTCTTTACTCTTACGCACATTTTACAAAGTTAAAATGTATTAAGTAAACGTACTTGTCTTCATGTGTGTTAGATGATCCGTTTGATGATAGAGTTGTAGGAACAATAGTTATGTCCAGATTTCTCATAGTCTTTGAAATGTATGCGACTGTTGTTGATTTCTTTGTCAATTCATAGCACTCTGGGTCTGGAATAGTAAAACAATTAGTACTTAAACGTAGAGGAGACTCTTTGATTCGTTCGCAGATAATTTTGTCGATAAACAAGTCGACATTAAGGTGGTAGTTTCGAACGAAACACCCGGAACGAAACACCCGGTTAAAATTTTGAAATAAAGGGAGAACCTGGGGTTTGGCTGGTTATTTGAGGGGTATAAATTTCTAAAATATTTATTGCATTCATTTTGTGGATAGAGGAGCTCATGTCAATTTCATTGATATATGACACTTTCATACTGGTAGCACTTTTCATGAGATATTGAATGAAAATGCGAAACTGTGACCAAAATTTTCACTTTCGGTTTTGTGCTTGAAAAGTAGAGAGGGTTCAGAACACAAAATGTCACTCGAAAAGAGAGTGATTGACCCCCCCATCAATTGGTGATTATTTGCATGGGTAATACATTAAGCTACCAATCCTATGGTAGTTTATGGCAGTTGCTCGGGACTGGTGCTGGACCCGTGAAAATGTGAAAAAAAGGACAATTTTTCAGAAAATGTTGAGGCCGTCTCTGCCTATTCTATATAGTGCTATATGTAAGTTGTACTTGTTTTATTCTGAATTGTCTAAAAAAAATTCAAGAGTCCGGACCATGTGTCCCCTGCATGCAAACCAATTTTAGCAAATTCAAAGATCCACTGAAAAATTAAATCACATATCTGAGCACTATCTGCCTCACATTTCCTCGACAAAAAAAACTGTCCCCTGCCCCTTAATATTATCTTGAGAACTTAACAGGGGCTGACAAATTCGATTACCCGACTACCGGGGCAAGTGATTTCTCCGATCGGGTTAGTAAAAAATCGGTAGTGAGTTGCCCGTGGGCAAGTGACTTTTTAAACTTTCGCATGTGTACTGAAAATGAAAGTACCGTATTTTGCCAAACATAACACGCACTTTTTTTCTAGAAAATTCATTACTATCTAAGGATGATTAGATTATACACTACTATAGGATTTTGACATGTTTCTTTTCCAGGTGCAGCACGGTCTATCATAATGAAATAAAATTCTCACTACTGTTATTTAGTACTACTGTTCTTGTGTTTGTTTATCGTAATGTTTAAAACTAATATAATCTTTGTTAGAGCGTTTAATTGCAAAAACTGTTTTGATCATAATCTAATCATAAATACTTATAAAATGGCGTGTCCATTTAAGCCGCCATAACTGATGTTAAAAATAGATACACGTGTCTGTTATCACTCGCTAATCGTAATCGTAGCCTAGATAAGAACTTTTTGAAAATTAAAATAGTAGGCCTTATGTGATTTGATATTATAATTAGTCTAAATTAAACAGTATATTTATTTTTGTAAGATTAAATGAAAATTTTAATCTTACATAACCGATTTGAGAAGCAATCATCAATATATATCTACTCCTTAACAAAAAAGATTTTTCTCGACAAAGTTTCTGGCACTATATTTTTGTCGTGGAAGCTAACTAAATAACATGTTTATAGGCTGTTCCTTGCATGTTTTATATCTCTGACTAAAAGCGCAAATAATGGCTTTACAGCAGCAATACACAATATTTCATACAAATTGACATCAGTATGAAAATGTCGTCGGTACTACATGTATGACACACCAAGCGGTGCAGACAAATTATCATACCGAGCTAACGAGCGGTATTCAATTTGTCTTCACCGCTTGGTGTGTCACATGACCGACGACATCCAAAAATATGCATTAAATGCTTGAATATTAATTCTTATTAATTAGACAAGTAGAGTGTATTAACAGAAACAAAACTTACAATTGTAGGCCTTATCTGACCGATAATATTTCGGGCAGGGTTTCTCTTTAAATGCGGAACAGTTTGTCCTGAAGTTCTGCAGAATCAAATTCCCGCCAAAACTGTAGCTTGTGCAATGACCTATGAAAACAAAGAAAATAATTAACTTAAACATATAAAAATATAACCCTGTGGGAGATGCATATCTAAAAAACACATTACTGAAGAAATAGAAAGTTTACTGAAATGTGACGTGGGTAGGTCATGTGCTCATATGATGCCAGAGGACCTGTCAGAAGATTTGATTAAATACGAATCAAGTTTAATGTTAACTAATAATTCTGAAAATGAAGAGAGATCACGTTAATTGTTTGAATTAAAAAGAAATCGCTATATAAATAAGAACGTTGACAAATATACCTTTACTCGGGAGTTTTTGCGAATAATTGACCAGGAAAGGTCAAGTTTTCAACGGTAATCTGGCACAAGATCTAATGAACTGTTCGGTATAATGATATTCACAACCATTAATCTTTGTTAAAGGGGAATTTCAGAGAATTAACCAACTCTCAAAATCACTAAAAAAAATGCATATCATAATTTTATGCATACATTTTTGTTTACCTTTTTATTAAATTTCTGATTCGCTGGAGGTGGGGCAGGGATGCAATTATCAACAAAACCTTACAATGCAATGAAAATAACACTTTACCAAATACAATATTCTGTGCATATGCACAAACTTCCAGTGTTTGATTGACATATTGGTTAATGACACAATGGTAAACAAGTCTCTCCGGTTCAGCACATTGGCTGGCAAACGCTGTACAATTCTTAGTTGCTGCTCTCTCTTTCCATTTTTCCTCACTGTCTGGACAGCCGTCAACAACCTGTGTTGTTGCCCGTGTTACTCCGCATGAAGTACTGAGAGCTACCGTTCTCTGAAAAGTTTTTTAAAAAGTAAATTAAAATCTAATTTTCTCTCTATCTGCAAATATTTGTTCATTCGTAAAATTAACACGCTCTTGTACCTAGTCTCAATATTCCTTATCGTTTAATAATATTTAACACAGTAAAATAATTGATCAACATCTACATGGACTTTTCAAACATTTTGAAAAATATTTAGAAACTAAGTATTGGCTGAGAAGGAACCGAGTGTAGGTTGAGAATTATGTAGTAGATTTTAATTACAAGTGAGCTATATTCTGTGTCCTAGGTGAACAAGTGCCAAGGACCCTGCAAGTTCCGGTTCATTTATTTGCTCAAACCACATTACATATGGTATGTAAGGTACATTAAATAAACATACATTTGAGAACGAAAATGAGGTCAGCCAGAGGAAGTACAATTAAAAAAACTTGATATTCCATATTTACCGCGTTAATTAGGTTTAAAATATGGAATGTAAATATCTTATATTCAGATCAAGATTCTCTCCTGTCAAGGTTAGTAACAATAGCGGACATATTCAAGTTGTGATGTTGACAATACTTATTAATAAGTAATAAACGTTAAATAAATTACAATTATACTTGTTATATCAAGTAATATGCAATAATATGTAATATTATAAAATGAATTCTTTTATTCCATTCCCCATTTCGATATGCAGCCGAACAATAACCTATATGAAACAGTTCATCTATATCTCAATTCAAAACCCATAGTGAATTCCACAAAATACGCATCCACTTTTGTCGGAGCATGTAATATATGACACCGAAAATAAGGGATTTTAATTGAATTGAATTGAAGTTACCACCCCCGCCCCCTCGCCACGGATTACGATTTTCCTTCATGATTTTGAGAATCTCTCCCCCCCCCCTGTTTTTAAATTGCCTGTCAAGATTTTTTGAATGAAGATAAAACGTGCTTGAGTATCCTTTACTATTTCCTTAATATTTCTTAATTAAAAAAAATAAATTAAAATTTAATTGTTTTATCTTCCGCTTTCAAGCTTACATGCTTACTTGAATAATACACGCATGTGCATTCCTAAAATAACATGAAACTATCTCATTTCAAGTAATGAATATGCACTAGATTAAAGAAAAAGACTGAGATTTCTTTTTAGATAATAAACGTTTCGTTTATGAGTTTTTGATCAGCAGCGAAAATCAAAATTCATTTTTTAAAAGATAGCCTCATCGATCCTCGCATGCTTCCATTGAATAATTTTGTTTAATCAGGTAAGCTTTTCGGAAAGCTATTACTTAATATATTATAATATATTTGAATATATTTAATTGGGTAAAAATAAATTCGAAATTGTATTTCACGACTAAACCGAATAAGCACTTGCGCTATTTTATCCAACATCTTCTTTCCTGGTATTTTATTTATGCAAGACAACATATTTTGTCTTAGATTTCTCAAACGTTTCACTAAATTCCATGCAGCAGTTGGAGAGGACTTGCGCTTACATTCTGTAAATTACTATTTTTATTATAGTCTAGTCCTAATTTCTAAACATAGGTAATCACAGATTACAAAGCTCACCGAGACGAGGCATCAACTTTATGAGGCATCACCTTTAAAACCACCTTTATCATATGATATGAAAATCATAGTTAATGATCTTGGATATTCATGGATACTGTTTTGACACAATATCGTATATCATATGTAAAAAAATTGTATGATAATCCTATGTTCATTTCATACATTATTATAAGATACAATGTTTATCAATACAATAATATAAAATATGATATTGCATCCAATGATACTTACAATATATATCATTTAATACAATATAATACTGTAATAAATATTGATGCAATATGATTTTGTAACATATAATATGACATTGTATCGTGTTATACATTATTGTATTTAATCACATAATACAATATCATAATATCTAATATAAATACAATATAGCATTATTTGATACTATATCATATCACATAATACATCACAATATTGTAACATATGATATTATATTGTATAATATAGTATAATTTTGTATTGTATGATATTGTATCATATTTGATACACAATATTGTATCATATGATACAATATAATTTGATAAAACATTGTTTCATATCATATGATACAATATCATCTGATACAGTACAATATTATATAATACAATATCATTTTATACAATATCATATCATATGATAAAATATCATATTATACAATATCATATTATATGATATCTTATAATATCATATAATACAATTTCATGTATTATATAACAATATATTATATAAACCAATATCATATTATACAATATTGTATCATACGATATGCTATAATTATAATATACAATATCGTATCATATGATACAATATCATATATTGCAATATAATATGAAACAATATCATTCGATAAAATAATATATTATACAATATCATATTCTACAATATTGTATAATAATATACAATACTATACATAACAATATCATAATACAATATCATATAATAATGTACAAAAAAATTGATACAATATCATATCATATCATATAACTTTTTACAATATAATATAGCATTAAATCATGATTTTTTGAAGTATACACTCTCATAACTGCCGCTGTGTGTGCATACAAATTGAGTAACGCGCGTTAGCGCGTTATGAAAATTTGTATGCACACACTGCGGCAGTTATGAGAGTGTATACTTCAAAAAATCATGATTTAATGCTTATATTTACATTTTTTCAACTTCTTGCCTTGTCTGCAAATGTGATTCATGCCTTAAAATTCCTATCTTATTCTAAGGGTAAGATAATATTAATGGAAGAGCCACAGTAACAGCCACAAGCGTGAACTTTGATTTTCGCTTGTGACGTTGCAGTTTGCAGCGTTCAGCATTTGTGACGTCATAATAAAACTCGTCAATTTGACCTTTGACTACTTGTTGCATTTAGAGGCATTTGAAGATCACAGAATTTAATGGAAAAACACAGTAGAATGTAAATATTGTATGATATTACATTGTATCATATAAAACAATAGTGTATCATATCATAGAATACTATATCATAGGAATCATGTTAAATCATTTAACAACAAACACATCTATCAAGCAGGTTTGAGTGAGGTAGGAGAATTTTTAGCATCCTTGATAATGGAGATCAGGCTCTGCATCTGAAGCTACCTCTGCAATTCATTTATATTATAGTTAAATCAATTATGCAAGCTATTATCTATAAAACATGTAACCTGTTCCAAAAAACTAAACCTCATCCAGCATCCGAAACCTATGGCTCAGATTCAGCATTCAAGCCTGTCAGATGCATCAGTATCATGAGATGCATCATCCCTGCAAGTTTGGTGATGTAAGGACCAGTAATAACTAAGATATAATCATCAGAGGGCACCTGCTCCAAAAACTTTAACCAGCTCTTAAAACCTTAACCTCATCCAGCATCCGAAACCTATGGCTCAGATTCAGCATTCATGCCTGTCAGGTGCATCAGTATCGTAAGACGCACCATCCTTGCAAGTTTGGTGAAGTTAGGACCAGAAATAACTAAGATATATTTTTTAGCATCCTTGATAATGGAGATCAGGCTCTGCATCTGAAGCTACCTCTGCCATTCATTTATATTATAGTTAGATCATATATGCAAGTTTGAAAAAGTGCTATTACCTACATATATTAAACATGTGACCTGTTCCAAAAAAACTAAACCTCATCCAGCATCCGAAACCTATGGCTCAGATTCAGCATTCAAGCCTGTCAGGTGCATCAGTATCATAAGACACACCATCCATGTAAGTTTGGTAAAGTTAGGACCAGTAATAACTAAGATATGATCATCAGAGGGCACCTGCTCTAAAAACTTTAACCAGCTCTTAAAACCTTAACCTCATCCAGCATCCGAAACCTATGGCTCAGATTCAGCATTCAAGCCTGTCAGGTGCATCAGTATCATAAGACGCACCATCTATGCAAGTTTGGTGAAGTTGGGACCAGTAGTAACTTAGAAATGGCTATCAAAGGGCACCTGCAACAAAAACTTTAACCTGCTCGAAAAACCTAACTTCATCTAGCATCCGAAACCTTCGGCTCAGATTCAGCATTCAAGCCTGTCAGGTGCAAAAGTATCATAAGACACACCATCCATGCAAGTTTGGTGAAGTAAGGACCAGTAGTAAGTAAGATATAATCATCAGAGGGCACCTGCTCCAAAAACTTTAACCAGCTCTAAAAACCTTAACCTCATCCAGCATCCGAAACCTATGGCTCAGATTCAGCATTCAAGCCTGTCAGGTGCATCAGTATCATAAGACACACCATCTATGCAAGTTTGGTGAAGTTTGGACCAGTAGTAACTTAGAAATGGCTATCAAAGGGCACCTGCAACAAAAACTTTAACCTGCTCCAAACACCTTAACCTCCTCCAGCATCTGAAATTCATGGCCCAGATTCAGCATCCAAGTCTCTCAAGTCCATTAGTAGGTCCAGATGCATCATTCATGCAAGTTTGGTGAAGATAGGACAAGTAATAAGTTAGATACAGGACCTGCAACAAAAACTTTAACCAGGTCCGGACGCCGACGCCGACGCCGACGCCGAGGGTATAGCATAAGCTCCCCCCGACTTCGTCTCGGTGAGCTAAAAAGAGCTCTAGAAATACGTTTTAACGGCAAATAATTATTATTTGGTCCAGCATAGTTTTTTATCGTAATTAAAGTATGCTGAGTCTGAAAAAATATGCTGGCCTTCATGAAAATGGCGTTAAGTAGCTCAAAATGGCGATTCAAAATGGCGGACAGCCAATCTTCAAATTTTTCTCTTTAAGTCTCTTCAAATGGAAAAAATAATGACAAACGCTAATGAATTGATCCAAAATAGTTTTTCATCATATCCAATGTGTGCTGAGTCTTAAAAATTATGCTGGCTTTCCACAAATGTGGTTAATTAGGTCAAAGTGGCGATTTAAAATGGCGGATAACAAAAAATTTTTGTAATTCGTCTTATATTTCTGAAATGGACAAAAAGCGTGAGACAAACAATGAATATTCAGTCCAGCTAAGTTTTTAATCATAACTTAGGTGTGGATAGTTAGGAATAATATGCCATTTTCAAGAAAATGTCGTAAATTTTGTGGAAAAAAATGGCGATTCATAACGGTGGACATACAGATTTTATATTTTTTCCCTTTAGTTTCTTAAATGGTGAAAAAGCGAAAAACAAACAGATAAAAGAACCTCTTGCAAAATTATTAACACGTGTTTGGCCAAATGTGCTGAGGAAAGTACAGAAATGTGTGTCCATATTCAAAGGAAAAGTTGAGGCTTTTTTATGCTAGACCATGCCAGTGTTAATTTGCAACATATCCTCACAACTAAGTTTGCTGATGGATGTATGAACCTCTTCCGATAAACATCCCTGACAATGTTGTTGAATATAAAATGTTCCCCTTTTATAGTGCCAATATTAGCACTTGGTTCATTACATTCACTGATATGGTGTGACACAACTTCTTATTTCTACAGCATATCGAGAAAATTGACATAATAAGTGAACAGAGACAAGTATGAAAAGGGGAATTAACTGACCAGAAAATCAAAAAGTTCGAGAAGTGCTTTAGTTATATGGATTAACCAAGACACATTGCCATCTGATACGGTTTAATTTGCTTTCTTCCTAAAATCAAAGCCCGGGAATATGTCCCAACTTGGGGTTTGCCTTACGTTGCAATTGCTTATGAAACAAACACACACCAAGGTAATGATAGGGAGACAGGCATATATAAGCATGCCCATATTAACTTGCCCAGCCGAGATTGGATAAAAAAAATTAAGTGATGGTTGTTTGCTGGAACTAATGACCTTAAGATCTTATACCTAAAGCTTTCTTAGATTTGATAGCTTGCAACTGCCCCACAGATTGCAGAACCTTTATGTGCCTACTTCCGGGGAAAAGACATTTGCAAATGTCAAATCACAATCTTATCATAAAAAAAAAATGTATAAATAACATAATTATATACAGTAGCTTAATAATGGAAAACATATTTTTTTTTTCCAAATGAAAAGCTGGTGGAGTTTTTTCTATTAATACAAGTGTTCAAATTTGATTGTCAGTTACATCATTAGTATTGAAATTATGATATTCAAACATTTTCCCCATTTAAGAGGCCTTTAGTAGTCCATATAGAGATTAATGAAATTTGGCTACTAGTATACACCACTTTGAATTGCCATTTTGACAAAATTAACGTCACTTTTCATGAAGACCAACACATTTCATCAAACTTGGCACAACCTAATTATGAGAAATATGTTTGCTAGACCAATTTGTGATTTTGTATTGTTATTTTTTTCCATTAAAGAGACTGTGAGACGAAAATTAATGAAATCTGGCTGTCCACCATTTTTAACTATTTATCGTGATCAACATATTTTGTTGGAATCAGCACACCTTAGTTATGATAAAATGCTATGCTGAACAAATTTATATTCGTTTGTTACCTCAATTTTTAAGACTTACATGTAAGAGAATTATAGAATTTGTCTGGCGACCATTTTGACCGCTATTTTGACACAATTAGCGCCGTTTTTGTCATAGCAAGCATATTTTTCAGACTAAGCACGCCTTAATTATTATGCAAAAATAACTTTGCTGGACTGAATTATTATTGTTTTTATGCGTTTTCCCTAGTTTAAATTTTTTAGGAAAAAATTTTAAAATCTGGGTATCTGCCATTTTGAATCGCCATGTTGACCTAATTAACGCTTTTTGGGGAAGGCCGACAATTTTTTTCAAACTTAGCACACTTTAGATATGATAACATACTAAGCTGGATCATTTCATTATTGTTTGTTAATAATGAAAATACTTTAAGAAAAAAATATAACATTTGGTTGTCCGCCATTTTGAATCGCCATTTTGAGCTACTTAACGCCATTTTCATGATGGCCAGCATATTTTTTTGGAATCAGCACACTTTCATTATGTTTAAAAACCATGCTGGACCAAATAATAATTATTTGCCGTTAAAAGTTTTTTTTCGACCAAATCGGACTAGACAACTGTTCATATGTTAGTATTCAAAAGGAACGTAGGTCAAAGTTCTTTCTACAATATAACCTTCCTGAGTAGCGTTGTGAAACGAGTCCAAGGTATTTAGAGATGCAAATATTACTGTGTCTGATTTATTTCTCGGAGATCCTGTGCTGTATTGCTACCCTGCCCCCCCCCCCACCCCCACCCCCCTTTTTCAAAAAAGGGGAAGAAAACCCCATCACTAAAGCTATTGAATTTTATATTTTGGTATGTAACAGAATGCGATGGAAGAGAATTGAAGTACAAGAATATAATCAACGGGCGAGACTGCCAATCCAAATGTTCAATGTATTTCTTACTTTAAATGCTTATTTCAAATCTCTCTCTCTCTCTCTCTCTCTCTCTCTCTCTCTCTCTCTCTCTCTCTCTCTCTCTCTCAATTCGGCATCATTCAATTAATCATGATCATGCAAGTTGCTACATTAAATCCAATATCAGATAACTCAAAATTCTTAATAACCACCAACTAACTCTGCAACGCCGGCAAATAAGGTTTTCTTGACATAGGTATAATAAAATACTTATTTATTTACTTCATAGACAATAGAATGGTTATTGGTTGAGTTCATTTTATGAAGTTAATGCAGTTTTGACCACGATGGATATGATAGAATAAAACAAGTTGAGATCAAACTAGGAAAAAAATAAACCATAGTACCGCTTCATCCGTGGTTCGAACCCCTTTACTCTTATGAAATAGGTCTCTGCGGAACCACAAAGTCAAGCAGTTTGTTGAACAGCAGATGAGATCGTAATATAAACATTTATTGCCACTAAAATGCTAAATAATATTTTCTTTATAAAAGACAAATTTATGGTACAAATAAAAAAAATCTGCATAATTTAGAGTTTAATACCAAACATTGCTGAGGATCGGAGATCGTGTGTGTATGTGTGTGTGGGCTGCGGGGGGGGGGGGGGGGGGGGTAAACGCCTCTCTTGGTTCTTTTCCCGGGGATATAAAGTTGATTTTGCTGGTTATATATCAATTAAATCTTGAGAAAAGGAGTTCGGACGAGAAATTTTCTAACAAAAGCATACGAGAAAAACACAGGCACATGACATTGTTTATTTTGCTCGTAATTTTAAACAAAATAAACTGAAAAATAACGTTAGGTGCCTGTAGTGAAAATCGATTTCAGAGGCGCCGGTCTATTCCTCGTACCCTTCGATTATAATATAACTGTTTTCTGAAGAGACCCTTCGTTCCCTTGCCGAGTTGCGGTATAATGTTTGAGTGATTTACACTTATTCGAGAATTTATAATCCAAGAGGGGGAAGGATTAGACCTCATTACCTATCCTCTTACCAATTATGTAGCTGTCAGTGCAATATATTCAATCAAGAGAAATGAAAGCAAATTTCACATTAATACATGAGCTAACTCGTTGGGGGTTATTCTGGAGTTGATAAACATTGTGTGACTTTATTTTTTTTATAATTGCTGAATAGTTTATTGACACCCCCCCCCCCCCCATTCCCATCAGCAAACCTCCTTCAGATTATTTCTATGAAGTCAGCTGTGTTACAATATAAATATGGTCAAAAATATGTTTCAATTGTCATTATTCCTTTCCCAATTTCTTATCTAAAATCCCAATTAAAACTGATTGTATGTTAAGTCCATACACACGCTTAAGATTAAATACCTTTGCAATTTAAAAAAAATAGTTAAGTTCTTAAAAATAGCATTCTTTTCAAGAGTAAAAACAGTTTGATTTATTTCCAAAACACACTGCTTGAATAAAATTCACCAAACCAGCTGAATTTATTTTTTTTTAACAATTTGATTTTGTGTCCCATTTTAGTGCATGTGTTTCAATAATGAGGATGATTGCAAAATTTCTCCAAAAAGCAAAACCCATAGTTACTCTAGTACTAAATAAATAGACATGTACCATAATATCAATGGCTTGTAATCAGCAAGGTAAGCTTGCATTTCTAAAGCTAAGTCGAGACTAGGGCCGTAACAATGGAATAAATAAACACACCGAGGAAAATCTGAAATGTTGACACCTCTTTTATCACTAGCATCTGATTATTCCATAGAAATATTTTGTAAAATACATTAGAGTTATCTTTCTTTGCTCTTTGTATTAAATGGAAGTTCAACATTTAAAGAACAAACAACCTATATCCTTTACCTATCAATGGCTATAAACCTTGAAGTATATCATTATCTTATTTGATCGATATGTTCATAAATGTTTCGGGCACCTGTATACTTATGTAAAAGACAATTCTTGTCTGAACATGACAACTTACTGCTAGGGCATTTAAACATATTGACTTGCAATTTGCTGTCTTCATAGTGTTTTTGAAAATAATACTGTTTCATATCTTTTGAAGTAGAAAATAAACCGAAGGGAAAGCGTTTAAATCAAGCTTCAATCAGTTTCAAATAAGTCAAACTGTATTTTTTTTAAAAAATAGACATTAATTATAAAATTTATTCAGGAAATGATTTCTTAAAACCTTTTGATCTCTGAGATTTAAGCTTTGAGATTTTGAAACAAATAAATTTTGTCCACATTTCCATAACTCATAAAGAGTTATTGGCATGTAATCTTTAGGGGGTAAAATCTAGATATATAAATAATCATCATTTAAACAACCCTGAGCCAAACAAATAAGTTTATCTTATCATCAGTCTCATAAGTACAGTATAATGGTACATGTACCTGTATATTGCAGAATATGTGTGACTGTAATATTCTAAAATTTTATAATTAGAATTCAAACGTTTTGTAATCAAACAAGCGTTGGTCTCATAAATCTTAAATCAGATCCAAGTATGATGACTCAATCATTTTCTAAACAAATATATAAAATAATGTTTAGGTTGTGAATAATCCTTTCAACAGTTTGTGCTGTACAAGTATGTGTGTCTTATCTAAAATCAGGGCCGCTGTAATGAGAGGGTTTATTTGAGTAGGTATACATTCAAGAAAGAAGATTTACCCATTTTATTGATTGATCAAGCTAAGAATTAAAAACTGTCAAGACATGCCCAAATGCTGTATGCTACTGAGCTCAATTCTGGGTTTTAAACTATCTTTAATAATTTTTATGTGGTTCAATAGTCTGACTCAATACATATATCAACGTAGGTAAAGGCTTGAAAGAAATTTAAATCTTTACCATTGTCTAGTTACAAAATGCCACAACCATTAGGCCTAAAAAAAAAGTTGTGTGTTTAGGGTAACCCGACCTAACCTACTAAAATGCCCCGATCCTACCATTTTTTAGACGTCTGTTTTTATCAGATTGTGAATTTAATGTTATTTCAATATGACACAAACAAACATTCTTAGAATTCATGCAGAAAAAAATATGAAATAAAAAAAAAAACCTACCTGCCTAACCTAATTTTTTGATCAGTGTTACCCTATACACACAATTTTTTTTATAGGCCCTTAAGTATATTTAAGAGCAATCTAGCAATTCTTAACATAAACAAGATGTCAAGGACTGATATTATAAGTTATTGAATCAATTTTAAAGCGCTTTGTGCAATCAAACATTCAATATTTATTATGTACATAAACGTAAGTAAAGATTTCGCAGATATTTAAATCTTTAGCATGTTTAGATAGAGAAGGCCCACAAAAAGTGTGTACGGTAGCGCATTGCCATCAGAAACATGTTGTTACGTGTACAACAAATTATGCAAGTTATCGGCAACTTAAATTGTTGTATTAATGCCGTTTTATCAAAAGCCTAGACTTTGGGCAGTCCGTATCAAGCTCCATTTCATGAAGGCGGAGTTTACTCATTGTTAGCTGTCCTTTCATTGGCTAACAGACATGAATGCATTGAACAACTCAGAATCAGAAAGAAGTTTCTCAATGTTTGACAGCTTGTTCTAATGTCAGCAAACCTCTTTACTATTGTATAAACATTGGTAGATAACAAGATATATTGTTGTTTATCTTATTTTGTTTGCTTTGCAGTTTCTATGGAAGGAGGTGGGGTTTTATATATATATATATATATATATATATATATATATATATATATATATATATATATATATATATATATTATATATATATATAAAAACCTTGACATGTATCTGCAATGAATATTTCACTTAAAAATTTGTATTAGGAACAATGTCAAACAGTCACCTTCCCTATTCCATGGAGGACAATGCACATCACAGCAAGGAGTCTAAGAAGTGAACAGTTGCAAGGATGCACCATAATAGCTGCTACTGTTTTAACAATGTTTGAAGATTTCCTTGGTATTTCCCTAAAAATAAAAACAAAAATGCATGTATTATTCCCCTCTGTTTTACAATTTCAATTTGCAATTTAATTACAGATATATTTATACAAATAACCCGAAGCACACCTTTTCTTTCCTTAAAATCGGAAAAAAATTAATGCAGGGTATCTGGATTACTAGGGTTTCGGTTTCGTTTTCATTTTAAAACCACGTCTGCGTCTGCGTCATTCGACGCACCTCGGCCGATTCCGGTATCCCAATCGCAACTTCTCGGGCCTTTCCGGCAAGCTCGGAAAAACCCGAGCTTGCCGGAAAGGCCCGAGAAGTTGCGATTGTCCGGTATCCTACATCAGTACGAATATGCCGAGGTGTGCCGAATGCGTCTGATTAGGTAATGTCTGTCTGATATATGGGTCATTCTCAAAAAAGGTGGTATTGGGTTGTTCAAGGGCACTAGAAAGTATAATCCTTGATTTTTGCCAAGTTTCACTTTTGTGCTACCTTTGGATATATATTAGCATACATATTGGCACATAAACAGTTAATTCTAACAAAATCTTAAAAATTTAGAAAGTTTATAAGTTGATTTTTTCACATTATTTGACTGTTCCCACTCAGAGTTTGCGACTTTAAATAGGTTTTGTAAGGTAGTAAGACCATTTTTTATTAAAATAATAGGGTCAAGAGATAAAAGGTAAGTAAAATACCTCTCTCAAACAAAAAGACGAAGAAAATATATGAACAATAATTTTCAGCGAGATCAAGTTTGTCTGTACATGTTTTTATGTCCATGGTGTAACGAAACAAAATATTGGTGTGTAAGAGTTGCTATTCTTAGTAATTTGAAAGATAATTGATGCCTCCTTATTCCCATCGTATAGCTATAAACAATGATAGAAGACAAAATAGCTGAAGATGAAATTTACTCAATTTTTTTAATGATAAGTAAGTAGAAATAAATGTGTAACTTTTTATATTGTCTTTGGGCTAAGAGGAAATACTTACGAAAAAGAAATATTTCGACACTCTGGAAAACAGACAAACTATTGCTATGTGTTGTTGTAGCAGATAATATGCTCTTTTACTCTGAGGGAGCAGTAATTATTTAGCAGAGACAAGTTAATTCATAAATATGTCCTTTGTGTAACAGTCCTTGGTGTAACAAGAACAAAAAGTTACACCATAGACTATCACTGTTATCCCAGAGACTATAATTTACATACTTTATTTTTTTGGGAAAGATATGATGAAATTATTCAATAAATATATCACAATGTATCACATTTGTTAGTTTATGCTTACATATAATGTTGAAGCATCTGTTTGCTGTAGATCTAGATTATTTCTCAATCATGCAATATTTTGTTACTCCAAAGACACATACAATTAACACCAAGGACATATGACCTAAAATATTCATTTTAAAAAAATTCAGCATTGTCAAATCAAATCAAATTTATCAATTCAAGTATAATTAATATTGAATTTTATATTAGACTTACAGCTTAAGCCAAATTTTCCCTAAAAAATATTATTTGACTTGAAACAAAATGTGTTACCAAGGACTTTTAATGTTACACAAAAGAGTATTTCAATTCCCATGCATGTATTTCTGATAGAAAAATTAATAAAACAAGTATTGTATAAATACATTTTATGACAGATTATGCAATGTAGTATAATAAAATACTAAAATTATTCATCAACTAGATAAAATGGTGTCCATGGTGTAACATGTTGTGTCTTTTGTATAACAAACTTAAATTTTACGCCTGAACTTGTAGAGAATAACAGTAACATGTATAATATATCCGCTGAAAAGTGCATTTGGTAATTTTGAATTCATTTAAAATACATTCAAGCTTTCAAAACAAATTGAAATATTAAAACTTTGATTCTTATAACAGACAATGTCCATGGTGTAGCATAAGTGTCCTTGGTGAAACATACTGGAACTAAATTGTGTAAATAATTTGACTTTAGGGGCACTATTATGCACATTGATAATGATTACTGTTAAATATATGCATTCATAAGTTATAGCTATGAAAACATTCAGTTGTCTCTATTTTGAAATCTGATATTTTTGTGTTTAAATAAAGGTTGTCCTTGGTATAACATTTGGACTAACAATAATTGTCCTTAGTGTAACATCCCTTATTTTGTTTTTATTTTCAAAGATTGTTCAAGAAATATTGAGGTTTTTTCACTTAAGATTATTTTTCATGTCACTTACAAGTGTCTCCCAAAAAAAAAATCAGACATTAAATGGAGAAGAAGTTTTCAGTGTGCAATACAATGTCATGAGATAGATGCATATTTCTCATTCACAAACCAAATATGAAAAATTAAGGAAAATACATTATCAAATTCTTGTTTTATGATTAAGTTCAAGAAAAACTTCAAAAAATTTAACTTTAACACCAAACCAAATGCATGAACAATAAGATTTAATGAAATTTATGAATATTTCTTATGCGTTACACCAAAGACTGTTTCCTTTTCATGTGGTTGTAAATATCATATTTTTATAGATTTTCATTTGATGTACTGTTGGCATATTTTAGCAAACAAACATCATGATATGCCTGATACAAACTATGATAAATTCAATCTGGTTGTAAGTACTTTGTTTTTAAACAAGTGGTACTTGAAAAAATCCACCTTTTTTGAGAATGACCCATATACACATTACAACGGAACCTCTCGGGCCTTTCACGCACAACGAATCAATGTATTACATACTAGGCGTCCATGACAACACCCTTTTAAACATTTGATCTGTTGAGATGCGAGTTTACACTTCATTAAAGTAATTGATACATGATGTATAGACTAAAATATGAAACTAAAGCGTCATATACAAGGCTGTCTAGCCGATATTATTTTTTATTTTAAAATGGGAAGCTTTGTATACAATTTTAACACGCAGTACTGTTGTTTTTTTTTTTTTCGAGTTTGCTGGAGAGGCCCGAGAAGTTGCGATTTGGTACTCTAAAAAACAATGCGACGATGCGCACTGGACTATATATAGACTCCACACGTTTCCGACGACTACCGAAACTTCATGCGTTCTACATAGTTTGTAACATATTGAGACCGACTTCAGCTTTAATTTAGAATAAATGCATTTTTCTCGTAGAAAGAAGCTTTATTAATTCTGATGATGAGCTTCTTATTATTATTGTCGATTTAAGATATGTTACATTGCATATGGAGTATATTTAGATATATATGATTATAAAATTTGATTTGAAATCAACAATTTAATACTTCATGATGTGATGATTTTCGTATTTTCACATTTTCTAAGGTTGAATATAAATCAATGTAACGCTAACACTTTGTCAGATAATTAAAAGGTTATAATGAAATTGTTTAATATACCTATTATTGAATATGATTGCATGTACGATATTAAATGAAGTTAAAAAAAAATACAGATAAGATAATTTATTTCCAATTGTGGGCCCATAGGGCATACAAATTTACAAATTTTATTAGAGAGAAAATCCTAAATGAAATATTACACATTCAAAATAGCCCATACACATACGTGAACATGAACATGCAGCAGTTGGGTAAATGTACACCGGTATGGCATTAACATAAATTAACAATACACAATAACAATGTACACAGTCAGAAAAATATATAATACAAATGTGAAGGTGATATCATGATATGTGTATACGTATTCCACTAGTGCATTTAGATTTCAAAGAATTTTGTCTTTGTTGAAAGCACAAATTAATCAGAAGTTCACTTTTTAATTATTGTTCTGTCTTCATTGGAAGACTGTTTAACCGGATAAATATTTTTGTTTCTTTGACCAGTAATATGTTTTACGGTGCTACCGTTCTGGCGAGCGCAGCAAGAATTACACATGCATGTACCCTTGCATCATTGTCAACCTAGTGTTATTTAGGTATCAACGAATGTCAAAGAATGTTTGAGAGAGTATTGCTGTACAATAAGTATGCAAAAGGTACTAATTTTAATGGTTATGATACATACAGCGCAACCCCCTTCCCAGAGAGAGAGAGAGAGAGAGAGAGAGAGAGAGAGAGAGAGAGAGAGAGAGAGAGAGAGAGAGAGAGCGGTCCCTGTTTGTAGGTTGTGTAATTTCCCACTTTCAAATTTAATGGTTTGACTATAAGCAATATCTACATAAATTTTTTAACTGTTTATTTTTTCATTTTATTTCTTTTTATTTAATTCAAAATGTCCTATTGTTTATTTCAGTTCTACTCATATACTTATCTGCCTACTGTACATGCATGCACAATTAGCTTAAAAATGGATTGATATGACAGTAAAGTATGGCTCTTGCTAGTATATATAATATCTATATAATCTCTATATAAAAATCAAAGTACTGAAGAACTGACGGGAGTTGATTTTTTAGATGTTTGTTTATCTTAAAATCAATTATATGTTATTTTGTGTGACAAGTACATGTAGTTTCTAATTTGTATTTGAATTACGCACATTTTTATAATATGAATTTTTAGACTTTTTCGACAAGAATGTCGAGAAACCCCCATATGAATCATGTTAAATACTATTTAGAGTAAAATTAATTCAATCAAACTATGTATCAGTAATACAAAATATTTCTCGAAAATTGTATGGATCCAAGCAATATTGAACTCTAGTCTCGTTCTACCAAACGCTCGGCTGACACCGTAAATCTCCGACAAGCATTTACAGAGACAGCCGAGCGTCGAGTTGAACGAGACTATATTGAACTCTGGCGTAGGAAAACATACGACTACAAAAAAAATTTTAATTGTTCGTACCATTTAAAATCTGACTATTGTCAAGTTATTTATAAATACGTTTCCTTGAAAAACAATGCTTTAGCATACATGTGCATTACATCGAATTCATCAATCATTTTCAAGAACTAAGTCTTGTCAGCAGCGATTTGTGCTGAGGTCCAAACACTATTTCACTTTCGGTTTGTCTGAGTAACTGCATAGGAGAGTTGATTAAAACCAACTCCCAAAATTTAAAAAACAAATCATATGTCAATGAGGCAGGTATCGCAGTTTATACTGAAATATCTAGTACACTCATTACAGATGTTTGATCCCCCTCTAAATTTATCGCGGGAAATATAGCGCGAGGGCACTGTGACGTCATCCATGAGTCTCGCCAAAGCATATGCGGTACTCAAAACGTGTCTTCAAACTTTAAATCACCGTAAATTACGAGTTAAAATTTTTGGCATAGCACCACGGGTGAAAACATTAGAGAGCATTATGGGACGTAGACAAAAAAAATTGTTTGATGAACTACAGGTAGGTTTAGCTCGTTCTTTTTCCTGCACACACTGGTTCTTAGAGCTCGCTTCACTCGCTATTATATTTTAGTCTATAAAAATGCTATATAGTATTGTTGGTATTTTCAAACGATCGATAGTGTTGAAACTGCTATGAGTAAAATTCAAAGTTCGTAATAATCATATATTACTTGACTTAAGAAGATGTGAAACTAGACTATATGATGAAAATTAATGTTATGATAAGTTTTGAAAAGGGGTCATTTTTTTTTTTAGAAAAAAAAAATCATAACGATGATATTAACATTCAGAAGTCGGCATGTGTTTGACGTGAGCATTAAAGACTGGTGAAAAATTCTCTGCACATTGATATTGTTGCGCTATTGCATAATTACATGTAAATAATTATATAAGCGTGGGCTACAACTATTTTTATTTAAACCAGTATACTCAATCCCAGCATGTTACTCATTTTTCTTCATCGCTATACTCTGTCCCGAGTTTTTGCTTCCACCACTTTTTGCTTGATATTTCAATAATAGTAAATATTTCACACAGAGACTTTCTCTGTTTGTGAATATGATTAAGTTGGGGAATAGCTTGGTAGGATGCCACTCGGCTTTCTACTGGTTGCTAATGGAAAAGAGAAACAATTCCGTAAAATTAAAACAAGTTCTTTATTCTTTAAACATCGGATGGAAAGTGAATTAAAACAAAAACATATTTCGAAACACCCTGTAGTAAAACACAGCAATGCGAGAAAGCGAGATCGTTTTTACGCTTATAATCTAAGGATCGATAATTCCGCATAAGTATGAAAATGCATAACGCTTATGAAATGTAAGAAAACTAGAAAACAAAATATAAACTGTTGTCTTTAAATAATTAAAGAGGAAATAACTTACAAAAATTACTTAGCTGACGAATTTCTACCGATTGTTAAATTCACCTTCTCGCACTGAAGAGTTCACTACAGGTTTACAATAATTACGCGGCGAATTCAAACTTTATAAAAACAGCATTTAACAGCATAGAAATTCAATAATAAAAATCACACATTTAAACGAAATGAAGCAAAATTATGTATCATGGCATAATAAACAATGACGCGAAATATCTTTTATAGAAATGAAAACTAAAATTCTGGAATGACAAATTCATAGTTCCGCCGAATAATAAGAAATATATAGTTAATCAATGTTCTTAAGTATTTTAAACAAAACAAACTAAAATTTTTCAAAATTAGCAACAGAAAAAATATAATAAAATAATATAATGAAAACCTTAAATACTAAAAATAGATAACATTTCATTCAAGCTTACCTAATAGAAAAGAGAAACAATTCCGTAAAATTAAAACAAGTTCTTTATTCTTTAAACATCGGATGGAAAGTGAATTAAGTAAATTCACCAACCATCCGGCTTAATTTGGAATTGCTCTCATTGACCAATCAGGATACTTGATTTAAATGCTAGCGGGCTAATTTCGCAGAATTTCTTCGATGAGCTGACACTGATTACTAAAGGCCAAAATGGTGATAAAGTCAATTAGATGAATTTCGATGTACGTATGTTAACAAAGAGAAGATTAAGTAAAGCCGAAACGAGTAAATAAGTTTTCTGACGTAATGAAAATAGAATAATCTTCGCGAGTCGCTAAAGTGTCGCTCTGATAACATAAAGAATTTATCTTCAAAGGTTTGCCTGACGAGGAATTTGTCTGTTTATTTAACAAATTAACTTATTGTCCGACAATCTGTCGTAACTAAATAATTTCCAGAAAAATGTCAAATTGTTTAGATGCCATGGTTATACAATTAAAAGTAAAACGTTACCAATAAATTTTCTCGATTAAGAAATAAAGAAAAACTCTTAACAGTGAGAAAAAATACAAAGCATTTAAAATAAGTAAAATTTAAATGATTTTGAAATAAAAATTGTAACTCTAAAATGCTAAAAATAGAAAAATTAACTTGTGCTGAGTTAACACTCAGAAATTATAACCTGTTACATTAAAGTTTTAAAATTCAGAGAATTTAAAACTATCTATAACAATTTCCCAAATTGTTATAGATAGTTTTAAATTCTCTGAATTTTAAAACTTTAATGTAACAAATACCTTTGTGCTCAAACTACGTTCATCCACTAATATAAAAAATGTCCAGATTATCTGTTTTGAAACGCCCCCTCTACCGCTTCAGGTTTCAATACACATCCCAAAATTGAAAGTCTACGGAGAATTTGCATTGTATCAGCCATTAATAAGCCCGGATGATAACGTTAAAAAATTGCGCGAGGTATCCCGAGTTTATTCCGAATGGAGAAAAGATGTAAACATTCCCCATTATAAATCTCTGTAAGGAATCTGTTTTCGCTCCTGTTAATTTTTCTGAGTGGAAAGGGATAATTGTTCAATGAAGATATCTTGGATATATTCCCTTTAAAATAACGATTTCAATTGTATTTCTTTCACAGGTATGTGTAATTTTATTAAAAATCATCAAAAAGCGATGGAGGCAATAACTTGGGACAGACTATAAACTATTATGTTTTTGACAGACACGTAGCATCGTTTCTGAAAGTGTGTGTGTGTGGGGGGGGGGGGGGGGGGGGACTCATCCCAAAAATCTTGACAAGCAAAAAAAAAAAAAGGATTAGGCCTATGACTTTCCCGAAATCTTCAAAATCCTAATCCGTGGGGGGAGGGGGGGGGGGGGGGTTGGCGTAGTATATAACTTCAATTTCAATCCTAATTTCCTTATTTTCAAATTAATTTTTTACATGCTCCCAAAAAAGCGGGTGGGGGGGGGGGAACTCCATGATAATTCAATTTTTTACATGTAAATTTTAAAAAATTAGTTGCTGCAAGAAAAAGCCCCCCCCCCCCCTGATGCTACGTGCCTGTTTGATACTGTTCAGATCCGCCACCTTAATCAATATACACTACATCTACATGTGTCAGCTAAACCAGTATAGAACCTACTAACTCGGTCAACTCTTTAACAGCATGATGGACATGTGCAATTCAGTTAACCAAATGTTAACTGAGCTATGCCATATAGTCATTTTTTTTTCAGGTACCATGACAGAGCCTCATCTTCTGAACGGGACCGTCTTCTTAAAAAAATAAAATTATAAAATTTTGACTTTTCGAGGTTGTCCACCCTGGGGCTTGTTTTTAATTTGCTATGCGTAAAATTTCCCCAGTATCATTTGTATCTTACGTTTGCACACAATTATTGAAATTCTAATTCTTATAATAAGTAATTTGTTTAAGTTATTTGTATAATAAGTGAAATGCATGTGTAATGTTCGAATTAATGTTAAGACACACAAGATGTATTACCAATGGTCCTAGACCCATTGGTAAGCAAGAAAGCCGTTATGAACATCAAAGTTGTGTTTGGGAAAAAATCGAAAGTCTATGTTCTCAAGCAAGTAGTTCCCAATGAAAATGTTTACACCCAGCGCATATGCATATACATGTAACTATACATATTTATGCGGTCGCCAAATATTATTTTTTTTTTTTTGCCGCCAGTAAATTATTTGGCGGTCACCATTATATACAGGTATGCATGGCGGCCTTTTGAAATATTTATTGAATGTCAAGTAGCCAGATACATGCAATTTGTTGGCACCATATGAATTATAAATCTTTTATGGCATTAACTAGCCTCCGTAAAAACCTGTATGTATATTGATGTACTTCTTTTTTAAAGATAAGTTTGTGTTAAGAAAATTGATATTGTGATATGCTGCCGTTAACGCATCATTATGTCGTGATGACAGTCAATTATATGGTTCTCAAATATTGAAATAGCATGTAGAGTCAGGACCCCTTATAGTAATATTGGATTGCGCATTTCATTGCTTTTGGAAGCTGTTCAGGTCGCTGTACTAACGGTCGGTTTTGGAGAAGGCTGCAATGCTGCATGAATTGCACTATACCTGAATCATACCCGTAGCATCGTCTTTGAAAAAAAAAAGGGGGGGGGGGGCACATATCCGAACTTTTGACAAGCAAAGCAGTTTTAACAAAAGGGGTCCATTGTAAAATTTAGTGGTAGTTTTAGAATGTTACTGCTTTGGTTATTTTTTCCTGATTATAACACACTTAGTAGGCGAGAGGGGGCTAATCTACAATGAAAAAAAATAATGCACTGTAAAATTCATTCCAGTTCTCAGCGAGAGAGATAAAATATAGAGGGAGAAAAAGAGGTTAAAAGATTTACATTCATTATAGATTTCTTAAGATAACACAATTTACAATGTGTCTTTATATTTATACAAATGCACGAAAAGGTGAACAGACACTTATGCAGTGTATCTCGGGGTGAAAAAATGGAGTCTAGATCCATTCCTACGATAAATTTAATATAGACTGTTTTAGATTTATTCATAAGTTTCATTTGTTTTCCTCTGCTTGATAGAGCGGCACTACTAATGACCGTCCACAAGGTACCAATAGCGCGGTACAGTTTCATTTCCCAAATTACATGTTTATTTATTTTCGCACGAGTGTATGTATTGATGAAATGGTTGCTATTGGAAAAGTCGAGATGAATCATTCGTTTGGAAAGTTTGACCTTGGCTTTGGCCTATTGCCGGTATAGAACTCAGTGCATGCATGATGTGTATCATTTTAATGTGCAAAGAACCCGCTTGTACAAAGCGTAGTGTATTAGAACCATCAGTGATACAAATCGTGTGGACTGAATAAAAAATATGCATATATCCACTATAATAAAGAGCCTGTTGGTCGGTTTAGGTATATTTATGTAGATGCATGTGTGAAGTCCCATCGATTACTGCAACTGCGTTTGGTAAATCATCCACTGCGCGGATCCACATTTTCTGGAAGGGGGTGTTAAATTTGCAAAAGTTCTGAGGCATGTTTTTAGTCATTTTTACCATGTAAATATGCACACACGCTCCTAAATACCCATGTTACATTCCAATTCAATCAGTTACTGAACGTTTAATAACATGTAAGTGTTGTTAAAATATTTAAGAACAAGACACCCATGGGCCACATCGCTCACCTGAGGAACCTTAATGGAGTCCTAATACAAGCTATCTGGACAATGTATTTTATTACATGTAGATCCCGTATAAATAAAATTCCATTTTCCTCCTGGATGTTTTTTTTATATCATTAGTCCCTTTCCTAACACGATTATTTTATCGTAACATAACATTTTGAGCTTTAAATTTCTCAAAAAGATCCTAAACAATTGTTCATGTGTAGGATATAAACCTACATCAAATCCTGAACTTGTGAGGCCCAAGAATCGTCCAGGGACGAAAGTCTTAACAATTTTAAAGAATCACCTGGCTGATTAGTTTCTGAGAGGAAGATTTTCAAAGATTTACGCTATATATTCCTATGTAGAAATTCTACCCCCTTCGTGGCCCCACCCTACCCTGGGGGGGGGTCATGATTTTCAGAACTTTGAATATACACTACCCGAGTTTGCATCCACATAAGTTTTCGCTTTCAAAGCTGATTGGTTTTTGAGAAGAAGATTTTTAAAGATTTACTCTTTATATTCCTATGTAAAAATTCGACCCCCCTTCATTTTGACCCATCTATGCCCCAGGGGTCATCATTTCCACGCCTTTGAATTTAATTACATTACATTACCTGAGTATGCTCCGACACAAGTTTCAGTGTTCCTGGCCAAATGGCTCTTGAAAAGAAGAATTTTTAAAAACTATCAACACTATCCAATAACTCTTAATTAACTCCCCTTAACAACAGGCGTGGTCTTTATAATTTTCACAACTTTGAATTTCCTTAGTCTAAGGGTGCTTTGTGCCAAGTGTGGTTGAAATTGGCCCAGTAGTTCATGAGAAGTTGTCGAAAATATAAATAGTTTACGGACAGACAGACGGGTGCAAGACAACATGTGGTCAGAAAAGCCCACTTGCGCTTTCAGCTCAGGTGAACTAAAACTTATCTAAGGCTATCTCTAGCAAAGATTCAAATGATTTTCCCGTAGCGCCCAAAAGAATTCATATGGATAGAGAGATGTAACACATCCCCCCTAAAAATGGGTGCCCAGGATCATTGAGTCGATCGGAGGTTTTAAAATAATAGCAAATATCGCCAAATATTTATCATGGATTATATTTTCATGCTCGTCGATCTCATGTGAAAACCAGTTTGAATCGGTTTTACAAAACAGCTGTTCTTGCTGTTACTTATTCACTCCCTCCGTGATCTGCACTTTATGTCGATTTATTTAAGTAAACAATTGATTTCTTCAGTAAGGGAATGTAACTATAAGCATTAAATGATTTATTTTTGACGTCGTCGTGTCAATAACTGCCGTCAGGTGAACAGACAAATTATCATAACGCGCTAACGCGCGTTATTCAATTTGTCTGCCCACCTTACGGCAATTATTGACACGACGACGTCAAAAATAAATCATTCAATGCATAATAAAAAGATATGACTGGCGTCATGAGAAAAGGGCCCTTATCTTTCAACGTCACAATTATCAGAAAACGACGTCAAAGTTTGTGAACTTTTAACGTCAAAATCGCGCTAAAAAAATCCGGAAGTTTTATTATCGGCTGCATTTGTTTACATTTGCATTGAACTGCTGCGTTGTTTGAGCCAGTAATATTGTTGGTGTGCATATGGCAGTATCCAGGAAGAGAACGATTAAGGTATCTCACTCCTCATGTTTTGATTTCATTGCGCAGATGATCATTATCTTTAAAATGAATATGATTTTATTTATTTAATCATCACAGATAGATTATTATTTCATAATTACACAACATTCATAAAGAAAATCCATTTGAATTCAAGAAACAAACAAGTTTTTTGGGGAACTATTTTTTCGTGCGGAAGGTTTTTTAGACGAAAATGACAGAAACAAGCAATTTTATGAATTTTCAATATACTTTTCTTTTTATTATACTTTAATCATTATTCACTTTTTTAACATTTGATAGGTTTGTAACATATTTTATATGTTATGTGTGACATGTACAAAATCAAATCTTGAGAATGTGATAGCCGTTTAGCATAAAATCATGCATATATATAGAACATGTCTGAATTTTTTTAAGCCAAATTTTGCGAGAATTTTACCTTTGAAGCCCTATATCTAAAATTTGACATCACTGACCCCCATGTTATATTATGTCAAAATGATACTGAATACATATTTAGGCAAACTGGATTAATCTTATAAAATTCTTGATATTCAAAAAGTTTTTATTTCAAATCCAATTGTAACTATTAAAGAAATTGTCTATTTTAAGTGCAAAAAGGTCACACAAAAATTTATGCAGCTTTGTACAAATTTTTTTCGTAATCCCTCTATTCAGTGTGACCATTGTGCATAATTAAAAACAATATTTGAAGAATTAAGTTTGCTTAATCAAAAATACTGACAACAAATCTTAATCAGGGTGAAATTGCATTTTAGGTGCAAAAAGGTCAAATTAAATGGGCCATAACTCAGAGGGATGGATACTGAACCCGCATTATCTTTGTATTTTTGAAGTTTGTTTTGTCTACAGATTTCAATGATATACTTCTCAAGAAAATCTTGATACAACAACATTGAGGAGTGGGATACCTTAAATGGATTTTCAGGTAAAAATTGCAAAATCCTGTTGTACAATTGTGTTATGCATTCAATGTTGATTATATGAAATAATATTCCAGAAAAGAAATTTTGAAGAATCGGATGCACTTATAATAGGTGATTTATACTGTCTTGTAAAAATTCTTACTTAAATTACTGAATTAGAAGTCTTGATTAGTACAATATTACAAAGCAGAAGTAAATCTTTTCTCGCAGATTTAAATTGTAGCCAAATTAACCCCCTGCTTTCAAAACAGATCGATTGACACAACCGTATACATGTAAACATTTACTCGGAACTCTACATACACTATAGGTTACCTTGTTACATTCCATTCGAAAGATATGAAGTCCAATCCACACTTTGCAAAAGTTGTTCCCCTTTGCGGGGTCAACCCAAAGGTCAAAAGGGAAAAACACAACTTTTCCCTTCTTTATGCAACCAAATATTTGGGGGCCCTGTGAAGAAATCTCTCTGAATTTAATTTATTCCTTCGATGTGTGGGTTGCCCCAACTTGGGGCAATCCAAATTCACAGCGGAAACGGATTTCTAATGTCAAATGACGAAGTTACAACCCTCTAAACTACAAAGGCTACTGTGAGAAATATATGGGTTTTTCCCCAAAGATGGTGGCCAAGGGACATAACTTTTGTAAAGTGTGGATTGGTCTATTTTGAGGAAAAGTTATATGCGCTGTGTAAATTTGAACACGAGATCATGATTATAAAAACAATGTACTAATATAACCCCAATGTGAAATTAACAAGAAATTCCAGAATGTATGCCTATTTATAGACATTGTTTACATTTTGCCATAGCAGGTAGAAGGTGGTCTCGTAGAGCTTGCATTTTCGTACCGGTTGTATCGCCTTAAAAATTCAAATTTATATTTACTGTTTGAGTTGAGTAGGACGAGTTAATCGAATTTTTTTTAAATATATAAATCTGTTAATTAATGGTCTGACAATCAGTAAGTTTTTGAACGTAAATACACGTTATCAATCGTTCAATCGGTAAAAAAAAATTACAGGGAAATTGTTTCAATGTGAATCATCATGTAATTATTTTCTGCAGAAATTTATAATTATAAACAAGTTTAATACGATAAATAAAAAATGTATACATTTCTAGGATCTTGATGAAGTGATTCGGGAATTCTTCCCGCAACAAGAACAAAACTCTAATCCTGATAATAGAGCAGGCGATGAAGAAACAATTTTCCCCGAATTGATAGAATCTGATGAAGAGTTCATTATCAGACTTGCGTCAAATTTTTCACAAGATCATGAAGACGAGTTACAAGGATGTGCCGAGGTTAGTGGAGATTCTGATTTGAATCGTGTTAGAGATAAAATTTCAAGTGGTTGTTCTTGTCATTTTAATTGTTTTGACAAAATTCACTATGAAGAAATTAAAGATCATATACTTACTATGCAAGCACTTACTAGAGACGAAAAAAACATGTACATTATGGGAAAGCTAAAATGTAGAAATACTGGTATAGACAACAGTGACAAAAAACGCCAGCGATACATGTATAGTTTTGATGATAGAGAGGTCTGTAAAGTAGCTTTCCTTATCATACATGATCTTGGTGAAAAGCAGCTAAAACATTTGTTGAAACATCTGAAAATGAATGGACCGGTTCCTAGGAACCATGGCAACAAAGGAAGAAAGCCGAAGCATGCATGCCCTTTCATTTCTTGACATCAAAAGGGTGGTGAGTTTCATCATACGTTATAGTGAGGAATACGGGTTTCCCCTTCCAGCAGTGCCCCATGGAAATGCATCTGACGAAAATCCAGTCCTTCTGCCAGCATCCTCAACTAAAATTGATATCCATACTACATATCAATCTGTTTGTGAGGAGAGCAATGAAAGATATTACATTAAAAAAAAATGAATTAAAATTTAGTTTGCGTGAGTGGCGTTTATGTTCCAATAAACACCAGAACAACATATGAATTTAAATGTTTTACTATCAAAGGTATGTAGAACTTTCAGCGTTTAAGAGCATATGGCTCCAATGTATTCCTCACATCAAAATTGCTTCTCCACGAACTGATGTTTGTCCAAAATGCAAATCTCTGAGATGTGGTGTGATAGGCGCTGTCTCAGAGGAGGAAAAACTAACTGCACTGGATGATTATAAAAGTCATGTAGAAATTTCCCAAGGTATATTAATATTTGAATAGACACTCGTATCCTTACACTTGCATTTATGTCCTTATCACCTTTTATCTGAAGATGTCTACAAATATATTGTAAACTATAAATGTATCAAAATAAATGTTGGTTCAAAAAATGTACATACTGATTTAACATTGTATAAAGATAAATCAAAACGACGAATAAGTGCATAGCGCGTGAAAAATATAAATGTATACATTCATACTAATTTTAATTTTTGAATGTTGTGAACCTTTTTAGCTGAACACGCAGAGTACCGTAAATGCGTTCACCTCGCCGGAGAGGAGCAGGCAGTGTATGGGCATCGTCCATTTGGCAGTCTACCATGCTCAAACGGTCTGTCTCATGTCCATTACACGTTTGACTTTGCCCAACAGTTGACCCTTCCACACCATTCCAGACAGGAAGGACCATTGTACTTCACGTCGCCAAGAAAAGTTCAGTTGTTCGGGGTATGCATAGAAGGGTCAGCAGAGCAATACAACTATTTGATAGATGAAAACAACACAATCGGCACTGATGGTTCTCAGTCCCACGGCCCAAACACTGTCATTTCTATGCTGCATCATGCATTTCAGCATTATGGTTTTGGCGAGATGGCATGTAATATTCACTGCGATAACTGTGCAGGTTCAAATATTATAAAATACATTAAAAAATTCTTAAAATGACAAAATCTTAAATTTACACAATCCCATTGGTCCTTCACATACGAATTCAATATATTTTCAGGACAGAATAAAAATCGCTATGTAATGGCGAACTTTTGCTGGCGGGTAATGGTCGGGTTACATCGTGAAGTGACGGTTAGATTTCAAATTCCTGGTCACACCAAATGTCTATTTGATGCTGGATTCGCTCATATTAAAAAACTCTACAGACGGTAATATCGGTATTGCGTTTGCTGAAGACCCGGCCACACTGTTCCAAAGCCGCGGAAAAGATAAATAGCGCAAGAACTATGGAACGATCATATGCGTTTTATCACCTATATGTCTGCTAACATTGATGAACGCGATAGTTGGCAACATTTATCTCAAACGATCACTTATAGTCCACGCATATTTCAAGCATTGTGCGCGTAAGAACTACAATATTTACGCAAAAACAATTAACGTAACATAGAGCGCATTGCATCGGAAACTCTTACACAAATCCGAGCACTCAAAGCCTGGAATCGTTCATAACGTATATCGGCGATTATATTATATTAGAGCTATCAATTTCAACCTTTTGAATTTTCTCTCTCTCTCTCTCTCTCTCTCTCTCTCTCTCTCTCTCTCTCTCTCTCTCTCTCTCTCTCTCTCTCTCTCTCTCTCTCTCTCTCTCCATAATTGCGACTTTTTCTGTAAAACTATGCTCAATGGGAAAAGCATACGTTATAAGAGGGAAGATTTGCCTGATGATATTCAATCATACTTTCATTCCCAAGTCCAATCGTTCGGATAGGTGAAGCGTCCGGATATCTGAAACGTGTCTATTGTTGTCATGAATGATAATGTATTTGTTTATTATAATAATGACCCCCGTTGATCATACTGTTTTGTTTGCCTTTAATTTTGTATTAAACAGCGAGCTCTACCGACAAGGCGTGTCTGAATAGAAAATTCGGACTAGTTGCACATTGATTCAACGTTTTTTTTTTGGCGTCAGTAACTCAGACCAATCGCAATTTCTCGGGCCTTTCCAACAGGTTCGAAGAAAAAAAAAACCTCGAATGTATCAACAATACCGGATGTTAGAATTTTCGCTTCCCATTAAAATAAGTATCGGCTAGACAACCTTATAAATCGCTTCTGTGTTATAATTTAGGGTATATCATTTACTTTAATAATGTTTAGCTTACATTTCAACAGATCGTATAATGTGTTGTATTTATATCAAGTTTAATTTTTAAAAAAAAATGGAGGGGGGGGGGGGGGTTGTCATGGCCGCCTAGGTAAGTTTCCGAGCCTGCCGGAAATGCCTGAGAAGTTGCAATTGGTACTCAGACCAGTAATGCCCTGTTTTTATCAGACAAGCAGTTCCCTCTAAATATGGTTTCCAATTTCACGCTCTCACAAGAACAAGCAAGATAAAATAATAAAATAAAGACTTTGCACATGCATTGTAAAATATACTGCTGACACAAAGTACATGGATATGTACATTCCATTACATAAGATTAACGGAGTTATCGCCCTTTATTCTCTGTGTACTTTGAAAAACAATCGAGTGACGTCCCAATTTTTTTTTTGCGTGGACCGAGGTTAAACCGGATGCTATGGGAAAAATTCAGTCTAGGCATGAGTTAGCCTGGTTCCTGTGGGTAATGGGTAGCTCAGGGAACCAGACTAGCATACCTTTATCTGAATCGGGATCGGGATTCCATGCCATATGCACATATAAGTTCAAAGGCGCTGTAATTGTAAAATTGTCAGTTAGCAGTACAGAAACTGCATAGTTGACAAGGTAGTGGTAAGCGTAATGTGTGCGCACTTAGTAGAATTCGCCGAATGCCTGATACTATGCATGCAATCTTCGTTTATATCGATCATTATTATTTTAGAAGTTTGAACCCTTTAAATTCTGAGATAAAAAGTCAGGGCTATACTTATACGTAATCCAACGTACACATTTAGTGGGTAAAACCAGGGGGCTAGAGTCGGTGGAATTTCTGATAATCTTATCAAATTATGAAGGTAACGACCATTACAGGAAAACTAAAATATAGCTCGCATGAATCACCAAAGAAAGCATTTTATTGTTTAATTATACCTATCATAACCATGTACATAAATAAATATAAATATTAAGGTAAAATATTTTTGAACATTCTATAATGAGTATATTAAAAAAGGCTTGTTCTATGTATTAAGCTTTAAGTAAATAAAAAAAACAACTTTCAGCTATGTAAACTCATACAGTTGTACATCCAAATTTGTCTTGAAAGATGACAAAGCTTTTAACTTTAATATTGGGTTATATCAAAAAATCATTTTTCATAATTCTTATGATCAAGTGACGTTCGTCCGTTTTTATAAAGACAAGAAGACATAAACGATTATATAATGCCATGTGCTTTCGGCCGTTTTCATTTGACATAGATCCCTATAACTTAATATTGACCTACAATGAGGTTCATACCTTTATAATTTCATCTGCGTTTTACCATGCCATATAAATATATATATATCGCATTGTAAAAAAATAACTAAGTTATTTTAGTTAGATTAGTATGGTCTGTTAAACATATGTCTAATGATAAGGATTATTAATAAATTGCATCATTTTTGGTTTATATGCTGTACTCATAAATGAAACAATATTTATTGAAATAGACGCTGTTTTGATAATAAATTTGAGTGTTTCCTTTATTGTAATAATATAATTTAATATTGATTGTTTCGTGTGTGTCAGTGGGAATCTAATATGTGGAGAGAAGGAAGCAAAAACAAAGCACAACAGCTATATATACAATAGTATCATTTCCTTCATCAATGTGTCTGTTCTAACATACAGCTGTATAACATCAGACAGCTGTTCAGTGGATGTCAATTATATAACCTGTATAAAACTTCCTTTTTTAATTATGAATACACACAGAAACGGAAGAAAATCGTTTTGTTTCTTATTTTTCCGAAATGTTGGTTCACATTATCCCAATATTTTATGTCTCAAGCATCTATATACTATAATATTAAAATAAAAGACTCCAATTTCTGGGCTTTAATACCGAGAAATCGGAAGAGTGCTCTCTTTTGTTTTATATGTTTTAAACGTCATTGGTACTTGAAGATTACCGATTTGTTTTCATTTTTTTTCTAAATCAAGCTTCGCTAATTAAAAATCAATAAAAATTCATTTAAAAAATCCGGAAATCATCTGAGTTTTTTGGATTTTACAATCTTGCGCATGCGCATAACATTCACGCTAAATCACTGAAGGCTCTTTAGTTTATGTTTCCACAATATCACATTTGCATGGATAAACTAAAAAACGATATTACAAATACGTGAAAATTTTCATTGAAAATTTGTCATATTACATTCTGTTCATCAAAGGAAATAAGGAGGATAACTCTAACTCAGTGCATTTAATATGAAAATTCGCGAGAGTTCCGAATTTCAACATGGTGTGTAAATTTGAAGCCAGTAAAAACGTTGGTAAAAGTGTTTAATTCTTTATTAATATGAATTAATTTTTAGATGAAAGGTATATACAGCCTCAAAATGGTTTGTTAATAATATAACTGTTATTGTCAATGCTACTTCATCAATTTTCTCCAAAATCGTTTTGGAGCGTTTCTGCAATGTTTTGCTACATTACGGCTATATGGGAGCAGAGACATAAAAAAACAGAGATTGGCAACTCCTCCATTAGCGTGTTTTGTTGTTGAAAAATGATACGGACCAACCTAACTTTGAGATTAAATATTGGCCAGCTATAGAGGATCGGCGAAATCTCGGATGGCAGGTGGCAAACTGCCTCCTAAAACTCCTCTTTTAATATTGTTTATATGACATAAACTAATGAAAAAATAATATTTTAATAAATGCAGGCTTTTAAATGTATGGTGTGATCATGAATCATACCATTATAACTCCAGTTGGATTAAGACAACTCTTAACCAAAGGTTAAGAGATCATTTTTTTTTTTAAATGGCATTACGATATTCAGGAATCAACTAAGGGTATTATATATAGAATTTTTAACAAATTTTGAATGTGAACGCTACTTACTCTTGTTATCCAGTAAATTAAGAAAAATATTAGTTAAGTTTAGAACTACAAATCATCATCTTCCTGTTGAAATAGGAAGGTGGGGTACTGTTGAAAGAAGTAAACGTTATTGTAATTTGTGTAATTGTAACAAAATTGGTGATGAATTTCATGTTATATTAGAATGCAAGGCATTAAGTAAATTACGAAGTCAGTTTTTAGATACATATTTCTGTTCTTCTCCTAACACTAAAAAGTTCTATAAAATCATGTCTTCAGTTGATTACATTACATTAAGAAAATTTGTGTTTCTTTATTTCAAAAATTAATCATACTGTTCGTTCACCCCATTTACTTTTTGACCTTTACAACTATGTTGTATATATGTAAATATGTTTGGTCTTCTTATGTACCTCTTGTACCATTATATGGTGTTGAGTGAAAATAAACTGAATTGAATGTGTTGGTCATAGGTTTTAGCTGTTTATATTTCGATATAATTGTTAATTATAAAGATATACTGATTTAAACTGGGAACACTTTACAACAGGGACCAAGGGAAGATTTTGCAAGATTTCGATCAGCTGCCAATCTTTGTTATATTAATATCTCTGATGGGAGGCATTTTAACTGTGGTGAAATTTAAAAAAAGACCCTGTTTTACAAAAATTCATGTTCTGCAAATCAAGGATCATGTGTATTCATAAAAAAGAAAAGTTAATGCTTTGACTACCCGAACTTACTAAAAGTAACCATTTGATAGGATAGCAATTAATCTTTTCATTGATATCTTTTGGCTTGTATTACGCACACTTCAAATTATGAATTGAAATTCTGTGTAATATTTTCTCGTGTTGAAGTCAAATTAAATGTAAGTGTGTCACCTTGAACTGTACACTTGTTTTGGCTGAGTGTAATTTTGTTTTGTATCGGACTAGAATGTTGTCCTCTCTATACAATAATTAGAAAAAAAACACGTAACTTGCTTGATGTCATCCGTCATTCCACTTTCTAATGCAGCTTAACCCAAGAAGTAGCGATTCGTCGAAATGAAATCGTTACATCATACCTAAGTTAATCAAAGTCCTGAAGTACTGAAAGCCGGGCACTTTTGATGTGTCTATGTATATCATGTAGTAAAGACTGAAAATCTCTCTCTCTCTCTCTCTCTCTCTCTCTCTCTCTCTCTCTCTCTCTCTCATGCTTTAAATATAGGCAAAGCGTCAGAAAGCGACCAAATTTTGTAAGCGGTTATAAATAAAAATATGTCTGTCTAGTAGAAAACGTTAACAGTTGCTGCCTTGAATTTTGCAACAAACGATATATTCGATCCCAAATTCTTCAATTCGCAGCAAACTACATATGTAATTTATAGAAATTCATGGGCATTTTATTTGTTCTAAATGCATAGTCTTGTTTTTAAAAAACGTTATTAATGAGAAAAGTAAAAGAGATGGACAATTCTCTCGAAATCAGAAAAAATGAAACAAAATGCCAACAAGTTTGACAAAACGTGACTCTATGTGTAACTATTTGGTATAGCGGAAACTTTTACTTAGATGCTGTTTGGTTTTTGTTTACTTTTGAAGTTGTGCTATTTATAGTAAAATTGGCGATTCGAATGCCTACAGCCAGGACTCTTTCAGCAGAGTCTGGCTAAAAATTGTGTTATATTGCTATTGATTTTAGTTAAAACAGTAAGATGGTCGACCAAAACTATAGTAGCACAAACAAAGGTATTTCATTCAGCTTTAAGGCGAACCTCGTTATTTTTTTTTTTACATTGACGTATTACAATTTACAATTATTGATTACACCAATTTTCCCGAAGGGCTCTTCACAATTGTTTCATTTCAATTGAAAGTGTATGATCCAATTCGAAAAAAATCGGAACACACGCACTTACTTGAAAAACACTGATTGTTTTCTCAAAAGAATTGCTAAACGTGACCTTCGCAGCACTGTTAAGGCTTGCTATGAAAATATCAGCGGATTTAAACGTTCAGAAAACGATACATCTATTATTACAAAATATATTTGTAAAGTTATTTTATTATGATATAAATGTGATATTAAATGAAAGCGTACATTGAATGCTACTTTATTTGACACTTAGTGTGGTCCCCTGAATTGATGGTCACGTGATATGTGTTGATAATTCTCCCCATTGGAGGTCATAAACAAATTTCAATATTTTAAGGGCATACCCTTTTTTGAATGAACATCTTAAATGATAATTAAATTCTACGATTCTAGTAGATTCTGAAAAGTGCTGCTGCTTTGTATAGAGTTCATCTTTTATTAGAAAAAATATCAAAGAAATGAGCTCCGGTTGGAATTTATATGACCTTCGCTTAACATTTTACGTATTTAATAATTCATTCTGTAGTTTTCATTGAAGCAGCAGCACTTTTTATTAAATTTAACATTCCCTTAATTAATATCCAAAAGATCAAAATGATCTGTTAAGTGTATGCCCTTGTAAAAAGTGGATTTAGATAGGCTTCCTTATGTCAAACACATCGAACTTGTACATTAAACACTCTAAAAGAGAAGTAATACACGCTCTAAAAAATAATCAAATGCCGAATCAAAACAAGCATTGTGGATAGTATTTAATGGTATAATAATTGTTTTTTGATTATGATCCGTTCATCTATAAAATGCATTTTCTCATGTTAAAAAAATGATTGATCCGCCTCTCTTTACACATAATATGCGTCAACATTTACAATATGACGTCATATCGACAAGTGCACCGCGATCAGTCTTGTGTTTATATTTATCGTTGTTGGACTTATTTGACTACAAAGTTGCACGAATAGGAAATTTTTCATGTAGTTTAATGTTGACGTACCCATAACAAGTGGAAATTACTTTATTAATTATCATTTTTGACGACTTGTTGTTTTGTGTGATGTCATAGTTAACATTTCCCGTACTTTCTGGTCGGCGCGACCACAAAGAAGACCTTAAGGAAGGAGTCTTTTCTGGTTTTCGACTTGTCAAACGTAAATTTGATTAATTGTTCATTAAATCAAGATGAAAGGAAATTAAAATAGTATATTTTTCTTTCTTTTTTACTATCATACAACTTGGCATAGAAAAATGTAATCAATGTTTAGAATGGAACAAGGACTATATTTTTGGCGTAATATTGGCGTAGGAAAATATCACATGTTGCGCAATTCAGAATTGCTGCAGATTATATATATATAATGAGTCTGTTTTAGCATTTTAAAAACAATAACAATAATGTTGGATTTTTTTTTACTAATGTGAACTAATAATATGATACTTGGGTTTCAGAATATGTTTTTAAAATATGATTTGCCTATCAAATAACATGTTTATAAGCTTTTTAAAGCGTCCATTCTATACATTGATTTTTGTGAAAAAATCACTAAAATCAGTTTTTCTCTCTTATGAAATGGTCAATATATTAGCTTTTCTGTCAATTTATATCTTTATATAAAGTCTCCATAATACATAAAAATTAGAAATATTTCATTATTGGAAGCATAAAAAATAATCAAAATTTCTTCAAAATTTAAGAAAATTAGAGGAAATGCGGGCTAAGCAATATCAATTTTAGTATAAATATTTATTCCAATTTAGTAGTATAAGCTGATAGAGACTCTCATGGTCTATGATTTCATTGAAGATTTGAATCTTCAAATCTTAAACAAATGTCTACATAACTATAAAGAGCTACACTTATTTTTTTCATTCTTTACGTTGAGGAAAAAGGTAGTGACCTTGACATGACCTTTATCCGAAAACAAAAAGGTCAAATTTAATTAAACTGATAGAATCATTAAGTAATATGATCCGTTTGACTGTGTCAAAATTACATGCATTTCTTATTATAAGAAGTATGTTTGATAATAAAAAAACTCCTTCCTTAACAGTGCTGCGTTGAAAACTATGCAAACAATTAAGAGTATAACTGTAAAATAAAAAGATAAATTAAGTTAAAATGACCATTATTGATTGGTAGTTTTAAAGTATACAGGGTGTCCCAGAATGTCTGATTCCATTAGAAATGCATATAGATTAAATAGTGTTTGGCCAAATCTTTTGAATTGTGACTCAATTAAAAGTTAAATAGTTCTTTTTTTCCCCACAAAAAAGGTTTATTAAAAATGAGCTTTTTATTGAAATATGATGTCACAAAAATGCATCATATTTCTATGGTTGAATTGAATTTCATTCAAAATGATTCGGAGGAAAGAAAAGCCATCTTCCATTTTAAAACTATGTACGATATATAAAAGAGAATATTCTGGGGGAAAAATACTCAAAAACACTACTAAATCAAAAAAGTACTGACATTCCCATTTTTTACTGATAAACTTAGACATTTACTGACAATGTACTGACATTACTGAGAAACTTAGAAAAGTATTGACAAACTTTGAAAGTACTGATAAACTTAGAGAAGTATTTACACTTTTTACTGCATGGCGGCACTAAAAATATTAGACAAACTGATAAGTACAGACACCATTGTTCTTACTCCCGCTAGAGTTTAAAAGGTTTGAAATTATATTAAATAATGTATCTTTTAATTACGATAAAAATTAAACGATTATTAAACTTATTAATAACATTTTCTTCGAATGAAAATGTCAAATTTATATGTAATTTTAAAAGTGAAGGAGAAATTGAGCCTAGTGTTTTGAAAAAAAAGAAACTGGCGGATTTCATAATATTTAATATGTTGTTCAATTTTGATAATTATTTACAAAAGAAAAGTCATTAAAAAATGACACTTTTGAGCTGAAGATCAATAAACTTGATCACCAATAACAACACCTAGTTATTAGCACTCAATCTACCTGTATTACATATGCACGGATTAATAGGGGATCTGGACCCCCCCCCCCCCCCCCCCCCCCCCCCCCCCCCTTGCACCCATGTCTACTCTGAAATTTTACCTGATCTTTTTTTCTTTTAAGTCATTTTTCACCATTTATTAATTAAGCTACCTTGATACAGTGTAAAGTTTATATAGACTGATATTAATTTTGAAATATTAACTGGATCTGTTTTATTTAATTTCTTTGATGTTAACAAAATATTATGATTAGAAAAATTGTCATAATTTAAAAAATGTGTAATATGGGGTTTATTTGTTACACATAAAATTGTGTTGTAAAATAGGAAGGGGTGGAGTTGGAGATGTTTGCGAATGCCTTTAAATGTCATGCTTTTTATGTTCAGTTTGTAGACGTAAAACATCTTAATGTTTTAATTCAATATGTTTTGTCATATGCAGCTAATCACATGTTAAAAAAAGCATTTGTATAAACAAATTTGATGCGGGATACAACGTTAGGCTAACCAGTAGTTAGACCTACCACGCTAAAAAAAATTCAACTTTTACAAGGTGCATGGTGACATGGTTAAGTCGTGTTAACTTTATACCAACATTGGTACAGTTTGTCGGACAGAGAAACAAACTGGGGAAAAAGTATTATGGGTTGTTAAAACAAAATATTGCATCATTGTTTAGCACTACCGTGCATTCAAATCTTAGGACGTGTGTGTATTCACAAGTACACGTGTGTCTGTCATCTCCTTGTTCCCAATCTCGCTACCGTGCACTGCAAATTGTCAAGAAGGGTTGTGTACAGTAGCTATTATAAAATCACTGACCGAGTGAAACAAATGTAAACATTCTCTCCTTTGAAAACAGTAACTTCAATCAACCAGTTGTTAAACATGTGATTTCAGGTTCTTTGATCAATGAATCTGGTGTAAAATAAAACATTGATGGATAAAAGATTAAATTGACCGCTCTAAGTTAATCTAAAAAAATTTACATTGTAAGTAATGACAATTAATTAGAATTGCATGTTAACTTATTGAGAAATCAATTTTCGGGTAAACTATTAGTAACTTTTAATTCAAAATCAATATAAACTCTCTCTCTCTCTCTCTCTCTCTCTCTCTCTCTCTCTCTCTCTCTCTCTCTCTCTCTCTCTCTCTCTCTCTCCTACATGTATAGAAAACACATGTACTACATTTACATGTATGTCGTGTATGTTCTTACCAGCGCCGCGGATTGATAAATAATTGGTCATGAAATAAGGATTGCAGGTTAACTTATCAGGAAATAAATTCCCGGGCAAACTATTGGTAAATTTATTTCAAAACAAAGCAAACTCTCTCTCTCTCTCTCTCTCTCTCTCTCTCTCTCTCTCTCTCTCTCTCTCTCTCTCTCTCTCAGGATTTATCAGGAAATAAACAATGGCTATCATCGATTAGAATTAACTTGATTTAGATACATGTATTAACTAATCTACTTCCTGCTAAATAGAACCAACAGACATTTCATGGAGACTATGTTATTCTATGCATCAGTACATCAGGCAAAACAGTCAACATATAGGTGATCATTTCGATCGGTGTGATTATCTGCATGTTCTAATTATGTTGTGTTATTATGCGCTTTAACTCAGGCAGGTTACATGGGTCCTCCACTTATTTTTTTATTTTACAAATTACAAAACACGGTCATTTGTTTAAACACATGTAATAAGATATATAAGCGGTTTATCGGTATACAAGTCTAACTAGATTTGTGTCAATGTTGAGTCAGATGTTTAGATAAAATCTAGTCTCCTCCAGCTTCAATTGATGGATAAGGTTAGATTTCTATTATTTCACAAATACAAAACAATTGATAAACATGTTCGACCTCTGCCCCAAGCGCTTCAAGCTTACCGCGATCATAAGTATACGGAATCAAAGCGCATTAATTTACTATGTAAAATGTGAGGACCCCAAAATCATTTCAGCAGAGCCCGGCTAAACACAACCACGCATTCATTTGACTGATGTAACTTTTAGATAGTCTACTAAGGAAGAGGGAAAACGTTCCCTTCCTTACTGCATACATCATAGTAATACCAGTACAACATCAGCGTATCATTTGAGATATTCGTTTCAATGAGAGCATGTTTAAAGCTGAGAATCATTACTCATCTCTCTGTAGCTTGATACTATCAACATTGTTATTTTTCATTTCTAGCACTGATGTTAAATCGCAAAAAGTGTGTACCGAGTAAGAAACTTACATTTCGTCAATTAATAATCAACACTCATATGATATATTGTTGATAACCATTGTTTAGTCTCCAAAATAAATTTTATTTTAATTTTTTGATTTTTAAAATTTACATTTCAATAGGTCTATCACCGGATGTTGCGATGGATATTTCTGGAGTTACAAAAACAACGGCTGCGAATGTAAGTTGAAATTATACGTCTCTTAGAAAAGCGAAATCAATGCTAATTATATGCAATATTTAATTACATTATAGTTTCCAGCACATCGTAATAAACACCACTAATTAAAATATTTTTACTGTTGTTTCTTGTATATAATCATGTGTTCCAGCATGTAGGCAAGGATACATTGGGAAAAATTGCACAACTAGTTGCCCATATCCCACATACGGACACGGATGCCAAGGTTTATGTGACTGTGACGAGGATACGTGTAATGTGTCTACAGGCTGTGAACCAAATATAACTGGTAAGAATTTGAGCGGTCTAGTATATTTGAAATGAAAACACACGTTTACTTAAGAACATCCATTGAAATAGATACTTTTGCTTTGTTTTTGCTGTAGAAAAGATATCTTCTGTGAAAACAATCATAATTGAAAATACCACTATATTAACATTATGATTGTCAAGAAATCGTGGTAGACATCAATAATTAAAATATTTATCTTTACTTAAACTTTCTTATATGTATATTTTTTTTAGTATGTACGCCAGGAAACATTGGAGTAAACTGCACAATTAGTTGTACGTATCCTTCTTACGGGCACGGATGCCAATGTGTTTGTGACTGTGACGAGGACATGTGTAATGCGTCTACAGGATGTGAACAAATAACCACCGGTAGGAACTTGGTTTGTCTAGTATATTGATGAATAAATTTGAAATAAAACACACTATTCGTTTACATAGGAATACCCAGTAGATAGGAATACCAAGTAGATTCTTTTGTTTTACATTTGCTGTAGAAAATCAAAGTACTGCAGAACTGACGGGAGTTGATTTTGTCGATATATATTTTTTATAAAATCAATGATATGTTATTTTGCATGACAAGTATATGTAGTTTCTAATTTGAATTACGCATATTTTTATGATATGAATTTTTGACTTTTTCGCCCAGGATGTCATGAAACCCCCATATGAATCATGTTAAATAATATTTAAAGATAAAATTAATTCAATCAAACTATGTATCAGTAATAGAAATATTTCTCGAAAATTGTATGGATCCAAGCAATACTGAACTCTAGTCTCGTTCTCGAAATTAAGGATTTACGGAGACAGCCGAGCGTCGAGTTGAACGAGACTATATTGAACTCTGGCGTAGGAACACATACGACTATAAAACATATTTAAATTGTTCGTACCATTTAAAATCTGACTATTTTCAAGGTATTTATAAATAAGTTTCCTTGAAAAAAAACAATGCTTTAGCATACATTACATCGAATTTATGAATTATTTTCAAGAACTAAGTCTTGTCAGCAGCAATGATTTGTGCTGAGGTCCAAACACTGTTTCACTTTCGGTTTGTCTGAGTAACTGCATAGGAGAGTTGATTTAAAATCAACTCCCAAAAACTATCTTGTGAAAACAACTATCATTGAAAATACCACTTAGCACATTACAGAGACATTTACTTTAGGACAATCGCGCAGCAAATATTTGTCAGGAACCAGATCTTGCTTTTTTAAAATAAAATGATTTGTTGCATGGACATTATTTTATCATCTGCTTACGTGGTTACATGTATATATGATCGAAAACTTCGAGCGACGGAAACTAAATTTTTTCACCTGGTCAGCAATCATCCGGACGCAGTTCCGCGTATGAAAATAATGAAGTTGATTCTTTTTGCTCTTCTAGGTGAATGGTGTGTTTGTTTGACTGTTATGTTTGAGCTAAATGCATGTTATGTTATAACTGTCTTTACATTTTTATTGTCTTTGAATATATATTTTGAATAACAAATAAACTTCTGAACAAAAATGATTTATGAACAATATTCAATAGCTATAACAGCGTGATTTGTGTATCGTTCATTGCATATACAAACTTGATAACATTTATTTGTTAACATAATAAAAAATATTATAACGGTAATTTCGCAGTTTTTCATATGCCAAATAGCAACCAATAAATTGTTGACCTCTTCCACAGTTCTTGACGTTTGAGATGTGAGCCGGTTTAAAATTCTTCCATCATATGTTTGCTTTTTTAAATGGTAAACATATTTTTAAAGTAGACAAATATACGTTTCATTCATTCTTTTACTGATTTTTGAATTGAGGAAGCTTAAGAGACCTTCATATTATTAATATATTACACATATTATAGATAATATATTGCAGTGTCAAATCATGATCATCAATGGAGAAGATTTTAAGAGAATTATAATTTTTTTAATTTAAGATTTTTCAGCACATTTCGTTGAATAAGAAGTTGATCATTCATCACTAAGACTCTTTTGCATTAGACGTTTGCTCTATTAAATAAGTATGATTATATTGTTTTGTTTGTTTTATTAATATCCAGATCTTAAAGTTTCTAATTTCTAAATATTATATTTTGTTTTTCATAAAGTAACTAATTATTTTTTTTGTAATCGTTGAAGTAGTATATTGGATAATTTATGTGCGATCAGTTTATCGAAGTCTTCTCAAGAAGTCACGAACGTAGCTTTATAGCATAGTCATTGGCATAAGAACCCAGCTTTAACTTTCCATCAGAGCAAATTAAATGTCTTTTATGTATCGAATTTATTTATTAACATGACATATGTTAAAGGTACCCTAAACATTCGCTCTTAATTTTAAGTTTACCTTTTTATTGTAGCCATGTATTGTAACCTAACAAGCTAGAGGGGGCATCAAAGTTGAAATTTCGTCATACTATTGACTTAAACATCGTTTTAACCCTTGTTTATAAATGAATATCAAATGATATAAGTATAGATATCTAAATACCTTGTGACATATTATTTCTATCAATAATGAAAATATGCGCGCAAAGTCAACAGAAATGTTAAATAAATACATGTACATCTATGAACGATCCATATTTTATTTATATTTATAGTTACCTGATTTATAAATGACATAAATGTTGTATGGGACATCTCTTAATATTATTGTGGATAAAAGTAAAATGTAAGTTGAATACTTCAATCAGTTTGAAATATAAAATATTAAAATATTTCACATAAATAAATACGTTTTAAACATTTTTGAAAAGGTAATAATGTTGAAATCCCTAGCGGGATTCGTACTCATGACTTACAGAGTCGTAGTGAAACCTCTCACACTACGCAGTGACAATTTTGTGAATAAAACTATTTGTATAATTACAGTTATTTTATTGTTTATTTCGATAAATGATACGTCACAGCATAGGAGTTTCACACGTCACCTTGTATTAGCTAATCAAAGCGTTTTTAAAAAGTGTATTCGATGTGAGTAATCTCCTGGCTTGAGAAAATTGCGTAAACCTGATCGTTTCTTTGCGACCGAGTAACACGGCGAGGCAAGATGTATGGCCACACAAGTGAGACCTCTACAACGAAATACTTTAAACTGTTAAGAGGTTTGTGGCTTATATAGGGGTTAAAGGGAAAGCAGTGGTGAAATAGAGAAATGGCGAACAGTGCCTATTTACGAGCGTTGTTCAGTTTGAACACCATTCCGCAAATTATAGGGACTGTCATCCAATCTAAGTACCAGCATATAAACCCTTCGATTTCGTTACACCCGATTGCAAACCTGAAATTCGTTGCCGATGTCTAGTACTCCTTTCGTGGTCTTTGTATTCTATGCATTTATTTCTTATTTTATTTGAATACTCTGTTTATAAATTATGCATTGACCTGTTTATTTGATGTAAGTATTCTTCTAGCTTGAAAAAGTGAGTAAAATTTGATAATTCTATCGCGATCGAGTAACACGGCAAGACAGAATGTACGTACACACAGGTGATACCTACTCCGCAAAACTGCTATAGCAGGGATAGCGGTGAATCACCGGCGGTGATTAAAGAGAATTGACCTACAGTGCCTATAAATGAGCTATGTTCAGATTAAAACCTGCATAGTATTCTTGGGCTCGTTAGTTCTTATTAATGTTCATGGAAATTAAATTGATATTAGTTGTATCCGTAATACGAGGTTTTACCCAAAGGTCTTCGATTTATTTCGTCAGGGTACGATCTTTATGTCATAGAAGAGGAGGAATGACCACAACTAGGCTCGAACTCGGGACCTTTTAGTTCAAAAATCAACGCTCTACCGACTGAGCTAATGGGTTAATCCACTAGCTGGTGCTAGTAGGAGCGTGGCAGTACCTACCCCAAGGGATTATAATTTTCACAACGTTGAATCTACACTACCTAATGATGCTTTCACACAAGTGTCAGCTTTTGTGGCTGAATGGTTCTTGAAAAGAAGATTTCTGAAAATTTCTCAAAAATTTTCAATAATGCCTTATAATCTCCCCTTGAAAAAAATGGCGTGGTCCTTAATTTTCACCACTTTGAATTCCCTTTGCCTAAAGGTGCTTTGTGCCAAGTTTGGTTGAAATTGGCCAAGTGGTTCTTGAGAAGATGTTGAAAATGTGAAAAGTTTACAGAGAGACAGACAGACAGACGGAAGACAGACAAAATGTGATAAAAATAGCTCACTTAAGCTTTCAGCTCAGGTGAGCTAAATATATTGTCTATATGCAGCCACTTTCATCATAATAATTAATACTTTTTTTCCTTCTGAATTAAAACATTTATTTATATATATAAAGCAGTTAAAAAATGTTGTATACAAATGAACACATAAGATGTGCGGTAAAAGCATGGTTTGCTTTGAAATAAAACAAACACATATGACAAACCTAATAGTGTAAATTATTTATAACTGAATTGTAAACGCGTTAATTTTCAAAGCAGCAGGTAAAAGGTTGTCAGCCGGGAATATATATTTACAATGTACAAAGTAAACGGCATTATTGCACATGACATTCGTCAATTTTATTGCCGTTTTTTTTTTTTTTAAATGATAAAAATTCTTCAGATGATTGGAAGTAACACATATACAGTAATAATAAAGACATATGCAACTTAGTTAACGATATAGCGATGTTAAATTATAGGGACTGGAAAAGTGCCTTTATACCAGAGATTCATTCAATAACATATACATGTACAAGAGCATTCGGTCATTTTTAAGATAGCGGATTGGTTGGTTTATTTGTATACCGTGAATGCGTTCTAGAAGGCTAAGTGCAAAACATTGAGAAAACATTCATTAAAAAAGACAAAAACAAACAAACAACAACACGAAAACAAACAAACAAACACACGAACAAAACAACACAAAAATCCATATACATCATCAAAACTCCTACAAAATGCTTATAGGATTATATGCTTTCAATATATCTGTCTTCTTAAATAAAAAAAAAAGTTTTCGTTAAAACGAAAAAAAAAATCATGTCACAATGTTAACTTTTCTCATGTCTAACATAATGCTGGTTATCATTGTATACTGACTAAATTAAATTTAACGTAGCTTCATTTCTATGAAAATGAAAGTTTTCGTGTAGTCAACTATATTTTCAGGTATTTTGTACCCTTAATCTTGATAATATTTTCTCCATGGTGAACTTCAAAAGGGATAGTCTACTATGAGCATCAATTCAAATAATTAGTTTAATTTGAACAGTTCAAGCCATGAAGTAAATTTATACCTCATGATGATTTTCATGTGTTCTACTATTTAATTCCATACTTTCCACCTTAGTTTCATTCGATTCCCCATAGTCTACAATAAACAGAAACATCTTGATTCTTATTGTGTGAAAAAATGCCATTTGATTAGAATTTCATTGATAAAAAAAAATACCAGTCACGTTTATATAATTTTTTTTTTACCTTTTTGAACGTGTTTGTTACAAAATATCTTTCCCCTTTTCCTTCCAATATATATCACTACACATATGACAATAATTAAGGCTGGAATTACACCAGTAGCACACGTGATCGCCGTCATATCCATTAATCCTTCTTTTACAGGCCTAAAACAACAATACTTTCGATGAAAAATCAAACACATTGTACGTATAATCAATGCTTCTGGGTATTCTAATTTAAGAAAAAAAAGAAAGTCTTATGTATTAGCAAAAATATTATCTTTGAAACATGATTTAAATAGATAAGACTTCTTCCGAAGATGCTATTGTAAATGACCGACATACCATTTTGGAAGTTGTACTGTTGACTCAAAATAATGGATTTTGGTTTCGAAAGTATTATAAAATTATTATAAGACTTTGCTTGAAATATCTGGGAATCTGAATTTTTACAGCAAACTCTGAAAAGTGTTCGTAAAAAGAACAAACCCTATGCTTAAACTTTTATCTACAGCGATTTCGTTCTAATTTCCATTAGGGAAACATGTGAACTTCCCCTATTATCGTTACCTAAATTATTGAATCATTTATGTTTGTGACACAAACCAAAACCTATTTTAGAATTGTAAAAATAATATCCATACAACTTTTTTTCGCAATAAAAGAAAACAGATATCAAATTTTAGAATTTCATTTTAATTACAGTTGTACCCAATCTTTTAATTTAATATATAGAGAAATAAACACACAATGAAAATAAACCCTCCCCTTGCAATTTATTAAAATATAGCTATGCAAAACTCTTTTATGGACATTGAATGTATTTCTAATATGAGTCTTTACAGATACAACTCTATATCATAGAAAATTGACCCTAAAAGACTATGATTTTTTCCTTTGATGAGCTTGTTAACTTAAAAAAACAAAAACCCTCACAAAACATCATCAGAATGTGTATACTTCCATTATTCAAAGGTAAAAAGGAAAATGTTTTATTACAAAAAGATTGAAACACTAGAACCATATAAATGATTTTGAAGTTTATTTACAATAATGCGATAGAGCCACTTCATCAGTTTATTTGACTGCTATGCTTAAAGTAGATCCAGTGTTCTGTGATGTCACACTTTTTTGTAAAACTTTGAATTCTTTAAAAATTGTGCAAGGTAGTTTTATTTATATTATGTGAATACAATCACATGGATGTAATTAGAATTATTGGTAGGTTCAAGATATTTTCGCACTTAAGTTTATCCTAAATTTCCAAATTTTTATACATCTTATCTATGCAAAGGGGAAATAACTCTTTTTCTGACTTTTCTCTCAGTTGTATGTTTAAATGCTATAGTTTTTAGCTCACCTGAACCGAAGGTTCAAGTGAGCTTTTCTGATCACCCGTTGTCCGTCGTCCGTCCGTCCGTCCGTCCGTCCGTCTGTCCGTCCGTCTGTAAACTTTTCACATTTTCAACTTCTTCTCAAAAACCACTGGGCCAAATTTAACCAAATTTGGTACAAAGCATCCTTATGGAAAGGGGATTATAAATTGTTAAAATAAAGGGCACAGCCCTTTTCAAAAGGGAGATAATTGTGAAACAGTGAGTATAGGGTGCATGTCTTTAAAAATCTTCTTCTCAAGAACCACTGCACCAGAAATGCCAATATTTACACAAAAGCCTGTATATATAGTGAAGATTCTAAATTGTAAAAATCGTGACCCTCGGACCAAAACTGGGGCCCCAGGCGGGGTTCAAAGTTTAACATAGAAATACATAGGAAAATGTTTAAAAAATCTTCTTCTCAAGAACCACTGCACCAGAAATGCCAATATTTACACAAAAGCTTGTATATATAGTGAAGATTCTAAATTGTAAAAATCGTGACCCTCGGACCAAAACTGGGGCCCCAGGCGGGGTTCAAAGTTTAACATATAAAGAAATACATAGGAAAATGTTTAAAAAATCTTCTTCTCAAGAACCACTGCACCAGAAATGCCAATATTTACACAAAAGCTTGTATACATAGTGAAGATTCTAAATTATAAAAATCGTGACCCTCGGACCAAAACTGGGGCCCCAGGCGGGGTTCAAAGTTTAACATAGAAATACATAGGAAAATGTTTAAAAAATCTTCTTCTCAAGAACCACTGCACCAGGAATGCCAATATTTACACAAAAGCTTGTATACAAAGTGAAGATTATAAATTGTAAAAATCGTGACCCTCGGACCAAAACTGGGGCCCCAGGCGGGGTTCAAAGTTTAACATATATAGAAATACATAGGAAAATGTTTAAAAAATCTTCTTCTCAAGAACCACTGCACCAGATATGCCAATATTTACACAAAAGCTTGTATACATAGTGAAGATTCTAAATTATAAAAATCGTGACCCTCGGACCAAAACTGGGGCCCCAGGCGGGGTTCAAAGTTTAACATAGAAATACATAGGAAAATGTTTAAAAAATCTTCTTCTCAAGAACCACTGCACCAGGAATGCCAATATTTACACAAAAGCTTGTATACAAAGTGAAGATTATAAATTGTAAAAATCGTGACCCTCGGACCAAAACTGGGGCCCAGGCGGGGTTCAAAGTTTTACATAGAAATACATAGGAAAATGTTTAAAAAATCTTCTTCTCAAGAACCACTGCACCAGAAATGCCAATATTTACACAAAAGCTTGTATATATAGTGAAGATTCTAAATTGTAAAAATCGTGACCCTCGGACCAAAACTGGGGCCCCAGGCGGGGTTCAAAGTTTAACATAGAAATACATAGGAAAATGTTTAAAAAATCTTCTTCTCAAGAACCACTGCACCAGAAATGCCAATATTTACACAAAAGCTTGTATGTATAATGAAGATTCTAAATTGTAAAATCGTGACCCTCGGACCAAAACTGGGGCCCCAGGCGGGGATCAAAATTTAACATAGAACTACATATGAAAAATGTTTAAAAATTTTCTTCTCAAGAACCACTTCACCAAAAATAACAATACATACACAAAAGGTTGTATATATAGTGAAGATTGTAAAAATCGTGACCCCCGAACAAAAGTGGGGCCCCAGGAGGGGTTTAGATTTTAACATATATAGGAAAATGTTTTAAAATCTTCTCAAGAACCATCGTGCAACTGTTTGGGATATTACTATGCATACATGTACATCCTTAAATAATTTAGATTCAAAAAATTGTAACTCCCGGACAATTGATGGGCACCAAGAGGGGTTCAAAATTTAAACATTTTAAAAAACAAAGGAAAAGTTTAAAAATTTTCTTCTCAAGAACTACAATGTTTTAGTTAGTGGAATATCTATGCATGCATCCTTCGCTTATGTAGATTCCTAATTCGTAAAATCGTGACCCCCGGACCAATAATGGGGCCCCAAGATGGGGTCAAAGTTTATTATAGAAATATAAAGGTAACAGGTTAAAAAATCTTCTTCTCGAGAACTACAATGCTTCAATTTGTGAGATTACTATCATGCATACAACCTTGGATAATGAAGGTTCGACAGTTTTAAAATAGTGACCCCTGGACTAATACTAGGGACCCAAGATGGGTTTAAAGTTAAATGTAGAAGTACCGGTATATATGGAAAATGTTTAAAAATCTTCTTTTCGAGAACTACAATGCATCAATTTGTCAGATAACTACGTAAGCACCCTCAAATAGTGTAGATTCGAAATTATAAAAGCCGTGACCTCAATCTAATACTGGGGCCCCAAGAGGTGTTCAAAGTTTAGCATAGAAATATAGAGGGAAAATGTTGAAAAATCTTTTTCTAGGGAACTATAATGCTTCAGCTTGTGAGATAACTATGCAAGCATCCTTAAATAATGTAGATTCCAAATAATTAAAACTTTAGCACTGGACTAATACTGTGGCCCCAAAAGGGGTTCAAAGTTTAACATAGAAAGATATATTGAAAATGTTTTTAAAAAGTTCTTCTCGAGAACTATAATGCTGCAGTTTGTGAGATTACTATGCAAGGATCCTCAAATTGTGTAAACTCTAATGTAGTGGAACCAAGAGTTATCTTTCTTAATGTTCTGTACAGTCTGAGAGTTATTCCTCTTGAAGTGGAACTCTTCTACGTTCAATTTTTCAGGTTGTGTACGTGCGGTCCCACCGCAGTGCTACACATTTTCATTCCTATGTTACTATTTATGTTGTTCAAGCCAACCATAAACCTCGGACCATTACTGGGTCCCCAGAAAGGGGTTCAATGTTTAAAATAGAAAAAGCATATGCTACGAAATGTAATGTTACAAGGAACTGCTGTTCAGGTGAGCGATGTGGCCCATGGGCCTCTTGTTCTTATTCCAACGATTAATTTTAAAATATTTTTGTAATTTTAGTTTTCTGATAAAGTTGACATTAAAATTAAACAAGAAAAACAAATTTCTGCCTACAAGATTTTACTTTTAACCAAAAAAATTACAGTTTTCTGATGCTAAAATATGCTTTAGTTTATGTTTGTCTGGCATCTCAAAAAGTGTGATGAAATGTATATTTTTTCTAACAATTGATGACATTAAAGTCTATTCAGTTGAAATCAGTTCGGTTTTTCAACTTTCCTCAGAGAAATTTACGAGTATGGAGTTACCTTAAACAGCTTTTATGCATCGTTTTGCATTATATGAAACATCATGAACCTTAAACTACTGCACATTTTACAAATTATCAAATTGCACTACACACATTTGCTTCAGAAACGTACAATTAACTTTTTCGTTTCGCTTTGTTATATTTAACAATTCAATTTCTAATCGTTTTCAGTGTTGATAAATCAATCCACATAGATTTGATTTGTGTGAGCTCTGTTGACATTCACTTTTACCATATTTACTATTACACACATCTTATCACTTGACAATTTTAATTTATTAACGTACATGTCTACATATGTGTTAGATGATCCCTTTGGTGTAAGAGTTGTTACGGCAGCAGATGTATTCTCCGTAATGTATGCAGCAGTTGTTGATTTCTTTGTCAGTTCATAGCATCCTGGGTCTTGAATAGTAAAACAGCAACTTAAATCTTGAGGCCAGGGCTCTTGATTACTAAGCAGATAATTATTTCAATAAACAAATAAATATAAGTTATTTTCTTGCAACAAATTTCGTTGTGCAACAAGCCCAGTTTTGGTAATTAATATTGTGCAAAATGATTTAAACAAACATTTTTTTACAACTTTTGTTTGAAAAGAGGTAATATCTTGAAGTTTTAAATGATGATATTTACATTCAATTTTGATTTTCTCCTAACATTTTAAGCAAACATAATGTAATTTACAGCGTTATAAAAGTGCTGATATCAACATGATCGAGTTATAACCAGTTTATCTATTAGTCGAAACCTTCAGCAACCTAAGAACCAAAAGGCCTAGAGCCCACATCGCTCACCAGAGCAACAAATGCTTTATATGGGCGTTCAAAAGATATTGTGCCATATGGCCCCCTCGGTAAAATAACAACATATAATTATCCGAATTTTGCACTTGGTTTCACACATTTCATCTTTGAAATATATACACGTACCTTTATGGAATACCACTTATGCCTATAATAATAGGTATATTTCATCCTTCTTCTTATTAGTTAATGTTTTTACGTAAACAAATCGTATATGTGAATGAAAAAAATTGTACTTTAATGCACTCAATTCCTAAAATTAAAAACATTCAAAAAATTAATTGGTTTTACTCATTAGAAAGGATTGCCGTTTACCTGGCGTGAACTCGTGTCACGTTTTATAACCTTACTCATTTGATCGTTGAATAAACTCGAATGAAAAATGTTGCATATGATATGTTTAAGAGTTTTTCTAATCAATGTATTGATTGTAGAATCAAGACATATCACTCTACTGTACTATGGCCCGTCCATTATTTTCATCTTTATTAAAGAACAACAAATGACTACAAAGCAAAATGATTTTACGCTGTAATATTTTGTTAAGAACAGCCAGCGATAATGCATTTATCCCCATAACAATAATGTGTCAGAACTATTGTAACTCTTTGCAAAAGGTCGATTTTGTTTTATCGAGTCTATAAAACATCAAAATTGGTGTAGATGGCATATAATTCATCGTATAATACGGGACCTCAGAAAGTATTACAGTATACATGTAGTATCCTTTTAATTTTTCTGTACAAGTAAATAATGTTTAGCGATACATTTCTAATGAATATTTATCAACGAGAACTTAAGCGTCATTCGTAGAATTATAAACAATATGGAGCTCAAGATTCTGCTAGGTTTCAGTCATGTTTTTGTTCACATAATTTTATTACATTCAACTTAATATTATTAAACTGGGTATTTGCTATCCAACATTTAAAATGTTAACGAACAAAAGCATGGCCTCAGCTCTGTGTGCAAACAGAATATTGTGAGCAACGCTCTGTATTTTTACCCGAAGCTTGTTATTCAAATATACAAGATTTTTAAAGCAATATGAGCTGCAATTTTTATGTTGAATTTTTTTTTACGAAAATGTTGGTTTCTGCTAAAATGACAAAAAATATCATGGCTTTTAAATTTCAGGTAGCCATTTTTTTTTGTAGGATTAGCCATCAAGAAGCCTTAATTGGTACAAAATTTAATTATTGTCGTCCTGTACAAAAATTGATTTGTTATATATTCTTTCTTTTGACAAAAAATAATGATTTGTTTAAATCTTATTTAACATAAAACATTAAGTTACATGCAGTCTGTTCATACTAACAGATTTTTGCACCAAAATAAAATTTTAAAAATACAGTTCATATTTCTTTAAATTGATAATCGTAAAGAATTAAAACAGTTGAAAAATACACTTAAGAAAGAGCACACTTTATTTTTCAAAATGAATCAACATATACCTACATACAACCATTAGCAAAACTAAACGCCGTTTACACTTGATGCTGAGCATCTTAACAAGACACATTGCATTAATGAACTATTACGCAAATATCATACCGAATAACAATAGAATGAATTGTATTTAGTATAGTATTAATGGATCAGATTTTGCTCCTTTCCATACGGATGAATTATGCTAATTTACATTGAATTTGACTCAGTAGACCTGAGGAGAAGATTTTAAAAACGCATTTCTAATTACCATTCATATGGATGATTTGTGCCTAATTAAGTTGAAATTGATGGTTTAAGATAAGAAGTTCAAAGTGTGAAACGTTTAAAGACGGACGGAAGGACAGACGGAAAAAGGAGATAAGAAAAGCTCACTTGAGCTTTATGCCCATTTGAGCTAAAACTCACAGACTGCACGAAATTATTATATTGTATGATGATGCCAAATTCAAATTGCCATATATTTAGACTTGCCAATGATTATTTCTTTATCTAACTTACTGCTGTACATTTATAATAATTTACTTACTTTTACTTACTACATGCATTTACGATTAATTCAATAATTTATTACTGCAATGATGTAATATAAACAATGAAACGCTCTCTTTGATGATTCATGGGACTATAAAGATTGCAATCAATGTAGAAAAAAAGACATTTTAGCGGATTATGATTTTTTCTGCAATGTCGCTACAATCAGAAAGTGATCTTTTCTCAAAAAGGTAAACAAGCATAAAGTGTATATTATATAAAGAAAAAGACTTACAATTGTAGGCTTTATCTGATCGATAAAAAATCGGACAAGGTTTCTCTTCAAATGCGGAACACTTTGTCCTTAAGTTCCGCTTAATCAAGTTTCCGCTGAAATAGTAACTTGCGCAACGACCTATGAAAAAAAAGAAAATAAATTTAACTAAGGAGTACATTACCCTAAGGTAATTTGAAAAAAATAAAGAATATATCACAGTGTTATATGCACATCTAAGTAATACATTAATAAAGAAATAGAAAGTTAACATAAATTTGAATTGGGTAGGTCGTGTGATCACGTGAAGCCAGAGATCCTTTTAGAAGATATGGATAAAAACTAAATAAAGTTGATAATATATCTGTAAACATTGCTGATTTTTTCTTAGTCAAATACATGTATTTGAAATCAAAATATTATTATTACTTCTATTTAGGTTTCTAACTGCCTACGGAAATATGTTTACGAGATTTTGTCAAGTTGTTTATGGTAGTATTAGGTGAGTTTAACAAGTCAATCTACATCCAAAGATGTTCTCTGAAAGATAATAATTAAGAAATGCTTTAGTGTTTTAGTGTTTAGGAATACCACAACTTTTGGTATGCTCAACATTGAAGAGAGACATGCAATGGATAAGACGTTTTCTCAGATTTAACAACCGTCATGTTGCCTTATATATTTTGCTCTTGTCGCTTACAGAAAAACTAAGTTTAATAAATATATGACAATCACGGGACGCCGTTTAGTAAATAACGTGGCATTATTCTAGACCTAGTTAAACAATTTAAATTATAGAGGATTGTGTACATGTACGTGCATGAAAAGAAGAAAATAACTAGGAAAACAATTTTCTTGGACCTTACTACTAGTATAAAGGAAGTCTTATGAAAGACCTAAGCACATGTGAACACAGAAATGCAAATACCTAACTTTAAAAGAAACTGTTCAGGCTGTTGACACATATATATATATTGTATCCTTATTTAAGATTTTTTGCTGACATTCGAAAAGGAAAAGGTCAAACAAACAAGTTTTCAAAGGTAACCAAATACACATGAACAAACACAGAACAACGGACTGCTATCGTTTATTATTCACAACTGTTAATGTTTGTTAAGTTTGGATTTCTTAGAATAAGCCTAATATCTGATCCTTTAATTGATGAATCATAAATTTAAAAAAATTTAAATTTTTGTTTCGCTCCAGTTGGGGCAGGGATGCAAAAACATGACAAAACCTTACTGTTACTGTTTAAAAAAGCACTATACCTGATACAATATTCTGTGCATATGCACATACTTCTAGTGTCTGGTTGACATATGGGTTGATGACACAATGGTACACAAGCCTCGTCGGTTCACTACATTGACTGCTATAAGCGTAGCAATTCTTCCTTGCTGCAGCTTCCCTCCATTCCTCCTCACTCTCTGGACAGCCGTCTACAACCTGTTCGGTAGATCGCGATACTTCACAAGAGTTACTGAGAACTACCGTCGCCTGAAAAATTAAAATTTTTTTTAATAAAAATCTGATTTTCTATTCATCCGCCAATATTTGTTTATTTGTAAAATAAACTCATCCTTTTAACTAGTTTCTCCGTACTCTCGTTTTTCGATGGTATTTGCCGCAGTAAAATTATTCATACATGGACGGTGTTTTTTAACTTACTCAACATTTTGAAAATATATAGAAAATAGGTGTTGGTTGAATAAAAATGGGGTGTAGGTTAAGAACAGTTTATCCTAATTACAGGTGAGCTAAAGTATGTGTTGTAGGTATGCAAGTGTTCAGACCATATCATATGTGGTTTATTGGGTACAATAAATAAACACTTAAGTACAAAAAACAAGTCAAACTTAAAATTTCATATTTACCGCCTTATTTTGGTTTAAAATATAAAATATACATGCAGATATCATTTCTTCAGTTTAAGATTCAGTTTGATTTCAGTGTAGTAATGGCGGACGTTTTCAAGTTGTGATGTTGACATCCAAAAAAATAGCCGTCGATTTATCAATCCAATTACAATTATACTTGTAATATCGCTCCTCTGCGATAAGTGGGACGATGTTTCAAACTGTATCGTTGTATGGACTTATATTGACATTGTTTTTGTTTTTTTGCTGCTAGTCTCTATTACCGGCGAAGTGTCAGGGCGACTAGTTGCAAGCTGATTGCAAAAAAGTGAAATGGAAAATGAATGGAAATTTTGGTTAAAAATGATTAAATTTTCATTTCATTCACCGTTTCGATATACATCCAAACACTTATTCAGCTATATCTATAGTAAACTTCCACAAAATATGCAATATTGAACAAAACTATACTTCTTTTTTTCTTTTCTTGCAAAATGTATTCTTGTGTTATTAGCCCAAGGTGAAAAGTCATCGAAACTATTAGCCGACAGTAATCGATTCCCGTCCTTTAAACCGTTATTCTCGAAATTTCTTTCGCGTTTCCTTATCAAACTCGCTACCTCAAATAACTCAAATTTCTAACTATACATGTATCGCTGACAAATAAACTTTTCTTATGTACTTATAGTTGTTGTTTCGGGGCACAATGAACTTGCTATTGACTAAAACGTTAAGACCAATTCAATCCACATTTTCAAAATTTGTTTCCCATTCAGGGGTCAGCTCAAAAGTTAAAGGAAAAAAAAACAACAAACAAACATTCCTTTTCTTTATGCTACACAATATTTGAGAACCCTGTAGCCTCATACAAGAGCAATCAGAGACGGTATAGTATTTATAATTATGTCAATGACATAGTTACAAACTTCTATATACGATGACTACTGTAAAAAAATATTTTTTTTCTTCAGAAAATGGCGGCCAAAGGTCATACATGTAAGAAATGAATTCATTTAACTGAGCCATAAGAAGGTAGATTATATCAAATATGACCGATATATATAGAGAGAGAAAAAAAGACGCACAGCTTCGTTCCACGTCAGCCTGGTTGAAAATGTTAAATGTCTTACGAGACTGCGTCCTCAAGACGATCCTGCTGCGTCCTTGAATATTGTAAAACGCCAAGGTACACGCAGTAGAGTCTCCTACAGCGCTGCAACAACATCATATATGTGGCGATGGGGTCGCCTAGCATATTGTAGAACGTCTTACAACAGTACGCACTTTGAGCATGCACAAAATGCGCCCCATGGCTCTGCATTGTAATAAACCCGCAGTCAAAACGAAGTTCGGTCGCCGTAACAGCGCCGTAAGGTCTCCAACAGTGCCACTAGAGCTCCTCTGGCACACTCAAGTAACGCATATAATCACAGTATAGAGGTCGACTGCGCTTGCACTAAGACCTCTCGGAGTCCTTTGTAATGTCACTGCGTCTCTATCGCACTCTTGTTGCGCATTCACAGCATTTGAACGTTTTATTTTTATTTTGCTACGATCAAACAGCGAACATAAAAAGCTGTTGCTGCGATCAACGCGCTCTCTTGACGTTTATTCTGCGTTCATGATAGCGTTATATACCGCGCTTCCACAATGTTTTCTTGTCTGTTGTCAGCCATACCAAAACACTTGAACAATAGCTCTTGTGCAATAGCTTAATTTGGATGACTATGCATAAAGTAACATTTGCGAATATTCAAGGATCTATTAAAGGGCATAGATGGGATGCTTGTCATTTTGATTTAATGTTAACAGCCTTTCTCTGTTGTCAAACAAATTATTTAGAAATTAGTTAGGTATCATTACAATGTACCTTATTTCATAAAAAAACCCCACAAAAACAATGATTTTAACATTTTTATACTAGTTGTAAAGCTCAAAAGTCTTGTTTGTTTCCCGTACAATCGTACAAACTGAAATTTGCAAACCAATAAGTAAAAAGTGTCTTGTGCATGCAGTCAGTGCGCAGAGCACGCCGAGGACGCGATGCAAAATAAGCACTTCACGAGCGCTTGGTAGATACTCGACTGACAGTGATAAAAACTACACACCCCTTTTATCGATTTGTCGAATCCTATAGCAATATAAGAAAAATCACAGACTGCACGAAATAATCATGATAATGTCAGACACAAAGGAGACGATTTGGCTGTTTCTTTTAGCTACCGCCCTGATGTACATTAACGGTAATGTAGTGAATTTTATTTATACTTCTTACAATTAATTTATGAATTTGCTAAAAGAAAGATGTAGATATAAACAATATAATGCTTTTTGATTTATTCATGTTGATTATGAAGATGGCGATCAATGCGGAAACAATATAATAACCTGCGTGATTTAGTGAATTTACAATATACAATTCTCTCGGAATCAAAAAAAAAAAGTTTAAAAAAATGCCAACCCTTTTAACAAAACGTGGCTCTTTGTGTTATTATTTGATATAGTAGAATCTTTTAATTTGTCAATACCTGGAGGAAAATCTTAATTGTTGACACCTCATTACTAGCATCTGATTATTCCATAGACATATTTTGTAAAATACATTAGAGTTATCTTTTTTGCTCTTTGTATTAAATGGAAGTTTAAAATGAAAAGTACAAACAACCTATATCCTTTATCTATCAATGGCTATAAACCTTGAAGTATATAATAATCTTATTTGATCGATATGTTCATAAATGTTTCGGGCACCTGCATACTTATGTAAAAGACAATTCTTGTCTGAACATGACAGCTAACCGCTAGGGCATTAAAACATATTGACTTGAGCAATTTGCTGTCTTCATAGTGTTTTTGAAAATAATATTGTTTCATATCTTTTGAAATAGAAAATAAACCGAAGGGAAAGCGTTTAAATCAAGCTTCATTCAGTTTCAAATAAATCAAATTGTATTTTTTAAAAAATACACATGTAGACATTAATTATAAAATTTATTCAGGAAATGATTTCTTAGAACTAATTGATCTCTATGAGATTTAAGCTTTGAGATTTTGAAACAAATAAAAAAAATTGTCCACATTTTCATAACTCACATAGAGTTACAGGCATGTAATCTTTAGGGGGTAGCACCTAGATCTATAAATAATCATCATTTAAACAAGCCTGAGCCAAACAAATAAGTTTATCTTATCATCAGTCCCGTAAGTACAGTATAATGGTACATGTACCTGTATATGGCAGAATATGTGTGAGTGACTGTCTTATTCTAGAATTTTATGATTAGAATTCAAATGTTTTGTAATCAATCAAGTATTGGTCTCATAAATCTTAAATCAGATCCAAATATGATGACTCAATCATGTTCTAAACAAATATATAAAATAATGTTTAGGTTGTGAATAATCCTTTCAACAGTTTGTGCTGTACAAGTATGTGTGTCTTATCTAAAATCAGGGTGCACTGCAATGACAGGGTTTATTTGAGTAGGTATATATTCAAGAAAGAAGATTTACCCATTTTATTGATTGAACAAGCTAAGTAAAAACTGTCAAAAGACATATCCCAAACGCTGTACGCTACCGAGCTCAATTCTGGGTTTTAAACTATCTTTAAAGTTTCTTAGTGTGATTCAATAGTCAATACATATATATTAACACAGGTACATAGGCTTGAAAGAAATTTAAATCTTTTAAGAGCAATCTAGCAATTCTTTACATAACAACATTATTTAGTTGTCGAAGATTGAAATGATAAGTTTTTGAATCAATTTTAAAGCGTTTGGTGCAATCAATTCAATTACTATATATGTACCTAGACATACGTAAAGAGTTCAAAGAAATTTAAATCTTCTATATGTTTAGATAGCGAACGCCCACAACACTTGATTGATTGAATGAGTTCGGCTTCTTACGGTTACCGTAATGCATTGCCATCAAAAACATATTGCTTCATGTAAAACAAGTAAGACAAAAATGCAAATTGATTTAAAAATTAGAGCAGTTTTAACAAGAGCTTAGACTTTGGGCAGTCCGTGTCAAACTTCACTTTGATGAATGCAAAGTCTACTCATTCTTGGCTGTTCTTTTATTGGCTAATAGATATGAATACATTGAACCAATCAGATTCAGAAAGAAGATATGTTTGACAGCTTGTTTTGATGTCAGCCAATCATTTTACTATGGTAGAAAACAAGATATATGTTGTACATTATCTTGTTCTGTTCCTTTCGCAGTTTCTTGGGAAGGGGTGGGGTTAAATATATAAAACCCTGACATGTATCTGCAAGGAATTTTTCACTTAAAAATTTGTTTTAAGAAAAAATTTGTTTTAAGAAAAAATTTGTTTTAAGAACACAAAACAAAAGTAAAATTCAAATATAATCAGGAAATCATTTATATAAATTTGTTAATCTCTATGAGGTTTAAACTTTTATCAGATTTTAAAACCAAAAAATATATATCAAATGCTTCAATATGAATGCCAATATTTTGTTCACATTTCCATCACTCACATAGAGTTACAGACATGTTATCTTTAGGGGGATAGAATCTAGATCTATAAATAATCATCATTTAAACAAGCCTGAGCCAAACTAATAAGTTTATCTTATCATCAGTCTCATAAGTACAGTATATTGGTATATGTACCTGTACATGGCAGATTATGTGTGAGTGACTGTCTTATTCTAGAATTTTATGATTAGAATTCAAATGTTTTGTAATCAAACAGGTATTGGTCTCATAAATCTTAAATCAAATCCAAATATGATGACTCAATCATGTTCTAAACAAATATATAAAATAATGTTTAGGTTGTGAATAATCCTTTCAACAGTTTGTGCTGTACAAGTATGTGTGTCTTATCAAAAATCAGGGTGCACTGTAATGACAGGGTTTATTTGAGTAGGTATATATTCAAGAAAGAAAATTTACCCATTTTATTGATTGATCCAGCTAAGACTTAAAAAAACTGTCAAAAGACAATTCTGGGTTTTAAACTAAATAATTCTTAGTGTGGTTCAATAGTCAATACATATATATTAATGTAGGTAAAGGCTTGAAAGAAATTTAAATCTTTATCATAGTCAAGTTGGCAAACAGCCACAACCATTAAGTACATTTAAGAGCAATCTAGCAATTCTTAACATAAACAACATTAGTTGTCGAGGATTGAAATGATAAGTTTTTGAATCAATTTTAAAGCCCTCGGTGCAATCAATTCAATTACTATATATGTACATAGACGTACGTAAAGAGTTCAAAGAAATTTAAATCTTCTATAAGTTTAGATAGCGAACACCCACAACACTTGATTGATTAAATATGTTCAACTTCGTACGGTTACCGTAATGCATTGCCATCAAAAACATATTGCTAATAGATATGAATACATTGAACCAATCAGATTCAGAAAGAAGTTATGTTTGACAGCTTGTTTTGATGTCAGCCAATCATTTTACTATGGTAGAAAACAAGATATATGTTGTAGATTATCTTGTTCTGTTCCTTTCGCAGTTCTGTGGGAAGGGGTGGGATTAAATATGTAAAACCCTGACATGTATCTGCAAGGAATTTTTTCACTTAAAAAATTGTTTTAAGAAAAAATTTGTTTTAAGAACACAAAACAACAGTAAAATTCAAATATATTCAGGAAATGATTTATATAAATTTGTTAATCTCTATGAGGTTTAAACTTTTATCAGATTTTAAAACCGAAAAAATATATATCAAATGCTTCAAAATGAATGCCAATATTTTGTTCACATTTCCATCCCTCACATAGAGTTACAGACATGTAATCTTTAGGGGGATAGAATCTAGATCTATAAATAATCATCATTTAAACAAGCCTGAGCCAAACAAATAAGTTTATCTTATCATCAGTCTCATAAGTACAGTATATTGGTATATGTACCTGTATATGGCAGATTATGTGTGAGTGACTGTCTTATTCTAGAATTTAATGATTATAATTCAAATGTTTTGTAATCAAACAAGTATTGGTCTCATAAATCTTAAGGTACTTCACTACACCAAGACTTATACTTTTTAAGATACTACGTCACAAGATGGCGATTTAAATGTTTTGTTAAACTGTTTGTATCAATCAATTCAGTTGTATATCGTCATAGCTCAGTGGTTAAAGTATCAGGCTTGTGAACCGCAGATCATGAGTTCAAATCAGCCTGGGCTTTGTTTATGTTTACAAAATGAAATTTTTGAAAATATCATTTTTTATGCAAAATTGCACTTTTTGTTCGCCTATTTGACGTATATTCTACTTATCTATCCTGCTTTCTATCATAATCAAGTAATTTTCTGCTGATTTGAGAAAATATTTCAAGGTGTAGTGAGGCACCTTAAATCAGATCCAAATATGATGACTCAATCATGTTCTAAACAAATATATAAAATAATGTTTAGGTTGTGAATAATCCTTTCAACAGTTTGTGCTGTACAAGTATGTGTGTCTTATCAAAAATCAGGGTGCACTGCAATGACAGGGTTTATTTGAGTAGGTATATATTCAAGAAAGAAAATTTACCCATTTTATTGATTGATCAAGCTAAGACTTAAAAACTGCCAAAAGACATGCCCAAACACTGTAGGCTACCGAGCTCAATTCTGGGTTTTAAACTAAATAATTCTTAGTGTGGTTCAATAGTCAATACAAGCCCTCGGTGCAATCAATTCAATTCCTATATAGGTACATAGACGTATGTAAAGAGTTCAAAGAAATTTAAATCTTCTATATGTTTAGATAGCGAACGCCCACAACACTTGATTGATTGAACGTGTTCGACTTCGTACGGTAGCGCATTGTCATCAGAAACATGTTGCTTCATGTACAACATGTATCGGTAACTTAAATTGATTTAAAAATTTGAGCAGTTTTAACAAGAGCTTAGACTTTGGGCAGTCCGTGTCAAACTCAACTTTGATGAATGTGAAGTCTACTCATTCTTGACTGTTCTTTTATTGGCTGATAGATATGAATACATTGAACCAATCAGATTCAGAAAGAAGATATGTTTGACAGCTTGTTTTGATGTCGGCCAATCATTTTACTGTGGTAGAAAACAAGATATGTATTGTAGTTTATCTTGCTCTGTTCCTTTCGCAGTTTTGAGGGAAGGGGTGGGATTAAATATGTAAAACCCTGACATGTATCTGCAAGGAATTTTTCAAAAACTTTGACAAATAATCACCTTCCCTATTCCATGGAGGACAATGGACATCACAACAAGGAGTCTAAATAGTGAACAGTTGCAAGGATGCATCATAACAGCTGCTATTTTTCTTAACAATGTTTGAAGATTTCCTTGGTATATCCCTAAAAAATAAGAAAAAAAAGTATTGACCTGCTGACTTGTTCTTTGTTTTTTTTTAATTTTTAACATGTTTCCCCCTTTTTTTTACAATTTCCATTTGCAATTTAACAGATTTATCTATAAAAATGACCCCCATGTATACCTTTTCTTTCCAATAAATGCAGATGGCTTCCCGCAATTGGTTTCGCAATCGCAACTTCTCGGGCCTTTCCGGTTAGACACAACACATTTTACGATCTGTTTAGATGTAAGCTAGACTTCATTAAAGTAAATGATATACCCTAAAATATAGCACAGAAGCGACTTATAAGGCTGTCTAGCCGATACTTATTTTAATAGGAAGCGCCTCCATTTTGTATAAAATTCTAACATCCGGTAATGTTAATATATTCGAGGTGTTTTTCCGAGCCTGCCGGAAAGGCCCGAGAAGTTGCGATTTTTGGTTTCGATTTCAGTTTCATTTTCATTTTAAAAACACGTCTGCGTCTGCGTACAAAAATCAATCACATCCTCTCGGGCTCGGAAAACACCTCAAACATAGGCGTCCATGACAACACTACATTTCATAGAACCTTGAACTGTTGAGATGAGTTTCTTAGACTTCATTAAAGCCATTGATACATGTATATCCTCAAACATAACACAAAGGCGACGAACAAGGTTCTCTAGCCGATTTTTATTTTAACTGGAAGCGACTCCACTTTGTATAAAATTCTAATATGTTTTACGGTGTGACCGTTGGGGCGAGCGCAGAAGGAACCACACATCTGTCATCATTGTTAAATGCAACCCGTGGACTTGCCCTAACCGAAAAACTTTGGCTTTGTCTCGAAAACTTTTACCACCGCCAGGAACCCGAAGTTATCAAACTTTTATTCCAATGGCCCCTTCTTAGTCTTATACACTTAAACAAACTACCACTGAGCATTAATAAAATGTTAAACAGACTTACATTGTATTAAAATATTTTGATAAACACATCGCCGTTTTTTTATGTAGATACAATTATGTTTTATCTTTTCTTTACCTTTTAATAATGATCATTAAAATCAGTAAAAAATAAATTTTGTCTGTTATTTCTCATTTTGTTCCTTGTTGTAACCCATGTTTTAATTATTTTCCTCTGTGACATTAATTTTGTTTTAAATCTTTTTAATTTTTGTACGCTATATAAGCGTTGTAGACATGTGCCCTCACCCCTTTCTTAGTGTGTGATGTCCAATATTATTTGACCACATATGAAACTATATAACAAATACATGTACCGGTAGATATTTTAACAGTTGAATTCTTTTCTTTTATCAATTCATTACAAAATGACGTGGCTGCACGTAGATCTAATAATGATTATACTTTTCTTTCTTAATAATTTTTGTCACCTACCCAACGTATGCATATATGATTGGATCAATATGACAATAAATCTAGCATGGAACTTGCATGTGCTTTTACTAAGCAAAAAAAAATCATCAAAACAAAACTAATCAGCCAAAGAGTCACCGTTAACACTGATACTGAGTACTTCCTACATGATCCAGTACATATATGCTTGATCCACCTCTAAATGTATCGCGGGAAATTAAAACGCGAGATCTTTGTGACGTCTATGGAGCTCGCTACGCAAGCGGCGCTTCGCGCCGCCTCGCTGCGCTCGCTATAACACCCGGTACTGTTGTTTTTATGAGCTTGCTGGAAAGGCCCGAAAATACGATTAGTACTCTTAATTAAGGGAGTAAAAAAAGTCTCGACGATATACGCTGGACTATATAAACTCCAAACATTCCCGACGGCCTACGAAACATCTTGCATATACAGCCAGGATACAGATCGACACATCTATCATTTATTTCTAATTCAGAGTCCAGAACAGACAAGTACATGACATATTATTATAAATACAAGAGGTAGGCATGCCAATGAATAGTGTAAAAATTATTAAAGTATAACAATTATAGCAAATGACAATGTTATTTCCAACAATATTTCACTTAAAGCTTTATAAAAGGAGTTCTATAGCATGTTATCATTGATAAAATTGCCAAAAAGATTAAGAATTTCCATGTCTTTAATATTGAGTAACCAAAACAGTTTTTGATCATTATTATATCTAAAGCTGAAAATTTACGAAAGAAGGTGTTGCAGTTCCTATGCTAATTTCCCCTAAAGGAGTTGCAGATAAAATAGAAAATCAAAGTTACAGAATTCGATGTAAACTTTTTTTCATGCAACGTTGTACATAAAGCAGTGTAGGATTTTATTTGGAAAGTTTGTACTAACTTATTTAAGACTATGAAATAAATTTGAAAATGGTTACACAGACAAATGTGGCAGAATTTCCGCTATATAGAAGGGCAATCCTCATCATTGTGAAAAAATGCCTCCTTGAAACAAAATTAATTTAAGATCCGTTTTTTGTTTCAAAGAGGCATATTTTCAATAAATCTGACTTTTGGAACAAATCAGTAATACCTTTGAAATCTAAAAACGACACATTAATTAAGTTGTCCCTAATTAAGTCGAGTGGTACCGCAGATAGAATAGACTAAAACCGTATTTTATATTTTTGACTGGGTTCGAATCCCGAAAAAGTGGGAATTTAAAAAAAAAATTACTTCTTTTAATCGCATGGAAAGGTACTGTATAGAGATGATTTATGAATGTCAGAATAAAGTTATTCAAACTCTTGTTAATGTAATATTTTGCATGCCTGCTTATTTTTTTTCAACATTACTGTGTGAAGCCCCCGTTATAAAATTGAAAAAAACATTTTCTTCTGAACAACAGATTTTAAAACAATGTACTTGGTATACATCAATGTAGAAAATTGATTTTTCACCCTTTTCATGAAATGAACGGGTATGCTGATTTCAAAAATACATGTATAGGTTGTTAAAAGCAAACAAAATCATTTTAGAAAGTTTGAATCAGTGATGAAGCAATAGGTTACTGAAAATATGTAAGGAACAATTTGTACTTTTTTACTAGACTTAGCAATTATTTAGATACTATAGAAACATAGGATGATTATAATTACAACTCTGACGGTTTTGAAGAGCCAGAACAGATCTAAGATTTATTCATGTATCTCAAGAATGATATTTTCAACACGCTGGACAGTAGATATCAAATTGAGATATATTAACATTAAAATAAGAAAACATGTATATGGTTATCTTTCTAACTGTGTTCGATAGAAATGGGCGTAAAATTTTTGTATATTTTGCCTCCGTACGGAACATACCCGCTATGTAAACATAGTCGTCTACGTAATGTGTCTATATTTAAATGTGGCTCTCAAGTGATACGGATATTTACAGGTCCTTTCCACGTTAGGGAATAGTCCCACTGTTTTGCAACACCTTCTTTGCGTTTAATTACATTTAACTGAAATATTTCATTTCTTTGGTGATCATATTTTTCACATGTTATCAAAAAATGAGTTTCATCATCTACATGTATACTGTTAGAATTACATCTATAACATGTACGTACCTACGTATTACTAATATTGAGCCAAACGTCAGCTTTAAAAAATACATGTAAATGCATTGCTTTCATAAAAAAGAAACTTCATATGATGGATATATTTTATCCATAATCGATTATATGTTGCATTGTACTTGAATTGTGTATAAAAAATGTTGAATTGAAATCAACAATTTCTTACTATGATACATGAATGACGATAATCATATATATTCACATTTTCTAAGGTTCAATAGACAGATGCAACGCAAACGCTTTGTCAGATAATTATTTGAAAAAGTTTCAAAGGTTAATGCAGACTTTTTATTACCCAATGTTGAATACGATTAGGACATTCATAAATGAGGTTAAACATATTACAGATACATGTAAGTACATGTATGGTTTCCGATGTTCCGATTGGGCCACTTCGACCTTTGCACTTTCGCCTTTGGAGCGAAGATACGAGAGTGCGAAGTTGCGAAGGCGAAGGGGCGAAAGTGCGAAGATGCGATGGCAAAGCGCGAAGATGCGAAGGCGAAAATGAAAAAGAGCGATACTACTATCGCCCCTTTGCCTTCGCAACTTCGCCGCACTTTCGCCTTTGCATTGTTTGATTGCATTCAGCAAGTCTTGGTACAGACCCTGAAACGTGCTACTACACCTCTAAAACGAACCGTACCGTTCCGTGCAAGAAACGAACCGTACCGTTCACAAAACGAAACGTACCGTTCACAAAGCGTACCGTACCGTTCACAAAACGAACCGTACCGTTCACAAAGCGAACCGTACCGTTCACAAAACACACCGTACCGTTCAAAAAGCGTGCAAGATAATTTATGCAAGACCCGCCTCCAGACGGACAAAAAAGCGTACCGTACCGTGCAATAAGCGTGCAACTTCCATATACGGCTTATTGACCTAATGTCTTTTGATGAAGACGGACGGAGATTATCGCTGACCAGTTAAGTTCATTATTATGCTAGATTATTTCATACGGGATTAGATAACACATACAGATTTAAAACTGTTATTGTTAAAACAGTTACAAAATATTTTAATTTAATTTCCTTTCTAAGACAGTAATCATTTCTTTGGTTTTCGACGAAACTTTCATTGCCGATTTCTTAAACATTGTAAATTATTAATGTTCACACAAGTCATGGTTATACTATTTTTTATGAAATGTTTGAAACATTTGGTACATACTACACTTTACATAGACTTACGCGGACCCAGAAATACTCGGTGCTTTCAACGTGAAGTTTAATTTTTGTGATCTGAGATCGTAAATGCATGGGTACCTTTTAATTTATTTGTTTTAAGATAAATTCAAATTAATTTACCAAATATATTTATTAATCAATTGATATATTATCAAAATCTAAATCAATTTAAGTCATGTGCTTTTTTTCCTAAACAGACGTGATGCTGTAACTGACGATCCGATTAAAATGTCGGGAGCTTGCCTTCGCGTCTTATTTTCTGTTATCGGAAAAACCATTTTGATAGAACACCTTTTGATTTGTTAATCAATCTCCAGCTAAACTTTAAACCAATTAAAAATGAGAAAAGAAAACATTTCAGATCATGTTTTTTAATATATGTGGACGTGCTGTAGTAAATGACAACCACATATTACCTGTGACTCGAGTGATTTGTACGTCAGCTATTTATGTAGCAATAAATAAAAATCACTCTTACATGATAAATTATAGATAATAACATGTAAAAAAAAAATCTTAGTAAATTAAATTGAACAAAAAAAGTACACGCATTCCATAGAATAACTTTCAACTTTATTTCCCGCATAGCTGGTAATGGCGTCGTGATTTCACATGAACAAAAATCACTCGTGCGATACATGTGTACAGGAACTGCTCAGAAACACAACAGCGTCTTTAATCTTAGGTTCTATACACACCAGGTGTTATTGTCTTATTTTGTTTTTGGCAGTTATTGTACTTTACAACTAACTCTGTATATTTGGACGCTTAAACAGGTGTACACGAGATGCCGGTATTCACACCTTTCCACGGACACCTGTTAGGTAACTCATCACAATCTGTCGTGTGTATAGTCTGAATATATCTTACTTCTACTTTGTTAGTTTCATGACTTTTCCTTATCTCTAAAAAACAAAAGAACTGTCTGTAGATATGTACACAAACAACTACACGGCAGACTATCGGCGCGTGGATCTGTAGAACAATTCAGCGACTCTATACATGGGGAATATCACAAATATTAACTTGCGATAAAAATATCATTTACCGGGTACATTAGTGTATCAAAAAACTGATTAATTACATTGTAAATAATTGAATGAGATTATAACATTTTGCAATTAGATGTAAGCACAAACACAGCTCTTTTAAAGTTTATTTTAAATCTAATATGTGTGATGTGAAATAGCGTCAAAAGTAACCGTCGAGATCAATCTGAATACACCGTCTACTGTACAAACTTATAGTCATTGTGTTGAAATCGTTGTGAAAACCACGAGTCTAAAATAAATGGATTAAATTCATACAAATAAAAATCTAAGAATTCCAAATTGTTTGCACACAATTACATACACTCTACGAGAGAGAGAGAGAGAGAGAGAGAGAGAGAGAGAGAGAGAGAGAGAGAGAGAGAGAGAGAGAGAACTTGTGTGTTGATTATATTACTTAAATTAAAGTTTTATCATTGAACTATATAATTTCGCTTGAGGGTTTCTATAGTTGGTCATTTGAGCGGGATTTTATCTCAGGACTCCACGTGCTTCGCCTGTCAATCAGTTTAAGTATAACAGTACAGATCACGCCATGCGCCGCGTGCTACTTGGCTCCTCCTATATGGCTAGAAGAAAATTATCGCATGAAAACGTTTTTGTATTATGTTTTGTTAAATCCCCATTAAAAAGAGTGTTTCTATTTCACACCTCACACCCTACTCAATATTCAGGGTCATGAACCCTGGGGAGCATTCATTATTGTCCCCAAGAGAGACAACTCTTGAAAACGAGCATTAACTATAGTCCGTTTCTTAAAGCTGAACACCGCTCGTAAATAGGCACTGTCCGCCATATTTCTCTTTAATCACTGCTGTCCCTACAACCCTTATATAAGGGACAGACCTCTAAACAGTTCAAAGTACTTCGCTGTAGAGGTCTCACCTGTGTGGACGTACATTTTGCCTCGCCGTGTTACCCGGTCGCGATGAAATTATCAAATTGTACGCACTTTTTGAAGCCAGGAGAATACTAACATCAAATAAATTGGTCAATGCATTATTTACGAACAGAAAATGAACATAAGATAAGAAAAAAATGCATAAAATTTTAAAGACCACGAAAAGAATACTACATGTCGGCCACGAGGTTCAGGTGTGCAATCGGGTGAAACGAAATCGAAGGGTTTATATACCAGGTATCTTTGTGACGGTGCCTATTTACGAGTGGTGTTCAGCTTTAATCTTATTAAAATAAATAAATTGAGAAAAGTTTTCAAAGTATTTTAATTATAAATAATACATATAACAATGAGTAAAAGGCATGAAAAAGGCATGAAAGAAGTACATTTATTTATCAAATATAGTAGGCTGGTACATGTACCTGGTGAATATTAAATGTATATTGCTTGTAGGTACATGTATAAATCTACACAACTCAGTCAATTAATACACTGTGTTATGTAAACTGAAAAAAAAATACACAGGTTGTAAGAGATCTTTTTTAAAATGAATTTTCTTAAAATGAAAAATGAATTAATGAAATTGCATATATCATTCTAAAAAAAATCATAATACTTATTTTGAAAGTCAAATACTGAGTTCAAAGAAAGATAAAGAATTAAATATTCTTTGTTTTGTAAACAAAGCGTGAGTCTTGTTATTATTTACATATGTGTTTTATTGGTGTAAGTTTCATTCAAATGTTGCTTTTTTCTATTAATAATATCATTAATATCATTTATGATCACATCGAATCAGTATAATGGTAATTTCATACTTTATGTTATTTGTAAACAAACATAAGACTCGAGCTTTGTTTACATAACAATAAATTCTTACCCCTGTATCTATCTTATAACTTGACTTCTAACATTCAAATTATGGTCAATTATTCAAAATGTCCAAGTAAATCATTTTATGCATAAAGAAATTGAAAACAAAATTTTGATCTAAAATCGTGTCCAAGTCCCTTAAAAAAAAACTTGTATAAAATAGTAAGGCTAAATTCCAATTTAAAAAAAATAGCTGTTTCCAAAAATGTTATGTAACATGTACATGCGCGGATCTAGAGGGGGGGTCGGGGGGGTCCCGACCCCCCCTGGAAAATGAAAATTTATTAAATTTACATAGTAAAATTATCGCGAAAATATGCCTCGGACCCCCCCTGGCAAACACAATTATCCTTCGGACCCCCCCTGGAAAAATTTTCTGGATCCGCGCATGATGTATATGAATATGTAATATAAAAACATATGTTAGATGGATGGGTAGGAAAAATACGAATTAAGTGCACTCGATAAAAAGTTTGCTGGTATTCATTATGTGAACACAATTCATCCAGTAACATTTAAATTTATGCACCATAAATAAGAATGTTATGAATGATGTGTATAGAACAAATTCTTCTGTGGTTGGCTCCATAAATCTTGAAAAGATGGTGTGAGTTGGTAAAAAGGCAGAATAAGGTTCCATTCTAATCCTCATGCATTTCATTCAAGGAATATTCATTAATGTCATCGTCTGGAAACTAAAATAGAATAAACATAAAGTGTTAAGAGAATTACATGTAATTTTTGCAAACATTGTGCACTCATCAAATACTTACATGTATATATTCAATGAAGTTATTTATGGAATGTGCAATTACTAACAATGTAATCTTTTCTTATATTGTACATACATGTATTACATCATTTTGCCACAGTTAAGCCCAGCTGACAGTTTCTTTTTGTTATATATACACCGTCAAAAGATAGTTGCATCATGTGCATGTACTTTTAGTAATTTTAAAAGCCATAAAAACATTTCGGTACTACAAAACACTTTAAATTTGTCAAATGATTTTACAAATGAAATATGTACTAATATACCAGTAAGTCACAAGTGATATACTTTTTAAAGCAGTACAATGTATCACTTATATGACAACATCAGGAAACATCTGGAAACCTAGCCCAATCAATTCTGCACACACATGATAAATGTAATGAATGTGTAACTTCAATGGTGTAACTTCAAAGATATTTAGATATCCAGTGGACAGAAAGATTGTCTGTATGAGTTTCAACTATCAACATTCTATGTACACCAAAATATGATTGCGTCAATAACAAAAACTAATCTGAAAAACATATTTCCAGCATAAGAAATTCATGGGATTTCTGCAAATCCCATTTTCTCAGAGAGTGTAAAACCCATCTCTTAAAGTTTATAATATTTTCAAACTCCTGGTATTCCTTTCAGAGGTTCCCACCCCTTAAAATACAGATAATCAAGTAGCTGCAGATCTGTAGCTCTCTGGTTGAAAAAATTTGGATAGTCTATCCGAATTTTTTCAACCAGAGAGCTACAGATCTGCAGCTAATAATCAAGCAGATTTGCAACAAGATGCCCATATAAACCTTTCCCTTTTACACAAGACATTGTAACTATTTAGATGACCTTGCTTGGCTCTCAATCAGCTTAAACCAAATATATCTACATATGGAAAACAAGTTGTAAGTTTATTACATGACAAAGAAGTACCTTCTGGGCTTCAGCAGACTTGAATGGGTCATTAGCAATATCAAATTGACAATGTTTTCTTTATTCCTGATCTTCAGATCATCTGGAAGCCGCAGGTAAATCTGTAGATTAGAAGAAAAAAGATACACTAGCTATCATTACAAAGCTAAATGCTGTCATTATCAAAACAAAAGGGTGTGTCCTAGATTACATTTTTTTATGGGCACATGCAGTATCTGAGACATGGTCAAAACATTACCATGATAACAGCTATAACAACTCATTAAGTGGGAAATGACATATAACTATAAAATTTGTTATGGCTTTTCACTCTCTCTCTCTTTCTCTCTCTCTCTCTCTCTCTCTCTCTCTCTCCATGATCTCTCTTAACATCTTTGTCAGCAATGTGGCATTATTGAAATATATATATGGTTCATGGAAGCAAGGCAATCAATAACAATTACATGTACGGTACACTGTAATTACACACACACACACACACACACTCTCTCTCTCTCTCTCTCTTTCTTTCTGTGTCTATCTCTCTCTCATACTCTCAATCGTATAATGTTATATTTACATAACAAATGCAGACCCTTGATTCATAAACACTCTCATCGTTAATAGATAAATAAGATATAAAGTTAACAGTTTGAATGAGATACAGATATCAAAACCACATGCACAGTGTACATTGTACGTGTCGAGGAAATTCTGTATGGAAATGACTGCATGAAAGCATGCTTGACACAAACTCAATATTCTATGAAAAACATACAATATTTTTTTAACGTATGCTACGTAACAATATGTGTAAAAACTGACTATAACTACACCTGCATACACATTTCATACTAAAACATGTCTTTCAAGTCACATTTCACAACGCCCATTAATTATCGACATTTTTGTACCACTTGTACTAGACTTAATGCATTGTAGGCTTTTAAAAGAGTTTTTGAGTAGTTTAACAATGTAAGTAAGTATGTTCTTACGGCATTATCCTGTTATTAGCATCGCGATGCTGATAATTTTTGACGTTGTTGACGTTATTAACGTCAATTGTAGGCCCAATTGTAATACTTTTATAATACTTATCTTATAAGAGGGAAAGTATAAAGTTCACGTTATTATTTGTTGAATCTATTAAAATGTATATATTTGTGTGTTTCTCTGTGTTGTACATAACGGTATTTAAAGTGTAACAACAGTAACATTTTGTTTTGTAATGATCTACTACGGAATAAATGTAAAATATATTGAGATATATGTTAATCCATGTCATATTACGATGAAGAATCAGACACCAAAGTTGTATTTTAAAAGTATTTCATTACGGAATAAAGGTCGGATATCGAGTCCATTTCAATCTATTATGCTTATATCGTGAAGGAAAATGGCATTGGGGTTTTATAATTAAAATCAACTTTGTTACGGAATAAAGGTCAAATGCGAAGTTGTTTCTTGTATGTAATGTATACCATTTATTCCGTTGAATAATATGTCAAGAAATTTCATAATTTATATTGATAATGATGGGTTTGTGAGTAAATAATTTACATTCTTGCTCTTTATTCCGTAGAAGAATGCGTGAATTTTGGACGAAGTTTAAATGCACGGACTTTAAATGCATTGTCATTACACAGGGATGTCGATAACGGGACAATTACTAGACAGACGATTATTCTCGCTCTCTCTATATATACGCCTGTTATTGGCATCGCGATGCTAATAATTTCCAGCCATTTCGGATGAACTGAACACTCTGTAATAGTGACATCCCCCCAAAAAACAAGGCCCAGGTTTTTTTCTGATGGACCCCCCAAAGAAACCCTCTTTCCCGGGAATACTTCCCTTCGTGGAGTTTTTTAAAAGATTTCTGAACATCGTCTCTCTATATATACTCCTGTTATTGGCATCGCGATGCTAATAATTTCCAGCCATTTCAGAGTGAATATATAGACGGACGAATCATTCTCGCTCTCTCTATATATACTCCTGTTATTAGCATCGCGATGCTAATAATTTCCAGCTTTATTTCGGATGAACTGAACACTTTAATAGTGACATCCCCCCCAAACAAACCAAGCCCCAGTTTTTTTCTGATGGACCCCCCAAAGAAACCCTCTTTCCCGGGAATACTTCCCTTCGCGGAGTTTTTATAATGATTTCTGAACATCGTCTCTCTATATATACTCCTGTTATTGGCATCGCGATGCTAATAATTTCCAGCCATTTAAGAGTGAATAGATATCATTCTCGCTCTCTATATATACTCCTGTTATTAGCATCGCGATGCTAATAATTTCCAGCTTTATTTCGGATGACCTGAACACTGTAATAGTGACATCCCCCCAAAAAAAACCAAGCCCCAGTTTTTTTCTGATGGACCCCCCAAAGAAACCCTCTTTCCCGGGAATACTTCCCTTCACGGAGTTTTTATAATGATTTCTTAACATCGTCTCTCTATATATACTCCTGTTATTGGCATCGCGATGCTAATAATTTCCAGCCATTTAAGAGTGAATAGATAGAGGGACAAATTATTCTCGCTCTCTATATATACTCCTGTTGTTAGCATCGCGATGTCAATAACAGGAGTATATATAGAGAGACGAAACATTCTCGCCAAAGTATGAATATTTAGTGTATTTGCGATGAAGTACTGGAATGCACATAAGTGATAAAATGTTTTGTAATATTCTACACAGATGCATCATCCTGATGTTTAAAAAAGGTATAAAGAGTATTCATTGATAATTTTAACGCTTCTGACGTTACGTAAAATAACGTCAAAAATTATCAGCATCACGATGCTAATAACAGGATAATGCCGTTCTTACCGACGAATGACTACTCCTTAGCACGTTTTAGATTATTGACAAAATCGAGGATTGCTGTTCAGACTGTTTCATGCTGAACAAAATTTAAAGAGATAAGGCTAATCACCCCAAACTTCGACTTCACATTAATAAACAATTGTTCTGCAACTTTAAATAATTTAAAAGCTTGCCAATATAAGAAACAAAAACTTTTACTTACTTTTTCCATTTAAACTCCTCTCTCGATTTTCACGAGTCTGAGACTGGTCTCGTTAAAATCCCGAGATATACGAAGTTTTGACTTTCTCGGGTTTTTCATTTATTCGTGAATATAAAAACCAGAAAGGTTCCGATTATGCTAATAAGGCTGTGAGGTGTGTATTTGAAATTATTCAACAAAATAATTTCCCTCCGACTTCATGATTACATAACTCATGTACTGGCGATCAGAGTCTTTTTCGCTCGCTGTCGTATTATTTTTGTTACTAGATAAATTCTTAATATATTTATCACTTTAAACATTCATTTGTTGATAACCGGGTATTTTTCCGTGTCCTGTTTATAACAAGTATGTGAGTGAAAAGGTAAATAAAATATAAACAGGTTAGTCAGCATTTGTAAAACGTCAGCTAAATCGCATGCATACAGTGAAGAGCGGACACTCTTTCAACAGAATGATAAATATCGCAATTAAATGCTAATGACTTGTTATGTATATCCAGTTGCGTACATGTTGTAAGAAATATGTCACATGTACATGTATAGTTTAACGGAAAAACAAAAACTAATAGTTATATTTTGACTATACACGCGATCTTAGTTCAGATAAGAGAAGCGATGACGGGTTACATGTAGGTATGATCTGTGTATACGAACAATTGCAGAAAATCATAGAATCATTATTTAGATGAATTAAAATTCGTGTCAAAAAACTATACAACAGTTGATTTCAAGATGTATGTGAAGTTCATTGTTTATCTTATCATTAACTGCCTGTAATTTTACATCGTCTATTCACTAAGGGAATTTGATCGGCAATAGTACTACAGTAGTACGCAATAAAGAATGATCATACGAATTATGAATAAAGAAAAAGAAAGATGCTTGTAAAAATAACAACTAGCCGAGAATCAAGACAACGACAAAGGAAACTTAAGAAGTATCGGAATAAAGTCGGGGCAATTTTTCATAGCAATTTTAAATGGATTAGAAATATTTAATGACTTCAATTCAAGTACATGTATAGAAATAAAAACTTAAGATGCTTTGTAAAATTATCGACAGCTCGCTGAATTAACAAAAATATATCGGATTAAAGCCAAACAGTCCTTTTAATTTATTTTAATGATTACATTTATCTAAAATTAAATGCTAATAATAACAATAGACAAATAAAAATAAAAATTACCTCCGCTTCCTGGTTGTCACTAAGTACACGATTCACGAAACGTATCAAAACGGGGGAACGGATGGAAGTTCTGATTTTAAATAGATTGAAATACATTTGTAACATATCATATAAATAAAGAAAAATTCTTGTCACAATTACCACCTTGCTGAAGTAGATCGGGCAAAACTAACCAAAATTATATCGAGAAAAATCAAAGCGTTCAGGCCACGCCTACCTCATTAATAAAGCGCGCAAACCGTTCACAAAGCGTGCAGCTATTTTTAGCAAAGCGTACCGTGCAAGAAGCGAACCGTTCCGTTCACAAAGCGTACCGTACCGTTCACAAAGCGAACCGTACCGTTCACAAAACGAACCGTACCGTTCACAAAGCGAACCGCACCGTTCAAAAAGCGTAACGAACCGAACCGTGCAACTGGTGTAGTTTCAGGGTCTGTAGATTACATATTCCATGCTGTGACCGTGCTCGCCCAAGGTCAGCCAATTAATCACAGATGATATTGGTACGCATGCATGCGCTAGGCAATCGTGCTTACTTTATATACTGTGTAATGTGGCATATATGTTTACCACGCGCAGTGCTGGCTATGCCTAATCATTATATACTCCACCAAAAATGTAACGCCCGCCATAAAATGTACACATACACTTCCAGACTAATAGCTATCACTTACCAGCTGTAATTTTACCGTTATTCAATACCGTGGTTTAAACACAGTAACATTTGAATTTCATTGTGCGGCATTCCTTGTTCATGAACGGATCTAGAGTAGAGAAGGGGATCCGGACCCTTACCCTCCCCATTGGAAAATTTAATATTATTAATTTCATAGAGTAAAATTACCAAAACTATGCCTCGGACACCCCCTCCTCCAGGGCAAATACAATTGTTAACCCCTACCAACCCCATCCAGCCCCTAAAAAGTTATGGAACTGCGCAGGCTGTTGAAATTTAAAAATTATCAGAAGTTCGTCTTCTGTCGTTGATATTATATTATATTATTTTATACTTCTAAACACCTTCGCAATTTCACACACTCGCTTCTTCGCTCCTAAGGCGAAAATGCAAAGGTCAAATTGGCCCCGTCGGAAAACCATATATTAGATTATTACGATAATTCATTTCAAATTTTGGGTCCAGAGGGCATACAAGTTTACAATAATTAGAGAGAAAATCCCAATTGAAAGAATGCACATTCAAAAGAGTCCATACACATATGTGAACATGAACGCGCAGCAGTTCAGATATGGGTAAATGCACACCAGTATGCCATTAACACCAGAATGCCATTAACATTAACGTATTAACAATATACATATCTTTGTAGTCAGAAAAATAAATAATAGAAATATGAAGATGATATCATGATATGTGTAGAAGTATTCCATTAGTTCATTTAGATTATTATGTCCTTTTTGAAAGCATCAATTAATCATGTATAATTATCTTTGCATGCATGTTGAAATAATTAATTTTCTTGCATGTTGACATAATTTATCTTGCTTATCTTGCATGTAGGGGGCAGAAATACGCCACCATACAATACAAAAGGAAAAGACCCCCCCAAAAAAAATAAAATAAAAGATATTAAAGAATATCAACAAGCTGTACTGAAAAATTAAAGTCTGAACTCCAATCATAGCAATTTTTTTGGTTTTTGGTTTTCTCACTTTTTAAGATTTGAAATCTACAAATAGTGTTAAGTCGTACGTAAAAAACATCATTAAAAATATCTCACTTGTACCGAACAGTATTTCAACCAATGAAATAAATGTAAATTTTCACATCATGTATTTTCTAGTTATCACAAAGGAAAAGAAGAGCACGACCTGGAGACTGTAAATTATTTCACTCCAAGGAATTTTAAAACGGTAATGAGGCGACGTGGAGCCAGATACATGTAATTTTTTGGCGCCATATAAATCATAAAGTTAATCTATTATAGCACCAACTAGCTTCCGTAAAACTTGTTTCCATATGTTTATACTTCTTTGTTTGAGATATGTATGTGTTTAGAAAATTGATATTGTGATATGCTGTCATTAACCGTTATCTCGCGATGGCAGTCAATTTTGTTTATCTCAAATATTTGAATAGCGTGCACATCAATTATTATACCGGGATATTATTAAAAACTCTTTCTTATGAACCATCGTTTCTTCGTGTACCAAGTTATATAACTCCATATTACATTGTACATGAAGAACACCCCTTTCTTGAATAGCTGGCACTTTCGCTTTCAGAGAAGAAACAACTGACGGGTGTTTAGGACCATTCTGAGCTCTTCTAAAAAATATTTAAAAAAGGATATTTATCGCACTGCTGGAATAATGTCAAATGCGTTTAAAACTGCAGCTTCAAAACGTATACCTTTAAACAGATTAACTGCATACATATATACTTATAGGTTGTCAGCTCAATCATATGTTATAATTTAGATCCGTGTTAAACCTATAAAGCCACTTTCGACAATTCCTTATCAAATAGGCCACTCTTGTGCGGATCTAAGGATAGGTGGTCGGGATGGGGGGTGGGGAGGGTCAGTACCCCCTAGTAATATTACGGAAAATATGCCTCAGACACCCCCCCCCCTTTTGGGATCCTTAATATTACTCGAACCCTATAGAAATATTTATTTATATCGATCCCTGCATTCAATTTCTTTTGATAGCTGATAAAGTCGCTGAATAGTTCAAAATATCTGACGTTTTCTTGGCGATTTTGATTTTTTACTTACCAGGAAAACGTCGAAACCGGCGCCATTACGAAAACTGGAAATTAGCCGCCCCCAACAGGAGGTGGCTTTCTCGACTCGATTTTTAATACTTGCCGGCAAAATGCGTCTGAATTAAAAATCTCTGAAAATGAAAGTAAAAGTAGGGAATTTCTCAGATTTGGAAAGGGTGTACATCAAAAAATTTCAATTATTTTCTTCAAATGATAATTCAATTTTGACACATGTTTTAAAAATTGCAAATCCTCTTTTCTGACATGTGTCAAGCATTCTGGTTTAAAATGTCCCAATATACACTCTTCAAGTATAGGAACTATTTTGCTTAAAGGCACAACTTTGTTGTCCTACCGATTCTAAAAATAGTTAGAGGGATATACCCAAATGTCGCTTTATGGGTTTTAACATTCCAAACACAGGCTGTAGAACTCATTTTATCGAACAGTCAAGATTTGTTTTGATTTCAGTCACTTTTAAAATATCGCGAGAATATAGGGTCTACTATAATTATTTATCAGTGTGATTATGAAAATATGGAGTAGAATTTATTTTGAGCGATGCTTCAGTGTTTCAAATTTATATTAATTAAAATTGAGCATAGAATGCTGCTTCCAGACGGAAACGGCGAATTTCCAGTTTTCATTTGGCGAAAATATCTAAAGCCAGGAAAACGTCAGATACTTCGAACTAGTCGCTGTACTAACGGTCGGTCTTAGAGAAGGCTGCATAAATTGCACTATATCTTAATAAGACCCGTAGCATCGTTTTTATACGGGCCGGGGTCACGTGACCCCGTCTATTGGTTTACTGCCAGCCGAAGTCTCATACCGGATGGCACGCGTAGAACACTTGAATTGAGTCTACGCGAAAGAAAATAGTGCAGAAACTTTTCATGCATTTCTGTAAAATTAATATATATTATAAAAACACACATTAAATCGTTTTAAGTCCTCTATGTGTAAACCGAATTCTATAAAGAAAATAAACAAATAGCTTTATTGATCAAAATATTCTTGCTCGGGTTCAATAGTTGTAGTGTTTTGTGGAATGGAGTTACGTAACTGAATGCACAGCGCCGTCAAAGATTCAGTTGGTGGACGAGCTCATAAAATCAATAGTAGAGGTTGAAGGTTGAATCGAAAGTAAAGTTCCCAAATGCAATGTGCTATTTTTGAAAAGATGTGAATTTTAATACCAAACTTCATGCGCGAGCCGAGGTTAAAATACACAGATGTCCTACATATTAAATAGGTGTTTCATTGGCTTCCAGTCAACACGCGATATGACTGCTGTTCATCTCTAAAAAAAAATTTGTACATAGAAAATAAAAACAAGTCTGAATTTGCCTTCTCGTTCATTGACTCTTTAGTTAATTAAACTGAATTTAAATTTTGAACAATACACTGTAACATTTTGGGTGACCAATAGATTAATTGATATTTACAATCTTATCGATTGAAGAACCAAGTTAAATGTTAATGTTCATGTTGTCCGGCTTAGTTGGAATATACAATCATGTAATTTGTTTGAATGTTATGAGACATTTTCTATACTTTATAATGCATATTCATGATTTAAAAGAATTCTTTATCAATATCTTAATGCCTCTCATCAGAAACTCAGCTGATCTTTAAATTCTCCCATTGATAAATATCTCGCACCAATATTAGATCTATGGATTCAGAGATAACGCATGGTTGTTATGTTTTAAATTTTTAATTCATCGTGTGGTAGTACATGTAAATGAATAGGACTTATTTCAATTTTAAGAAAATAAAAAGTAAGTTTTTATCGTAGTTTTAAAATCTGATTTACAAATCCTTTATTGTAGCTCCTCGAAAAATTTAAAATGAAATCGCTTTCGAAATTAAGTTCATTTTTCCAAGACACGCATTAAATTGTGCGTTTAATAAAGGAAAGTGTATTGAAAGGACAAAGATCCCTGAAATAACAATGTCCTACAACATTTGTTAATTTTACTGTTAAAAGCGTTAACTTTGCTTATTTTAGAAATTTTAAAATCATATAAATCTGAAGTAATAGCTAAAATTAACAATTTACAATTATCATATATATATAACAGCCAATCAGGAAAGGTCTACCCCAAAAGATGATGTGATTCATTCACTTTTGGTCTCCATTTTCTAGTTTTATCGATTTGAAAAGCAGATGACTGAATTCGGAGTATGATTTTTAATGAAATGTCAGAAACGGTTGTATCGTGATTCGTGTAAATGATGCAAGAGTTTACACAAAAAAGTAGTAAGTGGCGAACGAATTTATTATTTACCTATTAATTTTATATGAATCGCTGCAAGAAAATCATGACAGGTAAGAAGGTCTAAAAAATCAATTGAAAATGGCTACCGCGACAAACTTTTTTTTATTGTTATAGTAATTGGAATAATCTTATTGTAAAAAAGAAATATTTCTAACGTCAGATGCCTGTGGTTGTTATCGGTATACAAATGTTAACTTTGTTCGGTAATTCAACAGTTTGAGAGTTTTCGGAGTTTTCATAAACCTTGTATAAAAGATACCGTCCGACTTATAGATTTTCCCTTTGATCACAAAATAAATAAATAAATATAACGATTTCAATTATATACCTAAACATAGTTGTTTTGATTTTCCCGGTTAGTTGTAGTTTTTTAAAAAATTTTACATAATATACTGCAGTACAGTTGTGTCAATTTTTTTACAATTATGAAGAACAGTCCCGGTCGGGATTTAGCAAAATTATGACAAAGTTTCAGGCAATTGCAAAAAGCCGAACTAGTGTAAGCCTTCTGTCTTACGGATCCTATTGAGGGTCAGCTCAAACTTAGTGATGACAAGTCCAGTATTTCTTTCTCAAGCGGTTTTATTAAGCGTGATCGTATAGTAACAATTACATCAGCTAATAGCAGCCCAAATCAAGAGTCTCATAATCTATCTCAATAAGCGGAATCTATCTAAATCAGTTCAACATCATTTTACATGGGTATATATAACATTTTACTTATGATGGAGAGTTCTGACTAGTTCGGCCGATTTACGACGTTCATGAGTGAACATTTAATGTTCAAAATTAAGATTAATATTTTATTCCTAAATAAAGTAACAAAACCGTCAAAACTGCCAATCAAAGAGTCTGGATGCATGATGTAGGTCTCCGAGTCCTGGGTCTCGGAGTCCCCCACCTAGTATGAGGCATCACTTACTCATAATACGTTCATTCATACACGGCATAAAGGTTACAAAGGTTAATATATAGAATACACAATACATGACTCAATATAGAGTACTAGAGCTATCGTTGCAGACACGGAATCGCCAAATATGTCACTTGTTGTTAAACTCTCAATTTGGATATTATTATGCCCGTATTATGCACCTGGTTTCATAACATCATTTAGGAATACTACGCATTGCTACAAGAGTCACAGAGTTCATTCTGTTAATTATCATTAATACCATTCAGTGCACAGTATTTAGGTACACATAAATATCATAGTGACCATTAAGTAATACTAGCAATTCAAGGTCATAGCATGGCTATCTGTTTACATACGTCCCCCAAACAAAAGAAATATCCCGAAGGGAGATTTCTCATGCCTGGCGCCCGGAATAGGAAAGCGTCCTTGATCTACCCTTGATCAGACCAGCTTCATAGTGACATACCAGTCAGAACATCTATGTTAAGAGATAGTATCAAGTGACATGTTTCCACCTCCGGCTTGGAACATCATACATCTCCAAAAACAAATCTATAACCAGGTTGTATACACGTACATAAACTCATATGGCTTGATTATATTGCATTACAATCATGAAAACAATAACGAATAAAGTATGATAATAATGACCAAGATGAAATAACCATAGTTGAATATAATCGTAATTCATCATCAAGTAATACTAAGTATGGTTAAGCTTGATGTCACATATACATACAAAGTCAGTGCATGCTTATAATTTCACAAAAAATATCTCTTCCTTCCTAGGGGCGAGGTTAGCGTCATAAGTTCGGAGTCCATCGGTTTCTTCCTGAAGTTCTCCAGAGTGAATCACCAAATACAAGATTTATATCAGCACAAGATAACGCACATTTCTACTTTAACACATTTCACATTTTTTAATTTTCGCTAAATTTCACAATCCTTTCATAAGGAATACACAACTTCTTCGCGGCTGTAGCTTAATTATTCATCCATCATCGGCACCCGTGGATAGAGGGTCGGCGCGGATGGCGAGGCGACTTCTCGCGGAGCGTCTCCTGCGTTCCTCTGTTGCGTAGACATCGCGGCCTTCTCTTCCAGGTATTTACGTGCCAGCTCTGGGTCCGGTCTATAGTATTTGGTCCATGGAGATTCTTCATTTTTCTCCTCTTCAAGTAATTGTTGTGCTAGTTTGGTCGAAATTGTCCCCGTGTTACTGGTCAATTTGCGAGTTTCGAGTCTTCCGCTCCATCGGGGTTTCTCTTGGATCCTAGTGTCTCGGCACCAAGAAAGTTCATGTAAGCCTTCCGTCTTGCGGATCCAATTTAAGCGTGATCGTATAGTTACAATTACATCAGCTAATATCAGCCCAAATCAGGAGTCTCAGAATCTCTATAAGCGCAATCTATCTATATGCGGGATCTATCTCCATCTGAAAGATAGTACATTAAACCATCAATTTCCAAAAACTGTTTTTCTTCGGTTGCTGTTGCTGTTCCTTTACTTAACCGATTCTTCAGTTTCTTGATCTGCTCGTCGTGTTGTTGACTTTCTTTGATGTTGATATCCTCTGGTAGATCAATAAAGGGTTTGACCAATTCGTCGTGTTGATTAACTTCACATCTGGCCAATCTCTTAGGCGAAAAGGCATTGGAGTTAAGTACGTTCACTTCAAAGAAATTGTCATTAACATCTGGTTCATCATGCTCTGATTGTTCTTCCTCTTCACACTCGAGGTTGACTGTCGGTAATCTGGATAAGAGATCTGCACAGCAGTTAAATCTTCCTTCTATGTACTCTACTTTACAGTTATATCCTGCAATACTTAATATCCCTAGTTGAATTTTCTTATTTTGCATTGGAGATTCTAAGATATACTTGAGCGGCTTATGGTCTGTTCTAATAGTAAACTGAGCACCGTGTAAATAATGGTCTAACTTCTGAAGGGCGTAATGGATTGCAAATGCCTCCTTTTCTATGGTTGACCACTTTTCCTGAGTTTTACTCAGCTTGTGGGATAAGTAATATATTGGCTTATCTTCTCCCTCCTCTGTCTTTTGAGTAAGGCACGCTCCAATACAATTGTCGCTGGCATCGGTGTACAGGATGTACGGCTTATTAGTATCTGGATATGCTAGTAAAGGCACTACCGTTAAACTTTCTTTAATAAAGTCAAACGCTTTTTGGCAACATGGTGTCCATTTAAACCTTGCATATTTTCTGGTTAAGTCAATCAATGGTTCTGCAATCTTAGAGAAGTTCGGTATAAATCTCCTGTAATAACTACACATACCTATAAAGCCACGAACTTCTCGGACTGTAGTGGGCGCTGGTAACTTTCTTATAGCTTCGACCTTCTTTGGGTCAGGTGTAACGCCATGTTCATCAATGATGAAACCAAGATATTCTGTCTGTTCCTTGAAGAAACTACATTTCTTTAGCTTCATTTTAAGTCCATGCTTCCTTAGGCGGTTAAAAACGTCTTGAATATGACAAAGATGATCTTCCGGTGTCTCTGAGAATATAAGAATGTCATCGAGGTATGCGATAGCAAACTCCTCTTGTCCTTGAAGAACTATGTTCATCAGCTCCTGAAAAACTGCTGGTGCATTACTCAACCCAAATGGCATACGGTTGAATTGGAATAGTCCTTTGTGAAATGCAAAGGCCGTTTTTTTCTTTACTTGAATCTTCTAATTTCACTTGCCAATATCCACTCTTTAAGTCTAGTGCAGTGAAATATTTTGCCTTACCTAGTAAACATAGGATGTCATCAATCAACGGTAGCGGGAATGATACGGGTTTCACTATCTTATTCAAGCTTCTAAAGTCAACGCACATCCGGTCTGATCCGTCCTTTTTCTTCACCACTACTAAGGAAAATGACCAAGGTGATTGTGATCTCTCAATAATCTTTGCGTCCATCATTTCCAGTATGGCCTTGTCAATTATCTGTCTTTTACACGGTAGGGTCTGTTCTTTATTGGGTGGTGATCTCCAGTTTCTATCTTCATTTTAACAGTATCAGTCACTCCAAGATCACTGTCTTTCTTTGCAAATAAATCATTGTTTTTGCTCACAAGTCTTTTGATTGAGTGTTCAAATCTCTTAGGTACATCAATTTCTTCTTTTGTGTCTTGAGTAGTCGGTATTTCCGAGATTTCCTTCTGTTTTAATGCGGTAATTCGTCCTACTATGTAGCCTCTTGGAATTTTATAATTTTTGTTAGTTTGGTTAACGAAGATCATTGGAACTTTCTTATCTTTCCGAACTATACAAACGGCGTCTTTTAAATATAGTCCTGGGTCTTCCATAATGCAGTTATTGTCTATGCTGTTCACTTCAACCAAGTCACTTTTCTCCAGAGGAAAATTGTTATTTATTTTTCCATAGAATACAGTCACCGTGTTTGGTCTCATAATAAGTTTCTTAGGAGTTCTTACAATAGTTGAGATGTGTAAATCTTCTTTAAGTTCCGCGTATACTTTGCCATCAATACGCATGAGTCCAAGATCAAAGTATAAACGAACATTGTTTTTCTTGAGCCAATCACGACCGAGAATCATGTTTCGGTTGAGTCCCTTTGTCACATAAAGTTTGTGGTCTAAAGTTAACCCTGAAATCCTAAAGGAAAATATTTACATACCCTATCGCAATTAAAGAATTGCCATTTGCTGCTTGTAAAGAGGGTATATCATTATTAAACAACTTGGGGCGGGGAAATAGATTATCATACATTTTCTTACTAATTAGAGATACGGCTGCACCTGTATCTACCAAAGCTCTAAACTTTTTTTTACCCACTTTTATTAAACAGCTACTGGGGTTGTTAGTAAAATTAATTTCATACGTAGGTCTTTGTTTAAAGTTCTTTCTTCGGGCTTCAACGAAGGAAGAACGTCTTAGTTTTCCTGTTTTTGTTTGTCAAAATAAGAGCGCGATTTGAAATTTTGATACGATCCCCTATTTACTTGGTCGCTAGATTTATATGTTCGGCCTTGACGATTTGATGGTCTGCCCCGATTTTGCTGCGCTCTTTGATACATATTCGAACCCCAACAATCTGCACGCACATGACCTACTTTACCACAATTCCAACATTTCACAGGCGAACGGGGTTTCTGCTCTATATTATATTATGGGTTTGTTTTGACTGGGTCGTTTATTTATTTGAGGACGGGACCTAACTTGGGGTTTATTTTAAGGACAAAATCGAGTCCTATGACCCGTCTGTTTGCATTTAAAACACCTACTATTTCGCGTATGGTCAATTTCCATTGGTTCTACATGCCTTGTTTCTATTGAGGTAAGATTATCTGCTCTATCCTTTATGTGGGCAGATTTAAAACTTACAATATCTAATTATTTACCAAGTTACGCTTGTTCTTGTGCGCAGGTGGATTGAGTTGGTGAACACTTTCTTTACTTCTTTTCTATTGGCCGTTGTTCCCATTGGCTAGTATTATCGAATCAGATCATTTCTATTATTATAAATCCCGGTTACTTTTGATTTTGTTTCACTGTGGGTCAGGCGATTTTGTACACCAACACCTCGCACAAGGTATTTATTGTATTAATTTATATGACATAACTTTTCTTAGTATCTACGTAAAGTAAACTAAGATTATAATAAAGTTTAAAGCTTTATTTAAACTGTAACGAATTATTGTGTATAAATTGTATATATATTTATATGTGTTTATATTTATTTACAGAATCACCTATTTGTACATATAAAACATCCTGAACACAGAACCGTGTCTTTATTATTTACTCGGTCACAAATGGCGTCGCCGGTATCTACAGTCAATGGTGATTCTTGTGTGAGGAAGAATGTCTACAAAATCCAGTGAGCAGTCATCGCTGAAAACAACTCACCTGTGAAAAGTCCGGAACGTACCGTTACCTCTTTTGATAGAAATACCTTTAAACGCCGAACCATGACGACAAAGAAATTAAGACAACAAATAAAAACTCTACAAAAAGAACTCGATAGACGCATAGATGAGGACAACGAAGAATACAAATCCAAAACTACTTATCTAAAACCAGTCCGTAATGTGCAGAAATTCAGCGGAAATGAAGATAAAGACGATATTCATGTCGACGACTGGATAGAAGAAGTTGAACATGTCATCAAAAGTCACCGTATGAATAGAGAAGAAAGTACCGACTTCATATATTCAAATCTGACTGGATTGGCAAAAGAAGAAATCAAATATCGGCCATATGAAGAAAGAAGCAATCCAACAAAAGTGTTGCGTATTTTAAGTGAAACTTTTGGAGACAAAGAAGGAATAACAGTCCTACAGAGAAATTTCTTTGAGCGAAAACAGATGGAAGAGGAGTCTTTACGAGAATACAGTTACGCTCTGATAAACCTCATCAAGAAAATTACGACGATAAACACAGATATTATTCCAAACCCTGATTTGACCCTGTGTGAACAATTTGCGCAAAATGTGAACGATATCTCATAACGTAGAGAATTAAAACGACTTATTCGTCAACAGCCGGATATACATTTTTTGGACTTCCGGGACGAAGCAATATTGTTTTCAGAGGATGAAGAAAAGAACAGCTCAAAGTGCTCAACAGACAGACATACTAGAGAAAAACAGGCCGCAGAATCTTCACAGAAGTCAGAGAAAACTACTCACGGAATTGACAAATACTTAGAAGTCATACAACGGCAGGAACAAAACATCGACAATCTTACAAAGTTACTTGAACGGCAAACTGTATCCAAATCGAAAGAACAATACCGATTACCATATCCACAGTTAAACCGCCGCCGTTGCTATACATGTAAAAGCGAAAATCATATCCAAAGAAACTGTCCACGAAATCTCACTTCGGCAAATTACCAACAATCGGGAAAATAGATCCTGCTGATGAGCAGAGTCCGACATCAGTAGGAAATAAAGAGGACTCCACCTGTGTCAATCATATTATTGGTCAAAGCCCTACAGTTAAAATTAAAATGTTTGGTGTAGAAATTAACTGTTTATTAGACACTGGGTCTATGGTGACTACAATAACGGAAAGTTATTATAGAAACAACATCGAAACACTCTGTAAGAATATAAAGAATGATGTGAAATTGAATTTAAAAGCAGCAAATGGAATTTCAATCCCTTATATCGGATACATAGAAGCTGATGTTGAATGTATGGGAAACGTTATAGAAGATCGCGGTATCCTGATAATTAAGGATACAGAAGATGGAATGACTCGGAAACATAAACACAATATCCCGGGCATTTTAGGAATGAACATTATTGGACAGTGCAGAGACATTTTTATTCAAAAACATGGAAATTATTATCACGAGAAAGTGTCTGAAATATCCTGCAATTCGAAAATTAAGTCAGCATTCCGAGTGTGTGATCAAGAGAACAGGACTGTGTATGGTTTTGCTAAAGTGTCTGCGCGACATCCCGTTAGAGTCCCCGCAAGATCTGTGATCGTGATCAACGCTACTGGGCCGCCAATACCTGGAAATTACTCAGCCGTAGCAGAACCATTGTCGCATAGCGAGCACCTGAGTGACAGCATTGTTATAGTCCGGACATTCGTTCAAGTGATCAAGGGCCATTTCTATTTGCGGCTAGCGAACATAACTGATTCTGATGTCTGGATTTCACCTCGATTACGCATTGCTATATTATCAAAAGGAGAAGAAGTTATCAATGAAATTAGTGACCCTGTGCAATTATCCAATTGTGGCACAGTACAGGAAATATTTGTGCAGTGTTATGTGACAGAATCTACTAACGAACGTTCCTGTGATCCAGAGTTCCGTATTCCTGTAAACTTGGACAAAGTTGACGCGACAGACCAAGAGAAACGAGGCATAGAATTACTATTTCACAGATATCATGACGTATTTTCAAAGTCGGATTTAGACACAGGATTTACAGATACGGTAAAACACAAAATAACGCTGACGGATGGAGTACCGGTCAATCTACCGTATCGACGCATTCCCCCGACGCAATTTGAGGAAGTTAAACAACATATTAGAGAGCTATTACATAGGGATATTATAAGAGAAAGTACCAGTGCGTATGCATCACCAATTGTTATTGTTCGCAAGAAGAATGGTGAATTACGTCTGTGCGTTGATTATCGGAAGTTAAACTCTAAGACATTCAAAGACGCATATCCTCTCCCCCGTGTTGAAGAATCATTTGATACACTGTGTGGTTCCCGTTATTTCTCGACCATGGATTTGACTTCAGGATATAACCAAGTTGCAGTAGAAGAGAACGACAAACACAAAACAGCATTTACTACACCATTTGGACTATACGAATTTAACACCATCCCGTTCGGTTTGTGTAACGCTCCCGCCACCTTTCAGAGACTTATGCAGCACTGTTTCCGTGATGAAGTTTTCCAGATACTCCTGGTATTCTTAGATGATATTATTGTGTTTTCGCGGACTGTAGAAGAACAAATTCAGAGATTGGCAGTAGTATTTCAGAAACTTCGTCAGCATGGACTTAAATTAAAACCATCTAAATGTGATTTTTTCAAAGAGGAAGTAAAATACCTGGGGCACATAGTATCAAAGCATGGAATTAACACAGATCCTCTAAAAATGCAAGCTGTGAGTGACTGGGCAACACCGTCAACACCAAAACAGTTACGTTCATTTCTTGGATTGGCGTCATATTATAGACGTTTTATTCAGTCTTTTGCGAAAGTTGCAGCGCCATTGTACAATTTAATCAGAAAGTTTCCGAATGCATCTAAGAAGCTGTTCTGTGAAAAGTGGAATAGTGAATGTGAAAAATCATTTGTGTTATTAAAAGAATTACCAGTGCACCAATTCTAGGATATGCCGATTACACAAAACCTTTTGTGCTTGAAGTCGATGCAAGTCTCAACGGTCTCGGAGCGGTACTTTCGCAACACCAAGATGGTCAATTACGTGTTATTGCGTACGCCAGCAGATCACTTCGTCCCAACGAACGGAATGTACAGAATTACAGTTCGCGACGTCTGGAACTTTTAGCATTGCATTGGAGTATTACCGACAAATTCTGGGATTATTTAGTGAACTATTCTTTTACCGTTTATACCGACAATAATCCGCATGTGTATCTACAGTCTTCTAAATTGAGTGCATACGAACAACGCTGGGTGTCACAGTTGGCTCTCTTCAACTTTGAAATCAAATATCGCAGTGGAAAACACAATTCGAATGCAGATGCTCTTTCACGTAAGTCAGTGAGTGAAGAAGGAATACTTACCTCATCAACCAGTCTAGGAAATCTCTGGTCTTCTGAAATTCCAAAAGATGTTATGTGTGTGCAACAGAGATTGTGTCAAGAATCATCCGATGTAATATGTGTTGAAATGCAATGTTCTCTTCGTCAATACAGTCAAAGTGATCTGAAACGCTTACAGTCTCAGGACAAAGACATACATCAGTTTTTAAAGTTCTTGAAACAGGGGGTATATCCAAAGAAAGAAGAAAGGAAAAACTGTGAAAAGGCTGTGAATATTCTTCTCAGGCAGTGGAATCGTTTAAGTATGGATAACGGAATACTTTACAGAACTGTGTGTGATCCTGTTAATGGAGAAACCAAACAGTACGTTTTACCATCCTCACTGAAACTGGAAATTCTTAAACAGTGTCATGACAACCTTGGTCACCAGGGAATTAAAAGATCATTCAGTGTTATTAAAGACCGGTGTTATTGGCCTAGAATGTTTAGTGAGATCAAAGAATATTGCAAGAACTGTGAACGTTGTTGTGTAGCCAAGTCAGAAAACCAACAGATTAGACCAGCTATGATCCACTTACTAGCAAACCGACCTCTGCAAATTCTAGCCATTGATTTCACAGTATTGGAACCATCTAAGGGTAACGAAAATGTACTTGTGATGACAGATGTTTTTACCAAATTCACACAAGCAGTAGCCACACGTGATCAGAAAGCTTCTACCGTTGCGTTGTGTTTGAACAGTAGTTTCATCACTATGGTGTACCGGATAGAATTCATAGCGATCAGGGAAGAAACTTCGAGTCGGATATTATTAAACAACTCTGCAAAATCTACGACATACAAAAGTCAAGAACAACAGCTTACCATCCCGAAGGCAATGGACAGACAGAACGTTTTAACCGTACACTTCACGATTTACTCAGAACTCTACCACCACAGAAGAAGAAACTCTGGCCAGATCATTTATCTGATGTTACTTTTGCGTACAATGTGTCTCCAAATTCCAGTACTGGTTACAGTCCTTTCTATTTATTTTTCGGTCGTAAACCTAAAATTCCAGTTGATTTTATTGTGTCGTCAACAGTGTCGGATTCTGTCTCGGATAATGATGTGAATTACGATGAATTCATTCAAGAGCACAGAAATAATGTAAGTGAATTATTCCAGCATGCTAAAAGAAACCTGGAAAGAAATGCATCACAGAGGAAAGATTGCTTCGACGCAAAAATGGTGGATCATCCGATTGGTGTGGGTGACGAAGTTTTCATAAGAAACAGAGGTTTTACAGGAAGACACAAACTTCAAGACCTTTGGAGTACAACAAGATACCGTGTTCAAACAGCCAAAGACAGTGTGTATACAGTTGTTTCAGACACTGGACAGCAACGTACCCTTAATAGACGTGATATCAAACGCGTACCGCCGAAATAAATAAGCAGTGACAATTGCCCTGCACGTGACGTTAAGCCATCCTTATCTCTTCGTCGGAGTTTGCGATTACGCGATAAACAGAAGAGTATGTTGGATTAAGAATCATAGACTGTGAATGCGATACGTATATTGAACATTTGATTTATATATGATATTATGTTGATTAGTGTGTGTTTGAATTTTGATTTTTATCGAGACGATAAAATTCAAAGCAGGGGAGTATGTGGGCAGATTTAAAATTTACAATATCTAATTATTTACCAAGTTACGCTTTGTTCTTGTGCGCAGGTGGATTGAGTTGGTGAACACTTTCTTTACTTTTCTATTGGCCGTTGTTCCCATTGGCTAGTATTATCGAATCAGATCATTTCTATTATTATAAATCCCGGTTACTTTTGATTTTATTTCACTGTGGGTCCGGCGATTTTGTACACCAACACCTCGCACAAGGTATTTATTGTATTAATTTATATGACATAACTTTTCTTAGTATCTACATAAAGTAAACTAAGATTATAATAAAGTTTAAAGCTTTATTTAAACCGTAACAAATTATTGTGTATAAATTGTATATATATTTATATGTGTTTATATTTATTTACAGAATCACCTTTTAGTACATATAAAACATCCTGAACACAGAACCGTGTCTTTATTATTTACTCGGTCACATTTAATAAGGGAAGAGTAGTATCAACATTTGAAAGAGCTCGTCTGTTGTCATTACTTTGTACAATTGCTGTCATATTTGACCCTCTTATCGCTAGCCTATGTCTCAGATTTTGTTCTCGCATTGCTATTTGAATTCTCGCAAAATTCTCATTCTGAGGTAGTCGAATGTCAACCCGTCACAAAAGATATCTACTAACTGTTGTTGTACCAAATGTTCTTTTAGTCTGTCATTACTGTAGGCGTCTTCCGCGATTTGCAATAGTCTCTCGGCGAACAACTGAACACTTTCATTTGAATTTTGTCGAGTCTTACGCATTACTGCTAACGCGTGTTGGGGGTCTGTTATTTCTGCAAATCTATTTTTAAGGGATTCCTTAAGATCGTTCCAAGATGGGATTTCTTCAGACGCATCTGTTTCATCTAAATACCTTTTAATATAATCCCCAACTGAACCCTTACTCGTTATGTATGCAAGCATGGGGATCTCATGACCTTGTTTCCCAGACATAACACTGTACTTTTCAACTTCTTTTATCCACTGCTTAAATTTGTGAGCATCTCCCTCAAAAGGACTTATTACAGAAGATAGGGGCACTGAGAGTGCGGCTGTTATAGCTTTAACTTGACCAATGAAAAAATCTTTATCATCATCCTGATCTGGGACTCGGTGTCGAGGTTCACGAGTTTCATACGGCCTAGCATCATGATATGTTTCAAAAGTATTTTGTTTAATCTGTTCTTTTTCTGAAGAATTTTGACCTGTTTCTTGCCCTTTATTTTCTTTGTTCTGACCCAACCCCGCGAATTGTTTTTCTTATTGCTCCATTTGATTTCTAAGTTCTTTTTTATAAAATCCATCACCTGTTGCCATATTGGTTGCTTAGACAAAGTTGTTTACTTCGAGATAGCTATAAGAGACATATAGAAATGGTTCTTACCTTATTCGATATTGAACTTCGCTCAATCCTGGTCACTGGTACCAAGAAAGTTCATGTAAGCCTTCTGTCTTACGGATCCTATTGAGGATCAGCTCAAACTTAGTGATGACAAGTCCAGTATTTCTTTCTCAAGCGGTTTTATTAAGCGTGATCGTATAGTTACAATTACATTAGCTAATAGCAGCCCAAATCAAGAGTCTCATAATCTATCTCAATAAGCGGAATCTATCTAAATCAGTTCAACATCATTTTACATGGGAATATATAACATTTTACTTATGATGGACAGTTCTGACTAGTTCGGCCTATTTACGACGATCATGAGTGAACATCTAATGTTCAAAATTAAGATTAATATTTTATTCCTAAATAAAGTAACAAAACCGTCAAAACTGCCAATCAAAGAGTCTGGATGCATGATTTAGGTCTCCGAGTCCTGGGTCTCGGAGTCCCCCACCTAGTATGAGGCATCACTTACTCATAATACGTTCATTCATACACGGCATAAAAGGTTACAAAGGTTAATATATAGAATACACAATACATGACTCAATATAGAGTACTAGAGCTATCGTTGCAGACACGGAATCGCCAAATATGTCACTTGTTGTTAAACTCTCAATTTGGATATTATTATGCCCGTATTGTGCACCTGGTTTCATAACATCATTTAGGATTACTACGCATTGCTACAAGAGTCACAGAGTTCATTCTGTTAATTATCATAAATACCATTCAGTGCACAGTATGTAGGTACACATAAATATCATAGTGACCATTAAGTAATACTAGCAATTCAAGGTCATAGCATGGCTATCTGTTTACACTAGCCGAAAATATACATTTTTTTCAATGGGTGACCCTGTAGCTCTGCGGTCTGTCAATATTTTTTTTTCCGGAGAGCTACAGTTCTGCAGCTAAACAAATGCGAGAGCAAGTTAAAATTATTGAAATATATAGGCTATCCAAGCTATAGATTTACACAAATTTTAGAATAACAAATATCACCAATAATCTACATTGCTCTTTGTTTAGAAGGAATACATCGTCGTTGACATTCATTTTTTAGCTGTAATTTCATATCTTTGTATTCAAGAATGTAATTATTATACGGGATTTATAGGACTTAATTGTATCCCCCCTTGTCCTTATCCACGGTCGTACGGTGACAGATGCCAGGGATACTGTGACTGTAGTAATGACAAGTGTTATGTGTCTACAGGCTGTAATGGACCAAAAACTCAAAAAACAGGTATGCATTTGATATTATCTAAACTTTGTTACCAATTCTAAAGAATCAAATCTAAATAATAATTTCAATGAAAACATCTTTAATGATATTTTTTCTGGGGCAAATAATCTTAATATTTCGCGAAAATACAAGCAAAAATTATTCTATTATCAAAACCTCTATTGTAACGACATTAAAGTGAAACAGTTTAAACATTTACACATTCTAAATACCATTACTTTGTTTCTTAACTTTGTGTACATTTTTTTCATAAACTAAGATAAAATGATTGCATATCTATAACGGAGATCTACTGCATGGTAAACATAAACTTGTAAATAAAATGATGACCATGCATAAACTATTTATAAACATTAGCGTGTGTTATGCCTGCTTGCCCACGTTTATTCAATTTAAAGAAAAATTCAGTTTTTCAAAACGAATAAAACAAATCAATGATTTCAATGATTTCAAAACATAAAAGTTGGACATAATATATTGCCATCGTCAGAGTCACAAATCAATACAACTCAAATAAGGAAGATGCAATGTGTTATGAATTTGTAGAAACATTATATCAAAAGCGATTTTATCCAAACAAAAATAATATTGATTTCTCACATAACCACAATTTCTCTGCAATCTGATTATGTGTATCAAACAAGACGGATATAAGTGTTTTAGCAACACTTCAATTTGATTTCCTGAAAAGCAATCATATGTATTAAACAAATATTCTGTAATATATTACTGAACGTCACAGACAAGGAAGAACGAACGCGAGACAAATCAATAAAACCCTAAAGTTAACTTACCTCAAAGAACGATTAAAATGTTTTAATTATAACAACAAAATCCACTTACCCACTAGACAATCGTGCTGAAGTGTATTTTTAGCGGAGTGAGCCTCTAGGAATCATGGGACACGAAAATGGAACTATGTGCCGTGAAAATTCATATGGATTGCTTATAATTTGCAAAGTGCATATACTGCTTTTGTAGTAGATAGTGATTTTTCCATCATTTCATGAATACTTATATTTACTAAGTAATGTTGATATTCATTTCCTTATATCACAAGTAAAAATAGATTTCAATACATTTTACTATTTAATTAAAGTTAAAAAGTGACGATAACAAACCGTCAACCATTTCAAAAATCCATAAAACGAAAAACAAATTCATACCAGAACAACAAGGACCTCCAAAAACATAGAGGGGTATCAGGTGCTTAGGAGGTTGACCAGTCGCACCAGCCGTGTGCTCCTTGTCAGAATTGGGCATGTCATAATCGAGATAAATGTTAAAATCAGGAAAATGTCATAATCGGGAAAAAACGACACGTTGGGGATTTGGTTTGTTTTTGATGGTCAAAACATAAACCTTGAGCGAACAAGGACCTCCATTACATTGGAGGTAGGATCATGTTCTTTGAATTTAGTTAAACTGTTGACCATACAATCTTATGTAACAAACTAGATATTTTATATGTTCTATCTTCTGAATGGTTAGATCTTACCTGTCATGTAAATATTAACAAGTCTCTGTCAACAATATTTCATCAGCTTTTAGTATCATGATAAATTCTGGTGTTCCCCAAGGTAATATTTTATGTCAGTTAATGTAAACGACATAACTGCCATTGTTGATGATGACTGTAAACTAATTTTGTAAGTTGATAATAGTGCTATCTTTTAAGCACACAGAAATCTTGATATTATTGCACCAAAACTGATCAGTGTCTTCGACAAGTGTTCCTTATGTGAAGACGACCACAGATTGTCTCTTCATCTTGGCAAGACAAATTTTTTTAACCTCCAAGAGATCTAAAAAATGTTACAGATTTCAAAATTTGGTGTGATTGTCATATTATTAAATGTTATGGCAGTGTCAAATACTTATGAATCTGTATTGACAAGTTTCTGTCATGTGAAAATATTGTTTTAAGGTGGACCGTCTCTCTGAAAAAAAGAGATATCTTCTGTAGAAAATAACACCCCACTTTAATAACTCCTGGTTATTAAGAGAGGCGATAATTGGCCCTATTTTACAAAAAAAAATAAATAAATAAATAAATAAACATATTGATTCATATTTTATGAGGTAAAATCTATACTCATTCCCCCTTTTCCCATCCCCAAATGCTTTGTTGCTGTTTTTTTTAAAAATTAAAACTAAATTATAATGTACTTGTACAGTACATAAACAATACTTGTTTAAATTTGAAGGCCAGAAAATATATAGATGTACAATTTTTATTTCTCTCTGAATAACTCGTTCACAGAGGTTAATGAATTATAAATGGGAAAACATATTACTTAGACAATTTCAAACTCCAGACTTGGTCATCGTCATTTGCAACCTAGAACATTTCCAATATTTAAAATAGAATCAGGTTTTTCTATTCTGAAAGATAAGAAATGGCAAAACAAATTTTAAAAATGAACAATGTCGCATTTTATTCAAGATAATATATTCCTATATTGAGATTAAACCAGGAACTGGAAGATCATTTATTTAATCCATTTACTAATATTATCTTATCCAACTTTAAAAGCAGAAAACTTTTTTAAAAAATAGAAGCTTTGCCAATTTATCATGTTCTATATGTAAAACCTGTATGTAAAACCTTCAACAGTTCTGGAAGATATCTCTAAACAAAAATTAAAAAATCAGTAAAATCTTTATTGTCTACAGATGCAAAAAATACTATATGACGGCTTGTCAAATTGCTCATTTTTTATCTTGGTAAGTATTGTTATTACTTTGAAGTTTTAAATGAATAACTATTGATACATGTCAGTTTTCAAACATTATGCTTAGTCCTTTTCAGTACCCTGCCTGAATTCCATTGGGTACTTTTTTTGTTATTAACTGTTATATGAGGACCATAAAAATAGGCTCATAATGGTATTCTGTGATAAATCTACCAAAAAAAAATTATAATTATGAAAAGGAACCTATTTTGTACAAAAGTAGGGGCAGAACTGTGGTACCTGATAGAATAAAATGTGTTTTTCTGTTGTTGTGGTTAATGTACAGTGGGATAGTGGCTAATCTTATGATTATCTACAGTATTTATTAATATAACATTATTCTCTCCGAGTGGATATAAAACCATAAATGAACGGCTGAAACCTGTCGTTATTTTAGGTGCTATTGATACCTAATTTTTGCGTAAAGGTTCTACTTTGATATCTGATATTTTAAGTTATGGTAATAATTAGATTTTACTAAATGCTATTATGTTGATAATAAATATTGATGATAACTTATGAATTGTCCTTGATCTTTTACCCGAAAAGGGTAAAAAAAAACTACTTGAGGGGCTGTCATATACAATCCAACTTCCTCATAATTTTATATTTATACATTAATTAGTTTATCATAATACACTAGACCCCTTTTTTATAAAAAACAAAATGACAGGTTCTGTTGTAGAGTGCAATATAAGTGTTAAAACTTATAATTATATACATGTAGATAAGTAAAACATTAAATCCATCTTTTTATTAATCTAGGATTGTTTTAAATATTTGCCCAAATTATCCGTTATAGCCTGGTTTGAGGAAATACACGCTTTTGAAGCGTATGTAAAAATAAAATTAAAAACATTCCTTATAATTTAATCAAACGATAAAAAAAATCAATTAATAAACAAACTTAATAAATTTTAATTTACATAAAACTGTTACACGCTGATGAATATGGTTAGCAACTACCGACGAAGAGCTGAAGGGAATGGCAGACATTTGGATGTCCACCGACAACGTGTGACTGCGAGAGTTTTTTTTTTCAAAATTAAAAACACAGCTATTGAATGTTGAGTTTGTCATTAATTCTGCTGAAGGAATGTTTAAGGATTGAAGAGAAACTACTCAAAAATTGGATGATGAAGCGTAAAACGAGATATCATGTGATCAGCAGAGGAGCCTTGGTCCTGGGCCTCCGAACCAGAAATGCACATACAAACAGCAAGTCGGGTAAGCATGTCGCTCATGTTTTTCTTCTGGATGGTGGAATAATTCTGTTTAAAAATTTAACAAAGGCCTCACTCTTATGTCCGCGCATATGCATAATATATCTGATTTCTAACCCGCAACATTCATGCCTTATATAGCTGTAGCTCGTAAACACTCAACTGTATATCTTCAGGAGCAAAGAGAATGTCATAAATCGGGTAAGTTGGCTTAATTGAAACATTGTCATACCAAATATCTACTGTTTTCGAGAAGAGAGCGCAGGTTTACCAGGAACTCTTCGCTGGGGTCGGTTTTTGTTAAAAAGAGTTTGTGTTTAGTGGACATGTTTCGCCGGCGCTAGACATAACAATCATTAGCTTTTCTTTTCAAATTGTTGTAAAGCCAATACCACCTTGCCATTTTTTGTTTAGTTTCGTGAGATAAAGTGATATGTTCATATAGTTGGAAAACAAAAGAATCCAGTTCAAGCTAATGGTGGCATTAAATTTATTGGTAGAGTTGTTGTTGTTTTTTTTTTTTAAATCTGTAGGATATTCCAGGAATTCTATATTCCAATCTAGAAAAATAAAAGGAGTAGGGGTTTTCAGGAAATAGAAAATACACCTGAAGTACCTGTTAGCTTCAAAAAAGCGCTTATGATAACGTCATAAGAGATTTGGGTGCAATTTCCAACCTTGGGTATGGTGTATAAATAAATAAACTTAACTGATAAATTACCTCTATGAACTAATAAATAATTTGTACCACCTTTTTTAAAAATTTAATCTTTTCCTACCTTGAAATGATTTCAGATCATATAACGTTTTTCTTTTGTTGGTAGAGAGTGGCTGTCTTCATTCTTAAATTGAAGATCAGTAATTTTTTACTTTGTTACTGTTTTAAATATTTTACTTTGGGCCGATGGGTTACAATTTTCGGTAGTGCAAAGTTTACTTTACCTTCAAAAAATAAAGCATTTTCCAGCTATTGAATGAAATCCTTACATGATGTAGATTGCAAAGCCTCCCAGTCTACATATTCATCCCCTTGGTCATTGCCAGTTGGTTGTTCAAGGTGTTGATTAAAATTGTAATTAACATTAAATTGTTTTGCTATGTTTTGTCGTGTTTGTAAACAAAGCAAGCTCTCTGTGGCAAGATCACTCACTCAAAATAAATCCGCAATCGTATAGCTAATAAATCATTAATAGAACAAAAAATTCCTGCTTCAACTTATGCATGAATAATGGTGTTAGAGGATTTTCACTGCTTGAGAATTTTATTTACTTTGATGTCCTTTGATTCACAAACATATATACGCATGTAATATTTATATGCACACACACCCAAACAGTAGCTCCGGTTGGGGGTTTTCAAAGGGCGTGGCTACATAGCTAACCATGTTATACAAAATTATTCTTTTCTGTCTTTAGCCGATCAAAATGCTTGTTACAGATATATACGAAATAGATATGAAGATATGTCACAAATTTTGTTATATTTTGCAATGCTTGATCTCCAAGATCAAATTTTCTTAAGTTTTAATTAATGTTTTATTATCAAATATATCGAATTCGAAAATAATAACGACGGAGCGAAAATATTCACATTCACCATTTTCGAGATTTTGTGAAAAAATGCGTGTTTCTAATAATAAAAAAAACCGGAAATCGACAGATAGGTTCATGATATTTATGGAGAAAAACATAGAGATGAAATGAGACGTGTCCTGTTACTAAATACTTTTACACATCTTAGCTTAGCCTTTTTTTGTTGCTGCATTTTGGCCATGAGCAATGACATTGACATCCTAATTAACTCATTTCTGCATGGTTCAATGTCTTTTAAAAATGTCTTTAACCTTTTTATTCTTTTTTTTTTTTAACTTCAAATGTCGCATATATATATATATATATATATATATATATATATATATATATATATATATATATATATATATATCAGTTTTAATTGCAGATATCGAATGTGTCGAATATATCCCCAGATAGGGTTCTTTAGCCTTAGACTTATTTAAAATCAGCATTCTTATCAGTATAGTTACCAAGAAATATGTGCATAACGTAACTTTCGTTCCTCTTAGCTAATGGTCAATGTAAACAATTAAAATTAATCATTGCATGCAAATTTGAATACGAGCCTATGCTTAATTTCAAATCATTTGTACAACTAAATATGAATATGCATTTTATATGAATGTAGTACCTATCGGAAAAAGGAAGTTTTACATTCATTACCTCATCCATTACAAGTCTATTTTTCTAGTCTGACTGTATCACAATTACATTTGAGTAAAGGAAAGTTCACCATGTTGTTTGTAACTCTTGGCAGGGCACTACAAATGATTTTATTCATTTACTTCAGCATTGTTGTTGATTCGCAAGAAGTCTGTGATGAGTGCGACATTTTTTTAGTTATCGAAATACTGATTTAATTTTTTTTTTTAGTAAATGTTGCTTAATTTCATTGAACCTGACGTTTTTACCATTTCCTTTTTATGTTAAGGACAATTACAGGTTGTTGCTATGGCTATTTTTGGAATTACAGGAAGAACACCTGCGAACGTAAGTCAGAATAATATTACATTGTATATTACAACACCAATAAGAAATGAATCGATCAGTAACTTGCATTTACAAAAACAATCTTACTTCAACATAACATTCCATATTCCAGCATGTATTCCTGGATACAGTGGGATAAATTGTACTGCTGTTTGTCCTTATCCTACATATGGACACGGATGCCAAGGTCTCTGTGACTGTAACGAGGACATGTGTGATGTGTCTTACGGGTGTAAACCAATAACGAAAGGTATTTTTTACCTGGATCTGTGTGTTTATGGTCAATCAAATAAATATACAGCATTTGATTTATAGGTCGGTCGGTTTGATAAGAATTCGTATAATCAGGGGCATTTCAGAGGTCAAAATGGCTATAGAGAAACGATTTGAATTCAAAATTTATCTAAATGAAACAAATTCCTATGAAAAAATCAACGTCGAAATAAAACGGGCGGAATTGACAAAAAGAGTAAAATAAGTACAAGAGGATTATTTTATATGGCGTTCAATTTTGAAAAAAAAACAATTTGTCTGTTATAGCCAACAGGTTTCATGATTTGAATGTATGCCTCTTATTTCTTCTTGATTTCTGTCCATTGAGAATTATATTCAATTACATAGAATATCGTATAACATAACAATTTTGTACGCACACAGTAAGTTTACTAAATATGTAGCATAAACCTCAAATTGTACTTGCAAATTGAATAAATGTTTCAATTTCATTGTTCAAATTTTCTCTAAACCTATCTACATGTTTACCACTTGTAACGACATTTCTTTAAAAAAAAAAATTCTGGGAAGTCAGCCTTAGGGTTCTTAATGAACCATGCCAGCAGATTAAGTTTGCCACTCCTCAAAGTTCTTTGCGCCATAGAGAAATTCACTATTACTTATCACATTTTTCTTCAGATCAGCGATCAATTTTATAACTATAATCACTTAAGAAGTTTGACGTCACGCATTTATGTTTTTATAAAATGACGTGCATGATGTAGCCTTGTACTTTTCATGAAGAGGCTAAACTGAATCCATAAGTTTGTAGAGCAGGAAGTCTTTTACTAGAATATTGAGTTTCATGTCCCCATATCTGGGGGTTCTTACTCTAGGGCGGGGCCAACATAGCAAATTAGTGTTAATATAGTTAATGTTTAAAACAATCGTTTTCTTTACTTCTGTTGATACTGAATTAGAAAAGACAGCATATACAAAAGAAAATGAAACCATCTATCAAAATTTAAATTTAAAATTTCATGTCTCCCAAATCCCAATACAGGTACATGTATTTGAATTTAGCGTTGAGCCAAAACACTCACATAGTGTATATTGCAGGGGTCTCAATGCAGGGTGTTGCCAAAATGGTCTTTAGTGTTAATGTAATACTAAAAATGTTTAAAAAAAGTATATTGACTTAAAATAAAAACTGACTGGGATACATGTCTTATTATTTTATTCTGCTCAAGACTTTCAATAAAAAATAAGTTAATTAACATATTTAGAAAAGAGAAAGAATATACCTGACAATCAAAGTAAAGATATTGTGAAGTTTATGCAGTAAATGGAGTTATTTTCTCTTGCTTCTTCTTAATAGGGTTATCATTATTTGCTTCTTCATAGTAATCAACCATTAAATACATATAATGTACAATGTCACTGGGGAGGTGTATTATGCAAGTATTTTTATCAATTGAAACAAAAACATTTTTTTTTCAAATTTTCAAATTAACAAACAGACTTGTTAGCAAAGTAATTATTGGCAAACCAAACCACTGATATACAGAACATGTAAAATGATTTTGGTATAAAAACCAGATGGTGATAAAAAATCATTTAAGGTTGAATATTGAAAAGCCGAAGCAGGAGAGGTGAGTAACACATTAAAGTCTTTTAAAGCTGTTTTTATGTCCACACGGAGAGTTTCTGTCTGCCCTTGGGGTTGGAGGATGGAAGGTTTAAAGTTAAGAAATATGGTAAAAAAAAATTCCTATCAGACTCTTGTGCCTTTTAAATATCAGGTCATGCACTCTGTTGTGATCTTTACGTTTTTCACGAGAGCTGTTGGTTTCATTGTTCTTTTTAAAAAGATTTCAGGCAGGGAGGTCGTCGTCATCACAATATTATAATATTTTTTACGCCAAAATGAAAATAAATGAAATGCAAATATGAGACCCCTCGAAAAGTTTGTGTGTGGGTTATGGTATTCAGGTGACCGTTAAGGCTTATTGGCCTTTTGTTTTAAAGTTTGAACTGTATAACAGTCTATTTAAGCAGGACCGGTTCTAGTCACATGGACCAAAAGCTAGAATCCTTTAAGGATTTGTTTAGTTGTCAAATTTTGAATATCTCTTCTTGAATGAAAATGAGCCTCCTGACTTTACCAAGCTCGCTCATTATTTCTACAATTTGAAAAGATAAGTAAATTAATTATAAAATGTTTTATCTGTAATTTTCTTATCCGTAACCACTTGTTAAAAATGAAAAACATAATAATGAAAACATAAATCAATTAGGTAAAAGCTGCACTAAATAATTTTACTCACCGAGACGAGGTCGAAAGGAGCTTATGCTATACCCCCGGCATCGGCGTCCCGACCGATTTTAAAGTTTTTGCTACAGGTCATGTATATAACTTATTACTTGTTGTATCTTCACCAAATCTGCATCTGGACCTACAGTACCGATCAGACCCAACCTAACCCCAGAGTAAACCTTAACTAAACCCCGGGTTTACTTTCTGGGTTTACTTCGGGTTTACTCTGGGTTTACTTTTTGAATATTTGGGTCCACTTAGGGTTAACTTTGGGTTTACTTTGGATATACTTTAGGTTTACTTTAGGTTTACTTTGAAATTGCTTTTAATGTCAACTGTATGCACTCGAGTGTGAAGCAGACTAGTATTTTATTTTACCATCCTACTGCATTTAATTCCTATACTTCTGACTGGGTTTACTCTCTGTCCTATCCTATAGGACAGAGAGTCCAAGTCCTATCATTAACAGTACCGATCAGACCCAACCTAACAGAAAGTAAACCCTAACTAAACCCTGAGTTTACTTTCTGTGTTTACTCTGGGTTTACTTCGGGCTTACTAGAGGTGACCCAGAGTAAATCCAAAGTAAACCCAATGTAAACCCAGAGTGGATACAGAGAGTAAACCCAGTCAGAAGTATACCCCTGAAAGCAGACGCTAACTGTGTATTCGGAATATACAAAGGGTAGGAATTACAGGCAGTAGGATGGTAAGATAAATTACTAGTCTGCTTCACACTTCAGTGCATACAGTTGACCTCAAAAGCAATTTTAACGTAAACCCAAAGATGCCTCCAAAAGGATATGCCTCGTCTCCTTGACCTTTTAATCTGTAACTACATATGTTTGTATTTATAGAATATTATTTCAGAGATTCAATTAAGAAAGACGGAAGTATTTTGTTGATGAACACATTTGTTGGAACATATTTTGGCTCATTTCACTCAAGTGCTTAAGCCTTTTTTTAAAATGAGATCTGAAGGTTTTTTTCATGTTAAGGGCTGTCGAATAGTGTTGTGCAGGTTACAATACATCAGGAGTTGCGAGAGCAATCGATGCGAAAGCTATTTGAATTTTTGAAGCACACCTTCTTGAAATGAATATTAAAAACCATATATTTATCATGATTTTGATATAGCGGTCTTGGATAACCCGAGCGACACTTAACAATAAAAAAAAATCGCATTATGACTTTAAATCGGTACTATGTTTTCCAGAATGTCTGCCAGGGTACGGTGGACTCAATTGTATCACAAAATGCCCTTACCCTACATACGGAGAAAATTGTCAGGGAACTTGTGACTGCAGCAAGGACGTATGTGATGTGTCTTTGGGCTGTAGAAAAACCAACACTCGCACAACAGGTATATACTTTTAACTGATCATATTAAGACTTTTTTACAAATAGGGTAAATAGATTAAATCAACACAATTAATGTAAACATAAACTTGTGATACGTTTTCATAGAAATATTAATTTTCATATCTAACAAACATTTATGCACGACGATTACAATAAACCGCTATTGTTTACCGATAAACAAATTTTGAATTAAAAAAATAATTTAATAACAAACCGTCAACTATCCATAAAACAAAATACAAATTAAAAGCAGAGCAACACGGTTTCAAAAGAATAGAGGTAGGATCAGGTGCCTAGGAGGAGTAAGCATCCTCTGCTGACCTGTCATATGATTGTCATGTTTGTTAAGGTGATATATGGCATTTGTAGATATTAATGTAGATTAAAGTACATTATAATTGAAATACCTTTACTGGTTTAAAATAATCAAACCCTCTAACCCACTGCACTACACTGTTAGGTTACAATAATGAGAGAAAAACAGCTTTTGAATTACACTTCCTTTTATTGTTCATTTCGATAAACAATATACGTCAAAACATGGAAGAGTTCCATACCATCTTAATGTGATCAAATTTTCCCCATAAATTTCGATAAAACATTTATTTACTCTCTGAAAGGTTGCTGCCTTGACAGCTGTCGTGACTGTTCAGTCAAACAGAACAAGATTGGATTTCTATTTACAATTTTTTTTTTATATAAAATAAAAATAAATACATATACACAATTTTTACACGCCATAAACAATGAAATATAACGTTCCTCGATATCACAAGTCTCCAGAAAGGACGCGTTGAATAGGCCGTCTTGTGAGGAAACAGACGAGTAGGACTGGCATGATGTGAGACAGTGGCGGACAGGTATTATCATGACGATGGTCTGCCAAAAGCTTGATGAGGACCTTATGGAATTAAACAATAAACACGTTCTGAGTTACATGATTAATATACCTTACATAAACACTGACTAAGTCACACTGACTTAAATATAACCTTATAGTAATAACAACAGCACGCCATTAAACAACCCAAAACCACATTGAATACGAACACTGCCTAACGTTAAGAGTATCTCACTACTTAATGAAGAATGAACAAGTATAAACAATAGACAAATTACACCATGCTACACGGCAACAATACGAGTGCACCGTACTACAATGCAAAAATATAAGTACATCATATTTTTCTATCCCCGTATAAAACACACACACACTTGACACGTGACCACACAGGAACACGCACGAGCAAGCACCTATATTTAACAGTTCTACCTCTTAAATCCAGTGTATCAAAAAAGTAGCAAAATACTTAATATAAACTTAACAGTAATTTATCCAAAAAAAAGAAAAAAAAGCTGTAGTTAAATTACAAAAGTATAAACTAGCTTAACTTACCACTGGTAGGAGAACGGGTTACTCAAACCTTAGCTGCTAACACCTGCCATGAAGAAATCGTGGCCTCTGCCGGTCAGGTCTGCAATGCGGCAGTCTTACTAAGGTAATCAAACATCAGAAAAAGAATTGACAATACTGTACCAAACACCCTAGAGGTATGCTAAGGGTATACTACGGGGATACTTCTTCTTCTCGAGAAACAATTGGCCAATTTCAAACAAACATGACACAAACAATCTTTTGAAAATAAGTATTCAAATCTGTTCAAAAGAAGGACCAGTTCCCCTTGAACATGGTGGTAATTAACTTTAAGGAAGAATATTTGAATTTGCAAATATTCTTCCTAATTTGAACCTTTAGAAAAGCAAAAACGTTCAATTCTGTATGGACGTTTGCGTGACGTCACAACAATAACCGCAGGTGCTTATCGCTTGACGGTTGCAATATTGTAAACGTAAAAACACCGTTATATTAATGATTCTGAACGGTTTGCCATTCTGAAACGTAAAAATAAGTAATAATCAACAGTGTGAAAAGGTTCACCGGGATATGAACTTAGTTGGTACGTGATTAAATCTTCTGAGAAAACTTTTTTAATTGCTGTTTATTTCCTTAATTGAAAAAGGGATTGGTGTTTTAAAAATCTTCTCCAGAAGCATCTGTCCATTTTCAACCAAACGTGGAACAAAGCAGCCTTGGTTTGACCATGCCATATAATTTGTCCTATTGTAATATAAATAGCCTAAGTTAGAATAGCTGTGGTACTTGTATGTTATACATTTCTAATGATAAATAATAACATTATTTGCAAAATTTTGTTGTATATGCTGTACTCATAAATGAAACAATATATACTAAAATAGACACTGCTTTAATAACCCATTTGAGTGTTTCCTCTTATGGTATAATTCAATGTTGAGTGTTTCGTGTGTGACATTGGGAATCTACAATGGGGAGAGAAGGAAGCAAAACAAAGCAAAACTCCGAGTTATTCAAAAATGTAATTTCCTTTATCATTGTGTCTTTTTTAACAACATACTTTGAATAAACCGTTGTATAGTGCAGTAAAAAATTGTCTGATCCCATTTACAAACGTTTTATTTATAATGCTAAAATTTGAAAACATATGGATACGGAAACAATTAGTTTGTTTGATTACTTTTCGAAGATCTTGGTAAACCCTATTCCCATAATCTATATCTCAAACAGTACATGTATACAATCTTCATTTCACCATAGATTTATATTGTCCACATGTACATAAACGCATCAATATCTGAAATTATAACAAATGTAAACAAATATTCTACAAGAGTAATACAAGCTGTAATGATTCATTACTTACAAATTAATCAGTGTTTTATGAATTTGTCGTTTAAAGTAAATACAAGCTGTGATATTTTAATGCGGATACTATGACGACAAAGATCATTTAATCATCAAATGTAGACGATGCAATCAATGAAAATTTTAAACAATTTGACCTTCATGGTTCTTATTCAAATTTTTTTTACTATAATGTAATAAATAGTACACATGTTCACTTCTTTCTCTTTAATCACTTCTAAAATTTCAAACATATAGCTAACGTAATTATTATGTAAGGATAAGTAGGTTTGTTTATTTATTATCTGTACAGAATGGATTTAAATACATTTTTGAATTATGCCTAATCATAAAATGAATGATATGTATGATAATATTGTAGTACATTTTCATATGTTTCAGAAATGTAATAATTTTTAATGGAGCGTAATTATGCACTTTTCAAAGTAAATAGATGCAATTTTTAATTGAGTCTGCCTCCAATTACCAGGAATTGAATGTATATAAAATGCATTCCAAAATTTTCAATTATTTTTCAAATACATTTCAATTATTTTTTTCATGTTAAAAGATTGAAAAGGTGTGTTATCATGATGTATAGTTTGTATACCCGTTTGGAATGGGCTTGTGTTTATACATTAATTAAATATATCATTAAGTTTAATATGTTTGTTCAGAAAGAGACAGTGGCCAGGGCAATGGTAAAGGTATAATTTTGTTCAAGTGTAAACCCCTCTCATACAAAGGAACAAAAATAACGAATAACAATTCACTGTAGAAAAATTGTCTTAAGAACCTAGCATTAACTCAATTATACTAGATGAATTTAATGGCCCGAAATTGCTTTGTTTCTTCTTTCCTCTTATTATTATTAAGGTCTTCCGTTTCAACGTTTATTGTTATTGCTTTGTTTCTCTTCCTCTATTATTATTTTTACTTCTGTCAGTTTTTCTCTGAAACGCTTCAGCCAAGTTTCATGAAACGTTCAGAACTTACTCAAGACGAAATCGGTACCGAGATATTAAAGATTTTATGTTTTTGTTTGTGGTTTATTTTTTCTAAAAACAAAATCGCTAAATTCAGCCGCTCGTCGCATCGCCGGTGTAACGAAGAATAATAGTTAAATCAACTATGCAAGCTATCATCTATAAAACATGTGACCTGATCCAAAAAACTAAGCCTCATCAAAAAACCTATGGCTTTTGCTATTAAAGGGCACCTGCAACAAAAACTTTAACCTGCTCCAAAAACCTAAACCTCCTCCAGCATCTGAAAGTTAAGAACCAGATTCAGTAGGTCCAGATGCATCATTCATGTAATTTTGGTAAAGAGAGGACAAGTAATAGCTTATATACAGGAACTGTAACTAAAACTTTAATCAGCTCTGGACGCCGACGCCGGGGGTATAGCATATGCTCCCATTGACTTCGTCTCGGTGAGCTAAAAAGACAAAAGCGCGAAGTTTTGAAGGCGAGAGTGCGAAGTTGCAAAGGCGAAGAAGCAATAGTAGTATCACTTATTCGCCTTCGCAACTTAGCACTTTCGTCTTCGCATCTTCGCCGTCGCATCTTCTATGTTTTCATATTGTTCATGAATTATACTTGCATTGAGGATTTCCAAAATACAAACTGCTGGGTATACCAGTTCATCACCCAGAATTAATGATGAACCAAAATTATGAAAAGTTTACTCCACTGTTAGGCATTATAACCAAGCTGAAGTTAGTAAGCATTGACAGCAGCCATTACGCCAGCAGAGGTTAACGGCCAATAAGAAAAATCGTCAAAGTACTGAGAGTACTCGTACAGAAAATATATTTTGCTTTATCCTCGGCATACTTTAGTTTAGTTAATATCAAGATGATTAAAACTTCAATAGTTTGTATAGTTTGGATACAATAAAGATCGTGTGATCAAACTCAAGCGGGATATAAACCCCTAACATTGGCCCGAACCTCTTATCAACGCTTTTAGAAACAATCTGTTCTTATTATAATCGATCAGTGTTTATCAGGTCGAGACCACTATATTTTGTGACGTCGGCATAAATTTGCATACTAAATTAGCCATTTGTTTACTTTTATCGACAAACCAATCAGGTGAATGAGTTGCAAGGCATTGTGGGCTACTACAAGTTTCAGTGTATACAAAGCGTATTGAAAATATATACCATTTTGAATTGTCCTTTAGAAACTCATTATGAATGATTTTTCAGAATTTATGAAATCAATATGGACAGTTATGTCTGAATTTCAATTTCTATGCTCACATTTAAAAAATATTGCATATTAGGACTTATATCAACCTATTTAAATACTCCATTGTCACTGTTCAAAAGAGAGGTACGTCCTATAGAATTAAAAGCAGCGAGTACCGTTTTTTCACATGATATCCCATATTTAAAGCAACATTATCAGAATGCGCGTTGATATTTTCTTCAGGGACATTCATCAGAATGCTTCACGGACAAAATACTATATGCTGCACAGCTTGCGCTTCTGCGTTTGTATATTTGTGCATTTCTACTACCGTGGCTATTCACGTATGTTACAAATGTACAGTTACCTGTATTTATTTCTAGTGCACAATGATAATGTCACCAATACACAACTGTGCAGTTTTTTCTTATAAAAACCTGTTTGTACTTGTATGCGTATGTTTGTCAGTCGTTTGATACTGATCATTTTTGAAGCAACAATTGATCAACTAAAACAACAGTATTTTTCAATGTGAGCATGGAACAAAGTTAATGGTACGTAATCTTTCCTTTTTTACCTTCTAAAGTAAAAATCAAAATGTACAAACATTCCGGCAAGCAATTAAATATTGTGAATAAAACAGACAAAAACCACGTGCGTCTGTTGAATCGTAGACACGTTGTAGACTGTCATGCATTGCAACTTATTCACTGGATTGGAGAATCTGTTTGACGAAAATACTGTCACGTGTTAAATAATGCTATCAATATAAGGTAGTGTACCCGACCTGTTTATTATCTATTTAGATTTACTATAGTCAGATACTCTTCACAAATTTGCTCCAAAAGAATAAAGTCTATTCATGATCACAAAACAACATTACAACAAATGTTTAGAATATTGATGTTCAAGTATTACGTAGAAGAAAACAAAACTAACGCAGAATGATTTTTTTTAGAAATCACCTTCCCCAAGAAATGTTAATAAGAAGTATTCATATTCCTACGTTACCTGCCCCTTAGTCTTTTTCCATAAAGATATATACATGCATCTTTTTTCGATTGACATTTCAATCACCAATGAATACTGCTTATTTCATAATATATAAATAGTGCCTGTTTGGGAGGGTAACAGTTGAAATTGAGACCCCGAGAAAACCATTGTCAACCGACGCGAAGCGGAGGTTGACAATGGTTTTCGAGGGGTGTCAATTTCAACTGTTATCCTCCCAAACAGGCACTATTTATTTTGTTATACTGAATGTCTTAATTTTTAAGAAAATTTTACTGCTTTTACATAGGAATAACGTGAATTCTACAGCGAACCGTACGCACATAATTTTCGCGCATGTAACATTTTTTAATGTTACCCGTTGCTAAGTGCGTTACTAACGCTGAGGGTAATAAAACATATTATTAACTGCGTCTTAACCAATCAGATTTCAGTATTTAACATGAAAGTATAACAACAACAATTATTCTTTCATGATTATTGTTCGTTCATTATCACACATATCCTCATTGTGTATGAATTTTTCTTAATTTCCCGACGTATGTCGACGAGAGAAGTAACGTAACTGTTAACAATTATGCAATTTGTGGCAATGTCAGAATGTTTTGCGTGTCCTTGCTACGGATATGAAAAACTATATACAGCGATATATTTACAAGTTCGGTGTTTATAACTTCAAAATCAGTTGAACAGAGTGAACAATTAAGTAACTTCAAAGTCATTTCTTGGATACGGGGTAACCGATTTCTATTCATGTTTACGGGGGGGGGGGGTAATTTTTCTATGGGGGTCATTTTTCTTCATGTTTAACATGAAGAAAAATAACCCCTGTGTCTTTTTTCTTCAGAAAAATCCAATTATTCTTCAGCTAGGGGGGTCATTATTCTACCTAGAAAAATGACCCCCGGTCATTATTCTACGGGGGTCATTATTCTTCATTACACCGGCATCAAAGCCATGCCGCTGAAGTGCAGTACAACCGCATTAAGGTTCGCTAGGTCGTTTTGGTGGCATCAAAGAAATGCCGACATATCAATGTATGCACATAAAATTTAGAAATGCACAAGGTTTTAAGTATTCTAAATGACTTTAAAAGGAGGACTGTTTAGTATATTTTCACATAAACAGATACATGCATGCATGTATTCATGCGTTTATTGACATTGACATATGTTGCTTATATATTGATTTCCTGGACACTTTAAACAACTTAAGTCTATCAATCTCTATCTGTCTCTCTCTGTCTGTCTGTTTGTCTCTCTCTGTCTGTCTGTTTGTCTCTCCCTGTCTGTCTGTTTGTCTCTCTCTCTCTGTCTGTCCGTCTGTCTGTCTCTCTCTCTCTCTCTCTCCCTCTCTCTCTCTCTCTCTCTTTCTCTCTCTCTCTCTCTTACGCAACAATATTTCGGTATTTGAATAAGAACTACTACAGATAACATACAGTAACGTGGCTAGAGGCTTAATGTACATTTAGCGTCCAAAAAGAATATACATGTACATATTTATTTTTTGTTACGGGAACATATCTATGGATTAAATAATTTGAAATTCATTGTTTAATGATTTTTTCTTACTGATTGCAAGTCAACGCTAAAAATTCATTTTTTTTATAGACGGTGACAATCTTGGATTAAGAAAAAAACATCCGAAGTTTACACTCAGAACTAACTACCGTATACGAACAACCAGTTGACTGCGAAAAAGTGTGTAAACTGACCACGTGTGTATTTGTGTTTGAACCTAGGAATAGCGATCGGGAAAATACGCTGTTAAAACAAACAGTCGAATTTTCCCGTTTGATAAAAAATCGTTACGGCAGGGTGAATCGGTATTATGATTGGGATCTTCTCAAATTTGCTGATGATGTACTTAAAATAATTGATGACATAATTTTTTTTATTTACTTATATAGCAAGTTAGAAATGCTGATGTTGATTGAAATTCACTGCTTAATACAAAGCTTCAATCCAATCTTTTCTCAAACGTACGCTTCAATTTACTCCCATTCCAAATGTTTCGACTGTAACAGGTGAAATTAACGTACGCTGTATATGTTCAATCTTGCCACTTAATGTTCCGCAGTCTTAACTATGTAATCTTGCTGGTTAGGCACTTTTTTAAAAATCAGATTCAACATGAAAAAAATTAGAATTTTTAATCAGAATAATAGCTACTTTTTAAGGTAAAATTTAACCACAATTATATGTCAATTGAATTTCTTATAGAGGCTGAAATGGCATTTGATGACGTGCTTAGAAATGATAGAAAACCCCCCAAATATCCCTATAGTCTAATTTATAGTGCACTAAAACGAAAGACCATTCGTTCTTTGCAACGTGCGTCTAGTTATTAAAAGTTTTCTGTCACGTTTACTCAAAAACGCTTCAGCCGATTTCGATCATATTTTTAGATCTTATTGATGACAAAATGTGTAAAAAAAATTACACGAGCAATTTTTGATTAAACATATTTGTGTAGTTAGTCATAACAATCTTATTTACATGTAGAAAAAGTACAGTAGTTTTAATTAGTACTTATTTTCTAAGAAAGAAAAAGTTGAGTACGAAAGTTTAGTAGGCAGATTGTTTGTCAAAAAATATGAGCTGCTCTAACTATCTATTTTACTTTTTTTCTTTCTATAACAATTACAACACTGATGCAATCAAGAATTAAAGACCTGGTGTTGTTTTTTCTGATTTTCTGTGGACCTTTGATTAAAGAGCAGGCTGCCCCCGACCCTAGACTTATAGATCTTTTTCATTTCCCGAACGTCTAAATACCGAGACATGGACGCAAAAATAGACAAGTCGTTCTTCTTTTCTCGTTAATGTCCCTTCAGTTACCATGGTCAAGGCGTCAACTAATATTTTCATCGTCCAAACACTAAAAGTCTTTTACAGAAATAATGCTTGTAAGCATACACTTTGCTTGAAATTTCAATGACAGATGTTCTTGCTTCAATTATTTGTATTATGCGACTTTCCTGATAGGAAATATGCTATTAAATACAGTCTTTTCTACCGATCAGTATTTTCATAAAACAACATATTTCGAACCATATATTCAGATTGTATCTCGACTAGTTACATGTTTATAATCATTTAAGATTTGATGAAGCGTTACATTAAATAATCACACCATCCCAATATTTAATATAAATGACATAACAATATACTTTGAAAAACGTTAGTACTGGTAAATTCGATTCAAATTTTTTTAAAATGAAAATTGAAATAACACTTGCTATAAAACTAGCAAATGTAAGCATGCACTTTTCTTAACCCCATTTAACCTTTGAATCTTGGTGTATGGCGATTTAATGCATTAATTGTTGACAACAAGGAGTAATTTCAATTTTATCGTTCTTTGTTGTATCTTACGCCTTTATGTTAGAAAATTCTCTTAATCTATTTTTTTAACCCTTTTTTTATTCTCTATTGTCCGTAAGAGAAAGATCTTTTCATCAAATTCAACCGTATCAAAAAGCGGAACTTTTTCATTATCTTAAAATTTACATCAAAACGAAAAAAAAGTTTTAAAAATGTCCGATATATGAAATTAATTTGAAAACCCCAACTTAATTTTACCAAGATCATTGAACTGACGATGCTTTTTTTTTCAATGAACCTGATTGATACCTGTCCTTAGAAAACTTTAGGTGAAAGTATATTTTGTCCTAAATAATAAAGTACGTTACAAAATGAAGATGACCAAAAGGTTTTGCATTTTAACCAGATGAGATGAATAATGACATTAATAGCCTAATTAACTCATTTCTTTACGGTTCAATGTTTTTAAAAATCTTCTTTAACCTTTTTTTTTTTATTTCAAATAATGCATATCAGTTTTAAATTCCCGATGTCGAATATATCCTCAGGTAGGTTTCCCTAGCCTTAGATTAATTTTAAATCAGCATTTTTATCACCATGCATAGTTACCCATAAATATGTACATAATGCAATCTTTGTTCCTCCTAGCTAATTGTTCAATGTAAACGATTACAATTATTCATTACATGAAAATTTGAATACGAGCCAATGCTTAATTTCAAACCATTTGTACATCTAAATGTGAACATATATTTTAAATAATTGTAGTACCAATCGGAAGAAGGAAGTTTAACATTGATTACCTCATTTAGTACAACTCTGTTTTTCTAATCTGAATGTATCATAATAACATTTGTTTAACAGATAGGTCACCATGTTGTTTGTAACTCTTCGCAGGGCACTACAAATGATTTCATTTACTTACTTCAGCATTGTTGTTGATTCGCAAGAAGTCTGTAATGAGTGCGACATTTTTAGTTATCAAATTACTGATTTAATGTTTTTAGTGTATGTTACTTATATTCATTGAACCTGACGTTTTTATCATTTCCTTTTTATGTTAAGGACAATTACAGGTTGTTGCCCAGGCTATTTTTGGAATTACAAGAAGAATACCTGCGAACGTAAGTCAGAATAATATTACATTGTAAATTACAACACCAATAAGAAATGAACCGATCAGTAACTTGCATTTACAAAAACAATCTTACTTCAACATAACATTCCATATTCCAGCATGTATGCCTGGATACATTGGGATAAATTTTACTATTGTTTGTCCTTATTCTACATACGGAGACGGATGTCAAGGTCTCTGTGACTGTAACGAGGTCATGTGTGATGTGTCTAACGGATGTGAACCAATAACAACAGGTATTTTTACATGTAGTAGATACATATAAGTTTCATGTGGATCGTTGAAAATTTACCTGGTAATGTTTGTTTATGGCTGATCAAATAAATATACAGCATTTGATTTATAGGTTGGTCGGTTTGGTAAGAATTCGTGGGGCATTTCAGAGTTCAAAATGGCTGTAGCGAAATGATTTGAATTCAAAATTTATCTTAATAAATAAAATTCCTTTGAAAAAGTCAACGTTGAAGTAAACGGGCGGAATTGACAAAAGAACTTAAATAAGTACGAGAGGATTATTTTATATTGCGTTCATTTTGAAAAAAAAATTATCTGTTATAGCCAACAGGTTTCATGATTTGAATATATGCTTCTTATTTCCTCTCGATTTCTGTTCAATGAGAAGTATGGTTAATTACATAAAATGTCGTTTAACATAACACTGTGGTACGCACACAGTAAGTTTACTAAATATGTTGCATTAACCTCAAATTATACTTCCAAATGGAATAAATGTTTCAATTTCTTTGTTGAAATTTTCTCTTAACCTATTCATTACTTATGACGATATTTTTTATAAAAAAAAAATCTGAGAAGTCCAGCCTTAGGGTTCTTAATGAACCGTGCCAGCAGATTAAGTTTGCCACTCCTCAAAGTTCTTTGCGCCATAGAGAAATTCACTATTACTTATCACATTTTTCATCAGATCAGCGATCAATTTTATAATTATAATCACTCTTAAGAAGTTTGACGTCACACATTTATGGTTTTATAAAATGACATGCATGATGTAGCCTTGTACGTTTCAAGAAGATGTTAAACCGGATCCATAAGTTTGTAGACCAGGAAGTCTTTTACTAGAATATTGAATTCCATGTCCCTATATCTAGGGGTTCTTACTCTAGGGCGGGGCCAACAAAGCCAGTTAGTGTTAATGTATGTAACGTTTAAAACAATCGTCTTCTTTACGTCTGCTGATACTGAATTAGAAAATGACAACATATACAGAAGAAAATGAAACCATCTATCAAAATTTAAATTTAAAATTTCATGGCTACCATTATAAAGATTTTAATTTAGAGCGGAGCCAAAACACTCACATAGTGTATATGGCAGGGGTCTCTATTCAGGGTGTGGACAAAATGGTCATTTAGTGTTAATGTAATACTTAAAATGTTAAAAAAGTCTATTGACACAGAATAAAAACTGACTGGGACACATGTCTAATTATTTTATTCTGCTTAAGACTTTCAGTAAAAAATAAGTTAATTAACATATTTAGAAAAGAGAAAGAATATAGCTGACAATCAAAGTAAATATATTGTGAAGTTTATGCAGTTGATGGAGTTATCTTCCCTTGCTTCCTATTGTTGATGTTATCACTATTTGCTTCTTCATAGTAATCAACCATTAAATACAATGTCACTGGGGAGGTTATTATGCAAGTATTTTTATCAATTGAAACAAAAACATTTTTTTCTTCAAATGTTCAAATAAACAAACAGACTTGTTACATGTAGCAAAGTAATTATTGGCAAACCAAAACCACTGATATGCAGGACATGTAAAATGATTTTGGTATAAATACTAGATGGTGATTAAAAATCATTCAATGTTAAATATTGAAAAGCTGGAGCAGGAGAAGTGAGTAACACATTTTTTTTATGTCCACACGGAGAGTTTCTGTCTGCCCCTGGGGTTGGAAGATGGAAGGCTTAAAGTTAACAAAATGGGATTTTGTTTTTGTATCAGACTCTTGTACCTTTTTAATATCAGGTCAGGTACTCTGTTGTTTTTCACTAGAGCTATTTGTTCCATCGTTCGTTTTTAAAGATTGCAGGTAGGGAGGTCGTCGTCATCACAATATTATAATTTTTCTACGCCAGAATGAAAATTAATCAAATGTAATATGAGACCCCTCGAAAAGTTTGTGTGTGGGTTATGGTACTCAGGTGACCGTTAAGACCTATTGGCCTTTTGTTTCAAAGTTTGAACTGTATAACAGTCTATTCAAGCAGGACCGGTTCCTGTCGCATGGACGAATAGCAGTGTGTGCGTGTTTCATTCTGCTGCATTTTGATGATAAAGTATTCTCACTATGCCATTTCTTGTTTTACTCTTTTAAGGATTTCTTTAGTTGTCAAATTCTGAATATCGCTTCTTGAATAAAAATGAGCCTCCTTTCTTTACCAAGCTCGCTCATTGTTTTTACAATTTGAAAACAATAGTAAATTAATTATAAAATGGTTTATCTGTAATTTTCTTATCCGTAACCACTTGTTAAAAAATGAAAAAAAACATGATAATAAAAATATATAAATCAATAAGGTAAAAGCTGAACTAAATAATTTTATATATTTGTACATGTGTATATGATACTGATTTTATCAAATTTGTTATGATTTTTATATTATGTGATCAAATACAATAATAACACGATCCAATATCAATATCATATTGAATCATTATTTATTTCAGTATTTGATATATTGTAACATTGTTATATATTGCATAGTATCTAGGGATGCAATATCGTATTTTATATTATTGTATTGATAACCATTGTATCTTACAATATCGTAAAAGAAATGAACATATGATTATAACAATTTTTCTCAACATCTGATACATGATATTGTGTTAAAACACACTATAATATTTATGAATTTTCAAGATCATTTACTATGATTTTTGTATAATATGATAAAGGTAGTCACATAAAGGTGTTGCCTCAAAAAGGATATGCCTCGTCTTGTTGAGCTTTTAATATGTGATTACATATGTTTATATTTATAGATTCTTATTTCAGAGATTCAATTAAGAAAGACGGAAGTATTTTGTTAATGAACACATTTGTCGGAACATATTTTGACTCATTTCACTAAGTGCTTAAGCCCTTTTTTAAAATGAGATCTGAAGGTTTTTTTCATGTTAAGGGTCGTCGAATGGTGTTGTGCAGGTTAACTTACTTCAGGAGTTGCGAGAGCAACAAATGCGAAAACTAATTAAATTTTTTAAGCACACCTTCATGAAATGAATATTAACAACCATATAATTATCATGATCTCAATAAAGAGGTCTGGGATAACCCGAGCGACACTTAACAATAAAAAAAATCTCATTATAACTTTAAATCGGTACTATGTTTTCCAGAATGTCTGCCAGGTTACGTTGGACTCAATTGTGTCACAAAATGCCCTTACCCAACATACGGAGAAAAATGTCAGGGAACTTGTGACTGCAGCAAGGACGCGTGTGATGTGTCAATGGGCTGTAGAAAAGCCAACATTCGCACAACAGGTATACACTTTTAACTGATCATATTAAGACTGTGTTACAAATAGGGTAAAATAGATAAAATTAGATCAACAGTATTAATATAAACAAAACGTATGAAAACTGTCAATAGAATCATTAATTGTCATATCTAACAAACATTTATGCACGATGATTATAATTAACTGCTATCGTAACGACATTCAAGTACAACAGTTCACCGTTTAACAAATTTTAAATTTAAAAAATGACAATAACAAACTGTCAATCATCTCAAAAATCCATAAAACGAAATACAAATTAAAAGCAGAGCAACACGGATTCCAAAAGGATAGAGGTAGGATCAGTTGCCTAGGAGGAGTTAGCATCCTCTGCTGACCAGTCAAACGATAGTTATGTTTGTTAGGGTGGTATGAGACATTTGTATAAATTAATGTAGAATAAAGTACATAATAAATGAAATTATCAATTTTTTTTTTCAATATTTAACCAAAAAATAGCTTTTGAAAATCTTTGGAAAAATACAAATTGTAAAACCCCGAGCGGGATTCGAAATCATGACTTACAGATTCGTAGGAAACCCTCTAACCCACTGCACTTCGCTGTTAGGTGACAATAATGAGTGAGAAACAACTTTTAGAATTACACTTCCTTTTATTGTTCATTTCGATAAACAATATACGTCAAAACATGGAAGTGTCCCATACCGTCTAAAGCTGATCATACTCTTATGCAAGTTTTCCCCATAAATTTCGATAAAACATGTATTAACCATCTGAAGGGTTGCTGCCATGACAGCCGTCGTGACTGTTCAGTCAAACAGAACAAGATTTGATATATATTTTAAAGTTTTTAAATAAAATAAAAATAAACACATATACACAATTTTTACACGCCATAAACAATACAAATTTAATGTTCCTCATTGTCACAAGTGTCCAGAACGGGTACGTTGAATGGACCGTCCTGTGAGGAAACAAACAAGTAGGACTGGCATGGCGTGTGGCACTGGCGGAGAGGTATTATCCTGGCGATGGACTGCCAGAAGCTGGATAAAAACCTTAAAAAATTAGACAATAAACACGTTCTGAGTTACATGATTCATATACCTTACATAAACATAGGCTAAGTCACACTGACTTTAAAAAAAAACCTTATGGTAACAACCGCTCGCCATTAAACAACCATAAACCACAGCGAATACGAACACTGCTTAACGTTAAGCGTATATCACTACTTAAAGAAGAATAAACAAGTCTAAACAATAGGTAAATTACACCGTACTACATGGCAGCAATACAAGGGCGCCGTACTACAATGAAAAATACATGTACATCATGTATTTATATCCTAGCATAAAACACACACACACTTGACACGTGACCACACAGGAACACGCGCGAGCAAACACTTATGTTTTACAGTTCTACCTCGTAAAACCAATATATCAAAAATACTTGATGTAACATTAACAGCCATGTAATAAAAAAACTAAGCTGTAGTTAAATAAATTATTATAAAAGTATAAATTAGCTTAACGTACCACAAGAAGGAGAACAGGTTACTCAAACCTTAGCTGCTAACACTTGCCATTGAGAAATCGTGGCCACTGTCGGTAAGGTCTGCATTGCGGCAGTTTTAATAAAGTAATTATACATCAGAAAAATAATTAACAATACTGTACCAAACACCATGTCGAGGTATGCTAAGGGCACATGTATAGTACGCGGATACTAATACATAAACAATGTAACAATGGAGACTTCTTCTCGAGAAACAATTAGCCAATTTCAAACAAACGCGACACAAACAATCTTTAGGAAATGAGTATTCAAATCTGTTCAAAAGAAGAACCAGTTCCCCTTGAATATGGAGGTAATTAACTTTAAGGAAGAATATTTGCATTTGCAAATATGCTTCCTAATATTAACCTATAGAAAAACGAAAACGTTCAATTCTGTATGTACGTTTGCTTGATGTTGCAATGATAACTGCACGCGCTTATCGCTTGACGGTTGCAACATTGTAAACGTAAAAACACCGTTATATTAATGAATCGGAACAGTTTGCCATTCTCAAACGTAAAAATAATTAATAAGCAACAATGTTAAAAAGTTCACCGGGATATGAACTTAGTTGATACGTGATTAAATCTTCTGAGAAAACTTTTTAAATTGCTGTTAATTTCCTAACTGAAAAAGGGATTGGTGTTTTAAAAAATCTTCTCCAGAAGCATTTGTCCATTTTCAACCAAACTTGGAACAAATCATCCTTGGTTTGACCATGTCATATAATTTGTCCTATTGTGATAAATATAGCCTAAGTTAGAATAGTTGTGGTACTTGTATGTTTTATATTTCTAATGATAAAAATATTATTTGCAAAAATGTGTTGTATATGCAGTACTCATAAATGAAACAATATTTACTTAAATAGACACTGCTTTGATAACACACTTAAGTGTTTCCTCTAATGTTTTAATAAAATGCAATATTAATTATTTTGTGTGTGGCTGTGGGAATCTACTATGTGGAGAGAAGGAAGCAAAACAAAGCACAACTGCTAGTTATTCAACAATATGATCTCCTTTATCAGAGTGTCTGTTTTAACAACATACTTTGATGAAACAGCTGTTTAGTGCAGTAAAATAATGTCGGACCCCATTTACATACGTTTTATCTTTAATTATAAAATATGAATACACACGGATACGGAATTAATGAGTTTATTTGATTACTTTTCGATGATCTTGGTAAACCCTATTCCCTTATCTATGTCTCAAACAGTACATGTATACAATCTTCATTTCGTCATAGATTTCTATTGTGCACATGTACATAAACGCATCAATATCTGAAATTTTAACAAATGTAAAGAAATATTCTACAAGAGTAATAAAAGCTGTATGATTCTTTACTTACAAATCAATCAGTTTTTTATGAATTTGTCGTTGAAAGTAAATACAAGCTGTGATTTTTTAAAGCGGATCTTATGACGACAAAGATCGTTTAACCATCAAATGTAGACACAATGCAGTCAATGACATTTTAAAACAATTTGACCTTCATGGTTCTTATACAAAACAATTCACTATAATGTAATGAAATGTACACATGTTCACTTCCTTCTCTTTAATCACTTCTAAAATTTCAAACATATAGATAACGTAATTATTATGTAAGGATAAGTGGGTTAGTTTATTGATTATGTGTACAGGACGGATTTGAATACATTTTTGAATTATGCCTAATCGTAAAATCAATGATGTGTATGATAATATTGTAGTGCATTTTCATATGTTTCAGAAATGTGGTAATTTTCAATGGAGCGTAATTATGCACACTTTTCAAAGTAAATGGATGCAATTTTAAATTAAGTCTGCCTCCAATTACAAGTAATTGAATGTATATAGAATGCATTCCAAAATTTTCAATTATTTTTCAGATACATTTCGATTATTTTTTTATGATAAAAGATTGAAAAGGTGTGCTATCATGATGTATAGTTTATATACCCGTTTGGAATGGGCTTGTGTTTATACATTAATTAAATGTATCATTAAGTTTAATATGTTTGTTCACAAAGAGACAGTAGCCAGGGCAACGGTAAAGGTATAAATTTGTTCAAGTTTAAACCCCTCTCATACCCAGGAACAAAGATATTGAATAAAAATTCACTGTAGAAAATCGTCTTAAGAACCTAGCATTAACTCAATTATACTAGATGAATTTAATGGCCCAAAAGTGTTCTCTAAAAGTTAAGCATTTCAATTCAAACAGCAAAATCTAAACTTTTAAAAACATTGTTATGTAAAGCATTGTGTATATTAATGTTCTGTTTACATATATTTCAGATCAGGTTTTAAAAAATTAAAGTTATTGAAATGCATCTAATTACATTTATTTAAGTAATTAGGAGTACTTAATTAAATTTGAAAAGTTCAATGTGCATTTTGTAATTGTATTTGAAAATAATTTACATCAATCCTGATGTTTATGGTAAGCTTTTGCATAGCAAATTCGAAACGGTGTTATATACTATTTACAATTCAAAAGCACCACAACGCAATTAAATTGGCTAGGGTAGGAAAATTATTAACCTCTGATACGTTTTGAACTTAAAATTTTGAAAAGCATGAACTCTTCATAATCGAAACAACACTCAATACAATTATAAATTTTGCCTTTATTTAAAGGGACAGGATTTGAGCTCAAAATTAAAAAAAATTATTTTTCCAATTTCAATTTTTAGAATGGTTAATATGGGTACTTGTAATGCTTTTTCAAAATTTGATAGTCAAATATTCAGTTATATTCAAGATACAGAGTTTGAAATTGTTTGTTTTGTAAACAAAACTCGAGCTTTGATATGGTTTACATATGGTTTTATTGGTATATGTTTCAGTCAAATGTTTTTTTTTCTGTTTATCATATTATCTATGAACACAATAAATCAAATTACCTTGTTTGCCACGAGTCATTTGGTCAAAGAAATGGTAATTCCATACTTTACATTTTTTGTAAACAGATATAAGTTCGTTTACATAACAATGAGCAAGTAAACCATTAAATACATAAAAAGAGAAAATGAAAGTTTTGATCTAAAATCGTGTCCAAGCCCCTTTAAAATGCATGAACAAATTTTAACAAGAAGACCTTGACACTTTGTCAGAGAGGGTTAAAAGCATCACATGGATATTTTAAGCCCGTATTAAACGACTGAGAGGCCAAATGAAAACCACCATCCTTATTTTTTCAAAAAAGCAGAAGTAAGAAAAGAACTAGATAGATTGCATGGTCAGTATGTACTGGTCCCTGTAGAAAAGCAGTAACAATATTGCCCTTTTTTGTAAGGCGCGTTATATTAATTTCTTTTAAAAGAACTGGGTTTCATTTTTACATGTGATAATCCTACTTACATTCATGGCAGCCTTTTCAAACAGAAAATACTTCACGTAAATAGGTTCTGAATACCTTTAATATCCCTTATGAAAAATGCGAATTTGTTTAAACTGGATTCACAAAAATTGTTACAAACAAAGATATATATGAGGTTCAAGTAAATGTTCTATGAAGCCTCTTTCCTTATTTCTTTCTTAAGTTTTTACATTAGTGAAAGAAAAACTTCAAGAGAATTGTACAACAGTTTACTTCAGAAGCGGTGTGAATGAGATGTTGATACTTAAAAACACTAAAAAATAATAAAAAAATCAAGGCCACAAAATCCTACCAAAATTAATAACACCCAAACATACAATTTTATACAAACACCCCCCTAGCAACTAAAAATCTAGGCTTTTTGAATGTCATCGACAGTTGTTTCTTCAATGAAAATTGAACTGGTAAATTTTCTTACCTTGTCATTTGAAATCTACAACATTATTGTGTTAAAAACCATTCTGACTGCACACACAAGTACTATGAAGTTGACGTTGAAAATATAATTTGTATTGCTAACAGACAACGTCTTTGTAGTTTTTTCGAGACAAGGTCTTCCAACAATCAGTCGATATACCCATGGACACAAACTGTGCTCCTCTTTCGGCTGACTTATTTTTATATTCATATGTTTATTCAAAAGCTTGTGCAAGGAAGAACGAAAAACTTGTTGTGGACTTTAATTCGATATTTTAGTATGTCCGAAGGTATTTCTGCAGAACATTTGACCAATTTTTTTTAAAAATATACACATTCCTGTGAATGAAATTGTATTGCGATTTTTGTGCAATTCAAATCGATGAACGGAAAACCTACCTTCATTGACACAGTATTTTTCACTCGGAAACATTCTCAGGAACAAAAACAGATTCTTTACGGAGATTTTTAACAGAGAATGTTTACATATTTCCTCTATTGAGAAGTCACTAGGAATACCACGCGCATTTTTTTAACGTTATCATCCGGGTCTGCTGCAATACAAAATCTTCGTAAAAATTACATTTGCTTTAATCTGGTAAGCTAAGGGAATTTTTCCCACTCCTTAATGAACATCGTTTGAACCCTAAGGTATTTATACATATCGAGTAATTTATCAAAATGTGAATCGAGGCTATATTGAGGACAGAGTATAGATATATTTATGTTGTTTTATCCATACACAACAGTTTCTTTCACTCTTGTGTTAACTCGAGCTCATTGTATCAGAGTGAGTGTGAAATAAAAAATACCGCAGATGCTGAGTCATATGTTTCATATTTGTGAAATAGACGATGTAGACATATTATTTATGAACACAATAAATACCATGAATATAGACATTATCAGCGCCTGAGCTGCAGAATAGCTAGGAAGTAAATTAAATTTTATAAATATTTAAATATACGTGTAGCTGAAGTGTTGAAGTGATTGCTACTTGAATTTGAGCGATGTTACTTTATTCATACTGAACATATGCATACCTTCATTCACATGAGCCAGTAAGGTATCGTGCATTTTAACATCCTCCTCTTTTGTCCTTCTTTCATGTTTTGAACTATTGTCTACATTTGATAAAAAAAACTCGATGATATCATGTTTATTTTACACTAAAAAGAATAATCAGTTAATTCCTGAGACAGAAAAGAAAACAATACATATTTTCATATGCGGTTCTGTGTACTGGAAGATTTGGACGCGGTGATTCTATGTCCTTTGCTTTCTTTTGTCCTGTGCGATCATGGATACATAAAGTCATGTGAGCAAATCATAACAAGATGTCTTAACAGCCAATAGTTAACATTTTTTTTGTTTTTTTTATATGTTTTTATTTAGGCTGTACCAACTTAAACTTAGTTAATTTTTCCAAAAGATAGTCCTGAAATATATATGTTTTTTTATTTGTAACGTTTTCCCTAAAAAGCTTCTTCTAAAGATGACACATTTTCTTTTGAAACAACGAAATGGTAATTACCTCTTTTGTTATTCAATGATTATTCATGCCTATCAGTAAATATAGCATTCAAAACTACCCACCCATTGCAAGAGTTGTGCTACTTATACAACCCCAAGACATATTGCATGTGTCATTGCTACAGTTACAAAATCCCTGGCATGCGAATTCGTACGTAGGATAAGGACATTGTGCTGTACAGTTGGGCCCAGTGTATCCTGGTGTACATTCTAGTTTAAAAAAAAATTAAATGAATATGAAATAAAATGCTTTTTAAAATGTTTTTTCCAATTTTTTTCACTTAATGTGTGCATGTATGAAGGTGTCTGCATGTTCATTGAAATATATTCAGCTGACTCATTTTAGATGAATGTTTGATTTGAAGTTTTAAAGATGAAACTTACCTTCGCATTTGTTGGTCTCAATATTCCTGAAATAACCCTTACAGCACTGACCGATAGACCTTAAGTTATATCAGAAAATATAAAAATTGTATGATTGATAAAAGAACAAATAAAAGTGGACACAACTATACCTGCTACACTGTCCAAAATTAAATACAAACAAGTGCCTTACCCATTACACACTTTTTCCGACTCAACAACCATTTTAAAGGTTAGAAATGAAATCGTTGATAGTATCAACCTTGTGCCTAATCTGCAAAATACCTCAGTTACTGAAATGGATTTGTGTCGTTCGTACCGCAGATTTGAACAACAAATATACAATGAATGTGGTAAGAAGGTAAAACTTCCTTCTTCCTATATTAACGATGAAATATTAACATATACACGCATTTAACGGATATTTGTGGATTTTAATTTGAATTTAGTTTAAAATGAAGTTTTACAGGAATATTCCCCTATCATAAATTTTCTCACTTAATAATTTTTTATGTATCGGTAATACAATAGGAGAACATTCCTTCATCTTTATGTTGTTTTGTATGATAGAGGAATATTACTCCATCACAGAAATTCTCAATAAATAAACTTATATGTATCAGTAACAACATAGGAAAACATTCCTTCATCTTGGTGTGTTGCTATGAATGATAGAAGGATAAACCAGGCCCCGAGGATTATAAAACTTTCTTGAGTACGTTCTCATACTCCAAATCGTACTCCGTGCTCCAAATCATACCCGTACTCAAAATGTAGAGGTTATAAAACTTTTTCAAACTCATGCTCGTACTCCGTCTGAGTACAGAACGGCGATTTTCTGAGTAAGCTTTGGAGCTTTCTCAAAGTTGTACTCAAGACACTTAATCTAAATAAAATGTATGGGTAGTGCAAACATATAATATTGTTACATATTGTAATTTTTCTGTATTATAAGCTATAATTTAATCATAATAAAATGTATATAAATTAAAATGGAAAGTTTTTACCATTTTATCAATGAAATATCTATATAAAATGGAGGTGAATTTAAGAGTAAGGGAGAGTTGCAACCAAGATTATCAAAATAACTTTTAGATATTTTGCTTCATTAATTAATGTACATATACATGTACATGTAAATGTACGTACAAAATAATGTCATTGAATAGCTCGACTTTTTAAGAATTCTGTATAAAGTCAAATACGACCCATACTTCACACTATTTAAATCCAAGAAATCAATGTAGTACATGTATTGTTATTTATCAATATTAATCAGATGCACTTTCGGGGTCCCCACTTTTTTTAATTATAGTGAGAATGAAGGTTAGTTCTAAACATTACAAAGGATGGGGGATGCTTAATAATTAAGTACAACACTTTCTATTACTTACTTATTTATCATTTATCATTCATGTTACATGCCACAAACCTTGAAAAGGGAAGTTTTTTTACAGAATGAGCGGTAGATCAATGGCGGATTCAAAAAGGGCGCACCCAGCATAATTATCTTTTTTTTTAAATAAATTTGCATTGTCCAAACCATTGAACTTGATTTTTATATTGATTAATTTACAGTCATTCGAAAGAAAAACAATAAAAGGAAATGTTTCTTATATTTCTACAAGGCACATGGATTTGATTACTGCAGTTCTTAAATCTATACAAACCATTAGAAATTGTAAATGATTTTATTACTTTAAGTATACCGGTAATCACGAGAAGAAATATCACAAAAGTGTATTTGAAGACTTCATTTCTACCCTACAAAATCTCTAGAATCCAGGCGCTTCCGGGACCGGCTTTGCCCCATGGGTCAGCAACAGGGGTTTGTGCTGGAACCACTGGGGGCCTCAAAGCGGCCCCAGACCCCCTGCCTTATACTGACGCCCCCTCTAACTTCAAATTCTGGATCTTCCCCTAATACTGCATATTCCAAAGAGAAGCTGGTGTGTGTGTGGGGGGGGGGTCGAATGATACTTTTTGTGGTTTATCTAATACGATTGGTTTTTTTTTAATTTTCATAGAACACTGTCTATGGAAAATATTGCCTTCTAAAAGTCGCCTTTTCTCTGTATTGTTAAAAACGCTATGAAATTTAGAGTAATTTTGTACAAGGTTCATTTATTTTCGAAATATCAAGACCGTAAAAAATAATTAAAACCTATTCTGAAAGTTAACAAAAAGCAATTTTACTTGGAAATATAGAAAGAAATCAAGAATCAGCAGTAAGAAAATAAATTGTTCAGGGGCATAAGATGTAAACCAAAATAATAAGATTTCAAGTTTTCAAGTTTTATATTGGCAATATTGTAAAATTATGACGTAAATATTTGGCTTCCTATTTGACCATACATACTACCTGTAGCTGCTGAGATCTAGTTACGTTCTTTATCTAATATAGGCCGCAACTTTTATTTAATGTTACTGCCGGAAGGTACGGGTTCCATTCCGAACCATCTACTAGTATTTGATTTTTATTTTCCAAATATCAAAGAGATTTTGACAACGGAACATCATCTACTTTATGATCTTTATCATTTATTTCAAATTAAAACACCGAGAGCATAGACATGTCTAAGTATACGTAAAGTAAAATGCATTTTTTGGTATAATATTTGATTACAAACGCACGAAATAAGGAAAATGGGTCCCGGTGACCCTATAATCTTAAGTCCTATATTAGTGTCGTTCCACAAAAATTATTCAAAAATAAACTTTGGTGATATGACATCAAAACTTATTCTTAAATAAACATTAATGGAAAGACATTTAGTATGATCGATGTATGTGTTCCGCTTGAAAATTCGGGTAATTTACAGTTACTTAAAATTAAGCTTGTTTATGTAAAAAAAAATGATAACACTGTAATTAATTATAACACGCATGATAACAGCTAAAAATTATTAGAGAGAGAGAGAGAGAGAGAGAGAGAGAGAGAGAGAGAGAATTTCAGACCGTTAATTTTCTCGTTGTTTTCAATTAAATTCAATTCAATTTATTTCACTCAAACCGTCGACATGACGGTACATGAGGTACATATATATATAAATATATATATATATATATATATAAATATATATATATATATATATATATATATATATATATATATATATATATATATATATATATATATATATATATATATATATATACACAAATGTAGGTGTAGAGTCCGAGGTACACGTACAGTACAAATTAGAGAAAAAAATATGAGAAAAAAGTACAAATGTTCAAGGAGGACAGACTGATTCAATCTGTTTTTATCTATGCTCCCTACCAACCTTTCCAAAAACATTTGACATAAACACAATTTGTTGATAAGTTGCTCAAAAGTTCATAAGTTTTAAATGCAGACACATCTCCCTGCTTGCAGATAAAAATGGCATATGTACATGTAAATAATGTCTTACAGTTTGCTAATTAATAATCTATGTGAATATTTTACAATTTGCCTTCATGTCAGGACAATTTACATTAATTACCGTGCTCTGTCTTACTCCAGGAGACGTAAAATTTCCTCCACCGACTTTTTGAGCATACAATGTACTCCAAATAGTACTCAGCGGAGAACGTACTCCTAAACCTTTATAACCCCGGTTTTTAAAGTCGTACTCAGTGGAGCACACACTCGGAGTACGGAGTACGAGTTTGAGTACAAGTATAAAAAAAGTGTTATAACCTTGGGTCCAGGACTTATGCAAAAGGATATTAAGATCAAATAACTTTCATTAGGATGTATGTGGCAGTAGCATATTATATATTCTATTTGAAAAAGACACCGTATAAAATGAATCAACAACTATCGCTCGACTAAAGACCCCGGTTATTCGACTAGTCTCTCTAAGTAAATTTGACATTTCTAATAAAAATGAAAATTATCAATGGACACGCGGATGATAATACTTAGTAAAGATATTATCACCGAATAACATATGTAATTTCAAACAGACAACCCCCCCCCCCCATTCATTTGCACTGATTTGGTTTTATCCTGTTCTATTCTATATCAAAACAACCTAATATGTGATATTTAGAACAACTTTTAAAAAAAACAACACACAGAATACATTACATTTGAATATCTAAATTATTGACGATACATTTCAAGATCTTACACATTAAACTGGTGTTTCTTCACTTTTTAAAATCTATTCTGAAACTGGGTGAAACATTTTCAACTTGAATTTCCCATAACGTACACCAGCCAAAACCGAACTATCCGACAACCATCAACCCTTTGACGATAAAATATTTCCACCTAACGAGTCATTTTAAATGTCTGTTATCTAACTCTTAATATCTCCTTGTTTAAAGCTTTATGATTGTACATAGAATAAATAAATCATTTCGATGAAAACAACAAGAAGATTTTAACTTCTATAAAGGCCAAAAGGTGAATATATATATTCCAAAAATTTTATAAACAACCACTTTGAAGAGCTGTAGATCATTTGAAAAAGAGAGATTTAGTCTGTGCTTTTGGCTGGTGAAAAAATAATCATGTATCCGCTAAAGATCACATTCTTTATTAGCTGAAGTACATACTGCATTAAAACAAAATTGGACTCACCTAAATATTCTGTTTCATCAAAAAAAAATAAAAAAAAAATACGGAAGATAACTCTAACACAGTGCATTTACACATCTCTTGCATTTACGAATGTCAACATGGTGTGTAAATTTGAAGCTAGTAAAAAGTTGGTGAACAAGTTTTGAATTCTTCAATAATAGAATTAAATTTATAGATGAAAGGTATCAGCAGCCTCAAAATGGTTTGTTTTGAATAATTTGACTGTTATTTCAATGCAACTTCATTCATTTTTTCCAAAATGTTGTCGGAGCGGTTCGATCTGCAATTTACTGCTACATTACGGTATATGGGAGACATTTCAACCGTTGTAAAAGCTTGTTCCGAAACACAGATTATTCTAACAAAGCAAAGTGAAGTGAAATGTATAGTATTATTGTAGGATTAGAGTTTGGTTATGTATAACGGTGTGTCGATGTATCTGTCTCGTAAATATCCAATGTCATATGCAATGTAAATCCGTGCATGCACGGGTCAAAGTTCTACAGTTAAAATCTTTAAAATTATTCTTTTTAAGAGCTGCAAGTATACCACATTTTGGAATATTATCAGGCATTAAATCACCCCGATTCGTTATTGTTGTTACATCAACCACTGACATAACACTGGCTTAAATATTTGTATTTGACTCTATAAAGCTCTTTTGTATAAAGTCGACTCCTTGGGTTATAGTTATGGCAGATGTTATTTAGCTGAGCGATGTGGCCCCTGGATCTCGATTCATTCAGTAAAGCTTATCTTTTTTTCAGTTCTTTAACGTTTACTCTAATTTGCTGAATATAGTTTGTTTGGAAAGAAAAAGATTAGGGATGAGGGGCTTTTTAGTGACCTTTTCTGATGAAAATTTGTTCGTTTGGGGTAAGTGCTTATCATTCCGAATTATGGCGCATTTTATTTGGCTTTTTTTTAAAACTTAAAATGTAATTTTAGCCCAGATGACATTTGTTGCCAGTATTTTTAATTAAGCGACATTAATACATCAACTATTGCTTTCAATTATGCACAATTGTCTAATTAAACAGGGATTTTAAAAAAAAGTTATTTACAGCTGCAAAAATTATTTTGTGTCCTTTTTGCAATTAAATGCATCTTTTTTTTCAATAGATATTATTTAATTTGAAATAAAAGCATTCTAAACATAAAAAAAATAATCAAAAATCAATTTGTCTGGTAATGTGTCGTACATGAGGGTCGTTAAGTATTCCGCATAATCTATATTATGGTAAATTTCCGATGTCACAGACAAATAGAAAGTTCCAAATTCCATTCCATCTTCATATTTGTGATTCTCGGAAAGTATTTCACAATTTTGTAGATTTCACAAAGAATAAAAAAAAAAAAACCCACACACACAATGTATTTATAACATGTATTGTATTTACGGCAAAACAAATAATTATATAAATGATGCGGCGTCATTAAAAGTCAAACTTGTATTCAAGTGCATTACATTTGTAAAGATATATTTTATAAACGTTTGTCATGAAATAGTCACCATACAAATTCCTCATTATTTTTATACACAAAGTTTTAATTTGATTATTATTAAAAACAGAGAATGTCTGCAAAAATTGTTCCTGATTTCTTGATTAGAAAAAGTCCTCAAAATTTTGAATATATTTTTAGAAAAAACGGACGATGAATTATTCGTCCGTCCGTCCGTCCATCCGTCTGTTCAAGGAATTTTGCCCGATTCATATCTAATTGGAAGTATCTACGTCATACAAAAATCCATAATTACCTATTTGGGAACCTGAATGCTTTTTTATGAAGTGTTTATGATAATCTTAGCAATGCTTTCCTTTTTGCAATCAAATTACTGTAAACGTACTATATCTGGCGGGTACAATATTTGGCGGAAATTAGTCTTTGAACAAGTTGGCGTTGATTTGAAATAGCGGATTCCTGACTAAGACTATTCTTATACATATATGCATGGCATTTAGCGACGAACTTGATTTAGCGGAAGCCACATTCGGCCAAAAGTGCTAAATAGAATACACAGCCAAATGTAATACGTTTACAGTATGTTTCCTGAGTTTGTGACTGTTATAAATGTCACACAACTTACACACACACACACACACATATATATATATATATATATATATATATATATATATATATATATATATATATATATATATATATATATATATATATATATATACATATATATATATATATATATATATATATATATATATATATATATATATATATATATATATATATATATATATATATATATATAGTACACGAACAAACATGTATAGTGTACTTAGCGTATGTTCCTTTGATATTAGATATAAATATCGTACAATTTGATAATGAAAATGAAATATACAATATAAAAAAACTTCACCAACTATTAACATAGCGCGTTCTCAAACTGTTGTTAACTTGCCAAGTTTAAAAAGGAACACGTTTTTGTATCCCTGAACAATAACGAAAAATAAATCACATTTCATTCCATTATTTTTCTTAATCTTTAAATTATTCTAATTATAAAGTTGAATACTTAACAGTTTCGTTAAGTGTAATCATATCATATTCCGGGGGAGGGAGGGAGCTAGGAGGAAACGGCACTATAAGACACTAGTCGACTGATTATCTGTTAATCTGTCCTTGACTGCCGTTATATACGAATCAAGATGTTTTATTAGTTCTCGAATTGAGATAATCGGATTTAGTACACTCATTAACATGTATCTATAATATCTTTTTAAAATGAATCTGAATATACAAAAATAGGTTATTGTATTCAAAAAAAGAAAAAAAAACACTTTATTTTTTTCGGTATACTAAATATCTAGTTCATGTCATATAATAAGTTCGATGCCCTATTTCGTGAATACATCAAACAAGTTCGCATTCACACAGAGTTGAAGCCGTTTTTTTTTCGTTCTTTACACTATACACAACATATAAATGATTAGAAATAAATGTAAAGGTCGGCGTTGTGTTTTAATCAGTTTCTCCAAATGAAATCTTCATTTCGTGAGGTTCATGTTAACTGTCTACCCAAGTGCACGGTTTGGGCATGCATAACGATATAGACAAGGGTTTTTAAATATGTTTGACTAAGTTTAAGATATTTATGCAGCACATACCTGTGAAAGAAGGGAAATTAAAATAGATGAAAAAGAAAGTATCCAAGATAATTTCATTCACACATTTTAATTTTTCACTCGGAAACATTCACAGGAATGAAAACTGATTTATTTTGTACGGAGATACATACTTGGGAATGTTGAGATCCTTTATCTCTTCGGAAGTCACTCGGAATATCTAGTGCAATTTTCAACGTTATCATCCGGGTCTTTGCAATACGAAATCCCCGTAGAAATCACATTGTTTGGCCATGTATTGAAACCTGTTTAGCTTGAAGGGGCGTTTAAAAAAATGATTATTCTTATGAATGAACGTACATTGTTTGAACTTTGAGGAATCTGCAAATATCGAGTATTCAAGCTAAATGTGAATCTAGAATAGAATAGAGTGTAAATGCAGTTTGCATTAAAACGTATTTTCCAATTATTTAAAAGGCGTTTGTATCATAAGGCTTTAAAATAGAAATTAAGCATCGAATAGCATTACAGAAATCTTATTATTCCATTTGTATGTGTTTGTTTTTATCCAAAATCGATGGTTACAATGTTGTAATTTTTTAATTGTTATACTTTCATGTTACATGTAAATACTGAAGTCTGATTGGTTTAGACGCAGTTCATTATCCGTTCTATTACCCTCAGCGTTAGCAACGCACTTAGCAACGGGTAACATTACAAATTGTTACATGTGCGAAAATTATGCGCGTTCGGTTCGCTGTAGAATTCACTTTATTCCTATATAAAAGCAGTAAAATTTTCTTTAAAATTAAGACATTCAGTATAACAAAATAAATAGTGCCTGTTTGGGAGGATAACAGTTAAAATTGACACCCCTCGAAAACCATTGTCAACCTCCGCTTTGCGTCGGTTGACGATGGTTTTCTCGGGGTGTCATTTTATACTGTTACCCTCCCAAACAGGCACTATTTATATAATGTGATCCGTAGATGAAGGATAATAAAGCAATTCTTATGAATCTGTGTCAGATATATTAACTTTTTAGGGGTGAAGGAATAAAAAACGTTTACATAAGTTCAAGCGTGTATATGTATTTATTTCTTAAGCCAATCAATCACAAACTATAAAATATAATCTAATACAGCGATGAAAATGAAATAATAATTATTTTATTTACAGTCACCAGATATATCAAGACGATAAAAAAAACAGCAATAGAATAATCATAGTTATTTTTTGGATGATTTAGGTAATGACAAAGTAACCTTTGTTATGGGAACCTCGGATGATATACAAAAGGGTTATCATACAGCATATTCCACAACGAGGGACTAATACAACATTAACTATACTATGAAGAGAAAGAACACATGCAATGATAAATTTTCATCAATCAAAATAATACATATATTTAGAATTTTCAGACAATAGTCATTTTTTTTATTAGGCAGTGGGTTTTTTTTCGAACTTTTAAATAAACAATTGTACGAAAACCTAAGGTCGATATTGATGGTGATAATGAAGCGATAACTAAAGTAAACATTGTCTTTTATCAATTACAATAAAATGGCCCATGAACGGCACCACTGCCTGAATATCGGTAATTAACATAAACAGATGAACAAGAAATGAACATAAAACAGGCAATGTTCACAAGTATAGAATATAACGCGTTTTATCCAAAGTATTGATGAAACACGATGCGTACACCAAGTATAACGGAGATCGGCTGATGCAACACGGAACAGTTATATACAGAACTGCCAATAATGATTTTTAAAAAAACCCGGAACAAATCCAAACTCACAAGGGAATAAAAGATTTAAGTTCATGATAAGCGTTTTTAGATGGCGATTGATCAAATGAAGAAATTGTGGCAGTAGTAGTAATTTTTACATTCCTCACTATTTTTTTTGTGTGCCCATTTTGATTATAGGTATATAGTATATATTGAATGTGATTTCCTTGTTTTCTCCATTAATCCATACAAAGGAAAGAGAGAGAAAATTTGGAAAATAATCTGTACACAGAGTGCCTCCGAGAATCTTTAATATTTGGGAGAACATTGGCTAGTTTTCGGGTCCTCGATCGATAGCGATGGAACCCAATTGAATTATTGTCTATATGAAACACACAAGTATTGAGTTACTCCGACGGTTCAAGTACAAAGAGGACAGGGAATAAGTGTAAGTTTATTTTTTTTTCTAGTTGAGAATAATTTTTTTTTTAAATGATATTCCATACTAAAAAAAAAAAACAAAAACATGTGTGAACTTCGCGATGGACCCCAATTTTAGTCAATAAATCACAGTATTGAAAAGTATAATATCTTTTGATGCATTTTCTATCCCGATGACTGGGACAAAATCACACTTACTTTGGACCGAATATTGTTTCTTGGGTTTTTAAACTGAACTGAACTGAACTGAACTAAACTGAATATTACAACGATTGATAAACGAGTTCTACAACTCATATTAATATCTTCCGTTCATACGAATGTTAACGCGGTTTTTAATAACATTTAAGTATCCAATGTACATGTATTATCAATTTACACATGAAATTTTACTAAAGATATATGCATATGTAATACAATCCACACAATTCCTTGATCCAGCTAAATGTAAACATATGGTCAGGTAATGTGTCTTTAAGATGTGTCCTTCTGTTCTTGTCCTCTCTGCTTCCTCGTTCTTTAATTAACGTTGTTCTGCATTCAAATGGCGATCCTCATCTTATGAAAATAAAAGTAAATCTTGTGACTAGAATATTAATAATAAACAAAGGAATTTTTCTAATCACTGGTGATTTAATATCAAATTTATATTATGCAATTTAAAAAAAAACATTACATAGGGTACTCTGTCCCAAGTTACCCTTGATTTATATTTTGCTTATTTACTTGATATTTTTAAATACCCCAGAGTTAAAAATGTTCATTCAAAAGTAAGGAAACTTTCCCTTATTTCTTCTTTATTGAAACGCCTTAAAAAGTGTGAAGCCTAATGGGAATTTGCATTGCATCAGATCCGTGTGATAACGATGAAAAATTGGGCGAGGTATTCCAATTGATTTCCGAATAGAGAAAAATCTCAACATTTCTTATCAGAAATATCAGAAAGAAATCTGTTTTCGTTCCTGTTAATTTTTCCGAGTGAAAAATGATAATGTGTCAAAGAGGTTATCTATGATATTTAAACTTCAAACTTTTTTAATTGCACTTCTTTCACAGGTATGCGTATTTTCATTAAAATCGTCTAATTAAAATATTAAAATGATAATCATTTTAACAATGTTCAATATCAAATGTCCAAAGAAAAAATACAAATAAAAAGCAGAGCAAATGTGACCTCTATGAAAATGCAAAAACATATTTGGATAGACTATGAAACCGTGATTTCTTTAATAATATATTATCGACTTTTTGAATTTCATCGATTTTTTTTCAAAAACACGTTGTTATTGTTCTTTAAATACATTACGGTAAATAATCGGCATTTCCTCTGCTAAACCAAACAGCAATCTACTGTTAAAGTGGTCCATTTTTGTTTGACTCTTTTTTTTTAAATAATGTAAAAATGAAATGTTTGATACTTTACATGCATATAAAACCAAAGTAATCTTATTTAACATTAATAATAGACTGCGAAACCTTAACTGGCAAGATTGGAAACATACAGCTTACGCCAATATCATTTGTTACAGTCAAAACATTTGAAGTGGGACAAATTGACACGGATGACTGAGAAAAAAAATGGATAAAAACTGCATGTATTGTCAATTAACCTCAGCGTTTTTAACTTGCTATACAAGTTAAAGCGATCGAAAAACATTTTATATAGTATCAGCAAAGCGATTGAAAAACATTTTATTTCATCAAAAAGTATATTATCATGATCAGCATATATGAGAAGAACCTAATTCGGAAGAGATTGTACGCAAGGCAAAGCATTGTCCGATGACTTCAGAGAATCAGTCTAAAATCAAGTTGGGCCATTGTTTAAATGGGTTTAATACGTATACCTAGAGGAGAATAATTCAAATTCCGATGCATTAAATTGAAATTACACCGTGATAATTTTTTTTTCTTTTTTTCGCTAAGGTAGATTGAAATACACTTCCTATAACTTCAGTTTCCATTTAATGTTTTATCCAACGTCCGTGTCAATTTGCCTCCGTCCATTTCAAATGTTTTGACTGCAGCAGGAAAAAATGGCGTAAGCTGTATATTTCCAATCTTGCCAGTTAATGTTCCGCGTTAAGATGCATCATTTATCTGCGTTTGGTGTAGATGAGACCAGAATCATCTAACTTAAGGTCAGACGACACGTTCCTCAATTTTAGATAACTTTTTCCAGGAACTTGTTAATGGTTTACTACTACTTTGACAAGCTTTCTTGCAAAAAATCAGGGTACCTTACCAGGCATTTCTGCAAAATACTAGAGTATGCATTATCCTATATAATCTTCTTCAAAATACACTTGAATTGCTGATATGAAAATAAATACATCTACAGCACTGCGAAATTCACTAATATTAGAAAAATATCTCCGGGCGGAGCTTTGAACTCACGACCTCTAGAACCTATATGCTTCTGGCACTGAGCGGCCACGGTTCTAACCACTCGACCATCTAGACATATAACCAATTACAAGTAAATTTTGATCATTTTTAAAGTATTTATAAAATTAATATTTTTTTAATGGAACTCTTTATTACGAGGAGATACAAAAAAGATTCTCGAGGAACGTGTCGTCTGACCTTAAATTGGCCATCAAATGGTACTTTTTATTAAACTGTTATCTTGTTTTAAAAACTGTAATCTCCTCTTGAATTTGAAGATGGTTCAGGCATCTCAATCAGTTAAATCATGAAGATTCACAAGATGCACTATCCAAACAAATTTGGTGAAAAACATTTGCTATGAGATATCGGACATGCTCCAATAACTTTAACCGGACGCTGGTGCCGACGCCGAATCTATAGTATACTAGGCTCTCCTGAATTCATCTCGATGAGTTTGAAAAGATGTACAATAGCATAATCTATATATACAGTTTACTTGCATAATTTTCTAGAATCATTTAAAAAACAAACAAATGATGCTTTTGAGCAAAAAAAAAAACAAAAACAAAAAAAAACAAAAACGAAGAAAATACTGCCCCAAATAAATTGCCTACCACCCCCCCCCCGTCCCCCCAAAAAAACATTTATGGGATACATGTAGCTGCAATGCTAAGGGATTTACTGATTTATCTACAAGTGTTTTTAACATAGGGGATAATGGAGCATCAAAGGTTAATTTAGAGATAATAAATAGCTGAATAAAAAGAGATTTTTTTTGGAATTCAGTGATAATTAAACTGGAACTTTCATATGCATTAAGAAAGGGATCCGACATCTTAAGAGCCATTCAATTTATATCACCGGTAATCAACCAGTCAAAATTAACGTAGTCAATTGTAGTTCCAAGTATACTTGGAACATAATTATTTCATAAAGTGAATTGTTCTATCTTCCTTTATTAGGTATTTTTTTTTATCCATTAAGTGTGCAGGTTGAAACCAAAAACACGCGGTGTTAATGGTGAACCTTATTAAAGAAAACGCCTTTTTGAGTGCCCTGTTTTGGTGTAACCTGATGAAATAGAAATTCAAAACCAATGACTTTAAAAGTCGTAATACCTTAAAGCAGTGGTAGTGTTTAATGACCATTATAATTAGGGTCTTCCGTTTTCAACGGAAGACCCTCTTGTTATTCTATTGTTTCTTTTTCATTAGGGTCTTCCGTTTCCAACGGAAGACCCTCTTGTTATTCTATTGTTTCTTTTTAGGGTCTTCCGTTTCCAACGGAAGACCCTCTTGTTATTCTTCGGTTTCTTTTTATTATTATTATTATTATTCTTTTTCTTTTCTTCTGACTCCTTTTTTGCTTCATAACTCAAAAGATGTTTAACCGATTTTGATGAAATTTTCAGAGATATTTGCAAGTTGGCGTCCCTCAAAAATGTTAAAGTTTTAAAGAGAACGTCACTTCCGTGTTGACGTGACGTCATTTTTAAAAATTTCAAAAAGTCATTTTGTCCCGGACTTTTCTCAAAAACGCTTTAAGATAGAGGCTTGAAATTTTCAATGGTCATGATTTGGTCGATTTACCTCTGTAATAAGGCCGGAAATGAAAATCTGTCACTTCCGGTCGAAACCGGAAGTGAAACAAATTTTTCGAAAAAATGAATTTTCTGATCAAATCAAAAATGGATATGTGTTTTGTAGAGCTTATTAAGCTGAATCTAACACTGAAAGCCGTTTTAAAATTGGACGATGCATTAGAGAGATATCGGTGTTTAAAAATTGATTTTTCCGGAAATTTTGATTCCGCGTCCTTGGTTTAAAAAATAGCGTAATGTTCAAAATAAAATTAGCTCGTACCAAAAATAATTGTTAAGTCGTACAGTAACACATTCGGATTTTTTTTATTTAGTCGTTCTTGAAATCAAAAATGTTTTTGTTAATTCGTACTTAAAATCATTCGGATTTTGATCAGTCGTACCAGGAATAATTCCATTTTTTCATCTTTTTATTTTAGTTACTCTTGTTATTGGTTTAAGAGCTCTGCTTCTTACAGGAACTTCCAGCTTTACTTCCGACATTAACGGAAGACCCACTCGTTGCTTTGCAACGAGCTTTGCTCTAGTTATTATTATTTTTTTTCTTTTTCTTTATTTTTCTGACTTTTTCAAAGCTTAATATCTCAAAAAGTTTTCAACAGATTTACATGAAACTTTCAGGGATTATGTAGCATTATAGTGCCTCAGAGATGTTTAATTTTTAAGTACAACGTCACTTCCGTTTTTACGTTACGTCAATTTTTATATTTTAAAAAAGTGATTTTGTCCAGGGCGTTTTTCAAAAACGCTTCAAGATAGAAACTTGGAATTTTCTGTGTTGAAGCATTGATCGTTTTTATTTGGACATAAGGCTGGAATTTAGTTTCCGTCACTTCCGGTCCAAACCGGAAGTGTTTTAAAATTTTCGATTTTTCGAATTTTTCGTTTTAATTTCAAATGTTTATGCGGTTTGTAGAGTTGGTTATGCTGAACACGAAACTGAAATCCGTTTGAAAATCGGACGATGCATTACAGAGATATTGGGGTTTAAAAATTGATTTTTCCGGAAATTTTGATTCCACGTTCTTGGTTTAAAAAATAGCATAAAGTTAAAAGTTAAATTAACGTGTACAAAAAATAATTGTTAAGTCGTACTTGGACACATTCGGATTTTTTTTTGTTACGTCGTTCTTGAAATCGGAAAGGTTTTTGTTAAGTCGTTCTTAAAATCATTCACATTTTGTTAAGTCGTACCAGGAATAATTCGATTTTTTCATCTTTTTGTTTTAGTTACTCTTGTTATTGGTTTAAGAGCTCTGCTTCTTACAGGAACTTCCAGCTTTACTTCCGACATTAACGGAAGACCCACTCGTTGCTTTGCAACGAGCTTTGCTCTAGTTATTATTATTTTTCTTTTTCTTTATTTTTCTGACTTTTTCAAAGCTTAATATCTCAAAAAGTTTTCAACAGATTTACATGAAACTTTCAGGGATTATGTACCATTATCGTCCCTAAAAGATGTTAAATTTTCAACTACAACGTCACTTCCGTTTCAACGTTACGTTAATTTTTAAATTTTAAAAAAGTGATTTTGTCCAGGGCGTTTTTCAAAAACGCTTCAAGAGAGAGACTTGGAATTTTTTGTGTTGAAGCATTGATCGTTTTTATTTGGACATAAGGCTGGAATTTAGTTTCCGTCACTTCCGGTCTAAACCGGAAGTGTTTTAAAATTTTCGAATTTTCGAATTTTTCGTTTTAATTTTAAATGTTTACGAGGTTTGTAGAGTTGTTCATGCTGAATACGAAACTGAAATCCGTTTGAAAATCGGACGATGCATTACAGAGATATCGGGGTTTAAAAATTGTTTTTCCGCAAATTTTGATTCCGCGTCCTTGGTTTAAAAAATAGCGTAATGTTTAAAGTAAAATTAACTCGTACCAAAAATAATTGCTAAGTCTTACTTAGACACATTCGGATTTTTTTGGTTAAGTTTTTCTTAAAATCAGGAAGGTTTTCGTTAAGTCGTACTTAAAATCATTCGGATTTTGTTAAGTCTTACCAGGAATATTCGATTTTTTTTATTTTTTTATTTTAGTTACTCTTGTAATTGGTTTAAGAGCTCTGCATCTTACAGGAACTTCCAGCTTTACTTCCGACATTAAAGGAAGACCCACTCGTTGCTTTGCAACGAGCTTTGCTCTAGTTGTGTTTATAATTGTGTTTATCAAGATATGCGTCTGAAATGAAAATATTTAAACATTTGTACATGTAAAACTTCGGTGCTTGCAAATAATGATTTTATTAAAAATAGTCATTTTGAATCGGTAGCTTTTACCTGTTATTGCTATTTCAAGCGTTTGTCTTCTTCTGGAATCCCTTTGATTCCTCTTTCGAACAACAAACACAATAGAGATAAAAGTGACAGTCACTGCGAAAAGAACACCCACGATTATTGCAATTATTGTTCTTCTGTTGTTGTCCATCTTCTCTTTTTTTCCTGGCCTTTAAATAATTAAGAAATAAAAACGTTTAATTTCAATTCACGTACAATTCAAATTGATGAAATGGGAAAATAAAAGATTAAGCCGAAAGAAATATGTACATTTTATTTCCATTCTGAAGTACTCGGGACAACTCGCGCAATGTTTTTAACGTTATCATCAAAAGTAATTAATTTTTTGTTGAAATGCGAAATCCCTGTAAATTTTTTTTTTTGGTTCCTGTATGGGTTGTCAACGACTCTCATAGATTACATTACCAAGAAAACAGGGGAACGCATTGCAGCCGTGTGCGCATTCATGGCTTGGATAAAGATTTAATTTTCATTTTGATTTGTAATGGCAGGCACAAACAGAAAAACTCCCCTAAGCATATATATGTTCTGTTGTTCATTGAATCCGCGGTCATTAATTTTAGCCGTACCACTGAGAAGGATAGCTTATTTATTTTGATGGATAATGTTTGTTTTTCAATGTTTTAATGCACATGCAGCTTGAAGATACATGTTGTTTTGAGAAAACACCGTATCTTATGCCCTTTTTTGGTGTACCGGTAAGCTTATGGGATTGGTAACAAAGAACAAATAACATTTCCTCCGAATATTTTGCCAAGAGAAATACAAACTGATTTTCTAAGAGTTTTTCCCTCTCTATATTGCTACATAGTGAAAAGAACTGCCTGTGTAAAACCGTCAGATTTTCATATATATTTACAATCTGCTGTGTTTTTTCCATTAAATTGTGTGATCTTTAAATGCCTCTAAATGCAACAAATTATCACTGCGTATGTTACATTTAATTTACATAAGTATTTCTCAAACAGTGATTTCTATATAATCGGGTAAAAATATTTCATGAATGTTGTCAAAACATCATGTTTTACAATAAATCAACAAAAAAGTTGACTTTATTGTTAAAATCGAAATTTGAAGAGTTATTTTTTATGGAATATATTTTCATGCTCGTCGATCTCAACTCAACAGTATATTTGATAACCAGTTTAAACTGGTTTTATAAAACAGCTGTTCTTGCTGTTACTAATTTACTCCCTACATGATGTACAATGTACATCGAGTTATTTGAGTAAATAATTGATTTCTTTAGTAATGGAATGTAAATATAAACATTAAATGATTTATTTTTGACATCGTCGTGTCAATAATTGCCGTCAGTTGAGCATATAAATTTTAAAAACGCGTAACGCGCGTTATTCAAATTGTCTGTTTACCTGACGACATTATTTTGAAGTTATTCACTAAAATCTCCATAAAACCTCTTTTATTATGCTTCATGTCGCTTTGTCACTACATATTCTGCATATGCCACTAGATTTACGAATCTGTGTTCGCAAAATATACAGTTGCAATTTGCAGTAACATGCAATGCTGAAAAAGAGCACGGCGAATGTTTTAATTATAGCATTGAATGATTCATTTTTGCCGTTTTCGTGTCAATAACTCATTTTACTGCATCAGCATTTTAACTTACATTATTGCGTGGACCCTGAGGTCCACGCAGAAAATATATAAGCGAGGTTAAACCGGATGCTATGGGGAAAATTCAGCCTGCGCATGAGCTAGCCTGGTTCCTGTGCGTAATGGGTAGCTCAGGGAACCAGGCTAGCACACGTTTATCTGAATCGGGACCGGAATTTCGTGCTAAATGCACACATAAGTTCAGAGGCGCTGTAATTATAAAGTTGTCGGTAAACAATACAGAAACAAAGTATTCCTTTTAAAGAAATGATTGGCATGTGATATGAACTATCAGTATTATGAAATAAGTTAATGTTATGCCGAAACTACAACATGCATCAAATAGCATAATTTGCAATGTTTGGTTGTTTTCCGAATACACATGTAAATCGTTATATATATGTCTATGATGTAACTTAACTTTACTTTTATAGTGGGCGAGGTTAGAGCTAGAACTTCCTGATTAATTTTTTTTAAGCATTTAAGTATGATTGAATAATTATGTCACTGTATAAAAGTTTTAATCTAAAAAAAATGCATCAAAATATGAAATGTTTAATTTACACAATTAAAGCTGTCACTGCATAGTTAACAAAGTAGTGCGAATCGTAATGTGTGCGCAAATAGTAGAATTCACCGAATGCCTGATACTATACATGCAAACTTCATTCATAGATAGATCATAATTATTTTAGAAGTATGAATCCTTTAAATTCTGAGATAAAAAGTCAGGGCTATACATACATGTACATGTATACGTAATACAACGTACAAATTAATTTAGTGGTTAAAAACAGAGGGCTAGAGTCGTTGGAATCTCTGATAATCTTAAGGCTTTCACGTTTTCGTTGGAAACACATGCAAATGGTCCACGTATTGTAGTCCTTTTTTTAAAGGACAGCAACTTGTTTATCCTTTATCGGAGGATACAATATTATTTACCAATAAGCACCAATATTTACTCGAACCATAGACAACTTACATTTTCACATGTTTGTCTGTAAACATTTTTGAAGAAGGTGTTGTAGGGACAACTGTCGTATCTGGATGACTTGTAGACAGTGGATTGTTTGTACCTGCTGGTAATTTCTTTGTCAGATTATAACAACCTGGATCTGGTTTAGAAAGTTGTATATAACACAAGTTTATTATAACATATAATTATTTACATTTTAAAAAATGTTTCAAAAATTATATTTTTAATCTGCTTGGTCTGTTCATCAAACTCGTCAGACTGTCCAAATCAATAACAATAATCAATACATACTGGGAGAACCTAAGGTGTGCTTTGATTCACATATTCACTTCAGTTTTCCTTTAACAATATGCATCTGTTCTGAAACTTCTTAACATATTGACAGATTGGCAGACATACGGACACCGGTTAAAATGTTACCATGAAAGCTTTCAACTCAGGAGAGCTAAAACTTACACTTGTAAGCTTCATCTGAACGATAATATGTCGGACATGCATTCTTTTTAAATTTTGAACAGTCGGCGCCTGCCCTTCAGTTCTCCTGCATCATATTTCCACTGATGTCGTAATGTGTACATCGACCTTTAAATAAAATTAAAAAAGAGATCGCTGTACAATGCTAATGCTAACAAAGATATACCTAACTGATACAATGTATTGTCACTCTTATTGTGTTGCCTATCTGCATTGATAAAGAACAAGGGACGTTATTGGCCAAAAAATGCCGTGTTTTAAAATCTAATAATACCTACCATTTTCAAAAGCCAAGAATAAACAAAACTCAATGGTATATGATTTATTCATATAACTTTAGTGTAAGTATGATACATTTTAGGTTAAACACGGCGCCTTTTTAAAACGAAACGTCGACATTTTACGAAGCCTTTAACGCGGCGTCATAAACATGACGGACAGGCTTAATTGGATTTTAACACAACCAAACATTCCTCTTTTTTTTTTGATTTTTTTTTGTTGGTATTAGTATTTATTTCCAACGTTTCCATTCCCTTTGTTTAGAATAAGAATTTCGTATTAACTAACCCGACATAGTTAGGGAATCCGTATTGCAGAGAAACACTCGAAAGCCAGTAGAAGTAAATGAATACATTATTTACATCCACAAAGTATGATTCCCTCTATTTTATTACGAAAATGGATTGTACATTCATAGCTCTGATGAAATTGACAGAACTGAAACATAAACGATCCAGTTCTTACTAGTTTATCGATCGGTCGAAACCTTCAGCAACCTAGAAAAATCCCGGACTACACGAAATAATCATAATGATGTCAGAATCAAATTCCAATAGGAGACGATTTGGCTGTTTCTTATACCTAACGTACTGATGTACGTAACAATAATTTTGTTAATTTTTCTGACTTTTTTCAACCAATTTATTAATTTGTTGATAGAAAGATGTAAATATAAACAATAAATTAGTGATCAATGCAGAGAAAAAGAACGCGGGTAATGTAATTTTTTTCTGCAATGTCGCCACCTTCATTTACCGCATGAATCACCATAGAAAGCATATTATTGTTTACTATCTTACTTATACTTTGTTAGTTCCTTGATCAAACAACTACATGTAATCTAAGACAATCGACGCGCGTGGATAGAACAATTTAGCAACTTTATAAATGCGGAAATTTCACAAAGAAAATCATTCACCAACCGGTACAATAATATACAAGAAAACTGATGAATTAAACAGATAAATAATACATTTTAACTTCTAGCAAGTATTAAGAACGAGCACAGGTCAATGCACTTTCTTTTCAATCTAATTACGTGTGCTTGGTATAGATAAAACCTATTAACCAGGGGCTTGTAACATAAAGCATGCTAAGATTTTGACTTAAGTAGGGTCATAGTAGGACTTAGGCGGATCTTAGGACCTACATAAGTCCTGCTTAAGTATGTCTTATACCGTAACATAAAGCAAATTTAGCAATGTCATAGGTAAGTCATCCTTATGTTAAAAAGTAAAACCAATGTTTTCATTTCTTTTGTCGAATTTGAATGCATTGGTAATAAAATTAATAGCTTGTTTATTCTTGATATCTTTGATATTAGATTGGGTAGATGTTAATGTGCAGACACAATTCAAGTTAGCTTGCATATACATACATATGTACCTATTTTTTTTTAAATAAAACTCAAAGCGATGGATCCTAAGCAATGTATTCAGTCTATTGTTGTTACCTCTTTGTTTTGACGAATATTCACTAGTCGTTCTCGAAGGCTGCCTGTGGCGTAATATGACGATGCCGTTAGAACTTGATAGAATAATATGCTCAGAAGTGAATTTCTTTAAATGTTTTGTAATTCATCTTACCTAGCCAATACGGCAATTCACATACTCTGAGTATACTTTCATCTTGATGTCGATACGCATTGTAATGAAATGAGACAATCGTCGTCTATAAAATCGCAAAGGTTTTGCCCTTTTTAAATTTCTTAAGGTTCGCGAGTTTACATATATAGTTACTTCTTAACTGACCTTTACGTGATGACAACCTATTCAGCAGCCCAGTTGCGTACTATATAAAAAATGTTACAGCTCATTACGACCGTTAAAATTTATATCAATAAAATCAAAACATTTATATTGGTGAACATTAATATATTGATTTTGTGTAAATATGTGATAAATACACTGTATTCAAATGCTGAATTGAAATAATAAACAATGGAACTTCTAAATGTATGAAAACAATACTTAAGACCTACTTAAGTCACCTCTACTGGCCGCCTAAGTTTTGGGTAAATTGTCATAGCTAAGCACTCTTCTAGTTACGGACTTAAGTCTAAGAATGAACATAAGTCCTACTTAAGCACTGTCTTAGACTTAAGTACCCTTTATGTTACGAGCCCCTGGTCATAGATCGTCTACAAACTTTTAGTCATTGTGTGGAGATCGTTGTTTAAACCGTGAGTCTAGAAAAAATAATTTTTTTTCAAATAAGACTTATGATAAATTCTATGTAAGAATCAAAATTCGGTGGCCACGCATAGTCATGGATTTTCTTCATACTTGACAATTTGATAGACTTTGGTGAGTAAAAAAGCTGAACACCATTTGTTTGTTGCTATGTGGTCCCGTTGCCATGGTAACCGAGGGTAAAGATGTAAAAATTGCATTTTAATGCTTATTTGAGAACATATTGTGAGTAATGTGCAGAACTTGGGGTTTCCAGGGTAGAATATAAAAATAGTTGTCATTTTTTAAAAGAAAGAAAAAAATTCATGGAGAAACGCATATTTTTAGAGCGTTTCCATGGTTACTAAACAGAAATTTTAAAATCTGTTTTCTTCATATAATATGAATAAAAAGTGCAAATCTTGGATTTGTTGGTAAACACTATTATGATTGTGCAATTAAAATTTTAAATATGAAAATTGAGAACCGTTGCTATGGTAACAAGCTTAAAAATAAGGATAATTATTTTATTTTTAGGCATCTTTGAAGGGATATTATTAATTATAATGAATTAATATATAAAATCAAATGGTGAGAAAAAATAAAGTATGTCCTTAACTTTAATGACACTTGAAAAAAAATCTGAAATTTTCTAAAAATAACTACCGTTGCTATGGACTTTTCAAAAAGTAAGAATTTCTGTGTGATTTTTTACGCAACTTAATTTTCCATAGCAACAGCACTTCTCTGTTGCATAACAAAGGTTTTTGTCGTGTATAATAAAAATTTAGATATATCTTTACAAGTTTCAACTTAAACAATTGCAAATAAATTCTAAAATCAGGAATGAAAGCATATCAATATAATCTTCCATTTCTCAGTTTTTCTTAATTATTGGCCTTGTTCCCATAGCAACGGATGTCAATTTTCATGATAAATTTATATTGCATGGACATTGATATGGATGTAAAAATTTAACAGTTTCTCATTTGGGCTTTTTAAAAAAATAGCAGAAAAATGATTTCAAAAATCTGTAACGGTTTCCATGGTAACATTTTAAAAGTATTATTTTCTCCATCAATTTTCTTATATATTTAAATAATTGAAAATAGGAAAAAGGCTGTTTTATGTCTTTGATAGTTTACATTAGTGGGCAAAACCTTCTACTATGGCTTTAAAGTAGGTAAGTTTTGCTATTTCCCAATCTTTAGCCTCGATTACCATGGCAACAGTTACCCCCAGCAACGAACTTTTAGTGGGTTTTTTTGCGTTTTACACCTAGGTGTGTCCATGTATGAAATATAAGGAAAATTGGTGACTATGCGTGGCCAGACCCTTTTATAAATCATTGATTCTTACATAGAATTGATCTTAAGTAGTTCAGTCACTGTTAGTATGCATAAACATACATTCAGAGAGAGAGAGAGAGAGAGAGAGAGAGAGAGAGAGAGAGAGAGAGAGAGAGAGAGAGAGAGAGAGAGAGAGAGAGAGAGAGAGAGAGAGAGAGAGAGAGAAAGAGAGAGAGAGAGAGAGAGTTTATTTCTGTTCAACGTATAGATATATACAAATTAAACTTCACACTCGCAGTGTAAGAATCTTATCAAACATAACAAACAATGTAAGACTAAGTTATTGCTGATCATACTTCTATTATCTTCGAACTTGAAAAACAAAGGAACAAAGGAATGACACGTTTTTGTTGTCGACTTGCGGAAGGAGCATGTGATGCAGCTAACAGGCTGAGTATATATATAGCACGTGGACTCTGAAACTTCTTGGTTGAATTTCATCATAATATGCTATTGTGCATTATCTTATCGATTAAAGGATTTGATATATGACAACTAGATTAAATAAATAGCTTATATTAGTGATTTAAAATAAAATGTACGTAAAGTTTAGTCAGGTTAGTTCACACACACACACACACACACTCTCTCTCTCTCTCTCTCTCTCTCTCTCTCTCTCTCTCTCTCTCTCTCTCTCTCTCTCGTTTCTTGGAACAAGTGATGTAGCCTATAAACAAAAGGTTCTAAGTGGTTTGATAAAGATGAAGTTTAAAATTTTAGACAAGATCACTGTGTTTGCCTGTGATAAAACTACGTATCGATTTTGTACTGTACAGTCCAATATATCAAAATGACGTATAATTGGGGCGCAAGTGGGGTTTGATTATTTATATTCAAATAATTATTCGTACAATTGCTGAAAATTATATGAATATAAGTAATAAGATATAATTCTTTGAATATTTTGAGGTGATAATTTCGGTCGGGGCGTGATCAAATCTATCATAAAGCCCGTCGGGCTTTATTGGATTTGATCACGTCATCACCTAAATTATCACCTCATAATACTCAAAGAATGATTCCTTATTCCTTTAATATACCGGTGTATGAAACATGTGCATATTTTATAGGGAAAAAATAGTTTTTTTGCAAATTCATAGCTACATTCTTTTGCTTGATGTTTTGATCCCCATTTACATGTTCATCAAAGAGAAAATTCTGAATTTTACTTCCCCCTAAGCATCAATAAAGGCTAGATTCAGATTAGTGATATTTTGAATATGCTTTTTGATACATTTGAAAACCTTTTGTAGGATTTGAAGACTGTTTCAACATATATACTATGAATGTATGATGCATACACACACAAAGAGAGAGAGAGAGAGAGAGAGAGAGAGAGAGAGAGAGAGAGAGAGAGAGAGAGAGCAATCTTTAATTGGTATTTTACCATGCACTATGTTTTGTGCATAAGCACACACTTCCAGTGTCTGGTTTACATATGGATTGATGACACAATGGTACACTAGTCTCTCAGGTTCACTACATTGTTTGGCAGGAACGTCACACATTTTCCTTTCAGCAGCCTCCTTCCATTTCTCCTCACTGTCTGGACAATCATCAATAACCTGTACTGTTGACCTTGTAACTTCACATGAGTTACTGCCTGTCACTGATGTCTGTAATATTTAATCAGGAATATATTAATTCATTTTTTTAATATAATGTTGAATCAAAACTTACATACTTGTGAAAATATTTTTGTTATTTGAAAAGACAAAGGGGGTTGAACAAGCCAGTCAAAAAGATTTGAAACAAAACACAGAATTTGTTTCTTAGCTTTGATTTTATTAAAATATTTCTAGAATATAGTTCGAGGAATACGTGTGTTGGCGGAGGTAGGGTGTCAGAGGCCTTTGTTGAATGAATTTATTATGTGAATTTAAAATATATATTTGAATTTTCCGGAAGTGGGGTTCCAGTCATCCCCCACTTCCCTCTACATCCGCACATGACACTGAGTATTAAAGATTTTACATTGCCCATAGTATTACCATTTTTAAGCAGGTGTGAATAAGCTGGGAAACAGTTAATTTAGGAACCGTTCAGACTGGTAGATAACGAATGTAAACAATCGATTGAACAACGATCAAAGTTTAAATGTAAGAGTACGTAAGATTACTTGGCCTGTGTTATAAAAAAAACACACCAGAAAAACAGTGTCAAGAACGACCTTAGAAGTAGAGACGAGGTGCACACAAACGTTTAAAAGGAGCAATCCCACGAAGATAATGAATAATATCAAATGCACTGGAACAGCGTCTACAAGATACTACACCAAAGTGTCATCTAAATACAAGGCAACAAATAGTGTAAGTATATCAGTTGTTTTCATTAAAAGTTGTAATTCCTCTCAATGTAGCTGCTGTTGAAATGTGATCACATTGTGTTCTCTAACTAAGGTATTGTTCTAATTCCCAACAGCACTTTTTATGTATGAAATATAATAATAATGATCATAATTAAACTGTATGTCGTGTCCTTATGTATGCTAAATATTTCAAGACTTAATGTTTCCTTGCATCTACAGCTGGATTCTATAAAACAAATTCTAAAATCATAAAATCAACTGAAATCTTAGCAAATTTGGCATTTGTGCGAGTATAAGTACCAAGTGACTTTCAATGTCATATATATTTCAATTTGTATTTGTATATACATGTACATGATTCTGTTTATCGTTTATTGTTGATGTACCTGATTTTAAGAACGAATCTGCAGGGTTTTTTACAGCACTGTTTACATATTTTTTTTTATTTCAAGTATCATTATCATATTTTCAATGTTTCACTATATAACTTAATCTATAAAAAAAACTATATCTACAATTAACAGTGTCGTAATCTGTATTAATTCTAGCACAGAATTGTTTAATGTATAGTCAAATACATTTCGTCAATGATTATTTTAATGTTTGATCGTGCAATTGCTGATAATTAAATGATTATAAGTAATAAGGAATAATTTGTTGAACATTACAAGGCGACAAAATACGACAAGGCGTGATCCATTATATCGTAATACCAAAAGAATCATCCCTTATTCCTTAGTTATTATTAAGAGAGAGAGAGAGAGAGAGAGAGAGAGAGAGAGAGAGAGAGAGAGAGAGAGAGAGAGAGAGAGAGAGAGAGAGAGAGAAGGAGAAAGAGAGAGAACGAGAGAGAGAGAGAGAGAGGGGACATTTCAATGTTCTAAATATATATTTTTTTCGGTTGCGTTCCTGATTTTGTCCCAGAATGTCTTTTAAACTGTTTTTATCCGGAGTAAATAATATGTCAGACAGAAGCTTTGTAAGTAGGCCTTTAAATCAATAATATGGTGCCCATACACAAACAAAACTGTACCTCCCCTTTCATATATTGAATAACTTTAAAGATTTCTTATATAGCACATAAAATTTTCAAGAGTTTTTTAAACTTGATAAGATATTTGACAAGAATAAAAGAGCTAACAAAGTCTACTGAATGAATGCAAATGTGCACGTTGACTACAAATATCGTAGATAAACAAAACTATAGTATATCTATGAATTATCATTTTAACAATCTGAGCAGTACAAATATAGTTTTGTTATCAACTAAGTAAACTGTACATGACAAGGCTTGTGTGCAAGCCATGTTACAGTCCAATCAATAAACAGGGAAAACAATTACTGAGGAATTTAATAATTTGTGATCTAGCGCTCATCGCCTTCTACTTTAAATAATTCAAAGCAGGAACTTAGCAACATGAATTGATCAAAATTTAATATGCATGCAAGAAGAAAATTATATTTTATGCAGACAATATGTCTGATCGAGAGCTATATCGATAAATTATCATTTCAAAAAGCTAAGGATCATACACCAATTTTTTTTGTATTACAGATATGTTTTTTTTATATCCAAAATCAAATTTGTACAGTTATGTCAGGGCATGATACTGGAAACTAAGATTTAAAAAAATCAATTTTAACAACCTTATTGATTGGATTGTTATTATAAGAATTTTTTTTTACCAAAACTATTAGTAACTCTTGCAGAAACTGCAAAACATAATCGATAAGGCCCACTAGCGTGTGTTCCTTGGTACGGTAACGCGTTTTGACCACAAAAGGCAAGTTGGGACATACTACTTAACTACACACATATGTTATGGATTTTAAATGACCTTAAAGCATTTCCAAATAATTGTAAATCAATACTTATATCAAGATTGAAGTAAACACTTATATGTTTACAAAACTCAATATATTGTATAATCATGATAATGAGTAAATTTAAGTGCTTATAGAGGCCGATATACACTGAGGGTTTTAAAGATAACCTTTTAACATTTTTTATGCAAATCAATACTTAAAATTTACTTAGTCTAGACATAAGTAAATTTAAGGCTTCAAAGAAATTTAAATCTTTACAAATTTCTGGCACTATGACAAGACTCAATCTATCGAACAGTTTAAACTAAAGTTCGTAATGTATGGTAATGTGTTTCAACCACAAAACAACGCTTCTATGGATCAAATGTTATACATAAAAGTAGATTATGTAATCTTATATCAAGTTTTGACAGCTTAAATTTAATGGCGATAGCCATTTTTGACCACTAACTCCTGGAAATGACTCTGCATAGAAATGAAAGGACATATTTATTTTTTTATGGTTTAACTTTATAATTGTTTATGGCTAGAAAAATTCATGCTTAACAGTTTTTAGTGGATTTAATGAGTAATGTGTTGACTGTCTATCTTTTCCTGAACAAGACAATTAACTTAAATATACCTTGCATCTTATAAGTATATATTGGCAGCTAGGTAATGAAATCAACATGATCAAAAATTACTATTCACAATGTATTTTACTCAACGTTTAAGGATTATGTATATGGTTCTAGAAAACTATAGAACCTCAATTGGCATTTAACATTTGCTTAACATTAATCAGCATGTCATATTTTCATTTTCAAACAATTATCAGACAAGTAAAACAAGATTACCTTCGCTTCTCTATGCAGGATAATGCAAACCATAAGTATTCTGATGCAGGAGTATATTTTGAAAACTATCTTTTTCAACATTGTGCAAAAGTATACAAATTATTTCCTTAAACATAAGCTTGTATGCACCTAGACAAGAAAATTTTGCATGTTACTTTTTTTTGCATTTTACTCGATTACGAACATTAGTATTCCCTCCAAACTTCTCTTTTTTCGTTTCTTCTTTTTGAAAACTAGATTTGCAATATATTCAAAGTGTCAACTAAACTGAAAATCCTCTCAAAACTTCTGTTTATAATATATTTTGGAATATCAGATTATGCAAAGTTTCGGTTTCGTTGCCAGTGTCTTCCGGTTGCTGCTATAGATGGCCCTCGCACTCGATAGCAAACCAAAATGTGTAAGATATGATAAATAATATGCAAAAACATTTCCAAGGTATAAACTTTTAATCAAACCACTAAAATCATACAAATATATTTCCTTTGAAAATTCACTGACCAACGATTGTCTCGGAAGGGTTTTTATTGACAAAAAAAATGCTTATTTGTTTGTTTGTTTCTTTGTTTGTTTTTTGGATGTCGAGCCCGATCCGTTATGATTGCTTTCAAGATGAGCGGGAAACTTGAAAACATTGTTTTACGAAGACATACACCTGTATATCGTTATTACGGGCTTCCGGAAGGCGGACTGTTATTTGATATATATCTAAATATTGTAACTGCGTTTCTGCGGGATAATTTTGTTTTCGTTTTGTTTTGTTTTTTTTTTTGTTTTTTTAAATAGAATTCATATTATTTCTATTTCGAATATTTTGATTGCTTATTTCTATGAATTAAAAGTAAAGCATGAAGAAAGATGTTTTATATCTTTTAGAAATATAACATTTTTTTTTACTTGTACCTGTAAAGTAGGTCATAAAGTAGCCGCGTTTTTATCAAGACTGTAATCCATTTGCAAAATTTCGGAGTTTTTCATTCTTTTCAAAACAATCTATCGGGATCGGTATACGGGACATACTAAACATCTGAAATTCTAAAGACCAACATGACATAAAATTTAATATAATTCATATATTTGAATTTCTATGCGCTGCGTGAAATAAAATGACTTTGTGCATATGTTAATTATATTTCCATATGAAAAGTAGTAGACAAATATCATAGAATGACATCTATATCAATTACTTACGCAAAAATATTAAAGACATGAAAATCTGAATTGACCTGAAAATTTGAGCTAACCTGATTTCTTTTAACTAATGCAAATAAGTTACCGTGAATAACTCAACCTGAAATAAATATATAATTTATAATTCTAAAATTTTCCGGCTTATTTTTTACCTATAAAATTATGCTGATTCTGCCGGATGAGCATGATCTTACATGTACCTTAAAATAATCCATTTCTATTTTATTATGTGGTCCCTTGAACTCATGTAAACTAATGCAGTAAGTTTTAATTTAATTCACTGAAACAAAAAAAAAATCAAAATGGTTTGAAATACATAATCTCCAAGAGAATAATGATGAGTTGAACTTTGTATTAAAATAATGTACAAATCATTGTGTTCTCCATTACTTCATACTATGACAATGGTCATACAATTACCGTTAGAAATGCTTGAAGTAACGAACTTGATTCTTAACAATAAAATAAAATGTTAAACTTCAAAACGTGTTGCTGAAAATAGTTTAAAATTTACCATATAATTAGTACAACTAATTCGTTGTTTTCTTCTTTGTGGTGTGTTTTTTTTTATGTAAACAACCAATGATGATTCATAAAACAATTATATTTTTTGCGGCCCATTTGACGCTTGTGTCAATATGATTTCTTGTATGTCTATGATAAAGATTAAATAAATATATGCTATATCTTACCAAACGTAACTCAGTATGCCAATTTTCATATCAAATATCTATATTTGAACTATTCTGTACATGTAGTACATGAATGTGTATGTATTCTTGCTAACGTGCAGTACCCAGAATTGCGACAAAATGCACATTATTTTTCAATTATGTACACTGTTCATGTAAATTGTCATGTAAAAAAATAGATGCAGATCTCCGCACTGTTCTTTTATTTAACTTAAGTATTTCTTATTTCATTTTTATCGATATCCTCGAATTTCTGACTGTAAATAAGCCCTGTTTATGACATTTGACTCGCTGGAAATCAAGTACTCATTATGGCCGTTTATATTTTTTCGTCATTTTGTTAGTAATTAATCGGTAAAGGGGCTAACAATTTGGAAAGGACCTAACAAATTAAAATAAAAATTAAATGTTATAACATAATGAAAATATCAAATCAAATACGAAATTTATTCATACTATAAACAATTTTGTTTTTGATGTCACTTTAGCCGCAAACACACAAACAGAAGCACGTGTGCTCCACGTGTCTCGAGACAAATGGATAATAAACAAAAAAAGAAATATACTTTGTTTGTGTAAAAATCTCTTTTAAAATTAGTTTTGCATCTGGTTGCAGACAAAATGGCATCTTAAAAGCCAGCAGGCACTTGATTTTATCAGTTGAATGTTGAGAAATATTTTATTGAAAGTTAGTATGATTTATTTTACTCAATGTTTGAGGATGTATTTGGTTCTAGAAGACTAGAACTCTAACATTTTTTTGTTTAAGATGAATTAGTAATTCTTTAAATTCTAAAATATGGTTTCATATTTAAGATGTGTAACAGTTATAATAAATTATAGACACAGTTTATTTAACAATATTACCTCGAATTCGCATTTCCATGCAGAATGCACATCATAAGTATTCGGAGTCAATGGCGTACTTTGACAACTCTTGTTTTCAGTATTGCGAAAGGGCATCTAAATTATTTATTACAGGTATAGCCAATTATATTTTTTGTACTAATGCATGTTAATTTCTTGCATTAAAATCGAAAGACCGACCCTGATAAAATCGAATACAGTAGAACTCGTTTAGTACGAACACGGATATAGCGAATTTTTGGATAAAGCCATGTGTTTTTGAACCCCCGGTAAAATTCTTAAAAAAATCTTAGCAAAGTTTTACGGTTATAACGAATTCGGATACATGTATAACGAATTAACGGATATATCGAACTCATTTTGTGCCCCTTTAAGGTGAATAATAACGAAATTTAACACTTTAATAGCGAATTTCTTTACAGATAAAGAAGTTTGCACTTCTATTTAATATAATAGTTTTAATGAATTTATTTTCATAAATATTATTCAATTCATAATCCGATTATCAATAGTATCAAGTAATGTATTTTTATTTTAAACCTTAATTAACAAAAATTATAGTCTGGTTAAAGAAATCATGTATATAGTAAATTTGCTGTAGTTCGTAATACGGATATAACGAATAACGGATATAACGAAGTAAATCCATTGGTCCTCAGGACTTCGCTATAACCAAATTAAAGTTTACTGTAATAACAATATTTATCCCTGAGTGGTTTGTCTTTTTTCCCTGATATTTAGAATGTTGCACTAAAAGTAAGGGGTAAACTTAAATCGGCATCGATATATAATTCCTAGTTTTATTTCGTTAGATTGGTTCTCTGCATCATTAGTAAAAGCAGGTGATAACCGTCATATTGATGTGCCCTTTATCGCTATTATAATCAGAAAAATACAAGAACCCCTGAGACTGTAAAATCAAACTGAATGGATTTATGTTTCTTGTGTTGAGAAAATACATGTTAATCTCAAACAAAGCCAGTTTAAACAGATGTTTCGGTGCTTTTTTTTTATCCAAGTAATGCTACACTAAAATATAGTTCCGCATGTGACGCAATGTAAAAAACATTTTTAATTTGTAAAAAAAAAAAATGTTTTTTACGCTGATTATTTTTTTTAAATTTTACTTTCAAAGAAGGTATTTGTGCACAGACTAATTTTGTTGAAATGCTGTCTTCGCTACCCAATCATCGTTAAGGCACTAGAAGTAGATAGACTGTAAATTATAAAAGTGTCTTTATACATGTAGATCAGATGTAATTGAAGGTGAAGGTGATCAACGTATATTGCAATAGTCATTGCCAATGTATAATATATCATTATATGTTTTGATTATACAAATGACCTATTGATTACAGGTCAATCTATCTGGGTTGAGAATTCATTCATCGAGGGTTTTTTGTCTGTTTTAGATGTTTTTGTTTGTTTGTTTGTTTTTTGTTGGTTTTCTTTTTTTGTTGTTAATTGAATGGCTATGTACGAGGGTTCGATTTTCTCCCTAGGCATACATGAAAGAAAGAGCTGTTGCAAAGCGGGCAGATGGCCTAGTGGCCCCACAGGGTCATTATAGTATGTGTTTAAGGACAGATTTGATAAATGTTATAGGAAGATAGCATTTTCTCATGCCTATTTGGCAGACTACAAAATTCCAGTCTATTCATAAATCATGAATTAATCTTAGAATAAATTTGTATGCTTAACTGTTTACAAGTTATTAAGTCTCCCAAATCAAGTTTGGAGATTCTTATTTTCTTCTTCTTCTTCTTCTTCTTCTTCTTCTTCTTTTTCTAAAATTAAACGTTTTGCATCCGCTACCACTTGTAGCGGATTCAGAATGTCCAGTGTTAATTAGATTTCTTCTTCTTCATCATCTTCTTCTTCTTTTTCCTCCTCTTCTTCTTAACCTTGAACTTGTCCTTCGCGTTTTTCAAGGACAACTGAATGGAAATTCAAGTTGTTTTTTTTCGGGGTTGATCAGTCACATTTTTTGTGGGGTCAAAGGCGTGTGTGGTCTAACATACAATTTTATGGGGAAAATTGTAGACTATAACAAATAGTTACAAATAGAAAGACTGTCAGCGATAATAACACAGTGTTTGCAGACTCATATCTTGACAGTAACAGACAATTAGATGAGGGATACATTAGATATGACCCAAGGGTAATCCCCACCACACCCTTCAGGAGTTGAAAATGACCAAATATAAAAAAAAAGAAAAAAAAAAAGAATAAGATGGTACAAAGGGCATTGTTGAAGAAATACTTTAATTATTTCTTTTTTCGATAGTTTTAATTATTTTTTTTTTACAATAAGCTAATACTAGACTTAAAGTTTGTGCAGGAATGCATCCTGTTTTAATAAACATTCCAGAGAAACCCTATGTTCTTTCTTGATGCAATGTTATTTTGACTATGCCTGTTCTTCTCTGTATTGTGGATTAAACAAATAACTTAGCATAGTTTGCAAGATACCAAATCTCAAGTGTGTTTAATTTAAGACTAATACTAAATATTGCTCTTACTTAAAGTCTAAATTCAATCGTAAAATTTGTCATTAATATGAAACATGTACAAAAAATCACTTATTTGTTGTCTTCAAGTTCCGTCACGGTTAATTTATATCAATCACTCACACAGTATTATTTAATCCCATTTGTGATATTGTTGAAAAGACATTTCGGATTTGGGATGGTGAAAATTTAATATTATTTTATTTTGATTTTTTTTTTTATTAGGGTGAACACTTAAAAGGTTTGATAAACAAACACATTTCGTGAAATCATCAAAGTGTTGCTCCTTATATGTACATGTATACGAGTCATTTTTTATTGACTACTTAGAATATAGAATAGAAAAGTATATATACATCAGATCTAGTCATAAAGAAAACACAAAGTCAATGATTTTGGAAAACTGGGCATTTGCGTATACGGAGCATTTGATAATTGTTGTCAATTTGTTGTTCATATAACACCTAAAGAGATGTTAAAAGAAAGTCTTATAACAATCGCACAATACCATACACATGCATTACGTAAAATATAAAATACATCGCCTGTCTTTACTAAATATAAAACATGCATAAACGCATAACAGTTTAAGTAGATCCTTCATTTCCCGCTCACCCTGAAGTTCAAATTACAGAGTGGTTTGGAAAAGGTGATTTTGGCAAGGTAAGTAACTCTTTAACTTACGTTGTAGCGAAGCAAGACAACACAGCAGCGGTATTTTTTTTAATTCGGATATTGAACTGAAATGTGAGATACTCCCTTCGATAAAAGATTAATAATACTTCGTTCTTTATGTTTATGACAGTAGACTTTAAGGATTTTCTCAGAAAGGTGATGCCATTTGAAGTTTGGTAAACATTCATTGTGTATACCATTTCTGTTTTTGTTAGTCTTTTTTTTTTGTATGGTTTATTAACATAGCATTTTATTATTGATTTAAAATAACGTACTCGATAGATACATTGCAGGCAGATTTTATTTCATGTTTCCTGTTTTAAAGAGAGATGCAGTATTACATCGTTTTTTCAAAGTTTTGCAAATTGCACGGTTTTAAATAATAAAAACTGTTTTGAATTTAAGTTGAATTGTTAACAAGTTTTCTATCTAGTTAAAAATGATCTGTTTAACAACAATAAGATATGTTAAAAAAAAAACTAATTTTGTTATACGCGTATTTTGTATTTTAAAGATCGATCATCACTGTTTAGTTAATGTCCTTTGTTTTAAGTGTTCTCTTAAATGGTATTGAGATGTTATTATATGTTATTATGTTATTATAGAGATGGCCATTATATAGCTTCTGAAGATTTTAAAATGAAAGCGCTTAAGCTATATTGAACGTTTTTCGTGTTTTCTTATTTTACTTTATATATATATATATATATATATATATATATATATATATATATATATATATATATATATATATATATATATATATATATATATATTCTGAGCTACTTATGGGAACAAAAACTCCAAGGCCTTTTTGTGGAAATGAATATGAATTTATTGTTGTTCTTTGAGTAATAATGAATAAATGGTTTCCACAAGTACAGGTGATACAATTATAATATTACTTAAACACTCTCATTCTCAACATTCACTCGTTAAATTAATCTTTAGTTAAATTAGTTTAAATTACACATTTTTGATTATAATGATTCACCAAGTATAACAGTAGTATAAACTTATAGATAATAGTCAGGTTTACAAGCTATGAAGCTGAGTAATCAACCGTCTGTCTTGGGTAGCGTCGTGATATTAAATCATACTTCGTGCTAAAAATTAGATTATACAACGGACATGCGCACTCACTTAAACACCCATTCAGTCACTGATCCACCCGCAAAACATAACCCCGTGACCTCTGTCACCTACTGTCATACTATGAATGATTGTATGAATGAATGAAGCGACGTGAATGTAAACAAATGAACAATGGGAAATGAAAACATGAAATGTTGAAATAAATTAACTCAAATATGATTACTAATAAACTAAAATAATTAATCTGTGACATAAAAAAAACCAAAAGTTTAATGCCGTTATATAACTATTTATTATTCCCTTAAGAGTTAACCCGAGAATCAGTACTTTAAAGGCAACTGGTGGTTGTGTATTGATTGTTTGAAAAAAAATTACCAGAAGGGACCTTATCATATTCTTTACGAGAAAAATGATATAAAATCTATAGATATGGTTGTCGTAAAGTAAAATATCAAATTTGTGTACGCCTTTAGTCGTGCAACAGGTTTTAAGCATTAACTAGGTTAGCTGACAAATTTTTTAAAAAAACACTGCGTAATAAAAGGTGCAACAAGTGATATAAAGGTAAAACATTTTTTTTTACCTATTGTGTTTGTTTTATAAAGTACACATGTCGAATTGAGCCGTAAATCTCTTGTCTCAATCAAATATTTGCTTATTTTTATTCTCTCTTTTTTTTCTAATAAAAATTGAGAAATTATACAGTCATTGTTTTTACATAAATGCTCCCGGGAGGAGGGTGCACTAGAAATAAAAACATATAGTTTTAAATATGAGTTTTCGCATGACTGATATTAGAATTCGTCAAATGATATCCTGAGCATATATGAAATAACATACGGGAATGAGTTTACAAGAGCCTATTTGGTTAAGCTGATATGAATACTTTAGACAGCTGTTTACAATATTATACGAGGGTCAATCAAAAAATACGAAGACTTTTGTCACAGCTATGTTACTTAATGTCATATCATTACTCAATTTGAAGAATTATTTAGAATCTAATCCTGCAAAAATGAGGTCACGGCGCACGGTCAAAGTTTGTCTTATGTCAACAATAAACCATATAATGTTGAAAGTAATATCTCTATTGGGCCTAATTGGGCTTAAAGCCACATAATATTGAAACTTTAAATTTAGTATAGTCATGGTATTATATTTACCAAATAATGACGGGATATATTGTTTTGTCGAACAGATATTAGTAATTAAAGACAGATAGTCCTCTTTAGAATTGACTAAAAACATCGACGTCGCCAGACGTCACGGCGAAACGAAAAGTACAAACAAAATGGATTTAACCGATACAAGCTGTGAAAATGCTCAATGGTGCATAAAATAAGTCAACAATTGTTTGCAAGTTTGTGTTTAACTGTAATACATTTTGTGGGGGTGGTGGTTATTGTATTGTGAATATAAAACAGTCCGAAAAAGAGTAGAATATCTGTAAATATTTGGTCAAAAAAGAAGTAACGTCAACCGACGTTCAGGGTTATACTTACTGTAAACTAAGAGGTACACGGTTAGAAAATGAAAACTTTCAAGAACTAACTTATGATTCTCGAACAAATGTGTGCAAATAAGATGTTAAGTGATTCAGTATCATTTTAAATTGTAAGGAGCAAGGCACTAGATACTAAGCATGATATAAAGATGGGGTATATCTATAAACTGTGCGTGTTTAATCTTGACGTCATGTTTAAAACGTTACCGTGCGCCGTGGTGACAAAACGTGTTGTTTTTAAAAAGGGGTAACACAAATTCTGTTTCATTAAATGGACTAAAATTTCGTAAATCAATAATATAAGTGTTGGTGCACAGATTAATCTGTTAAGTATGACTTTCATGAAAAATATATGATAGACAGCGACACTGTCTTCCTATTTTTTAATTGACCCTCGTATTTGCCCTTTTATTATTAAAAATAGTCAAATCATTAGCTACACATACACATTTTGTGTTTTAAAAAATATTTTATTTTTATTTTTACATTTTATACACTATTTAATTAAAATATTGCCCGATCATCCTCTGCTTTGCTAAAGGTCGATATATTCAGAATATTTTAAAATAATATGTAATTAGATAGCAATGCTATGACCTTGAATTGATAGTATTACAAATTGGTCTCTGTAATACTTATTTATACCTAGATATTGCGTAATGGATTGTGGTAATGGTAACTAACAAAATGAACTCTGTGAATCTTGTTGCGCTGCGCAATATTCCTAAATTACAGTATGTAATGCAACCAGGTGTAGAATGCGGGCACAAATATCTAAATTGGGAGTTTATAAATCAGTTGTCATATTTGGCGATTCTGTGTCTTTATCACTAGCTCTGGTACTCTGTACGGAGTCAGGTATCGCATGTTTTATATAACCTTTGTAACCTTTAAAACCATGAACGCATGTATATTTTTATATATGACCTTTTAATATTGTACGTAAGCGATGCGTCATACTCAGTCGGAAAACTCAAAGCCTGCATATCAATAACCCTGGTCCAAAATGACGTTAATTAATCAGGCATGGAATTCGGCACAGTAAAGTCCAAACTGAAAATATATAAAAAAGTCAAATTGTCATATTTGGCGATCCTGCATCTGCAATGAAGGCCCTGCTACTGCAAGTTAGTCATGTAATGCTATTAACATTTGTAACCTTAAAGCCATGCATGAATGAATGTATTATGCATAAGCAATGCATCATACTAAGGTGTGAGACTTTGAGACTCGGGACTCTAAACCTGCATCACAATATTATTTCTGACAGTTTTGTTCCTTTATTTAGAAATTAAATATAACACTGGGATTTGAAACTTAATGTTCACTCATGGTCACCGTAGATAAGCCAAACTAGTCAGGACTGTCAATCATAAGTAAAATGTTATATAATCCATGTAAAATGATGTTAAGCAGATCTTTCATCTTTGGCCTTATGCTTTTGATTATGGATTTAGAGAGATCCAAATCTTTTTTTTTTTTTGGGGGGGGGGGGTGGTGGTAAGAATGTTTATTTGGATGTGAAATTAGAAATGATTTAGATTTTGAATTTGAGATCTTCAATTTGGGCTGCTTGCAACTGATGTTGTAACTTTGACAAAACTATACGATTGCGCTTTTTAATAAACTGTTTGTGAAACAACTATTGGACTTAGTGGTTCCTATGTTTGAGTTGCACCCCAAGGAGATCAAGGAGACGAGAGGCTTACAAATATTAGAATTTAATTTTCCAAATATTACTATTTATCATGAATATTAATTGTGATTTGCATAATTCTAACGGACCTAAGTCAGTTAACTTGAGATTTTAAGATCAATAGAAACACCATTTAAAACAGATATTTTTTTAAAAAATGATTAATTTATTTTAGATATACTTTACATTTAAATGATATTTGTACTATTTACCATTCATTTCCAATTTTCGTTCAACGACTTCTTCTTTTCAAATATAAACTGAAGGCAGCCACAGCCACAACCGATAAAATCATTGCATATACACCGACTACAATGATTTTTACCACTGAATTACTGCTCCCTCCATGCGTATCTTCATTTATTGACCTTTAATTATAAAATTCAAAATATTGAAATAACCTATTAATAGAAGTCAATCATATATCGGTGGAATTATAATCCCGTTGATGAAACATATTTTAACCTTCATATTACATTCGGATATGAAATGCTTCTAAACAATAAACGCCAGACTATTTATTGTTACTTTTGCAATATTTTTAAAATCAACTTATAAGTAAAGTTTACTATGTTAATAAGCAACGGTGTTTATTTTTTTTACTATATATACAAAATTCTTTTAATGACTGTTCTACTTACAAATTTTCATGACCATTTTTTAATGATGACGTTTCTACGTTTTGTTTTATTCCATATTCTGTTTGTTGCGAATTTGTACTCAATTCTCTGGTCAGCTCATAGCATCCTTGATCTGAAATTTCAACGATTTCAAGATTTGTAAATTTCAGTGCAACTGGTTCTGTCTTTATCAAAGCAATACAGCTGTGAAACATAAATATATCTGCTATAAGTTATACAACATATTACTTTCATGCCAATTTCCAAACCCATAACAATTCTTCTACAGAACGAATTTTACTAACTTTTCATTATTAGATGTAAATCTCTTCTAAACAGAGAAGAATTAAAAAAAAACATTATTTGCATGTAAAACGTCAATATTGTTTGTTCTTTAATATGTTATAAAAGTTTTGGTTTTTGCAACGTTCTTTAAAATTGTCCATAAACAAACACTTTGCCTAAAATCGCATCGAGAGGTCATAATTTGAATTATATTTAATATATTTTATATAAAAAAGCTTATATAAGATATTAACTATTTAAGTTTCCCTCCCTGAGTTTTTCTTTGACCAGCAGGGTACACGGTTTGCCCTACTTAAATTGCATGCACAATAACTCTATCCTTTATGATTTAAATCAATACAGCATTCGTATTATTGAAAAAAATGATTCGAAAATTATTTTCAATTTATACATATACTAAACTTCGAACTCAATTAGGGCCACTTTCCAACCTTTTGGCATCATAATTTGATAAATCTTAATCTATCATGTCAAGAAACTTTATTCACACGTAATAGAGATGTACTGTAAAAAAAAGATTAAGAGATACTTTTGTTAATGGTTTTGAAAGTAATCAACTTAATTTTGTAATTTCGTTTTTATTATTTCTGCCTAAAATAAGGTTAAGTCCTGTCTTGTCTTGAAAACATTTGAGTTACCTTCCTTCAAAGATGATAACAACCAAATTTATTTTCAACTTGAGAAGAACTAAACTTCTTTATTTGAAACTAACCAACAAGGTTAATGGTGACTTTATTTGAAAAATCTGAATAATAGCTTGATTCAATTACAAATTTTACAAATTACTTTAACAGGTTGTTTTTTTTATTGATTTTGATAAGAATTTTAATGGCAATCTCTTTCTAACCGTTTGGGTTCATAATATGTACAATTTAGAATTCACAATATATCAATAAACTTGTGCCAACTTATGGATATTGCAGTTTATTAATCTTGAAAAAAAAAATCTTAAAACAATCTATTCTATTCTATTCATTATGTTGAAAATAAACTCACACTTGTAAGCTTCGGTTGAATTATACAATTGTGGGCAAGGATTCTGGGAAAATGCCTTGCAATTTGTTCTGACGTTTGGTTGAATGATATTTCCACGGATATTATATTCAGTGCAATGACCTAAAAACGTAAAAATAAAAACATTTATCAAGTTTTAGAATAAGTTGTCATTGGTGTTTAGAATAATGGTAATATAATATAAACAATCATAAATGCCATGTATGATTGCTCCCCCCAAAAAATGCTTTTACAATAAAATGAATAAACGACATTTGTTTTTATTCCAGAATAAAATAAAAGATGACTAAAAGGATATTCATAGCTAAAAATGACAGAATCGTAATTACATTGTTTCATTTTGTATCATTTATAGAATTAATCAAAACTAATTTAAGTTTGCGTTTCAAAGTGTAATAGTTCACGCACAACATTTAGAGATATTGATTAAAATGTTTAAATATGTATATTTATTAAATACCAATCAGAATTCCCGAAATAACATAATTAAACTTTATACAGCATACAAAAAATAAAAAATAAAAATATAAAATAAAGCACAGTTTAAGCTAGAGCTAACTCTGAAAAGTAATGATTAGTTGCAGCTATAAAAGATACTGTTTTTACTTAAATTTGAATCGTAACATTTGCTATCTATAAAGAGTATCACCAACACATTTTTTGGTAATAGTGATACATGTCTTAACAATAACAAATACATGATTCTATGATGTCATGCATAAAGTAACCATTTTGTTGTATGCATTTCAATTTGGTTTGGTTCATTTTAATATGGATTACACTGACACAAAATAATGCAATTTTTTTTAAACATTTTTTAAATAAACGGAACAAGGAAATACTTAACAATAAATACGATATGCACTTATTGTTATTTTTTTTCAGAAATGTGTCTTATAAGTGATAATTCTATCTGGAACAGCCCTATATCGCATTTATCGAATTGCAAATATTTGTCTTAGTTCACTGTATAATAACTAAAACACGATTATATCTATCTTTTAGAAGTATTTTTCTATCTTTTGAGAGAGAGAGAGAAAGAGAGAGAGAGAAAGGTTTTCAGTAGTTGATAACACACTAATCCATTTCTTTCAAATTTAATACAGAGCGCTTTCGTGTGATCGGTTTTTCAGTGGATTTCAAATTGTAACCGCCCGATCAGGCGAACGCGCTCTGGATTAAATTTGAAAGAAATGGATTATTGTGTTATCGTCTACTAAAAACCTTTTTTTATATCGTTACCTATACCAAGAGAAGAAAATTTATAGAAAAAGTAACACATGTCCATATCTTACTATATCAAGGCAAGAGCCCTGCTCTTGTATACGACCCAATGATCGTTGGGCAACTAATTTTACATTTTGTGTGAAGACAATTATTTGCTCATTCTATCCATGCGATTACTTTGCCTGGTAGATGTCCAATAAAAGGGAATATGTTTGTGTTTTATTTAAATAAATGTAAATTTCATAATTATGTTATAAGCTTCCATTCCTATCTTAATCCTGCACTAAGTTTTTCTGCTCGATGTCAAGTTATAGAATAAAAGATTTTTAAAAAGAATCATGCATATTAGATATGTTTCTATGAGAGCCCCGCCCATAAACCAAAACCACTGACTAATGGACCATAATTTTTCCAGTTTTGGAATATGTTTCCTTATTTATCAAACAATATTTTTGTTTTTTTAAGATCTGTAACTTGGGAAAAAGATCTAAAGACAAACAAATATTTACTTTTTCACCACTAGATTCCTAGATGTACCGAATAGACAAGAACGGTTTTGAAGAGAAAAATAATGCATATTCACTATATGTATAAAAAAAAATACATTACTAACACTTAAATTGCTGATCCAGGGGCCATTATTTTCACAATTGTAGTATAAAAAGCCTTGCTCTTCAAAACCATAAGCTCAGTCTTTCTTTAAATGTTTAGTACTTAAGGAGAGGATTTGTAAAGAAATGATGCACATTCAATATATGACCAGAAGAGTCCCATCCTTTCCCCTACTTCCGCTGATGCGGGGACATTGTATTTCATACAATATTTTTTTCAAGTCGTCCGCTTGTTTATCCTAACAATTCACTTAGTTTGCCTGTTAGATGCCTATTAAACAGAAAATTTTATACCGAATAATTGCATAATTACTTTATTTCCACCAGAGCACCGCCCTAACACCAAGGTCCATAGCCCAAATTTTCACAATTATATATGAGGATTTCTTGCTCACCATAACAAATTACCACATTCTTAAGAAAGAAGATTTTTTTCAAAAAAACAATAAATGTTGACTAAACTCTAAATCAACACCAGAACTCCTGGACTTTAAGCTAACACTTTTGCAATTTTAGCTTTTTTTGCAGTAATCTTTCTTGCCCAGATTAACACTGCACTCAGTTTGTCTGCTGAAAGTCGAGTAGTAGAAAAGATTCTAAAAAGATTACAAAGATTTATACAGTTTTCACTCAAACTGTATGACCCTTAGAGATCACAAATTAAACACTAGTTCAATATTTTTATGAATGCATGATACCTAGTAGTTTCGGAGGACAAGGTGAAAGTTTTCGAATTTCAATGCACTACAGACGACGTTGCACAAAAACAGATAGCAATAATCACCAAAGTGAATAAGGTGACCAACATCTAAAATATACAAAAATAAGTAAATGCTGTAATTACTGGTAAAAAAAAAAGATCTTTGTGAAACCTTGTAAAATGTTCTGTGCATATGCGCATACTTCTAGGGTCTGGTTAACAAATGTATTGATAACACAATGGTACACAAGTCTCTCAGGCTCATCACACTGATTGGCATATATTGTACAGTTCATTCTTGCTGCTGCCTCCCTCCATTTTTCCTCATTCTCTGGGCATTTTTAACAATCCGCATAATTTTGTTGGATATATCGCATGAGTAATGGCTGTTCCCTTGTGTCTTGAAATAAAGCAAATTTCATCAATACTATTTTCACACAAGTGAAGTTTATAAACTATAAATGTTGTAGCGATAAGCACTAAAAGTAATAAACCACTTCATTAGAAAATATCCGTTTGCCAAATCAACACATACAACACTAAAAATGTAAAGTCAGTCAGTTTTCCCTCAAAACTCGTTGCTAAAATCTAATGATTCAAAACAAAACTAAATCAATTTAAATAAAAGTTAGATGTGTCAAAATATAAAGCCATTTTTCAACCAGATATATTTTGTAACATTAAATGCGTTGTAACGTTCAATGTCTTTAAAAATCCAACTCAAATAATAGTACACGAATATGTGTCAACTAAGCGATCAAGATACATATTTAATGAAACTTTGACAACAATGCAGCTTTTATATGCTTTAAACAATAAAGAATATTTTGAAAAAAATGAAATATTGATAATAACCAGTTACTACATTTCATTATACTTTTATCTTAGACAAGTTTTGTTTATAAAGGGGCGCCCATTTTGTATTCTCAAGATATGTGGTATACTTTATTCAATGTTAGAAAAACAAGTTCATGCAAGATCAACACCTATAAAAATATTTATACATGTAACAGTACAAACACCGTAGATATAAATTTATGTTATTGAAATCCAAACCATTAACAAACTAAAATAACATGAATATGTGTCATTTAAGCAAGATGTATATTTTCAATGACATGTATATTACTTCAGCAGATACACTAGAAAATAATAAAACAAATTGGTCTGCGAAGTTTTGGTCTTTTTAAGTCTTTTTATATCTTACAAGATAAGTAACATTTTTGATTTAAAAATTAAAATGAGATTTGTATGCAATACGAACAGAAGAAATTTAATATAACCAGTACCTTTACTAAATAATGGATGAACATGTAGAGCAAAGTCGTTCTCAACATTTTTTGTTCACTTATTGATTCTTGTTTATGTTTTTCATTAATTATGATAAACTTTGGTGATAATCACCATATGTTTTGTCAAAACTCTAACCCTCAATTTAAAATCAAATTTGTTTAGAATCATATACTACACCCTTCCGCTTTCATTATACAACTTTCGTTTTAACTCAGTCTCGAAACAAACGTGATCAAACATTAACCAATACAGTCAGTTCATACATATCTTTTACAATTTCTTGCTATGATATGGTATAAGATTCGTATGCTATGATGTGAGATTTGTTTGCTATTCAGTGAGAGTTGTATGTTATGCTGTGAGAGAATTTAAAGGATACATTTATGATATGGTATGGTATGCAATGCTATGGTATGATATGAGATTTGAAGAAACACGCCTTCTTTGTATGAAGAGTTCCAAAGTCAATAGAAATAGGAAAGGGTGAACACGCTTAAAAATGAATAGCAACAAAACTGTGTAAGTAGACATTAGTGAAGCGAAGATTTTCTAAGAGTATTTGAAAGGTGGGATTCATAATTTTGAAGAGGTTAGATGACTTAAAACGTTATTTGGGCGAGATGCTAGGCAACCTTATACATGGGTTTGCGTAGGTCATCGCTAGTTATGATTAAAAGTGTCACTTGAATGTCCAAGGGAAAACAAAACACTTAGTAGGTGTGTTACTGACTGACTACAGAAATATAAGTTTTTTTGGCCTCGCCATCAATGAGATTGATCAACCCGATATTTTTCTGTAGTCAATCAGTAACAAACCTAATAAGTAATAATGTATTGTATATGTATGAAATTTAACTTGTAATATTGGCATGTGACACTTAAATAAACAATTACTTACATTCTGTTTGGGTAATTGTCTGACTCCTTTTGTGTGATGGGGCATGGTTAAGTGTGATATTAACTTCACATTGTGCTAAATCATAATCAATCAATTATCAAGATAACCAGAACTGTTATTCTTTGCTTCTCCATTTATGAAGTACATGTAGCTGTTTTGTAACACATAAACAGTTATACATTATATACTTTCAGACCTCTAACAGCAATTTCGTGAACGAGCATTATTTTCAAGAGTGATTTTATCATGACTTGTTTTTATATCAGTTCTAAGTTAAACCTTACTGCTACACCTAAGTGCGACTTTTTTGTAGGAATGTCTATTTAAAAAAGTATGATTGAATAACTAAATAAACCTACTTTATTAGGTAAATAAAGCTTTGTAGGTAATTTAAGCTACATAGATAAATCTAATGATTGTACAGGACATGTTAATTATGTACTGTTTATATATATTCAAATGTTAGTTTGATTTACATTTATAATCCTGCATTTTATCAACAGGAGAGATTGCAGTGGAGTTTGAAAGCTGTTGACGACAAGGAAGACTTCAAGAGTGTGATTTTCACTGACGAAACAACAGTAGAGAATGATGTGCTCAGCTGGAAGAATCCATGTTTTTCAAAAATCCTGGGATATATAGAAGAAAACATCTAGAAAGAGTCGTCCTTAACATGCTTACAAGGTAAAGAAAATCTCAGTGTTGCATATATGCTTTTTTTAAAAAGTTGGTTTAATTTTGATGAAAACTAGCATTAAAGTAATCAAATCACATTGAAGAATTTTATTAAACGTCATGTATGCATGTTAAATTGTTATATACATTTAAAGGAATTAATATATATTGTAACATGTATCATTATTATTTGAATTTAAACAAAATAATTAAAACTGTAAATTATATCTACTAAGGTACACGTTTGGGGAGGTATTTCCTACGAAAGGAGAACATACATTTGTATGTTTACTGGGACAATGGATCACGCCATAAACCAGGGGATCATAGAGAAGAACCTTATCCTTTTTGCAGAGAAAAAATTCCAAATAGATTCCGAATCTATCAGGTAATTGAATTTTATAACACAATTGCAAATTTCTTCAATGTAAAACCATTTAGTACTTATATAATTTTTCTTCTTGATATCTCTACACGTTTATCAAAAGATATTTTTTATGCATTATATTTTAGGATAATGACAGCAAACATGTGTTCAAGTCAACCAAGGAGTGGATGCATCAGAAGAATATCTTGGACAAGATGATGAAAACACTAGCTTCTTTAAAAGATATCAACCCGATTGAAAATGTGTGCGCAGCGATAAAACTACATCTAACCTATGGAGGGTAATCGTGTTCAAAAATCGAGACATGTAAACTTGTAAATCCGAATATGTAATATAAAATATAAGGTACAATATTTCACTTCTCAGGTAGCTAAATCAACATATTGACCTCCAAAACAAAAATAGTTGTATACAATATTAAAGTACTTTAATTACATTTTCAAACCGATTACGTAAAAATAGAGATGACCCTAAACTGGATATTATGGTATAGTGTAATATAGCATAGATTTAAGGAGACTTAATGGTCAACGAATTAATAAGCAGATCTCCTTAACAAGTTTTGATATAATGATTTGTTAACTATAAATTATGTAATTTAAGAAAAAAAATTATATTGTTTACCTTTTGAATTTTGTTATTTTCCTTGTTATATATAGAGTTCTTCTTTTAAAGGAGAAAAATATTAGCACTCTCTCAGTGATTTATATTTATTACTTATCATTGTGTTGGAATATCTATAGCGTTCTTATATAACTTAGTACAATTTTGCACTCTATATCGGTATCACATGCAAAATCATGATTTTATTTATAGAAAATAGCGAACCTGTCTGGATACGTATGTACTAGTAGGTCAAAATATCGTCATCTGTTTACAACCAGTCACGATCTGTTCTCATTCACAACGTGATAGCTATTCAATAATTGATAACAAAATGTAAAGTATAGACTCAATTTACTTCATGGCATGGGGTGTGGGGGGGGGGGGTCCATGATGTTATGTTCTGCAACATAGAAACACAATATTGTAGTTGTCTGAATGATGAATATATCAGTCTTATGTTTCATAATTCGATGATGATGTGAATTCGTGGATATCGATGTATTCTGGTGAAATTTTTTTTAGTATTTGATAAATATTCATTATAGAGAAAAACGCTTTCAGTTGGTATTCATTCATGGATGACCTTGGCGTTTAAAATTTGCCTTGAATACGTTCGTGTCGAAACGTTTTACGTTATTAATGTAAAGGCAGACGACAAAATGTAGGTTTGAAAAGAACAAAAACTACCAGGATCAGCAATGTTCATCTTCAACAAAAGGTTCTTGACTTTTTAAGGTCAATATCTAGTAAATGATTCTAGAGTGTCTTTTTGCTGCAAGAACCATTATGACGTCATAATCGATTTGTTAAATCTTGTTCCCGTACTTTACGACTTTAAAGGAATTATATAATAAAATTAAACCATTCCTCAATATTCTAAATTAGATCATGGGAAAATTAATCCCGATATCTATATTAAACTTTAAATCATTTTAAAGGGGAGGTCAAAACTTTGTTTGATACCGTTTATGGACAAACTGTAGGCATTCTAGATATATTCTATCACTCAAAAGAGGACAAAACTTCGAAATTTGTTACTTATTTCCTTAATATAACACAGAAACTGATAGTTAAAAACGTGATTTTTCATTGTGTTTACCAAACCATTATGTCCCGGTACATCATATCAAACATAGCTATTGTTATAAAGCATCATTGAAAGAATTTATATCTTGAAATCCATAAACCTGTAGGCACCTTTCATTTACTAGATCTTGGCCTTAAATAAAGAAACATTGCCATTTTATCATATAGCTATAAGATGTTACAATATCTTTAATCACAATTTATTTAGTTCTTTTTGGTATTTATAAATACATTAATGTTGAACGATTGCATTACAATCGACCAGGCTAGTGGTCATGTTAGCCAAATTAATTCTAAAGATCAATTAGTTTGTGACGGGACCATTTCCTGACCAACCAAAAATGTCATAGAATAGGATGTTAGATATTAGCAAGCTCCTAAATGAGAATAAAAAATATAGGCCTAATTTATAAAAAGTGTTATTTTGACAAGACTAACCTTATATAACTTTCAAATTTGAGAACGATTTAAAAATCAGCCGTATACTTCCGTTCACTTGACGCTTCACTAATTTTGTGTTTAGTCGGTGTGATACGAGATTAATGAGACTTCAATGGTTTTCAAACAGAAATCAGATTATAATTTAGGTATTCTTTTTTTTTCTTTCACTGCAAATCCGCCTCATCAGGAGTTAATTTGCATAACTGTCTGTATATGTGCATAAATCAATTATTGTTTAATAAATGCTGTGAGAGTATCACCAATATTTGTATTACGTTTGGAGAAATCTATAGGTAAGTTTGAGAAAACATGTTCTTATTATTTGTAAGAATGTGCCAACTATTAAGTCAGTTTTCTTTTTAGATGCCGTATACCAGGTTTGTATTTTGTAACAAAAACAAGAGAAAATTTCACTTTTTAAGTTTTATTTTTTTTTCAGTGAACTATCTCTGTTATAGTTTGCAAGAACATATTGTTTACTTGTGTTGATTTCATTTTCACTATAGCCTCTTTTTTGAAAATGCATTTCAAATACACGTTGACTAATTTGTCGGGTATTCGTATTTCTTAAATGGCGTATAGTTATTAATTATTTGGGTTGGTAGAAAAGACAACGAAAAAACTGCCCTCCCACTTTTAAAAACTGGTTCTTCTTATTTTCTAGAAAAGGTATGCGAGTGTATGAACACTGCTACTTTAAAATCGTTAAAACATGTTATTAGTCAGTTCACATACTACCATTAATTTTGGCATTTAATTTCGAATAGGCTTGAATAAATTAGAATACTTAAATTCGAACAAGTATAGAAACTGGTAAGTTATTAGGTTTTCTTGTTGTTATTTAGTTTTTTGGGGTTTTTGTTATGGGGGGGGGGGGTGTTTTGTTTTGTTTTTGTGTTTCCTTTCTTTTAGAATGGGTATCATCTGCAGCCACAGTTGGGATTTCGAAAATGGCTTTTTCCTCGGTTAAAATGGAGTGAATGGTACAATTACATAATAACCGAGGAGCTAAGAAAGCTCTGTAATTGATGCAGCTTTGTAGCAACCTCTAATAATACATCGTCCACTAATGATATAATGTTGCATTAGTGGTCAGAATGTTGACCACTAACGATATAATATATCGTTAACGAACAACCTAACCGTCTGCTAATGATATATTTATATCATTAGCGGTCAAAATCGTAACCTCTAATGATACAGAAAAAAAATGTGAAATAAGTACTACCTTGACCACTAATGATATACATTTGCATACATGTTCAATTGCATTAGTGGATAGATTTGCAACCTTTCATGATATGATATGATATAATATAATTATATAATATATAATCGAATTTTAAAATCGTACTTGAGTATACCTATAATTACAAAGGCAAAATATCAAGAAAAAAATGACAAAATTTACATTATTTTGCAAACAAAATCTACTTAAGTGATGTCATAGATTGACAGGTCAGGGACAATGGTGACTAATGTTGAGTCTAATATGTAAGACAATTTTTGGATACTACATAAGAATTGGTTAAAATGGGGGGGGGGGGCTATTTGATCACATATATAGTCCTTTTTTGTAATATACACCATTCTGACATTGCCCCTGACATTTTGCCATTTAACTTGATATGAAATAGTCGTAAACAGACATAATACATACAATTTATAACTTCGTCTGTTAACTTCAAAATCCAAATTCATCATCATTAAACAAAAAGGAGTTGTACTATATATTCTTAGTTGAAGAAAAATTTGAAGAAAAGCAATTCTATGATATTAAAAAAAACCCTGTAAAACCTTTAGCGGGATTTCATTCACATTAAAAGGTCCAATTGTTAAGACTATTTGCTATTGTGGTCTGTAGTAAATTTGAATCGCGAATCTGTTGTTAAGTTGAATATGTGGGTTTGCTAATTATAGATTATAACAACAAAGAATATCAATCAATCTGAGGGTAATAGAACGGATTATTAACTGCGTCTAAACCAATCAGATTTCAGTATTAAACATTAAAGTATAATAATAAAGGTTGCTACATACCACGTTTTCAGTCAAATGAAAAATTTAATGATTGAAGTCAGAAATATTCAACCTTTGAAATGTCAAATCACCCAAGTCAGCAAATATAGCGGAGGAAGTTACACTTCTGTTCAAAGACAATTCAAAACTCTGAAGTCAGAGTCAATTTTCAACAGGCTCAATTTTTAATGTGTCGATGTCATAAGAGGTTTGAAAAATATTTTTCAAGCTGTTGAAAAATGACCCCAGGTATATAGTTTCAAATTTCAACTTTGAACCCCCCCCCCCCCCTCCCGAGTCAAATTTCAACCCGGGTCAATCTTCTTCGTTACACCGGCGAATGCGTCATAAATGTCCAACACTCCCCAAACACACATACGAAAAAGTGCTTGTTAAGTGTTTGTATTTATATTGAACACATTATTTTTTTCTGTCAAGTCATCAGTAGCATAGATCAGTAGCTAATTATTAATCATTTAATATAGGTAATCTGGCAAGTTTAAGAAAAGTTATTGTTAAGTTAAATTAATCAAATATTCACTGATCGCGACCTGCCTAATAAAAATATGACAACTGTTCATTAGTGAGCTGTCAGTTAATTATCATGACTTGAAGTTTTCAAAATAAATTAAAGTTGTAGCGATTTGCCAGAAATATTACATAAACGGCCGGGTTTGGATTGAAAATCTTCGCAAACCACGGTCAACATGAACATAAACGATCATGTTTGAGAGAGTTATATATATATATATATATATATATATATATATATATATATATATATATATAATCCAAAATGAGTGAAAGGTGATATCACACAGTATAAATAATAAAAAACGAAAAAGAAAATGAACAGTTCAAAAGTTTCTATTCACTAGCGCTTTCTGGATTTACATCCTTCTTCAGGTGAATGTACATAAGTTATGAACTTGTTTTCCTTAGAAACGTTTACTATGACGTCATGATGTAACGAGAGTCTTTTCAGGGAAGGAATAAATCCATGACGTCATAATTCAATATAAAACGTTAAAGTTTCAATTCCATCAATCTTCGGGATATTTCTTTTGGTGTGCGTAGGGTGACAGGATTTAAAATTTAGATATATCAGTATCTAATTGTTATATCCTGTCACCCTACGCACACCAAAAGAAATATCCCGTACAATTTATCAAGAAGAATTTGCACTATTGTTAGTGAAGAAAAAACCAAAGATCGAAGATAAGTAAATGACTTCTTTGTTTACAGTTGCTTCCTTGAATACTTTTACATCGTTAATTGTATCTTCTTGGTACCGTTTTATGTTACCTTTTCATAGATTGTTTTGTTGATTGATCAAAACTAAATCTACATCAAAAGTACTGACCTCAGACTTCCGAGGCTTTATGCAAGGAAATAGCCAGTCAAACTTAACATACTCATTTGTAGTTCCATATAATAGTTTCTCTTTCATGAATAATTTGCCGAGATAAACAAATATTTAACTCAGTTAAACGTTAAAATAAATCGTGAAATGCAATGTGAGTAAATTATCGGAAGATTATCTTCTTAGGATTTGAAAAACAAACTGAATTAGAACTTTTTTTTTCAGAAACGCCCGATCGTATAATTCTCAAATCAAGTTACATGTATGTATACTTGATAACGATTTGTCGCTTTTGTAAAAAAAAAATGTGTTTCATTATTAGCTATGTCATTACAAAATATGACTAACTTTTTATCTTCCGCATTTTAGTATAAAATTAATAATTTTCCTCAACTTACGATTTCATCCAAATGTTTTAACATTGATTATCGGCAAAAAGTGACATTGTGTTATTAGAATATCTGTATTGTATTTTTAAAAATCACAGAAATATCGATACGAAATTAAAGAACACAGATTTTTTTCATTAATTATTTCTTTTGTCTTCATGACAAAAAGAACATTTAATTGAAAACACACGTCATTTTTTATTCTCAATAATATGTTTAAAATATTAACCAAAAAAATAGGTAAAGTTAGAATTCAGTATATTAGTTAATTAAGATTAGTTATTTTCAATGTAAAAGGCAAAATAATCCCGTGTATCTAATAACTTTTTTTCGCGTAAATGTTAACATCATTTATTGGCAATATTTACGTATATAAAGAGAGAGAAAATAAGGAAATAAATCCCTTTCATTTATATAATGTAATGGCCGAAATATTTCTGTTCCAGAGGCCTTGGATATTATCTATTTTGTTAATTAAGTTTAACATCAATAGTGAAAAGGTTCCTAAATGTGATGGGTAAGACAGTTGAATACTAGTATTGAATTTATCTGCATAAAGTTATATTTTACAAAATAGTGTTGAAGGCTTAATATGGTTCCTTGAAACATATTTTGCTGCAATCATAGGTTGTATGTATAATTAATCTCTATGATAATGTCAATTCATAGTCAATTGTTATGTTTAGGGAGGTTAACGGGTGCTGTGTAGGTTACTTTTGGAACATTCTCGTTGACAAATGTGAAGGTAGGTTATACAGCAAATGAATTTCAAAAATGTTGAAGAAGTATGTATTTTTGCTTTTCAAGCAGGTTACACGATCTTTCATAAATATTAACTTTATTTTTTTTAAGAATGTGCCCCAGGTTTCACTGGTGTAAATTGTACATCGCCGTGTTATTATCCTTCGTATGGTCGTAGATGCCAAACAAACTGTATCTGTAGAAAGGAATTATGTGATATAGCAACAGGATGTCAAACGGTCACATCGGGTAACTATATCTATGGATATAAATACACATTGTAAAAAGATAATACATATAACTGTTTGTAAGCGATCGGTATTGTACATTGTTGCGACCATCTCATATGTTTGAAGTTTGTCTAGATATCTGAATTAATTCGGTTCAATCTATGAATTTTAATATAACAAGATTAATTTAGATTTAGAGAAATTATGTATAAAGTGATTTGTTTATGTCGGTTCTTGAATAATTATTCCTGTGTTAATTTAACGCTATTAAAAAGCACATAAACCCATGATTTATCAAATATTGAACTTTTACACGGTTTCCATATATTTATACATGATATGAAAAGAAGAACATTTGAAAAATTACGGTGTTTAAAAATAAATCAATCTAATTAAAGAAAGAAAAATAGAATTAGGCGTTTCACTTCCCCTTTTCCCTTTTATAGCCACGCGGCCAATGGGAATGTAAATATTGCAGCGTGGCATATATCATGAGCCAATGTCCTTTTATTGCAACATGATGTTTTCAAAAACTAATATATATTTATTAAGATGTACTCTCCATGGATCAGTGTGTTAGTCCCACTATTACTGTCAACTAAGCAATCATAGCCACGTGATAATAAAGTCAATGTCCAAAACAACTCGGTCAGTTAACATGTGGAATTTTCAGATAAGATTTAATGACTTGTAAACTAATAGGTGTTGACATACATGTATGGTGCATGAAACCTTCTGTGTGATGAAATGTCGAATATCTCTTCCTAGCTTTGTTGTCATATGAATCAAAAAGTAAAGCATCTCTTTGAATCACCGTGTCACTTTACATGTAACAAGAGTGTTGCTTTGGAGGTAAAAAAAAATAACTAAAGATACTATGATAGCAATACAAATTGTACATGCATCCACAAATCCACAAATTGGTTGTTTGAGTATACGGAAACACGTGCATTTTACTTCCTAGCATCTACCAAACGTATTTTTGTACACAACAGTTTAAAAGGCACCGGACAACTCTTTGTGAGTGTTTTAACATGTGATTTCAATAGTATGTTTCCGACTATCATGTACTTGCATATTTCACACATATGATCGGGAAGCTTTTCGCAGAATACGTATCTCCGAAGAATACAATGTAAGTATCTATTACAGCTAATTACAACTATCATTCACCCAGGCATATAATGTTTCCTCATGAAAATTTCTACAGCCATTGCATATTCTCGTGAAAATTACTCTATAATTTCACTATGAAAAGCGTTAAAACTTTTACAGCAAAACTTTAAAAGACTACTTGATCTAATGCATATAATAGGGTTTAATATCCGTAAAATAGTTTTAATAAAAGTTAAAAAATGTCCACTTCGTCTTGACAAACCATGATTCTCAATACATTACCTGTGTTGAGATACACACATAAAACTCACTGCTAACATCCAGAGAGCTGGATGGTCGTGGCAATTTTTACACAATATTAATATTTTGAAAAAAAAAAAAGCTTTGTAAAATCCATGACAAAATATTCAAATTTCAATGCTATTTGTCTATGATTTCTTTTAATTAAAATGATAATTTACATTTTGATTCCATATAATCTAATTTTTTGTAAAGGACAGGTTATCATGTGAACGATTTTATTTCTATTTATTTTGTTTTTCTTCTACATGTTAGCGCGATTTTAATAGAAAAAAAATTTATAGGGTTTGAATATGATTATTGTTAGGTAACGCTTTTGTTAGGTTCAAGTGTTAGTTGATCTTATTCACTAGTTTATATAAGTTTTATATTTAGTAAAAACGTCAAATGTCATAGAGTTTCAGATAATTGAATTTCCTCACCTGTTATCTTTATACTACTAGAATCACTCAACAGGCATTAAATAGTTCAAAGGGGATTAATTTGCTATGTAATTTACTTAGGGATTATCTCAGATGCCATGGTATGAGTAATTATTCATTAATCGTTTTACACATGTTACATAATTTTTGTTCTATATACTATATACTGTTGAAATTCTTTTGTACATTAGTCGGAATCGGACATCCGTCCAGATATCACCGATCTGTATTTTAATTTCTGTCAGATCCTTAATATATGGCATGTCAAACGTTGCAATATTCGATCTTTTCCATTTGTATTATAAAAATATTCATTTGTATTGTATAAATTTCATTTGTATTCTATATTTTTTTATTTGTATTGTATAATTTCCATTTTTATTGTAAAAATTTTTAATTTGTATTGTACAATTTTCCATTTGTATTGTATAATTTTCCATTTGTATTCTATAATTTTTAATTTGAATTCTATAATTTTCAATTTGTATTCTATAATTTTCAATTTGTATTGTATCCGAGAGATTGTTTATTTGTTTTGTTACGAAGATAATCATTGGTTTAAAGTTTTATACTGTATTGTGGGACAACCAGCGAGAAGTTCCGGATGCTGAACGCAAACTGGTCCCCTTAACTTGACTTGTTTAAACACGTCATAGGCGTCGGAACCCGGAGGGCAAAGCCCCCCCCCCTCCCACTTTTATTGCAAGGTTAGACCTAACCATTAGCACATATCATCATTGAGGGTTCAGCCCCCCCCCCCCACACACACTTTTTTCTCGCAGCAAACATAATTGAACTGAAATTTACCTTGAAAAGATTGAAATATTGAGAAGTTGGAGTTAAAGGTATACTAAGCCCCCCCCCCTCCCCCCCCCCCCCCCTCCCGATTATGAATTTCATGATTTTGGGAATTAGGTTTTGTCAAGATTTCTGAGGATTAGTCTAGCCCCCCTCCCACCCCACTTTCAATTTGCTTGCGACGCCACTGCTTGACTTGGTGGTCTATTTAGGCGGCAGTGATGCTAGTGTGAGGCTCACCGTATTGGACAACTTGGGACTGTTCTGGTTTTTTCAGGTAAACAGGTCATTGTGATAAAAGATATTCCAAGACATTATACACATGTAGCTGGTTAACCTAACCAGATTTTTCAAACCTGGTATAGACCAGTAGGGACGTACATACATGTACGTCTCTCGATAGACGTACTGTCAATGAAGGGATAGGGGCAGATCGAGACACCTTATACAGTCATTATATAATTATGTATAATGCCTTGTTATATCTTTTATCACGATGGCCCTATCTGTTACCTTAAAAACCAAGAAAAGTTCCACGTTGACCAACACGACAAGCCTCACACTGGCGTCACTGCCGGTAAATGAGATCACCACGTGTTTAAAACATGTTAAGGGGACCAGTTTGCGTTCAGCATCTGGAACATTTCGCTGGTTTCCCCAAAATACAGTATAAAACTTTTAACCAATGATAACCTTCATAATAAAACAAATAAACAATCCCTCGGATACAATACAAATTGATAATCATAGAATACAAATTGAAAATTATAGAATACAAATTGAAAATTGTACAATACAAATGGAAACTTATAGAAAACAAATTGAAAATTGTACAATATAAATTGAAATTATACAATACAAATAAAAAATTATACAATACAAATTAAACTTATACAATACAAATGGAAAATTATACAATACAAATTGAAAATTATACAATACAAATGGAAGATTATACAATACAAATGGAAGATTATACAATACAAATAGAAAATTATACAATACAAATGGAAAATTATACAAAACAAATGGTAAATTGTACAATACAAATGAATATTTATATAATACAAATAGAAAATATCGAATATTGCAACGTTTGACATGCAATATTAATAAATGTTGAAACGCTGACTGGACTTTACTCGGTTACGTTTACCAAATTAAGGGCTACCACCCGAATGTCGATCGGATATAGTACAGCCGAGTGTCGATCGGATATAGTACAGCCGAGTGTCGATCGGATATAGTACAGCCGAGTGTCGATCGGATATAGTACAGCCGAGTGTCGATCGGATATAGTACTGCCGAGTGTCGATCGGATATAGTACACCCGAGTGTCGATCGGATATAGTACAGCCGAGTGTCGATCGGATAAAGTACAGCCGAGTGTCGATCGGATATAGTACAGCCGAGTGTCGATCGGATATAGTACAGCCAAGTGTCGATCGGATATAGTACAGCCGAGTGTCGATCGAGTTTGTACAGTGGTCCATAATAGTGGTGCTAATTTTATTGTCGGTAATCGTCCCAAATCTTTCTATACTGGACATTGTCGGCAAAATCTTGACGGAACATCCAGAGAGGATAGAAGAAATTGATTCCGGATATTCACAATTTTTGTAAAGGACAATAATTAAAAATGTAAGGAAAATATAATTATAATGGTTAATTTGTTGACATCCCAGCTTTAAAATTTTTATTTTAATTATGCCGTCTCGTCAAATGTTTAAAGGTTATATCTGTCACGCATGAAGTGTGATGTTAAAGATAGTTCTATAATGTTTAAGATACATTTGTTGAACAATACCGCATGGCACATTCTGGCTTGTCTAGGACAACGTCAACGTCCTTGTTATATATATATATATATCTTTTTTTCCGGAATTTTCCCGAAAGAACATATTCACTTTGAATTGTATGCGTTTCAGGTATTATTTTTCGGAATTGTATGAAGACCAGTAATACACGTTTGAATTTTCTCCAAAAATACTCTCTTTCGAATTAACATTCTCCCCCTTACCCTTTTTCTAACAACCACGTACTGCTTTCCTTTCTTTTTATGTTCAGGTGTCAACAGATCTTATCTTTGATTTGTGTGCAGTCCCGTGCACCTCAAAACATCGATATGAATTTTGTTTCATCTTAACATGGACGTGAATGATGGGGCTATCAACGCATTAGAGAAGGGCCCCTATATTTTGACGTCACAAAGCTCAGAAAACGACGTGAAAGTTGCGGCATTGTAAACGCAATTTTTTTTCTGTTTCTATTTTGAAATTCTTTTTTGCGTCTGTGATGTGTATTTTGAATAACTATAGAGTCTGGCCTTGTTTTTATACCGGGATTAATATTTTTTCAGTCAAATATTACATGATTTAAAAAATAAACATTTAATAATGAAAAATACACACGTAACGTCAATATCTACACAAGTTGATGCTGAGATATCATAAAAATACTGCATGCTGTTGCATACGCTTTAAAACTTGAACACCACAGTTTCCATTCTAGTGTGTGATGAAAATATGCTCTAATTGGGAAATCACTATTTATAAATCATCTTTGGAAACCAATTAAAGGGCCGTTTCGCAGATGCCTACCGATTGCATATAATTGAATGCGAGACTGGCCGTGGATTTCGGATGATGATTTATATAGTATTCTTAGTAAAATTGTACAATTTTTAGTTTGTATTAGCAATATACATGTATAATTCATTAAAGTAAAAAAAAATACACTGCATGCTTGTTGTTGATAAGAGGGGTAAGAGGGGTTGAAGACCGAGACATACCGAATAACATAACCATAACAGTTATCTGCCCAGTAATTACTGTGAAACAATACAAGTCAAATATTTCAAAAGATCTTTTTTAAATCATAGGTTTGGAAGTTTACCCCAGGGAGACAATTTTACACATTTTAAATTAGTCGGAAGAAACACGAGAGAAGCGGCTATATCTCAATTATAGTGCTACTGCCAACATACAAAATAAATTCTCGCATAATTTTATAACTAAAGAATTTTAGATCAAATTTTGAAATTATTTAACGAATTAAAACGCATGTAACTAACGGATTCGATGAGTCTGAGAAATATTTTTACTCCATAAAAATCTACTTTGATAAATCGCATTTGATTTCATGGAAAAATCTTATTCTTAGTGACATCTTCATGTAAAGTACCGTTAATGAAACAACATAAAAGTATATGTACCTGTACGACGAAACACTTGTTTATTATTTTAGCGCAACATGTTTTGTTTTCTTGAGATTTTAATTACCCAAATCCACATGTTGTGTGTACTTTTTTAGCTTTTTTACGTAAATAAAAAAATCAGTCATAACATGTCTGAAAACTCACCACATTTTCATAGATTTATAGCATTTTTTTATGATTATATTCATCTCAAACCAGTTACGTATATGATTCAAAATTCCTTAAACTAAACAAGTCATTTATACAAAGTTCTATACTTTTGATATCAAGTCGATAAAATTGCCGTTTTATAAATAAACAATTCATGTTTATCAATAAATATAGACACTACAATTAATAACATGCATGGACGTACAATTCATCTTCATAGATGATGGTTTCTCATCTTTTCTTTTTTATACAGAGAACAAATTTCGGTGATATTGAAGTCAATGTTTGTTACAATGTACAATGTACAGCAATAAAAAAAATCCAAGAATCGAGATATTTCTTAAAACTTCGGAATACCGTATGCAACTGTATACACTCTATAAACGACTACTGTATTATCTAAATTTTCTTTTTTTTCTTTTTTCATATTGATAATCGCTTGGCCAATGTTTTTATTCAATGAGAGAGAGAGCGAGAGAGAGAGAGAGAGAGAGAGAGAGAGAGAGAGAGAGAGAGAGAGAGAGAGAGAGAGAGAGAGAGATTCATCGTGTATTTGTGAATAATGCTTGTATTTAATTATTTATTTCAACGATTATGGTTTATGAAAATCGCATCACGAAAATACAACCAACGGTACACGTGAACTTACAAAGCGACTGAATAGAAGTGTAGATTCAGCACGTGGGTGGGTTTTGTATTTTATTGGTCTGTCGTATTTGATACACTGAATACCGAAAAAATTAACGTAACCGGCGTTCTGTAATGTGGCTATCTTCATAGCCCGCCTGTATTACCGAAGAAAGCATTTTATTGTTTATATTTACAACTTTCTTTTAATAAATTAGTGAAATGAATTGATCGTAAAAATAAGTAAAAGTCGGTAAATTATTGTTAATGTACACCAGTACGTTAGATGAAAGTTGTAGCCATTAAAGCGTCTTATATGTTAATTTGCGTTTGGCATCTTGATTAGTTTGTGCAGTCCGTGATTTTTCTTTAGGTTGCTGAATATTTCAATAAACTGCATCGTTAGAACTGGACCGAGTAGATTTCAGTCCTGTCAGTTTCTATACAGCTGTGAATTGCGATCAATTTTCGTAAGAAATAGAGGGAATGTTAATCATACTTAACAGATGTAAATCTAAATCTATAAATATTAAGCCATTTTTGCTGAAATTTTTGCTCTCAAATCAATTGTCCACATTTTTGTAGTTGTAACTTTTCAGTGAGACAGTCAAAACGGATTTTTTTTCACCGGTAATTTTATAAGAATTAAGTGTTGATAACATATAAAAGAGAAGAGAAATCAGGAAAAAAATTGAACATCATTTAACTTCAGAGTTTCAAAATAAGCTATTAATTTTAAACTTGGATTAGAACTATTGTATAAATATACTTTAAAAGTAATATAAATAAATATGCGATAATATTTCCGTGGAAAAGGTTGATCGAAAAGAATAAATATTTCTCTTTTTTTAAATAAACTCGTGTATGTATTTTAACAATGCTTCAAAATTGTGGAACAATAGGCATCGAATTTGACCATCTTTATCTTTGTTTCATGTTTGCTGGTTTGCTTCTCGGCAGCTTAAAAAAACTTTGATGTATTTAAAGGTTGGGGAGAAGTCTGATATTTTTTCTTTAGATATCCTTTATCTATCTATCTATTTTTTTTTTTTTTTTTTGGGGGGGGGGGGGGGTTATTGCATGTGGACTCACTGAAAGTGTATCTGGATTAGCTGCAGAACTTTAACTATATCTGGATTTTTAAAATGTTTTGTTCTCGTTTGTTAAAATTGTAAGACATCTAGAATGGTAGAAAATTATTAATTAATCCAACTTCAAACAATTAAAGACGGTAAAGGTAGCAATGATGAAAAAATAATCCTAAACAAAATTTGACGTTAGTGACGTCGTGACGTTTTCAATGAGCTACGTCAAAATATTATTAACATGTCTTACTACAATGTGTCATAAAATGCTTAAAACACACAAGATCTTAAATATGTGTGTATATTTGTGTTAAGAAAGAATTGTCTACTCGGAATTGACAAAAAAGTGAGTTTGTAAGATTTTGACCTTAAAGGGGCATGGTCACGATTTTGGTCAAAAAATATTTTTTTCGATTTTAATGTTTACAATGCCTCAGTAAGGCATTTTTAATAGGCAACCAAAATTTGAGTGTCATTTGATGAGTCATAAGCGAGTTACAGAGCTTGAAATTATTTACTATGTAAACAAAGCGATTGTTTACATTTTGAATGTTGAAGTGAAAATTCCAGTTTTAGACCTAAAAAAAAAATGAATGTGTTAATCGTTAGGAACTGTTTATTTATGCTTAAAATGAATAATAAAGATAGACCAACCAGCTTTAAAAAGAGTTTTTACTGGTATATTGAACCTATGTAAACAAAAAACAGGGCACGAGCCTTGTTTACATGACGAAGAATTGTAAGCCCTGTATCTTGCTTAAAACTTAACGACCGGAACCTAAATTTCATTTGATCATTAGAAATGCATTCCTAAAGCATTGCAAATAATAAAAACAGAAAAATAAAATCCGACCAAAATCGTGACCATGCCCCTTTGAGGGCCCTTTTCTAGTGACGGCAGTCAAATATGTTGAACAATATTCTTTGTTTATTTTTATATATAGTGTGTTCGATTTTTTTGTTTTAAAATTACCTTATTAACCTACAGCTTAATGGAAATATATTGTATCTCTAAATTTTGTTCTTTAACCTTTTGCCTGAAAGATAAACATTTTATCGCATAGAGTGATATAATTCAACAATACATGCACTATAGCGCAGAAGTCGTGGTACTATTGGTAAAAATAGCATGTTGTAGGTAAAGGTGTACAAATAAATAAATGTGTTTGAAACAGTGTGTCATTCACTGCGTGGTTAAAATACCTTGTTAAGGATATTTCCCAAATTCCAGGTATGAAGCTTTTGGCTGGTAACGTATTTGTATCTTTACTACATGTATTTTGGGGGATTTTTCGGGGGGGGGGGGGGGGGGGGGAGAGAGAGAGCGTAATTCGTTGAAACTATCATCAATGAATTGTCTTATTGGAAAAGACACCACCAACGAAAGGCCTTCTCCAATTTCATCTAGAACTCATATTCGATTGCTTAGAAACCGACATTTCTAAAGATCATCAAAGATATTTTGTTAGTAAGTCCGCGGACTGACTTTTTACGTCGGAGTAAAATTTCAAATGAATCTGAAATGAAAATTATGAATTCGAACAAGTTTACCAACTGTTTATTTTCTTAGCCAAAATGTGAACGTCGCCATTTATATATTAAATCTGGTCAGCCACAGTTCGGATTGGGCGCCATTAAATCTTTCCTTGTCCTAGCTGGAGAGTATTGCAAAAATACATAATAAACGTGTTTTGAAACGAGGGGCAAAAGGCCTAGGAGTAAAGAATATTGTATGCTAAGTATAACTAAGACAATGCTTTGTGCTGTAACAAATATTTTGAAAGTGATGTGGTGTACGATCAAACTGTCTTCTTTTTTGCAAAGAACGAACTACATCTAATTTGCAGTACTTCTCCTATAATTGTACCTCTTCCTATAAATATTCTGGAAAGGGTAACGCAACAGTTTTTGCTCGGCATGATTTTTTTACGTGTCTCCTGCCTCGAGTATCACAGAGTGAATGATTCTTCTCCTCAAACAAAGCGTGCTTACACAAAGGTATAGTTCTGGTTGATTATTTTTTACACGTAGTTACGTATATACTTTTGCCATCCATATCTTTAATTCAAATAGCAAATGTGTATTTTAGAAAGAAGATTGAAGTCAAACATACAACAACAAATAATTAAACGGTGATTATAAAAAATTAACGCTGTTAATTTTAAAAAAGAAATAGGATGCCCACAGGTGGAATCAAACCAGGGCACAAAAATAATTATGTGTGACATAGTCATCGGTGAAACCTACTGAGCTATCCAAAACTTACACTTTTCGATGTAAATATAGACAACTATGATAGATATCAGTTTCCGAAATTTTTGTAGGTTTTTTGCAAAATTCTACCCCAGGGCCAGGGTGTCCCTAAAAAATCTAATTTATTCCTTTGAACAAAACCTATCAAAATATCTAAGGTGTTTTTTTTTAAGGGACAGGCCGGTCCTGAAAGATATCTAGGCCAAAACCATGCAGTAATATACTATTTTACTGAGAAAATGCTGTTTAGCCAAATTTGAAGATTAATGATAAAATTGCAAGAGCAAAATGATAATAGTAATAGGCTAAAATTCAAATTCGAAAATTTAAGAAATATGTACGATAGAAAATAACAAAAAAAACTTTGATTTCCAAAGGTATTTTTTTCCCGGGAAATTCATCTCTGCAATAGGTTTATTCGTTTGTTATTCACAATAGCTCCTTTATAAAATAAGTTTCTCGTTGTCCTTTAAACGCTTGTACCAATAAATGCAACCAACCTTAAAAACTTCCTTTATTTGATACAAATTTACAGAATTTAACAAAAGTAACTTCATAAAGATAAGTCAAAAAGGGGTTGTATTTTTAGGAAACGGTGTTTTTTGATCATCGGTGTCTTGGTAGTTCCGTAAATTCAATGGATTCAGTATCCGCATTTTCTACACGCCTGTTCGCAACTTTACACGCTACAACAAATTAAAAAAAAACAAGTTACATCATTTTACAAATAAGTAATGTATTTCGTAAACCATAACTGAGTTTATCAAATTGTGTCTTATTAAAAAATAAATGAAAAGCAAACTAAGATTGCATTGTATACATTAACAGATAGCAAGATAATATGAGATTGTTGAAGTACTGTATAATCTGAAGTTTTATTGTCATTGTCCATAGAAAAGCATAATCGTATAAACTGATTCTATTGTTGATGTTATTATGATTTGACAAAAACTCACCTTTACAACAGCCTAATAGTTGAATGATTAGAAGAGTTATCACAACGACTAGTATGATGAATAAGAGAGTGATTATCACGATGCTACAATTAAAAAAATATTACAATACAATTCATGTGTAATAATCACTGTTGTAACCAGTGAACATATATCATTAACCATTAATAATGCAAGATTAAATTAGGGGATAAGATTCCGTCTATGAATAATATAGTTAAATCATTTACCGATAATAATGAATTACAGATTTATATAAACAATTGTGACACTTCACGTCCGAATGTTATAAAGTAAATTGAGAACCAAATCATTTTATTATTTTACATGACTTCTACGTCCCAAATATACATAAAACATAGAGCTCTTTTATAAATTATTATTTATTTCCCAAACTTTTATACCCCGAAGGATAGATATATTTTAAATGTTCTGCTTTTCAGTCTATTCAAGGATTGTTTTCTGACAACAAATGGTTTTTAATTTTCTATCTGACAAATATCGTTTACCGATATGTTTAACTTACATGGGAATATCAACGGAACTAAGCCAACTTTCGCTTCCTTGCTGTGTGGGGCTGGTGGTTGTTGCGATGGGGTAAGGCCGAGCTGCTGGTTTTGACGGTGTTGTTTCGTGTTTTTCATCCATATAACATTCGGGAACTTACAAAAACACCAAACAAATCGATCCGGTTTGTTAAAATATTATACATTGCTACTATTACATTTTAGAGTCTAAAATAATCATTATGAAGTTGCTTAATTTTTATTATCTATTGAAAACGAAGTATGTATATTATAAATTTTATATGTGTTTGAAAAAACATGAATAAGAGATCTTTTCAAACATGAATCTCCTCGAAAAATGATCGTATATAACCTTCTCAGAACATTATGCATGGAGAAAAAAAGCACGTAACTATTATAACTGTTTCGTAAAACACATGTAAACATGAACTTGATATTTTATTATAACTGTGATTTTTCTGAATGCACGTTTTGACGGAACAATAATAGAAAAATTAAAAATAAATTTCCTTTGGTATTTACTTTTGAAAACGTCAGTTGATTTGTATATCTCAGGACAAGTGGTGCAGTTTTTGTCGAAATTAGATGTTACCATATTTCTAGATGGTTCGAAATCAACACACCTTCCTGAAAGTATAAAGACAAAGACATACAACTGCCCAAAAATGTAAATTCACATGCATGGTACGAGGATTTTTAACTATTTTATTTTTATTGATAATCATGATTTGATTCATTGCATCAATTAGATTACTAGCATATGCTTGAGATTTTTCAGTCCCTGCTAACCATAGTGAAAACAAATTAACAAAATGACTTACAGGATACGAACCAAGAGCCCCTAGGGTAAACGGTGCCTACAGACACAACAATGCTTCTGATCAAAAACCGCATTTTAAAAAAAACCCACAATGTAGCATTGCAGTTCTCAAAAAATATACTAGTAGTTAAATTGACTTTTTTCGACCCATTTATATACCGATTGTAGAATCTCTATAACGATTTTAGTATTTGTCTGGAGTCTTAGGTTGAACAACAGGCCAATAGGCCTTAACGGTCACCTGAGTATCATAGCCCATTCACAAACTTGTTGAGGGTCTCATATAAGCATTTAACTAAGTTTCATTCTGGAGTAAAAAAAAAGTTATAATAATGTAATGACGACCGCCTTTCTGCCTAAAATCTTTCAAAAAGGACTATGGAACCTTTATTTTTACTTATAAACTTATAAAGATCATAATAGAGTGCATGATCTGATAATGAAAATGTACAAGAAAATAGTTGAAAATAATTTTCCCAGATTTAATAACTTTCATGAAAGGTTTTATGTGTATATGTTTTCATAGATAAACTAAAACCAGGTGGCTAGTTTAGATGCTCTATATCAGAACAACCTATTCCGAATCCCAAGGGACAGACAGAAACTCTCGCTGTGGACATTTAAACAGAACACATTAGAAAGAACAGCTGTATAACATTAAAGCTTATAAACTCTCCTTACTTCTGTTTTCAACCTATATACCCTTAATTGACACCATCTGGTATTTATGCCAAAATCATTTTACATGTACTGTTTATCATTTTTATGTTTATTATTAGAATTAGAGAAGGTGGCTCAAGACAGAGAAAAGTGGAGGAGTCTAGTCCTTGCCCTATGTGCCCCCGGTCATAGCAAGGACTAGGTAAGTAGGTAGGTTTCTCAGTGATTTTGGTTACCCAATTAATATTTTACTATTAATGAGTCTATTTATTTATATAAAGACTTCAAAAACTGTTTTTGTTTCAATAAATGAAGATACTTGAATATTTTTTTTATCATACACCTTCTTAATTACAGTATATTCAATGATAAATAACTCCAATTATGAGAAAGCAAGGGAAGGTAACTTCGTTATGAAGAAGCAAAGGAAGATAACTCAAATAACTTTCACAGTATCTTAACTTTGATACACAGCTTCATTCTTTCTTTTTTCTAGGTACACATGTATGTGAATTACCAGGGTAGCTCATTTCTTTCTTTGAAATTCCTGAGCAGAATAAAATAACAAGACAAATATACACCCCCTCTCCCAGCCATAACATTTGCCTTACATGTAGGTGGCATAAAATATTATAAAAGGGTGACAACTATTCACAAACTTCTTGGAATAGAATTTTTGAACTCCCTTTTAAGTGTACACAGGAATCAAAACTACATTGGCTGCAATATCAAATACTTCATAGGATTGTCCCTACAAATAAATATCTTTTTAATATAAAAAAAGCAGAATCTGCTGTTTGCACTTTTTGTACAAAAAGATGAAGAAAGTATTTAGTCATTTATTTTATGAATGTAATATAGTAAAAGAATTGTGGTGTGATGTTGAAGAGTGGATTTTTACACAGTTTGAAATCTCAATTACATTTGATATTCAATCAGTTCTTTTTGGAAAATATAAAAATAAAGAAAGTTATAAATTTTTTAACCTGATGGCTCTTATCGTGAAGCTATATATTTTTTTTCATGTAAATATAAAAATAATCCGACATCAAATATACATGCCTTGAAAAATGTCATAACAGAAAGAATCTTAACTGAAAAGTATTTGCTGTTGAAAAGATGTAATTATAAGGAATACGAATGCCACTTGCAGAATATCTGTGAAAAATTGTAGTTATAGAGATAAGTTTAAATTTTCTGTTTTTTGTTTTTTGGATCGCTGTGAACCCTCATATCATTTCATTTGTTTTCAGTATAGCATAGTCTCTACTTGTATTGTAATCCACCTGCATAATCTCTCTCTCTCTCTCTCTCTCTCTCTCTCTCTCTCTCAAAATCAGATTCACTTCATATGAAATATACAAAACTGTACTATTAAGTAGACATAGTCTAAAGACTTTGTAATATGTTTATATAAATGTTCCAATCATTTATTATGTTATATATGTACATATGTTGTGAAATGAAAAACCAAAAAACACTAAATGACTATGCTTTTAGCCACACCCTGCATTAAGAATCTCAACCCTATACATTATATGAGTGTTTTGACCGCACCATAGATTCAAAGCCCCTACCTCGGGGGACATGAAATTAAAGAGGATTTTGTTGACATCATAACCATGCATTCAGTTTTTCCCCACAGGTGTGGGAGTAAAGAAGAAGATTTCTAAGATTTAATACATTTTCACCATATGGCTACATTGACCCTGCCTTTGGGCCTTCACCCCTATCCCAAAGGTAATGAATTTCGCACGTTAGGTAGAACACTTCACGAACATAATAACAATGCATTTAGTTTAGTTAACAAATACGAGAGTTGTTAGAAAAGTTCGCGGACAACGTGATTTTCGGCAAAATTGCTGTGTACTTTGTAGGATGGCGTGTGTTTTATTAAATTACTACAAATTGAAAATAAGTATGCAAAAAATCTTATGATTTAGAAGTTCTTTTCAAAAGATACAGCGATTTTTATTTTGCATGAATTGGATTTAGGGAGCACCATTTGATATTTCCACGACGTCAGGTGACGTCAAACTACTGAAAAGCAATTTAAACCCCACTCATTTTCAAAGTTAACATTTTTCCATTATTTGTCAAATTTCTGTATAATGTCTTTGTGTCAAATTGTAGATCATTTAGATCCAAAAATCTCCGCCCACGCATTTTCAACTTTAGATAAGGAAATAAAGCGCAATCCATAGGTGCAAGATCCGGGCTGTATGGTGGCTTGGGATGCTGCAAGTACTCAATATATCAGTATTTTTAAACCTCCAAGTCAAATTGTGATTCCAATTGTACACCTTTGTTCTATAAAAATAGCAGCCTATAAGAACCTTTTGGTCTCCATCGGAGATTTGTTGCGTGCACACAAAATTTAATGACGACCCAGTGCTCCAAGGTGTCCAAGGTGTACATTTTTTATAGCGTTCGTCGTCCATATTCGGCGATAAAACGGTCAGGAATTCTTCAATTTAATTGAAACTTTCACAACATGACCTTCATTATATATTGTGATCACTTACAAAATATTGTTTATTTATAAGCGCTTAAACTATACATTTTCTTAATAAGAAAAAATGCGTACACAATATTAAACAATTAAAAACTGACATGCTCCTTGAAGCATATCTTATCAAATTAATTAGTCTGTCTATTTCTATAGTGCATTTTAAATAAACAAATCTTTCCATATTTTTTACGTCAGTATTAAATATGAAAAGTTTTGCTAATATCATGCGAATAGTCCGCTCACAATCTAACTTATCCGCGAACTTTTCTAACAACCCTCGTATATATGGGAGTAGAGAAGAAGATTTTCTAAGATCTAACACTCTTTTACTACATGGGCATATTGTCTCCACCCTAGATCCTGAACCCCTGACCCAGGGGCCATGAATTTCACAATTTTGGTAGAGGGCTTCATGGACATCATAACCGTGCATTCAGTTTTTTCCTCACATATGTGGGATAAGACGAGACGATTTTTGAGAATTTGGCTTTTTTGCATATTTGGCCCCGCCTGTGGCGCCCTGGGAGTGGTTGAGCCATGACTTTTGCAATTTAGATTCCTCCTCTTACCATAGAGATGCTTCACACACAAATTGGTAACAATTGGCCTTGTAGTTTTCAAGAAGAAGTTAAAAATGTAAAATTGTTGAACACACGAAGCACGGTGCACGACGGACGAAGACCAATTGCATAATGTCACCTGAGTGACCTAATTAAAAATTTTAATTTGTTACATGAGTTGTTACATGGTTATATAACACATATTGTAGCATTATAGTCCTCCAGAAGATTTTAAACAGTATATATATATATAGACATTGCAAATGATATTGGACATTTACAAAATATATACATCGACACACCGTATTGTTGACATTTACTTAACCAAGCTTTGAGCCTACAATAATGCTATTAATTTCACTACACTCTGCTTAGTTAGATTAATCTAACTGTGTCTCGGGACAGGCCTCCGCCACAGTTAAAATGCCTCCTATATACCCGTAATGTAGCAAAACAAAAATTACAAAATCGCTCCGATACGATTTTGGAAAAATTTAAGAAGCTGCATTGAAAATAGCAGTCAAAACATTCTAAAAATTAAATTCATATTCATGTAGAATTCAACAATTTTTCACAAACGTTTTTTCCTCGCTTCAAATTTACACATCATGTTGACATTCGGAACTCTCGGGACTTTTTATACTAATTGCACTGAGTAAGAGGTTTCTCCCGTATTTGCTTTGAAGAACAAAACATATAGCAAATTTTCAATGGAAATTTAGATGTATTTGTTTTATCGTTTCTGAGTTTATCCATGCAAATATGATATTGTGGAAACATAAACTAAAGAGCCTCCCGTGATTTAGCGTGAATGTAATGCGCATGCGCAAGATTATAAAATCCAAAAAATCCAGATGATTTCCGGATTTTTTAATTGAATTTTCGTTGATTATTGATTAGCGAAACTTGATTCAGAAAAAAATAAAAACAGATTGGTAATCTTAAAGTACAAATAATGTTAAAAATATATAAAACAAAATACAGTACTCTTCCGATTTCTCGGTATTAAAGCCCAAAAATTCGAGTCTATTATTTTAATATAGTTGTATCGATATGATTAACGGCATATATATGATTATTCTTATCTAAACAATTAATTTCCCATTGTGGCCCAATCATTATTCTGGGTATCATAAGTTTTATAATTTAAATATTTGCTACCTGAGTTTTTTATTTTCACATACTATCTGTGCTAATAATTTTTTTGAAGCATTCTTCATTAAAAATGAAGCACATGTAATTAAGATCGGGTTCGACAAGCCGCTTAGCTGTAAGAACGCCAGTTGTAATCAAACACTGGGTACTAGCGGCACTTAACAACTTTTTTTCGCCGGTAGGGTAATTTATTTTTTTATTATTATTTGTGCCATTAATTTTTCTCTTTTGTATTCATAGAGTGTTACCAATTAAGATATTTGTTTTGATTGATATTAACTACGTTCTTCTGTCATTCCGTGGCTTTTTCTTACAAATTAAATTTTGTTGTCAGATTTTCGAAAATCAATTCAATTAATACCTCGATATTTTTGTTAGATTTTTCGATGGATAGAACAACGACACGTCTCTTTCTTCTGTCTTTATTTATGTTCAGTTAAAATATAGTACACATTAAATTAAATATAAATAGAGTAGTTAAAACTCGTATACTTTAACAATGCCAATTTATCAAAATTAAAATCAATTCCAAACATCGGAATATTGGACTAGGGCTTTATTAAGCTAAAATATGAGAGGAACTCTTTGTTAGTAGTAGACCTATGTCAATAATCATAAGCACAATCTAGAATCCTCTCGTAAAAGAGGGTCGGATGTTTTCTCAGAATGAGAGAGATAGATAGAGAGAACAATAAAAAACCCACAGGTGAAAGTTAAAGATATATCAAACCAAGTATCTAAACTATGAGTTCAAGTACGAATAGAAATTCTCAAACAAGCAAAAGACACCAAAACAATTCGTTGGATCACTCAAACTGCATAATCTTAACAATGGCCTTTTTTCGAAAATTTTGCGTTTCTTTGAGACAGTTTTTTTCCCATTGTTACGCGTTTATTCGCGAAAGTTTCGCGTTTGTATTGCGAAAATTACATGGTTTTTTTTTACCTACGAAAATGATCTCAATGGGCTTTTGTACGAATTTGATTGCCAGTTACATAATTAGTATTAAAATTATGATACACAAACATTCTTCTTGTATAAGAGGCCCTTAGAAAGATTTAAGAAATTTAGTTATACAAAAGCCTATTTGCGGAAATTTTGCGTTAATTTGCGAAAGTTTTGCAGGGTTTTTTTGCAATTGTTATGCTTTTTTTCGCGAAAGTTTAGCGGGTTTTTTTCGCAAAAGTTACGCGTTTCTTAGCGAAAGCAACGCGTTAATATGCTAAAATTGTTCGTGTTTTTTTTTTTGCCTACGACAATGATCTTAATGGGCTTTTGTATAAATTTGATTGCCAGTTACATAATTAGTATCAAAATTATGATACTTAAACATTTTTCTCTTATAAGAAGCCCTTAGAAAGATTTAAGAAATTTTGCTATATACCAATTTGAAATGCCAATTTCACAAAGTCAACGCCATTTACATGAAGACCAACAAATTTCATCAGACTTTTCAAAACTTAATTAGCAACCACCACACTCGCTAGGCGGCGCTTCGTAACTTCGATCCCGATATTATAAAAATGTGACCTCGCCATTCATGCTTTGTGTTACGTTGTTTTATGGACAAACCCCGATGGGGAACGATTGTAATTTATGCCGGGTTATAAGGTGAAATGTCCATATTTGGAGAATATGGTAATTTTACGACTAATCTATTCCGAAACCATCTAAACATAGCACGTGGAAAGATTCAATGGGTACATGTAAATCAATAATTCATTGGTATTCACGCATATTTTCTACATCAATATGTTTCATTAGCACAAATGTTACTAATAAGAAGAAACTTTTGATTTTTATACTGCGTAACATTACGAAATCGCTCAAATGTACTGCTATTTCGAATTTCCTCTGGTTTTTTCCGCGCCTTTTGTCAAATGTTAAAACTGCCTGTTTGATGACGTCGATTGCAAGTTATGGTTAACATTATGGTTGGTAATTGTGATTTAGATAAATCTAAGGTGTTACTTTCAAAGCAAGAGCTTGTAAAGGTTGAAGACACCGACTCAGATGAAACTCTACCCCCGATAGCGATTACCTACACAGTGAGGAAGCTACTCAGGCTCCTTCAGAAATCGAAGACAGTCAGTATTTGTAAGTGAACTAAACTAAAAGTAAAAGAACACAATGTGTGATGTAGAATGAAAAGAACACAATGTTTTTATTTTCATAAGAAACAGACATTAATGTGTTTATACTATAGTTTAAGCGATTCAGATGAAATATATGTAAATTATCATACCACTATTTTTGCAATTGAATGCTGTAATCCAAAAAATTATTTATAACTTTGAAAGTGCTATACCACCAAGTCCAGTGAAGGAAATGAGTATTTCATTTCGTGTAAGTTGATTTAAATAATGTAGAGCATTTTTGGCAATGACAATTAAGTTAATTATATAATGACTTGGTTTTATTAAGAATACTGTAAAATGAGAAAATTTGGCGCATGCGTATTTTAGCGCGAACGCAAGTGCCAGTACATTAGCGCAATTATATTTTAGCGCATGCATCTTTTCTTTAAAAAAGAATACAAAAAATGTTGTTGTTTGATAAACGATCACGCCCAAAACTTAGTTATGTGTTCACTCAAGCACGTGAACACAACGACTTTAATTTCTATCTCGCATGCACGGTAAACTGTCGTTGAGAACAATACACTTACTTTTGTGTAAATCGTCAGTAGATAGATATGAAAACTTCATTTATTGGCGATGATGTGTAATTTTTGTTGGTAAACACATTTGAGTTATCGGACTTTGAATTTAACGTGTCGACTTGGATAACACTAGAAGAGTCCCGAAACTAGAAGTGAAATCGAATGCTACATTTACCATGAGTTTCGATCACCATGAGAGAATCTTTTTCACAGTAATTTTACATTAAAAAAACACAAAAATAGGTATCGTCTTGTTATCTTTATATCCACTAATCAGAGATCAAAGAAATTATGATTAATCATGTACATGTATTGTCAGCGTTAACGATCGCCACGCTTAATCACATTTTCACCTCGAGGCGCTAAATGGAAGTGCCATGGGGAGAAGCCCAATTTTCAAGGTGCTAATGAGAGGATATTAAAAAGCAATTAAAACTAAAGTAATAAATCCATGTAATAGGCACTTATACCCGATAACCCATACCGTTTACCTGTGTAATTGTTTAAACAAACACAACCGACAGCATCTGATATTTATATGAACACTTCTATATAGCCTTAAAAATGGACTGACGTTATTGTTTTGCAACTTGAAGAAATTTAATACATATGGAAAATCGTTGGCGCACTATTAATTTTAGCGCTCATAGGCGCCAAAGGCGCTAGAATTTGTAGTGCGCCATATTTTCTCGTTTTACAGTATTTATTTTTATTCCTTGTAGAGTTTTCCATCTGCTACCCGTTCATCTTCTCCGCCTCTTTTAAAAAAAAGAAGACTGGACCTACATGTAAGTTTATGAATACTAGCACACTAACAATATTAACTGGAAACATTGCAGTCAGTTCGTCAAATGTAAGCCTCACTGATGATTGTGAAGATTGTTTGTCGACAGTTGAAAGGAAGCTACTCAGGCTCCTTCAGAAATCGAAGACAGTCAGTATTTGTAAGTGAACTAAACTAAAAGTAAAAGAACACAATGTGTGATGTAGAAGGAAAAGAACACAATGTTTTTATTTTCATAAGAAACAGACATTAATGTGTTTATACTATAGTTTAAGCGGTTCAAATGAAATATATGTAAATTATCATACCACTATTTTTGCAATTGAATGCTGTAATCCAAAAAATTATTTATAGCTTTGAAAGTGCTATACCACCAAGTCCAGTGAAGGAAATGAGTATTTCATTTCGTGTAAGTTGATTTAAAGAATGTAGAGCATTTTTGGCAATGACAATTAAGTTAATTATATAATGACTTGGTTTTATTAAGAATACTAGTGTTTATTTTATTCCTTGTAGAGTTTTCCATCTGCTACCCGTTCATCTTCTCCGCCTCTTTTAAAAAAAAGAAGACTGGACCTACATGTAAGTTTATGAATACTAGCACACTAACAATATTAACTGGAAACATTGCAGTCAGTTCGTCAAATGTAAGCCTCACTGATGGTTGTGAAGATTGTTTGTCGACAGTTGAAAAAGGTTGCCAGACAAGAATAACAGGACATTTCTCAAACATATTTACTAGCACATTATCCGAAAGCTCAACATGTTTACATATTTAGAGAAACATGGTATAACTTTTGAAACTTTGACTGAAGAGAGCAGAGAGTCTATACATGAAAAAGATATAACAAATGGACTCATAGTAGATTTGTATAACTTAGCTTAACAAAAATGTGTTGAGATGCATACAGAGCTCCCAATTTGGATATCAAAAATATGCAATTTAGACAAAAACGCAATAAATTCTAATGCACTAATGTGCAAAATTCACAGAACCATATAAACTTCCAAAACAAAAAGAGGAGAAAGAAAACGAGCATTTCTGGACATGAAATTTCCCGTACCAGTGCAAACCCAATCTATTGTGACAGAAACCTCCACATCAGCTATATTTTCAAAAGTAGAAAATGAACCTGTACACAACAAAGACATGAAAAAAACTGAAGAAAAACTTTCTGAGAGAAGGTCTAAAGTGAAAGAACTTACAGAGAAAAACAAACAATTAAAGAGAAAATATGGACGTATGTTTGGCAAACAAGAAGCTGCCACAATGATTAAAAAGAAAAAAGATAAAGAACTTCCAGAATCTAAAAGTGAATTAAAACAGTTAAAAAAACAATTACAAAATTCAGAGCAGAAAATCAAAATGTACAAAAAACAGAAGGATAAATATAAGCAATCATATTTTGAAAAATGCAGGAAAGTGTCTCAGCTTGAAAAAAAAGTCTAAGTCTAACAGGGCAAAAGTAAAAATTATTGAGGCAAAGGTTGAAGGTAATGCAAAGTCAGAGTCTACTGTTGAAGCATTAAAGAGAGAAATAAGGGAATGCAATGAGAGTATTCAATATCTGCAATCCTTGTTTGAGGACACCCCATACATTCTTTTATTTAATGAAGATAAAAAAAAATACAGCGATGAAACTTTTCAGTGTATAATGAACCTAACAGATTTAAAATTCCCAAATGAAAACGTTGGTGCTGTTATAAAAAAAGTCATGAAACTTTGTGGTAAGACTCCAAATGCTGTGCCTTCTGCTGCAACTGTCAAAAGAGTTGTTGACTCAAAATTGTCTGTCTCTCACAAGCAAATTAGTGATGTACTGAAAATAAAAAAAATACCTCACTTTATACGGATGAAACATCCAAATTTGGAAAATCCATACAAACATATGTGCTAACTGATGAGGAACAAAATTCATACATTCTTGGTTTGAGGGAAATGTTCAACAAAAGTGGACAAAGTACATTGGCCACCCTTAATGAAATACTAAGTGACATAAACCTTCATTGTTATAAAAAAGAAAAGGAAAATCAAATGAATCCTGGATATTCAATTTTGGCAAATATTCGTGACACAATGTCAGACAGAGCAAGCACAGAAAAAACATTCAACAAACTTCTAGAAGAGTTCAGATCCACCATTTTACCTGAAGTTGTAGACAACTGGAATGACCTTGACGATATAAAAAAAAGTTGTGCTCCAAACTAAACAACTTCTTTTGTGGTTTGCATTTACTGGTAGGAATGGCAGACTCCTGTGAAACTAGCATCAAGAAATTTGAGATAGAGTTCCATGATGGCAAGAACATTGGGTCTGCAGTACGGTTAGAATTAAAGAAGTACCACAGAAATGAGAGTGGTGTTCTAAGACTGATACGAACAGCAAATAAATCTTTTGCAGTTGGGGAAGATGAAAAAAATGGTGTGAGCTTGCCATGGAATACTTATTTAAAACAAAAGGATGTGAAAAATCAAATCATACGGTTTAAACACAACTGCTTTAAGTTGGTGTTTCTTTTAGGGAAAGCTGTGTATTATCATCACAAAGACATTCCATTGTTCCTTGAGACAGTACATGGTACATGCTATGATTTACTAAAAGCTGTTGCCGCCCTCGACGCCAAAGAAACCTTGTACTTAGCAGGTGCTAAAGCTCTTGGACTAATTTCAATATTTATTACTACACCACTATGGAGGCTGTTAGAAGAAAAGGGGCACATATTAGACATGAATGAGAAATACAAAATGCTAATGGACTTTTTACAGAAGGCAGCAATGGATGCTGAGATAGCCTCATCATTTACTACTGGGTAACATACTCCATTCAATACAGTTATTGAAGAAGATGAGAAAGTCCGTCAATTTCTTGTCCGCCAAATGATTTGGTTGATGAGATTGCAGTGCCCCTTCTACAAAATATTTTTCAAACAATAAGTGATTTACTTTGTAGAATGGTAAAAGACCACTTGCCAGATGGTATATATTGGAACCCAACAAAAGAACTTATTGAGCAGACAAAATCTGTTATGAAGCATAACAAACTTCCTGAATTCATCTTTGGTCAACTTAACCAGTTATTGCGTTACAGACCAAATTCATCACTACTGACAAATGAGTCATTTCTTATCTATTCTTACAACAAAACAAGAGAATGGTTTGAAAGCCTCAGTGCTGAAGATAAACACAAGATGATTGAGGAAGCTAGAAAAGAAGGAAAAGAACTTAGAAAATCATTTCACAACCGACTCAAGGAGATTCAAGAGAAAAGAGTAGATGCACAACGTAAACGACAAAGAGAGTTAGAAGAACGAGAAAAGAAAAGGATCCGTCAAGCAGAGAATCTGACAAATGATGTTTGTATCTACGGCCTTTGGCAGAGCATGCAACAAGTCAAGGATGGTTAAAAAAGACTGAAGGACAATGAGAAGAGAACAGCTCTGGAAGCTCAAATTTAATTTAGGAAAACAGTTTTACACCAGAAGTATCCGGAGAAAAAGGTATTCAGCCTGTCAAAAAATACGAAGGTGGTAGATATGTCAAACTTTCCTTGAAGGAACTTGAACATAATATTACTCAACTTATTGAAGACACTCTGGGTACTGATACAGTTGAGGAACAGACTAACAATTTACCATTACTTGTGGGTAAAAACATTGAGCATAAGTTTTCAGATGGTGAAACTTACAAAGGATTAGTTATTTCTGTTGTACCGGGGTTCCCAAAATGGTACAATGTGAAGTATGATGGCGATGATGCTGTCTATGCGTACAATTTGCATCGTGATCATAAAAATGGGGACCTTCGGATAATGGTATCAAGAAATAACGATAAAGATTAGTCTTTTTACATTTGACTTAATTACACAACTTTATCTTTTTTAAATGTCAATTGCTAATCATTTTGATAGATACTTTTTTAAAAAGACATTTCTTTTGAGTTTCAGTAAACATAATTTGAGTTAACCTAAAGTATTTAGTGTAAGAATACTGAATTTAGCATGTTCCCTGTTAAAGATTGTTTAAGGATATTTTCATATTGCAATTTTGGCCAAGTACATTCTAGGTAATATAGATAGTCAACCTGTTCAAACTGACTTATGAGATTTATTTCATTTACATTTTATTCCTATCACAACGTCTGATTAACATAACATTTGATATCAGTAGATTTTGGAATTGATCACTGTATAATTATAAGCAACAAACAATTGCTTTTCATTTTGGACAGCTTTTTTAAATGAGGATGTCATTTTGGACAGTTTTTTAAATTTTACATTTCATTTATTTTTTATGTTCGTGTTGTGTTTACATTATTTGCATGTTTTACCTTGATTTCTAAACAGTTTGCATTGTTTACTGAAGTTAAGCTTTTAGTTGACACCACATTGGAATTAGCTGATATAACTTCATTGTATAAACTAGTACAAAATATAATTAACAAAATTTAATGCAAGTTAATAACATAATGAAGATACAGTATTTAATTGCATATAATTATTTATGACAAATTATTTTTCATACATGATACATCTACTGATTTGCATTTTCAGGTTGTTTGTATATGATCCTGTGTTTTGCTGATCGAGTGCATCAAAACAAAATGTGGGCACCATAAGGTTGGAATTTACATTAATTTCTGCTAAGTTTGAGGTCTCGAGATTTCCTCAAGGTAAGATGTTTTGTTGTTTTTATGTCTTTTGTGTAAATACAGAGTGAGGTTGTAAAAACTATACTTCCGGAAAAATTGAGAATTTCATACCTCTTGGGGTACCTTATTTTTAACTTAGAAATCGTCAAAAGTTTTTGAGATATTTAAAACCACTTTTTTATTTCAGGAAAAACATGTGGCTACTTAAAAAACAATTAACTTTCCCAAAATAATGACATTTAAAAAATATGTGGTGGTTGCTAACTTAATTATGATATAAAAGTTTGCTAAACCAATTGATGTTGTATAGTTGTTTTTTCCATTAAAGAGACCATAAGAGGGAATGATGATATCTGACTCTCCGCCATTTTTTATACTGCCATTTTATAAGATCAGCATATTCTGTTGGACTAAGCACACCTTGAATATGATAAACACATTTATGCTGTACCAATTCATATTATTGTTTCCTCAATTTATTTGAGAATCAGTTTGACCTCATTAGCGCCATTTTTGTCACACCCAACAAATGTTTCAGACTAAGCAATCTTTAATTGTGCAAACAAATACTTTGCTGCACTGAATTATTACTGTTTTTTACACGCATATTTCCCATTTAAAAATCGTTAGGAAAACAATTATGAAATCTGGGTATCCTCTATTTTGAATTGCCATTATGACCTAACAATAGCCTTTTGAGAATGACCAGCAAGTTTTTTTTTTCATTCTTAGCATACGTCAGGCATGATATAATACTATGTTGGAGCAATTTATTATTTTTTGTCAATATTGAAAAGTCTCTAAGAACAGATTATGAAGTTTGATTGTCTGTCATTTTGAATTGCCATTTTGACCTACTTAACGCAATTTTCATGAGGGCCGGCATACCTTTTCAAACGCAGCACACTTTAATATTAAAAAAAAGATGTTTGACAAATAATTATTTGCTGTTAAAAGCTTTTTATTTAACTTAATCGGACCAGACTATGCCTCAACGTATCAAAGATAACAACATTGCAAAATGAGCTTTAAAAAGTCTGACCTTTATACATGGATGATGATATAAAAATATAAGGATGCTCCAATACATGTACATCCCAAAAAAACAAAACATAACATTTGACATTTAATATATGTACTTGTATGTTAAACTTTAAACTGCTCTTGTTAATGGAGTAAATGGGTACACTAATTGCAGCATTTAGAAATAAAAATTAAACAATTCGATGACGAAAAATCAAATAAATTGACAAGTTGGCAACGCATTAGTGTAGAGAAAGAAAATAGTCAACATGCTCACTAAAGATGCGGACATTTGATAAAAAAAAAAAGGACTGGAAACTAGCTTTCTTACACAAATTAATCGCATTTTATCCCCGTATAAGTGGTCATTAGAACAATAGCTGGACAAATTGATAGGATTCATTCGGAGCAGGGCTTCGGAATATTTCAGCTCTAGACCGGTTTCAGACTCAAAAAGTTCAAAATGCTTAATATAAAACTTGAAGGACAGTTTGGTGGTAAAACCAAACACCAACACACATTGCGTGTATCAGAAGACAACTGCAAGATGACAAACAAGGCTTGGAAGAAACAGACGAAATATTTGCAAACAAAGTACTAGAGATGACCACCGATAGATATCCAGATACAAAAGAAGACTGCCGGCAGACTGAGGCCATAGATGCGTTCTTGACAGATTGTTAGAACAAACAAGCTGCTCTCCATTCAATAAAGTACACTAGATATGGAGACACAATTAATTAAAAGTGCGGTTACAAAAACAAATGCGGGTATTAATTGTAAAAATCTGAAACAAGAATAGTGAAGTTTGAAAAATCTGAAAGTGAGAGGATAATGAAGAAAATATAACCAAAGTTTGGGCTATTTAAAATTTCAAAACAAACATCAATTCATAAAATAAGAAAAACTTCTAAAAAAGGTGAGAATCAAATCAAAACAGGGGGTTCAAGAGATGGTGTTGAGAAACATACAGCTTCATTGCAGAAAAGAACTATTAAAAAATACCATATTATAAAATCATTGCTGAACAAGTAAAACGTTCTTTCTTAAACCCTACAAATAGTTTATATCATTACAATAAGATCAGAGGGTAGATTATGTTATTGAAAAAAATGAAAAACAAAACCACAAAGACAGAATATTTTAAATCTGGAAACGAATTTAGTCATTAAAAACACCTTATAAGAATGAAAAACTGACAATAACAAACCGTAAACCATCTCAAAAATTCACAAAACGAAATACAAGTTAATAGCAGAGCAAGATGACCTTCAAATAGAAAGAGGTAGGATCAGGTGCCTAGGAGGAGTAAGCATCCACTGCTGACCGGTCACACCCGCCGTGTGTTCTTTGTCTTAATCAGAAAAAACCCGGAAAAGTCCGTAGACAATTAAGTGATTAATTATGGTCTAACAATTAGTATGAAAAAGGTCAGTCAGCATGCGACCCAGTGGAAGATTGTATTTGCTGACAAGGTCGTTGTATCGACCATAGAAATTACGAAAAGATAACTTTAAACGAGACTGTTGATAGACCTGTCTTATCTTGTTTGTCAGTAGCTTGCCTCACCTTAGAAACTGTTCATACGACGAGCATACCCTTGCGTATCGAATTAACTGAGAGGCAAAACACCATACGCAGGTGATGAAGTTATAAGGCTACATAAGTAAGGAAAGTTGACTATAGAGAAGTTGAAGAACAATTTACAAGTGTGTTTTTGATGAAAAGTATATGCATGTAGTGATTAACAAATGAATTATTATTTTCATACATAAAATTCCATAGTAGTTTAAACATGTTGACTTCGAATCATACCTTGAGACTTCCAAACTTTGGAACATAATTCCACGAATATAGGTTGATTTCTGACTTTAACACAGTGATACTCAAGCTTGTATTCTGTAACTGTAACTGGGCAGTCGTCATGAACATACTGGCAATTCTTTTTTTCAGCTGCCGCATTCCATTCATCGATAGTTTCTGGACAACGGTCCACATACTTCACATCTTGTCTATCATCACATGAATGACCAATTGAAACTGGGAGAACAACTATAATCCAAATCTGCAATATACATGCATTTTTAACTAATTGATTGTAAGAAATTACCAAAAATAGATTATATAATTGAAACAATTATTCAAATTAAAATTGCACAAGACCAGCATTTTCTCTGACAAAAGAACGTCATAAACTAATGCGATACGGGTGTTTTAATTAAAAGTTGAATGCTAAATCTAAGAAGAACATAAAATATTATGCCTGCCGAAAATAGTACGTATGTATATCATTACCAAATCTGATTATAGTTGTATTAATCAAGAGACGCATACACACATACACACTCCGATGATTTACACTATAGTTTCGGATGCAACAAATTGTAAATTTTTGGTAAAAAGAGACCCTCGGGACCTTTATTGGTCAATCTTTCATAATATTTATATGTATTTTATAATAATTTATAGTATTTAAAGATTTCCTAAAATAGGGCAGCAATATTAGGTTACCTGAGTGACTAAAGTTCCTTATAAATTACATTGTTACTATACGGACATATTTGAACCCCACCCCCCCCCCCACCCCAAAAAAAAAATAATAACAAGAGGCCCATGGGCCACATCGCTCACCTGAACAGCAGTTCCTTGTAACATTACATTTCGTAGCATATGCTTTTTCTATTTTAAACATTGAACCCCTTTCTGGGGACCCAGTAATGGTCCGAGGTTTATGGTTGGCTTGAACAACATAAATAGTAACATAGGAATGAAAATGTGTAGCACTGCGGTGGGACCGCACGTACACAACCTGAAAAACTGAACGTAGAAGAGTTCCACTTCAAGAGGAATAACTCTCAGACTGTACAGAACATTAAGAAAGATAACTTTTGGTTCCACTACATTAGAGTTTACACAATTTGAGGATCCTTGCATAGTAATCTCACAAACTGTAGCATTATAGTTCTCGAGAAGAACTTTTTAAAAACATTTTCAATATATCTTTCTATGTTAAACTTTGAACCACTTTTGGGGCCACAGTATTAGTCCAGTGCTAAAGTTTTAATTATTTGGAATCTACATTATTTAAGGATGCTTGCATAGTTATCTCACAAGCTGAAGCATTATAGTTCCCTAGAAAAAGATTTTTCAACATTTTCCCTCTCTATTTCTATGCTAAACTTTGAACACCTCTTGGAGCCCCAGTATTAGATTGAGGTCACGGCTTTTATAATTTCGAATCTACACTATTTGAGGGTGCTTACGTAGTTATCTGACAAATTGATGCATTGTAGTTCTCGAAAAGAAGATTTTTAAACATTTTCCATATATACCGGTACTTCTACATTTAACTTTAAACCCATCTTGGGTCCCTAGTATTAGTCCAGGGGTCACTATTTTAAAACTGTCGAACCTTCATTATCCAAGGTTGTATGCATGATAGTAATCTCACAAATTGAAGCATTGTAGTTCTCGAGAAGAAGATTTTTTAACCTGTTACCTTTATATTTCTATAATAAACTTTGACCCCATCTTGGGGCCCCATTATTGGTCCGGGGGTCACGATTTTACGAATTAGGAATCTACATAAGCGAAGGATGCATGCATAGATATTCCACTAACTAAAACATTGTAGTTCTTGAGAAGAAAATTTTTAAACTTTTCCTTTGTTTTTTAAAATGTTTAAATTTTGAACCCCTCTTGGTGCCCATCAATTGTCCGGGAGTTACAATTTTTTGAATCTACATTATTTAAGGATGTACATGTATGCATAGTAATATCCCAAACAGATGCACGATGGTTCTTGAGAAGATTTTAAAACATTTTCCTATATATGTTAAATTCTAAACCCCTCCTGGGGCCCCACTTTTGTTCGGGGGTCACGATTTTTACAATCTTCACTATATATACAACCTTTTGTGTATGTATTGGCAATTTTGGTGAAGTGGTTCTTGAGAAGAAAATTTTTAAACATTTTTCATATGTAGTTCTATGTTAAATTTTGATCCCCGCCTGGGGCCCCAGTTTTGGTCCGAGGGTCACGGTTTTTACAATTTAGAATCTTCACTTTGTATACAAGCTTTTGTGTAAATATTGGCATTTCTGGTGCAGTGGTTCTTGAGAAGAAGATTTTTTAAACATTTTCCTATGTATTTCTATGTTAAACTTTGAACCCCGCCTGGGGCCCCAGTTTTGGTCCGAGGGTCACGATTTTTACAATTTAGAATCTTCACTTTGTATACAAGCTTTTGTGTAAATATTGGCATTCCTGGTGCAGTGGTTCTTGAGAAGAAGATTTTTTAAACATTTTCCTATGTATTTCTATGTTAAACTTTGAACCCCGCCTGGGGCCCCAGTTTTGGTCCGAAGGTCACGATTTTTACAATTTAGAATCTTCACTTTGTATACAAGCTTTCGTGTAAATATTGGCATTCCTGGTGCAGTGGTTCTTGAGAAGAAGATTTTTTAAACATTTTCCTATGTATTTCTATGTTAAACTTTGAACCCCGCCTGGGGCCCCAGTTTTGGTCCGAGGGTCACGATTTTTACAATTTAGAATCTTCACTATGTATACAAGCTTTTGTGTAAATATTGGCATTTCTGGTGCAGTGGTTCTTGAGAAGAAGATTTTTAAAGACATGCACCCTATACTCACTGTTTCGCAATTATCTCCCTTTTGAAAAGGGCTGTGCCCTTTATTTTAACAATTTATAATTCCCTTTCCATAAGGATGCTTTGTACCAAATTTGGTTAAATTTGGCCCAGTGGTTTTTGAGAAGAAGTTGAAAATGTGAAAAGTTTACAGACGGACGGACAGACAGACAGACGGACGGACGGACGGACGGACGACGGACAACGGGTGATCAGAAAAGCTCACTTGAACCTTCGGTTCAGGTGAGTTAATAATAAATAAATGAAAATAAAATAAAAACTAGATAAAAGTCTCACTCCCTGATTTTCACAATTCAGCACAGTACAACAACACACACTATAGATAATAACAATGCATTTAGTTTATCACACGATTGAAAGAACAGAAGAATACCTTTTAAAATTCATATAAATTCATGAACTCGGTTTATCTCTCCCTGTTGTGGAAAGTGAGATGAAGATATTGTAAGAATTAATACAATTTCACAATATGGCTCTATTAGATCCACCCTATGGCCTTAACCCTTGACCCAGGGACCATGAATTTCATAATTAAGGTAGAGGGTTTCATGGACATCATAATCCTACATTCAGTTTGTTTTCCAAAATATGTAAGGGAGTGGAGTAGAGGATTTTCTAAGATTTAATACATTTTCACTTTACATACATATTGGTCCCGCCCTAGGACCTAAACCTCTGACAATTTTTGTAGTGGGCTTCATGTAAATAGTTACCATGCTTTTAAATTATTTACAATATGTGTCAGATAAGAGAAGATTTTTTTTCTGTATGAGACCCCAGCGTGATATTGTCATAAATTTCACAATCTGTATTCTTCTTCACCTAGAAATGCTTCAAACTAAAAATGGTACATAATGGCATGGTTGTTTGCAAGAAGAAGTTGAGTGAGTTTGATTACTATAAATATAGTTACACGTGGGTTGGTTAGTTGTCAAATTGTCATTCTAACATTGATTAATCGTTAGTACTCAAAGGAATGTTTATATACGAATCATTAATATTTTTTATACGTGAAAGAAGAAACATTATTATAAAGTGTATCAAGAAAAAAACATTTTGGTATTGTGACAAATCGCAGAAGTAAAGAAGAAACTTCAATATGTTTAAAAACAGATATCAAACCCAAACACTAAAACACAGCTCATATAGACTTACCAAACTGGAGTATGAGCACATAACGCCAACGGATAGTTTTTGTGTTTCTTAATATATGTGTGTTGTAGATGTCTACATGTAATATAGATGATTTGTATCTTATAGATAATTATTAGCATTTGCCTGTGGCGTTTATTTTCTGATTTTGCAAATCATTATTTTTGTTTTCCTAAAACAGCCATTTTTATCAAATTATAATGACAATTGTTTTTAATCAAATTGACCTGTTTTAAAAGATACTTTATTGGAGCAATAGGCAATTTGAAAAGTGTAACTCAGTTTAGATATCAATTTATAAGTAATTGTTAAACTTGTCGACGATCATTCACATAAGCTTGTGTTTCGATCTGAAATGAAAAGGTAGGTAATGTAGGTATATAAATCATATTAATTGATTGAAATGACCAATGCATTTCATAGAGAAAACACAGATAACAAAGCTCATCGAGACGAGGCATCACCTTTATGAGGCATCCTCTTTACAAGACCACCTTTATCATATCTAATGAGAATCATAGTTAATGATCTTTGATATTCATGGATATTGTTTTGACACAGTATCGTATGTTAAAAAATTGTATGATAATCATATGTTCATTTCACACGGTATTATAAGATACAATGTTCATCAATACAATAATATAGAATATGATATTGCATCCTATGATACTTACAATATATCATTAATACAATATAATACTGTAATAATAATGATGCAATATAATATTGAAACATATGATATGACAATGTATCGTGTTATACATTTTTGTATTTAATGATATCAAACAATATCATAATATATAATACAATAGAGTATTATATGATGCAATATCATATCACATATTACATCACAATATTGTTACATATGATACGATATTGTATAAAATAGTATGATATTGTATTGTATGATATTGTAACATACTCGATACATAATATGATAATGTATCATACGATGCAATAACATTTGAAACAACATTGTATCGTATCATATAATACAATATCATATGATATAGTAATACTTGTATATTATTTAAACAATATGTGATAAAATAATATATAATACAATACCATATTATACATTATTGTATCATAATATACAATACTATACATAACAATATTATAATACAACAGTAGATCATAATGTACGATGGTTGTTAGAAAAGTTCGCGTACAAGTTCGATTAGGAGCGGGCTATTCGCATGATTCCAGCGAAACTTCTCATATTTAATCTTGACGTATTTTCTAAGAAATATGTAAAGATGTGTTTATTTTAGATGCCCCTTAAAAAATATACAGATTAATTATTTTGATATGATATGTCTCACGGAGCATGTCAGTTTTTAAGTGTTTTTATATTTTGTACGCATTCCTGCTTATTAAGAAAATGTACAGTTTAAGCGCATAAGAATAAACGATATTTCATATGAGATCACAATAAGTTATGAGGGTCATTTTGTGAAAGTTTCAATTAAATTTAAGAATTTCTGAACGTTTTATCGCCAAATAAGGACGACCAACGCTAGAAAAATGAGTCAAAAACGTTAACGTAAATGAACACCTTGGAGCGCCGGGCCGTCATTTTTTGTGTGCACGCGGAAAAATCTCCGATGGAGACCAAAAGTTTCTTTGATGCTGCTCTTTGTATAGATCAAAGGTTTACAATAGGAATTGAAGGTTTGAAAATGGAAAAACTGATATCTTGAGCTCTTGCAGCACCCCAACCCCTCATACAACCCGGATCTTGCACCTATGTGGATTTCGCTTTATTTCCTTATCTGTAGTCGAAACTGCGTGAGCAGAGATTTTAGGACCTAAATGACACAAAAGACTTTATACAAAAATTTGACAAATAATGTTGTGAACATGCATTTTTATAAATGGGTCAATGGCATGAAAAATTGTGTGAACTAAAAGGTGTTTACTTTGAAAAAGGGTGACAGGTTCAAATTGTCTTTTAGTAGTTTGATGTCACATGACGTCGTGGAAATATGAAATGATGCTCCGTAAATCCAATTCATGCAAAATAAAAATCGCTGTATCTTTAGAAAATAATTTCAAAGTCATATGAATTTTTGCATACTTACTTTCAATTGTCATCCTACAAAGTACACAGTAATTTTGCCGTAAAACACTTTGTCCGCGAACTTTTCTAACAACCCTCGTACAAATAATGATAGAATATCATATCGTATCAATTAACTTTTTACAAAATAATATATGATATAATATTGTATCATACATTTTTTTAGCATCCTTGATAATAGAGATCAAGCACTGCATCTGAGGCTACCTCTGCTTTCATTTGCATTATATTAAATCAATTATGCAAGTTTAAAATAGTACTATTATCTATAAAACATGAGACCTGTTCTAAAATAACTAAACCTTATCCAGCATCTGAAACCTTTGGCTCATATTCGGCATCCAAGCAAGTCAGGTGCATCAGTATCATAAGACGATTCATACATGCAAGTTTGGTTAATTTAGGACCAGTTATAACTAAGATATAATCATCAGAGGGCACTTGCTCAAAATACATTAACCAGCTCTTAAAACCAAAACCTCCTCCAGCACCCAAAACCTTGGCTCAGATTCAGCATTCAAGCCTGTCAGGTGCGTCAGTATCATAAGATGCACTAGTCTATCCAAGCAAGTTTGGTGAAGTTAGGACCAGTAGTTACTTAGAAATTGCTATCAAAGCTGGGGCACCTGCACCAAAAACTTTAACCTGCTCCAAAAACATTAACCTCCTTCAGCATCTGAAATTCATGGCCCATATTCAGCATTTAATTCTTTTAAGTCCATGAGAAGGTCAATATACATCATACATGCAAGGTTGGTGAAGATAGGACAAGTATTAACTTTAAGATACAGGTTTAAACTTTAAACAGGTCCGGACGCCGATGCCGGGGGTATAGCATAGCCCCCCCCCCCCCCGGCTTCGTCTTGGTGAGCTAAAAAATAACCTAAAAAGCAAGAGGACCATGGACCCATTGCTAACCGAACACCATCCACAAACTGTGTTAGTTCATATATTCATTTATTCTCTCAAAACCATACAAATGCTATGAGAGGTACAATATATATAAACATATCAACATTCATATACAGTCTGAATGAGCAGAGCTGGCTCACTTTGTTTCTGGAGAACAGATCTTATATTGGCTATGAAAATACATACTAGTTAAAATATCATCCGTTGCAAATTCGAATTCTTTCGTGTCGTTTTAAAACCTTTGGAGTTTCGCGGAACAGCCGTCTCAACCAATCAGATTCATCTCTCTTGAAAATATGACCTACTTCCTCTCTCTCTCTCTCTCTCTCTCTCTCTCTCTCTCTCTCTCTCTCTCTCTCTCTCTCTCTCTCTCTCTCGTTAAACCGATCAGCTGATAGTCGGAGCTGTTAGTAGAATAGAAAATAGAAATAACGTTCTTGTTAATATCGTTTCGCTTCGGTTTTTTTTAATTTCTAAACAACATTTCTCGACCTCGGAGTTTATTCCGCAACATTCGCGAAAACTCGTACTTTATTTTTGAATATATCGTGATACACAAACTATCTGGAAGTTTAGTTTGCGCTGAAAATCAGTAGGCTAAAGTAACAGTCCTCAAAAACTAGTGAGTTATGAAAATTGTTCATTTCCTTCTTGAAAACCTTCCGCCAACTCTGTAATAATATAATTTTCTTTTAACAATTTTATTCAGTATGGTTTATTTGACATTGTAAAATATTAATATACAAATAGAATCAATATGTGATGCAAAATGATTAGATAAGAGGTGACATAAAATAGATACCCAAAAAGATAGGAGCGAACCTGTTTAAACAGATGTATATGAATAATTCTAAACATTTCCGAATATCAATCTTCCCCAAAACGATATCATAACGTCCAGTTTCTGCATATACCAATAATATTTGGAGTACTAGATTTAAGGTTTAAAATACAGTTCAAAAAAACGTAAAAGTAAACTTGTAATTATATCAACAATTTCGAAACTCCATATTTCACATCCTAATACATGACAGGAGTTACAACTTCGTCGAAAAATTCAAGATGACAGTCAAAAGGTAATAAGTATAAAATCGAATTTTCCTAATAATACCGTTCATTACATTTTGTGCTGCTCGGTCACAAATGTTTTTATTTTTTCATTACCAAATGATCCCGAACTTGAACAATGAAAAATCAAAAAATGAAATACCCGGCCAGATAGTTAAATTCTCTGACAATTTATATAACTTCGCCATTATTTACGTTTACGTTCAGGAGCTGGGCTCTCTCGAACAAATGACAATTATCTTTTTTTTAAACAGTAACAAGGAGGTTTAATGTTTCACAGTACACAAAAAAGCTACATATAATTAGGTTTACTTAGTTATTACAAATTCAGTTTGTAAATGCATGTACTCATTAAGCTAAAGACAGTATAATGTCATATAATTTATTCTTAGTTGCAACGTGTTATTTGAACCACTTATAATGTAAGAAAATAGTTTATATCGTATAACTTGCGTTTCGGGACTTGGGCAATGATTTGAGCAATTTTTTGTTGTTGACGGAATATAACGCTTGACATCGGCATATTTTGTCAATTTACGCCAATTAAGATATATCATTCTTCTTAAAGTGTGTAAAATTCTTTTTATTAACAGTAGTGTCATTATTTAGACATTTTCGTTGCCATGGATACCTAACACTTCTATATTCCTTTCTTACGGCTCTTCTTCAACCCCTCCTAATTCCTCTTTGTGCGTGTACTTCACTCGTCAAATAATGTCATTTATAGAAATTCAATGTCTTTTTTCTAATAAAATTGGTCTGAGCTCAATACTTTTGTCATACTCTAATTATATGTATTGTAGAAAACGCACAATTTTCAATAATCAAAGTCTTAGAGTCATGACCCACAGCATTGTAAAATTCCTGGAATTGCCGTTGGATCACATGATTTTTTTCTTCAAATGTCCGATTTTATTTGAAATTTGATGTCACAGCGTCTTGACAGCTGCGGAGGCATTTCTACATGTACTAAGCTCTCGCAGCGTGTAACTGCGTTTCCATAGTGTTCTACATGGCGGTTGACAGCGTTCTCGCCAAGTATCCGCCAAGCGTTCATGACGTGCTTAGAGTTTTAATCTTGCGTTCACGGCGTGCTCTGCGTGCTGACTGCGTGCACAAGACGTTCTTAAGTTATTGGAATGTGAATTCATATTCAAAAATTGTACACTTATATGGGAAACAAACAAGGATTTTGAACTTTACAACTAGTAAATGAATGATGAAATCATTGTTTTTGTTTCTTTTATTGAAATAAGGTACATTGTAATTGAAACGTACTAATTTCTAACTAATTTTTGAAAGACAAAAAATCCTAATAGACAAGAGACCGTCATTAGTGCATTCTAATTCTCTAGTGACGATATATTTATTACTTAACTGGTGTTAATTTTTTCTTAGGATAAATATACACCTACGCAATCTTCTCGTGTTTGGTTTTAAAGTAACATTAATGATTTGCAATATTTTTTTATCATTGAGTATCTGTTACAATGACACAACCAATAGATGGTGCCTCACTCCTGGTTGATCAGTATGTCTCAAATCGAGCAAGGTTACAAATTTGAAGTATTAACAAATGCCCATCTGCTCTATCTTGTATACACAGGTTCCGTGATCTTTACAAAGAATGATTAAAACGCTAACATTTAAAGCCTCGATTCCAAGATCTCTCGCATGTTTACACTGTATTTATATAAGCGTTTACCGTCGTTAGTGGATGACATGTATTTTTAAAATACTTGGTTTTTCCATTCAAATTCCAACATACACATAAATAAAATTCATTGGCATAAATTTAGCACTCCATTCCATCTAGTAAATCTATTTTCATTATTTCCTTAAAAATTAAACAAGATTAATACATTTTTTTATTAAATTAAATTTAATAATAATTTAATATTAAAAGTGTGACTATATAAGCAGCGACCGGGACAGGAGCTTTAAATTATTAATACCCATTTACAAGTGCCGATAAAACCCGTTTCGATTCGTAGATTTAAAAGCACATCAATTGCAAAAAGTTAACATGAATTACAGATCAATAAAATTTAATGCAATACTTGACTCTGCTATTGACCAAACGTATATTTCAGCTTAAGTTTTCAACTACATGTATCTTAATTCACATATATTCATTTTTTCTTACAAATCATACCAATTTTGCACCTGGTATATCAATTACAATGATGGTAATTAAATATACAATAACTTTTAATTAAACATAGCTTTTAAAATAAAAAGTTGTACACACCTTCTCTGATCCCGTAATTCATTCTCTTTTAGTTTAATTTCCACTATGATCAGAGATAAATATAGACGGTGACCATGCATTCTTACTTGTAGTATATTTTTGGCTTTACATTCATACTTCCTAGTAAAAACTTTTTTTTCTCAATTCAAAAAAATTATACTAAAACACCAATCTATCTGCTAAAAGAAAGATTTTTTTTTAGGAACTCATGTCCATATTTGTCTTATGCTTAAAGAGGGGACATTGAACATTAATAAGACTTGTATTTGAAAGTTAAAAAAAATAAACGAGAGGGAAAAGGCCAAACATTTTACTTGAACATAAAATGTCTCTGTTTAATTAAGCATCACTAAAACAATTATATTCAATAATTGTGTAATTATGCAATTTAATTAAACAAATGTTTAAAGAAGAGATTCTGATCCCAAACAATATTCATGGATGATGAAGGATCAAGAAAATAAAGGCATCTAGCATTATAAAGAGTTTTAAATATATTACAAACATAATCATAGCCTAGCAAGCAGGTCTGTTAAATTTATTGCATTTTCATTGGTAGCATGCAATTGAAAGAACATTAAACTGCTAAAAATAAGCTTTATTCATGTGACAATAGTTGAAGATGGTAAATAAAATTCATACATTAGCAACAAATGTGCTTATTAAAGTAAATCCACCTAAAATCACTATCTACGATCCTACATGTACTCCAATAAGAAGCTAAACAACATATTTGGATTAGATAATCCCCGTAATTTCAGAGAATAAGCTGAAAATATTTAAATGACATCAGACTAAAACAGAAATTTGTAACACACTTCATCTAATTGACTATATACATTAAGGTGACCTTACAATATTACAGGAAACAATCAAATTGAATCACAAATATTTATTTACTTTGCCAACAAGAATTACAAAAGGCTTGGTGAGAAAAATTCAACCACTGCATGAATTTATAAAATATTTGTGTTCGAAAGTCAAGGAAATGATTTGTTAGTTAAATACTCCAGTAGTTTCTTCAAATGAAGAAACGTTTGGATACACTCTGTTCTTCCGTCCTTCCGTAGTATGTTGTATTGTTTGCTGAATGTTACAGCTGCTTCATTTTTTGGAAGATATCCATTGCACAACTTTTGATAATATGAGCTGTCTGTTTTGAACACTGAAATAGTCACCTGAAAAAAGCAAAACTTAGTATTGTTAAAAAAAAAACCAAAAAAACATAGCATTACTTAGTTACTGGCCATGTTAAAATCAATATGGACATTATCAACATCACAAAGCATGTCAGATCCGTAATTTCCATTTATCCTGACCAGCATGTAATCCTGTGGTTATATGATTTTTACCATCATTGCCTCATGCCTGTTTGGGCATAACGTGGTTAATTTTAAAGTCGGCCTTTTCTGTTAAACCTGAGCATCATCTAACCAATATTCAGATCATTATTCCAAAATGATATCAAAGCACCCTTTCATTAGTTTAATGTACCGTAAATCTGGGTTTTTTTCAAGTGTCACAAAATTTGCAAAAATAGGGAATATCTATAGCATTCTTAATTGCATAATTTTAGTGATTTAAAAAGTTTCTTATTGATAGTAAATGATACAGGATGTAATGTCTGCAAAATCAATAATTTACGATTTAAAAGAGATCGCAAAAAAAGCAAAAGTTAGATCATTTCAAATATCACTGAATATTAACGATGGTAATTACCGTTAATTACATGCAATAATCACATAATAGGATGTACATAACGTGTGACAAAATAGCAATATGAACACAAGTTTACACTAATGCATTACAAAGAGAACTAGACATCCTAGAGATGGTGTCCATCTCAAAGGGCCCCACTTAAATAATGGAAAATAGGATGAAAAGCAATTAAGAGGATTCTGCTTTGACATTGACCTATGACTCAGAAATTTTCAGGTTGGCACAGAGCTTAAAGTCAAGCTCATTGACTTTACCAACAGGCTTTTGGGGTTTAATATGATCAAGATTAAACCAAATGAATGGGAAATAATATGTCACAGTGGTCTAAAACTTCTTTGGATTTTCAAGAGATCTACTATGATCTTCACATTTGACCTTGAAACATGGTTTAAGGTCACTGCACACCCTTTA